>OX439240.1:7505138-8711187 GCA_949319165.1 Sialis lutaria
AAAATAGGTACTTAAAAAATAAAATCATATTTTCAAAAATTGTTAAGTGCTTGCGTACTGGTGTCTCGTAATGAATTTTTCTTTAAATTTCACTTGTGAATATACAGGGTGTTCCAGACCACCCGTCCACTATGTTTTACGCCCAAATTATTGAAGGTAGAGATTTAGGATAAAAAATGCACTATATATATCGACCCTAAAGAATTTCAGGAAAATATTTTCAACCCCCTAAAATCACTCCTTGGGGGGTAGTTTGAGGGGTACATGCCAGTTTCTCAGCAAAATCAATACATACAGTAAGTCGATACATACAGTAAATTTTTTATCCTAAATCTCTACCTTCAATAGTTTGGGCCTAAAACATAGTGGACGGGTGGTCTGGAACACTGTATAAATGACCCTAAATAACATAATTTTTATTAAACTTTAGTAGGGTTAAGGGACCAATTAAAACAATGCAATTAGTAGCAGTTACACTAATTTTCTCTGGGCCTTATAGATTCCAAAATATTTAAGGTGGTAATAGTTATTACCCCACCCGGTACACATATCTCAAAATTTTTTTCAGATACATAGTTGTGATTATTTTCGATTTTTTTTTTGAATTTGTTAAATGAAGATTTTAACAATAAAAAAAAAGTTAATATATTAAAATTCCTAAAAAAATAGGCATGATAACTAATTTAAAAAAACTATTCTGATGATCTTACGTGTCTGTTTTTCCAAAAAAGTACTTATTTCTGCAGAAAATAAAGGTATAATCGCAAAAATTGACTCTTTTAAAACTAATTTTGAATTTGACGCCAAAACGCTCGCAGGTTACATTTCAGAGTTGTGACGTCACACTGCTTGTCAACAATAACCAAACATTCAGAGTTAGACAATAGTTTAATTATTTTGTGTGTCAAAAATGAATACAAAAGTATATAAGTTCTTAAATAAGGTATGTACCTATAATAATCTTGTAAGAGGAATTGATATTTCTCTAAAATAAACGTCAATCACTTTTGACGTTTACTGATGCGTGACGTCATTCGCTCTGATTGGTGTTCCATTTAATATGGCGGATTGCTGTATTTTGTATTTTTATTTTACCAAAAATTATATTAATCTCGCTTTTAATATAAAAATAAATACATTTAATAGAATCTTTTTAACCTATTTCATTATTTAAAATCACAATTTTAATGATACTTTGTTACTGGCATCGTGCCTATTGTCAGCTTTAATTTAATACCCCACTCGCCGGAATTGAATACAATTATTTTTGGTAATTCATTTACCCCCCTCCCCATTAAATTAAAATTTTTATTTTTATAAATCAAGTCCATTCTTGATTCATTATTTACCACTTAACAAATCTCAGCTTTCTAGGTCAAATGGTTCAATAGCTGAAAGCTGCGACAGACATGCACATTTTTTATAAAAATTAATTATAAAATCCTCATTAAATCCAGAAAAAACTGAGTCGCGTCTTTTCACGGGGCAGTCTGCGATGTATCTTTTAAAAATCTAAATTAATATGAAAAATTATATCTTAATATTTGAATGTATACAGAAATATAAACATATATACATTTGCTTTTTATTCAAAAAATTTATTAAAGATAAGTTCAAAGATGTTTCTATAGACAGAAAATGCTTTTGAAGTCTTTATTGTAATATACAATACTATGGCTAGGCCATAAAATGCACACCCCTTAAACTTAAAAAAATGTATTAACTTATAATATCAAATAAATACGGTACAATAAATTTGGTGAAACTTAAAAGGATATTTAAAAAAAATATTGGAGGTAATGAATATTATATAAATATATAATATGAAGTTTATCACTCATTAAGATTTTTTAGAAAATCAACAATGAATCTTGATATCAATCGATTATTACCTTTTTTATTTAAATTTAGGATGTATTGTGATAAAACAACAATCATTTTAATTTACAATTTTTATATAAAATATTTTTTTTGTAAAATGTATAAAGTAAATAAATTAATTAATAATAATAATTAAAAAGATAAATACATCCACATATTGCAGCGATAACAGCTGTGTTCACCTGATATCTAGCATTTAAAATGAAACATACATTATCTAAAAAAAGTCAAGTTAGGTTATATATTATATATTTTTGTTTTAAAAATGCAAACTTACCAGATTTTATCTTGATTAAAAAGATTGATTGGCTTTGAATAAAATAATTAAAATACAGCACGTATCGATGTACATGTATTTATATATTAATTAACACAATATAATAATTATAATACATGTAATTTGCAATGACACATGAAGAAATAGCGACACTAGCGCCTAACGTATGTTTCTTGAACTTCTCCTAGCTATACTCTATTTGTAAAAATAATTCTTGTCAAAATATGAATTTTTGTTTAAATAAACTGTAAATTTCGTTACTTTTAGTTATTCAATTTTGTTGAGTTTTAATAGGGTTCTATTCTGATAATAGATGAAGTGAATTCAAAAGGATTTGTGCAAATTTATTTCGAATTGTAACCTGCAGTTCGGCGTTTTTATCAAAAAAGAGGGTTAAATCAACAAATTGAACTTTATTTATATTTTTATAACAGAAAATTAAAACCAATCGATATTAAACTAAGTATAAATGGGGACTGTAATGTTTTCTATCAGAAAATGTAAAAATGTAAGTGGGATACAGAAGAAATTTAAGATATAATGCTCATTTTATCAATTTATATACGAAAAAAAATTTTAGCACGATAATAGAACACACTTCCAAGCAGGGCCTGCTTGGGTGTGCAATATACAAAAGTATTGTACAGAATAGAGATGTGTAAACAATTGTCAAGCTGATACTAGTAGGCTGGGTTATAAAGCGAAATAATACAAAGGATTATTATAAAAGTGAAAGAGTGTTTTTCAAACAAGTCAAATTTTATTGGAATCATTCGTATATAAATATTATATCTAATTAATTTTAATATGTAGGTACTTATTTATATGGGTATTTCTCCACTAATTGAACAACTTGGTGTCTCACCCTAATTTTATAATTTTATTTTCATTTCGCTGTAATTATTATGAAAGAAAAATTAAAAATGAATTCTACTCGTGCGTATAATATAAAAAGTTACAATAAAAATACTGTCACTTATTTAATATTATTTTGAAATCGTTAAACTCAGTTCCCTGATTGGTCACCAACCCAGAATATTTGTCAAAGTACTAAATTTCAGAAATACGTAATTAGAAATAATAAATATGTACACTATCATATTTTCAGAGATTAATAATCACTGGTCTACAAAGAAATATTCTTGTGATATCTTAGAGATCTGAATAGATGATTTTGGAGGTTTTAGCATGCTGAAACCGAATTCGTTGCCCAATTGGTTTCATCACGTCAGAGTTTTGAGATATTCTAACCTAAATGGTCTAAAAATGACGATATTGGCAACGTTAAAGAATTTATTACCAAGTAGGTAATTTTTTTTCTAAAGTGTTCGTTCACGGTAACAAATAGTTATCTTTCCTCTTTAAAATGAGTTTTAACTTTTTATTCTACGATTTTTTTTAGCCGAGATGTACTAGTTTGAAGATATGATATTTTTGTTAATAGTGTATAGTATAGTAGACACAATGAACTTTATATACTACATATATTTTCAAAGCAGTATATTTCGGTGAAGAAAAGTCGCACAGTGAAATGTAAAAAATCATTTTAAAGAGAAAAGATAGTACTATTTGTATTCATGAAAGAAAACTTCAGAAAAAAATTACCTACTTAGTAATTAATTACTCAACATTGCCAAAATCGTCATTTTTGGAACTTTTAGATTCAGATATCTCAAAAACCTGACGTGATGGAACCATTTGGGCAACGAATTCGGTTTCGGCATGACAAATACCTTCTAAATCACCTTTTCAGATCTCTAGGAGATTTTTTTGCAAACCAGTGAATTATCATATGCAAATATTTTCATTTGTGAATTTTTATGTTTATAAGTGTAAAAATTAGTTACACTTTTGTCGTGAAATTTTGAGCACAGTCCCTGTGTCGTTTTATTTTTAAATCCATATTATATTGTATAATATCTACAGTAAATTTAAAAGTTATTTGAGTCCCATGATGGACTGTTTTTTGTCTAATTTTATGTATCATTTAAAACACTAAATTGCATCAATCAAGTAAAAATATCACTGGGACACTATCCGTGAAAGTGGGTAGAGAAATGCACATATCGTATAATATTCAGAAGTCTCATTGACTAAAAATATGTCCACTCAGTTTATTTGAAATTGGAAACTAAATAATGAAAATGACAAAAACTCAATATTTCATCCACAGATGAAAGGTTATAATTAGTGTCAATCGATCCGGCTGGGAAAAGGCAATGACAATGTTTAAGTGCAAATTTATGTTTTTTTTTTTTATATTTTTTTTTATATTTGCTAATATTCAATTATAATTATTTCTCACCACAGAATAGATGCAAGATGGATGATTTTTTCTAAACAAAAGTTCAAATTTTAATAATGTTGATTAAAGAAATAAAATTTTCCAATATATTGTTAAAACAATATTTTTTCTAAATTAAATTTTTGCATAATACATAGTCATTTAATAATACTACCCCTTCTATATAAAAGACAATATATAATTGTTTTTTATTAATAATATACATTCAACTTAAATAATATTTCATGAAATTTTCAGAATATAATTACTTTGATATATAAATGTTTGCTCGTATGTTTTCGTTTTTTTTCCGCATAAAAATATAGGTAGGTACACGTTGATAAATTTTTCAATAAAGAAATATGAATTTTTATTTGCTGCATTCACAGAAATTTCATTTATCTGTTTTGTGTTGAAATATGATTAAAAACTTTTTTACACGGCTGCCATAACCGAAAAAATACGTATATATGTTTGTCAATTCTAGAAATCTGTTTCTTTCACTCAAAAGAAATTGTGTAATTTTATCGCCGGAAAAGTTGAATGTTCAGTAGCGGTTCGTTCAAAAATATAAAATAAAAACTATAAAAATATTTATTAAACGAGCGTCCAATAATTACACAACAGAGAGGAAGTCTTTAATAATATAGCGTTCTTTACGTAAGGTGTTTAATTACTTAATTAATTATTTTAAAATATCTCCAAAAGTATTAGTGAGACAAACCTAAAAAAAATGATTTTTTAGTATTTAAAAAATATTTAAAATATTATGCATTATGTTAGATGCTTCTGCCCTGTTTTAATGGACAGAAGACAAATACCTATACATTCGTTGAACCGAGAAAAGCTGCTTAATTCCCAATGACAACTCTCGTAAACTTTATTAAAAAGAACGGGGTGCTGTAATTTTTTTTCTAAAAATTATTCAAAATTAGAAGTTAGGTAAACTGCATTGTGCTGCTACCTTTTGAATAATATTTAAACTAATCTTAATTGGTTCTTACCTTTGATAACGGTTTTAAATTTATGTACGAGACATATATGAGCGAGATTTGATTCGCACATGACAAATATTATTATCAGAAAATATTAATTTAATATTAAATCATCCTTGCTTCTTTCTTTTCATTACTACCCATGGGTCAGTCCGCGGTAATCGATACCAGATAGTTAAAAAAATATTTTACGAAAATGAATACTAAAATATAAAATTAACAGGCTATTTAACATCAATTTTCATAAACCAAAAGAAAATAAAAAAAAATTTAATTAATTTTCAAAATATTACAAAAAATTTAAATTTTTTTTCGAAAAAGACAACAAATAATGTGAAATCGCAATAACTTACTTGACAATAACTGACGCTCGTGGAAAACTATTAAAAGTCTTTGACAATTACATATCAAACGTGACGTTTGACCGAATTAAAAAAATATTACCCTCACCAACAATAATGACTAAGGGTAACCGCATTTATTATTAATTTAATGAGTCTATTGATGTATTTGATAAATAATTGTTATAAGTATTAGTTCATAATATCAATAAGCAATTAAACACACAAATATTACTCTTATTGTATCCTTTTATTCAACGTGTCACGACCGTCACAATTTTCTGTCACAACCGTCACAATGTTTATTGGGTAATAACCAGTTAAATAGATTACGTATTTACCTGATGCTCTTGTGTAACTAAAAAATAATTTATTCGTAACATATTAAAGTATGATTATTATTACTTCAATATTTTCGCTAAATTTTCGGGTTTTTGGATAGAGGTTGCAAAACTTGCAATAGTTGGCGTCACAACCGTCACAGAGCTTTGAACGCTGACAATTTTTTGTAAAATAACTGTAGACTTTTTATTCTTTCAATATACATGTATTGCATTAAGGTCTACAGAAAAATGGTAAAACCATGTTATTAACTAGTATTATTTAGAAATTATGAACTCCAATCCGAGTTGAAATGTCACGACCGTCACCGCGGACTGACCCCCATGTATTTTTATTAGAAGATATTAACTATACATTTTTTTAATACTGGCTAGCAATAAATAAATAATTATTAGCCTAAAATAATTCTAGAGTCTTAGGGTTCGAATATTAATCTTGCTTCGTGTCAAGTAAGGCAAAAAATTGCGTTCCGTTTTTCGTATTTTAAACGAAAATCTTTTAATGACTAACCAAAAAGCTTAGTTTTGTTTAAAAAAGGACTGTTAACATCCATAGTTATAGATAACAAAATTTATAATCATAGATGAATAAAGGTAGTCTTCATATTTTAACAAATTTTAAACTTCGCCACCACTGAACTCTAAATTGCAAAAATTAACGTCTGATAAAAGAAGATAGACATATTGAAACTGATATGACCGTCTTTATTTATTATGCGCCGTGCATTCACGGATAAGTAATACGGATTTTCACATGTCTTAATGTCATGTTATGTTAGAAATACATTCGAACTGGGCTGAAATGTAAAAGGGAAAAACGGGCTTTATCTCTATATCTGTATAATAAACTTGTGTGTAAGAAAAATATCAGATATCTACTTTGATATTATCTAAACGACCTTTTACAAAAGTTATCTTAATTTATATCCTGTATAAATTTATATCTAGGAAAAATGTTATAAAGAACAATTGAAAAATGTTCATCTAATATTAAAATGTTTTATAAACATTAAATTATTTTATTTTGATATAAAATGTACAATGTACACCAATCCTAAAAAGTTTTTTTTAAATATGGTAAAAAATCTTAATAATATTTTGTTTTCGAAGAAAGTTTAAAAGATTTTAATAAAACCAATCATTTAAATTTTATTATATAAAGTTTTAAAATATTTTTTAAAATATTTTTAATGTTGGGCACGCACTTGATAGGGTTCCGTAGTCATTCTCACTACGATTTATAAAAAGTATTTTTCAAAATTTTCGTGACTGAAGGGTTGAAATCAAAAAGTCATTTGATTTTTATTATTGCATTTTAGGAGACCTATCAAATGACAGCCCACTCAATGGGGTAAATGAAAAAAATGTGAGTTCACTTTTCAATCTATGAAAAGGGGGTCCAAAATATTTTTGACAATGTTCGTTATAATTTTCAGTGAAAGTACTAATTAAAAGCTACATTCTGAATTTTTTCAGATTTTTTGAATCAATAGTTTAGAAAATAGAGGGGGGGGGACGCACTGACAGCGACATTAAAAAGCAAATATATCGCGACTGAAGGGTTAAAATCAAAAAGTTAATTGACGTTTTTTATTGCATTTTACGAGACCTATTAAATGACACCCCACTCAATGGGGTAAGTGGGGAAAAAAATTAAAGTTCAATTTTCAGTCTATGAAAGGGGGGTCCAAAATATTTTTGACAATGTTCGTTATAATTTTCAGTGAAAGTACTAATTAAAATCTACGTTCTGGAATTTTTTCAGATTTTTTAAAATGATAGTTTAGAAAATAGAGGGGGGGGGACACTTTTTTAATGACTTTGGAGAGAAAATACATCGTGATCGAAGGGTTAAAATTAAAAATTTCTGTTACATTTTTTGTTGCATTTTAGGAGGCCTTTCTAACGACACCCCACTCAATGGTGTAGGTGAAATTTTTGTTTTGAAAACACTTTTCATTTTATGAAAGGGGGGTCTAAAAAATTTTTATTTTCAAAAAACTTATCATTTCTGTTTTTGGGTCATCAATCTACGGTCGTATACCAAATTTCATTTTATTATCTCAAAATTTTTGAAGACGGACGGACGGACATGGAGAAACTATAAGGGTTCCTAGTTTTCTACGGAACCCTAAAAAGGCAAAAAAACAGTACATTTTTTACGGAGTTAAGGAGGTTGACACCATAGAAAAATAATGGAGAGATTTGTATGAAACTTTTATATTTAAAAAATCCTTGCCAAATTTCATTCTCATTAGGAGAATAATTTAAGAGATATTATATAAACAAATTATCATGCATTATTATAGAACTACATAATTTCGAGACATGAGAGAACTTTTCAAAATGAAGTGACAGAGAGTGTTGTAATTTGAGCATACATTCTTTATTCATTTACAAAGATATCTAGTCCTATCAAATTATCAAAAAAATGTAGTTCGTAAGACATTGTTCTACAGAGTCATTTTTTTTAATTCAAATTTTCAGAATGATTAGAAACCCCGTTTTTTAATTAAAAATTTATGTGTGAAAAAAATAGAAAAAGACGCATCTATTTCGCATGCTCCAGAGAGAGAGAGACACACCTTGCCTTCACTCACATGCTTATACACAGGTGCTTTCCCTGCACCGTGCCCGCATCACCAACCCCGCACCCTATAGTGTCAACCTCCTTAAGTTATTGTAAACGTACGCACAGCTCTCATACGAAAATTCACTTTTATTTACTTGTCTGTCTGTTACATTTTCACGACTAAACTGCCAAACCGATCTTAATGAAATTTGGCAGAGAAATAGCTTGCATACTGATAACTTTGTATTTTGAAAAATTCATTAAATAAGGTAAAATCTAGTCTACTATAATTAACAATAGTAAATCAACGCGGAAGTTTGAGCTCTGTTACAGCCCACGAACCTTGGCTCAATAAAATATTAACATAATTTCTTTACCGAATATTGCTACATCAAACAAACGGTCTACTTTAAGGTACTTTGTATAAGTTTTTGAATAATTAATAACGCATGTAAGCCTTTATGAGCATTATCAGTGTAGAGGTACTATATATAAGTTATGCACTTTGGTGTGCGCTGCTTCCCGTAGCGGATATGGGACTAAAGTCACTCGAGAAGAAAACTTTGCTAAGGTATTGTTAATATTACAAAACGTTTGCAAACAATAAAGATGATATTCTATAACCTTTCAAGGGTGAAATTTTTTATTTTATATTGGGATCCGTCAAATGAGCGTACAAACTTGCAACTAGACTGGGGGTTCAGTTTCTATGGTTATAGAATTTAATAATGAAAAAATAAATAATCTCAAGCATAAAACTGACAGATGAACCTACGGTTTATAGTAAAACTTACGATTAAATCACAATATTATGTTTTAAATCATCCAAAAATAAAATGAATGAATGGACAGTAAGTACCAAGAAAGAATTTTACAATTTTTCCTATATATAATTGATTTGTTATAATATAAATATGTATTTAAAAGATTTGTTTGTTGAAAAATTGTAAACAATCAAAAATAAATAACGTATGCGTACTGTATTTGATGCTATTGCGTGATATTATCTGTAATTATAATGAGTGAATTTAAAATATGTGTACATTATAATACTTATTGCACACCCCAAGCAGGCTCTGCTTGGAAGTGTGTTCTACTCTCGTCCAAAAATGGTTTTTCGTATATAAATTGATAAAATGAGTATTATATCTTAAATTTCTTCAGTATCTCACTTACATTTTTACATTTTCTGATAGAAAACATTACAGTCTCCATTTTTGCTTAGTTTAATATCGATCGGTTTTAATTTTCTGTTATAAAAATATAAATAAAGTTCAATTTAACCCGCTTTTTTGATTGAAACGCCGAACTACAGGTTACAATTCGAAATAAATTTGCACCAATCCTTTTGAATTCACTTCATCTATTATCAGAATAGAACCCTATTAAAACTCAACAAAATTGGATAACTAGAAGTAACGAAATTTGCAGTTTATTTAAACAAAAATTCGTATTTTGACAAGAAATTTTTTTACAAATAGAGTAGTTGCTATTTATAATTTATTAATAGTAGTAGGCGCTATTTCTTCATATGTCACTTCAAATTCCATAATTATTATATTGTGTTAATTAATATATAAATACACGTACATCGATACGTGCTGTATTTTAATTATTCTATTCAAAGCCAATCAATCTTTTTAATCAAGATAAAATCTGGTAAGTTTGCATTTTTAAAACAAATATATAATATACTGTACGACTGTACGTCATATAACCTATAAACGTTACATTGTTGTTTCATTTTAAATGCTAGATATCAGGTGAACACAGCTGTTATCGCTGCAAAATGTGGATGTATTTATCTTTTTAATTATTATTATTAATTAATTTATTTACTTTATACATTTTACAAAAAAATATGTTTTATAAAAATTGTAAATTAAAATGATTGTTGTTTTATTACAATACATCCTAAATTTAAATAAAAAAATGTAATAATCGATTGATATCAAGATTCATTGTTGATTTTCTAAAAAATCTTAATGAGTGATAAACTTCATATTATATATTTATATAATATTAATTACCTCCAATATTTTTTTCAAACATCCTTTTAAGTTTCACCAATTATATTGTACCTGTACCGTATTTATTTTATATTATAAGTTAATACATTTTTTTATGTTTAAGGGGTGTGCATTTTATGGTCTAGCCATAGTATATTTTAATTATTGACGCTGTCTTGTAATTTTTTTTTATTCACCCTTAGCTGCGCCATGTTTTTTTTAGGCTCCTCCCATCTGACGGATCCCAATAAACTGTTTTGTGTAGGTAGGTAGAGGTTTTTTTGTAACTATAACAATATGTTTTATTTCGTAAACGCTATTTAATTGGCTACATGCTTGCAATTAGAGCAAACTCGTTTACGATTTCTACAAAAGAAACATGTAAGAAAAATATATTTTTGTATAGAAAATTCATATTTTCTATAGGATCAATAATAATGAGTAATAACTACCTATATCGTTCCGTTTAGTTATATTCATTTAATCATGTCAGGTATTATAAATGAGTTAAAAAAATTTACTAGCTAGCAAGCACTTTCAAATGGGGTACCAAACTTATACGACAGTTCTCTTTGAATTTTTAACAGATATTTGCATGCGCAAGAAATTGGTTATTACCATTTTTACTTAAGGTTAGTAAATAGACTTTATATTCATTTGTTTTTACTTATTATGCATGAAACTATCTGTCAAAAATTCCAAGAAAACTGTCATATAACTTTGAGACCTCATTTGAATGTGCTTTCATTATGTCCGGTATTATAAACGAGCTAACGAAATTTGCTAGCTAGCAAGAACTTTCAAATGGGGTACCAAATTTATATGACAGCTCTCTTAGAGTTTTTAACAGGTATTTTTAACAGGAAGTTGGGTTTTACAGTTTTTACTCAAGGTTAGTAAATATATAGGGGAGAGTCCCCTAAGGTGGACACCATGGGAAATTTTTTTTGTATCAGGTGGTAGCACTGTGCGCTTCATGTCGGTATTACAGTTTGGGAAGACGCAGTTTTTGGTTATATCATGAAGTGGCATGTCGTGGCTGTTTGTCCGCTGCACTATACAGTACGAGAAAGTCACTCCGAAAGTTTCGAATAACTGGGATTAAATGATCGAAAACAGTGTTTCCGAAAAGTAAATACTCTTTTGAGTCTGCTTACGTACCAAACAAACATATTGTAAACAGATTTGCATGATATTGCGAGTAGATAATTTTTTTCGTTTTTGCCAAGAAAATTGCGTTCTGACCCTAAGTTGGACACTTTTTTTACCCTAAGGTGGACACTTGCTTTTTGTTGCGTAGTTACTTATGGTACGTTGGGATAGTATGGGGTTTGCCAGCAAAAACTGTTCCTCAAAAAATCGTTAGCAGTTATCTCTCTTCCTCTACACTTACGCCTTGAAATGTGTCAAAATGCGCGGCTCTTGGTACACTTGTCCTCAGTGTAACTCTGTAAACCTTTTTTTGTCTATTTAACGCTTGGTATTTGCTTATTTTGTAATAAATTCCTTTTTCATAAGCATTCGATGTAATTTCAAATAAGAAACATCAAAGATTGAATAAAATGATCAAAACATGAATTTTTGGATTATTTTTCCAATTTTTGGAGTGGATTTCTCAAAGGTGTCCACCTTGGGGGACTTTTTTTTAAAGTCGAAATTTTGTACTATATTTAAAATTAATTAAAACTTTGGTTATATTGATGATATCAAAATTGTGTTTCAAGAACAGTAAGCTTATGAGTTAAGGTTTCAGAAAATGTATAATTGTACAAGATATGTAATGTTGTTTGGATTCTACGATTGTTTAAAAGATTAGTGTCCACCTTGGGGGACTCTCCCCTATACTTTATATTCCTTTGTTTTTACTTATTATGCATGCAACTACCTGTCAAAAATTTCAAGAAAACTGTCATATAAATTTGATACCTCATTTGAATGTACTTGTTATAAATTTAGGATTAGTGGCGTTACCAAATTTTTTTGGAAAGGAGAGGGGGAGCAAAATTGCACACCCAAGCAGGCTCTGCTTGGAAGTGTGTTCTATTATCGTGCTAAAATTTTTTTTCGTATATAAATTGATAAAATGAGCATTATATCTTAAATTTCTTCAGTATTCCACTTACATTTTTACATTTTCTGATAGAAAACATTACAGTCTGCATTTATACTTAAAGGAAAGATCCCGAGGTGTCAGACTCGGATTTTAATGAAACTTGGTAAAAATGTTCTTTGGGTAAAAATTAAGGACACCTATTTTTTTATACGTGCCCGTTTTAATATTTAGGGGGTGAAATCAGCCCTTAAAAATGAGGGTAAAATGTTTAATTTGTAAATAGCTCGTAAACCACTTGGAATAGTGACTTGTGTATAATGTAACATTTGTTTGGTATTACAAGAGCTATAAAATAGCATTAATGTGGTACCCCCTAAATATTTTATTTGGGGGGTATAATTGACACCCCTCATTTTTTTTCAAAAATGATTATTTTTTCTTTCATAAATCAATAGAGTGTAGTATTCTGAATACAATGATATCAAATTTCAAAATAACGTGTCTTCAAACTTCGGAGATATCGGCAGTTTTGTAGTTCGCCATATACTTTATACACTGTATAAAGATACTGCATGCCGCGCCGCGCACTGGTCAAAGCTAGTGGAACATTTTTCAAAGTAGTGTGGATCTATTATAAGTTGTGATATTAATTTGAAAATTCACAAATATCATTAATATGGGTTTATTTTAAATTATAAAGAGTACAAATTTTGTACTTTCTTCGCTACAGGGTATGCAACCCTTAAATTGAGAAACAATGGAATGTAGCGATTTCAAGTATTGAAAAATTGGTTTTAGAAGTATTAATATAAATTATATAAATTAGTTACACTTACCCAAATTAAATACAGTAGAAGTTAAATATTAAAGGTAAATTTTATGGTTGAAAATATTTTTGAATTCTTTTAACCATATTAATAAACACTTTGTTTGATTCTATCAACCAATACCAATTATTTAAAAAACTATTAACATTTTCTCATATTTTCTTTGACTTGGGAGTGATGCGAGAGCGAGTATGACGTAAAATGTTAATTTATAAATTAGCTGGTACCTTAAGGATGCAATGAACAATTTAAAATCAAAAACAATGTGAATATTATGAATGCCTTGGCATGAATAGTTTTAAAAACAAAATTTAACTCTTTGTAATTTAAAATAAACCCATATTGATGATATTTGTGAATTTTCAAATTAATATCACAACTTATAATAGATCCACACTACTTTGAAAAATGTTCCACTAGCTTTGACCAGTGCGCGGCGCGGCATGCAGTATCTTTATACAGTGTATAAAGTATATAGCGAACTACAAAACTGCCGATACCTCCGAAGTTTGAAGACACGTTATTTTGAAATTTGATATCATTGTATTCAGAATACTACACTCTATTGATTTATGAAAGAAAAAATAATCATTTTTGAAAAAAAATGAGGGGTGTCAATTATACCCCCCAAATAAAATATTTAGGGGGTACCACATTAATGCTATTTTATAGCTCTTGTAATACCAAACAAATGTTACATTATACACAAGTCACTATTCCAAGTGGTTTACGAGCTATTTACATATTAAAAATTTTACCCTCATTTTCAAGGGCCGATTTCACCCCCTAAATATTAAAACGGGCACGTATAAAAAAATAGGTGTCCTTAATTTTTACTCAAAGAACATTTTTACCGAGTTTCATTAAAATCCGAGTCTGACACCTCGGGATCTTTCCTTGTTAGTTTAATATCGATCGGTTTTAATTTTCTGTTATAAAAATATAAATAAAGTTCAATTTGTTGATTTAACCCCCTTTTTTGATAAAAACGCCGAACTGTAGGCTATATTTCGAAATAAATTTGCACCAATCCTTTTGAATTCACTTCATCTATTATCAGAATAGAACCCTATTAAAACTCAACAAAATTGGATAACTAGAAGTAACGAAATTTGCAGTTTATTTAAACAAAAATTCATATTTTGACAAGAATTATTTTTACAAATAGAGTAGTTACTCGGTAGTTCATAAGATTACCGTAAGGCGCTATTTCTTCATACGTCACTTCAAATTCCAAGTATTACAATTATTATATTAATTAATATATAAATACATGTACAATGTACATCGATACGTGCTGTATTTTAATTATTTTATTCAAAGCCAATCAATCTTTTTAATCAAGATAGTCTGGTAAGTTTGCATTTTTAAAACAAATATATAATGTACATATACCTAACCTATAAACGTTACATTGTTGTTTCATTTTAAATGCTCTGCTAGACATCAGGTGAACACAGCTGTTATCGCTGCAATATGTGGATGTATTTATCTTTCTAATTATTATTATTAATTAATTAATTTACTTTATACATTTTACAAAAAAAATATTTTATATAAAAATTGTAAATTAAAATGATTGTTGTTTTATTACTATACATCCTAAATTTAAATAAAAACGGTAATAATCAATTGATATCAAGATTCATTGTTGATTTTCTAAAAAATCTTAATGAGTGATAAACTTCATATTATATATTTATATAATATTAATTACCTCCAATATTTTTTTCAAACATCCTTTTAAGTTTCACCAATTATATTGTATCGTATTTATTTGATATTATAAATTAATACATTATTTTATGTTTAAGGGGTGTGCATTTTATGGCCTAGCCATAGTATTTTAAAAATACCAATTATTTTCAATTTTAAGATATTTCTCGAAGGAAGTATTTAAGAAGCTCGGTTCAAAATCAAGATATCGTCAAAATAAAATTAATAAATTTAACATTGCGAGCGTCATCCCTATACTTGTAATGTTCAATTATTGATTTTACTTTGATGATATCTTTGTTCGCAGATGTTGAATCATTTCTGGATTTTAAGTGAAGTTTTTATAATCTATTTTTTGTGTTTTTTTTTTTTTTTTACAAAATTTGGGCTTACTCATAATATCTCTGATCAACAGCCATTTTGATGCAGAGTTTTCAGTATCTCTTAAGATAATTTTGGCCCGCTGAATACAAAAATGAACATACAATCAGCTTTTGTTTTTTAATTATTGCGAAAAAACCTATTTTCGCAAATATAAAAAAATTTAAAAAATCGTATCTCCGATTTTTCATAATAAAAATCAATTAAAAAAATCTTTAGAAGCTTTACACTCCTAGCAAACAGAAAGAAACGAAACATATTTTATGAGGAACGTGAAGAAAATCACGCCACAAGCGAAAAAACATGATGTTTCAGCTGAAATTGCTTGTTTTGTAAAATTCAAAATGCTGTAACTTCAACAATTTTTATTTGAATTTGATAAATACTATGCCAGGTTATAGCTATTAACTTCAACTTCAACAGATTACATTTTAATTTACATTATAAGATCGGATAAAATTTCATTGATTTATGGCAAATTATTGTTGAGCGCTGAAAAAGCACATTTTAGCATGTGGCTGATATATGACTCAGAAATGAATCACAGGGCAACAACCACTTAGATGCAGAATTATCAGTATCTATTTTAGGGTAATTTTGGTCCGCTGAATCCAAAAATGGGTTTATTCAATCAGCTTTTGATTTAAAGAAATTGCGGAAAAAAAAACATTTTTGCAGCTGATTGAGCAAAACAATGGTATTTTTGGATTCAGCGGGCTAAAATTTCCCTAAAAAAGATACTGAGAACCCTGTACCAAATGTCTTTTTGTTTCTGTAGACCTGTTATTTTTAAACTTTTCTCAAAAATTATGCAAATAATCCTTTTTTCTCTAACTATAGTTTTCTTCCTCCCTGAATAATACCTTAAACTACTTTTCGAATCAACTTACAACAAAACTGTTGACAGACAATAGTGACACAAGATTGAAAATATATAGAGCATACTACAATTGGTAAATAGATTTAATTAGGTAAGTTGTCTTTAAGTCATATACAAGGTGTAATGACATATGACGTTAGTGTTTGTACGTGTAAAGGGGCGTTGACAATCCCTTTAATTAACCAAACAAATTTAGTTCATTAGTTGTTTGGAATTATAGAATTAATTATTAATAAATGTTTTATAAGGTACTGGCACCAGTCCTGGACAATACCCCAGTGTTGAACATTCTTAACTTAAATATAGGTACTGAATTAGAAATGTATGTTGAAATTTGATTACTATCAATATTCTATATTAATCTACTAGCGGAATCCCGCGGCTTCGCTCGCTTAAATTTCGAAAATAATTACAACCCTCCATAAGTGATAGGGGATGGCATATTAATTTTTTTTATATTGTTTTTTATTCATTACCAATAAAAAATCGTAAATATCTCGGATCTTTGTTAAAAATAGCAAAAACCCACCCCCTGCCTACCTCCGCCATAAGGGGTTGAATATCGAAAAAAATTTATAGCAGATTATTTTGCCCGACTACACCATTATAACTTAAGTAGCTATATGCAGAAAAACACACACCCTGTCTACCCCCGCCATTATGGGTGGAATGTCGAATTTTTTATTTTAATAAATGACTATTTTGCTCGAATTTACCTTTATAACTAAAGCAGGTATACAGATAAATATATCTAAATCCATCCTCGTCCCCGTCCAATCGTATTAGGGGTTGAATGTCGAGCTTTAATTTTTAATTGAATATTAATTTGACCGAATTTACCTTAAAATCATAAACAGTTATGGATATATAAATATATCAAAATTTTACCCCCCCCCCATTCCCATAGGGATTGAATTTTCGTAAATGTTATTTGTCTTGTAGAGTACCTACTTATGCCATGTTTAATTCGGCCAAAAAAAGTATCTTACAAATTTTTCCACCTCCCTAACACCTTAGGGGTTCAATTTTCGTAAGTGCTGAAATAACTATTTCATTATTTGTATTGTAAGTTTCAATTAAATATGAACAAAAAAATATTTTTTATACAAATTTGATACCCCGTTTTAACCCCTAAAGGGGTTAAATTTCGAAAAATTCTTTCTTAGTGTGTGCTTGCATCATAAAAGGAAGGCACCTACGAAATTTCACGTTTCTAGGTCCAGGGGTTTGGGCTGTACGTTGATATATGAGTGAGTGAGTGGTTAAGGACAAACTCTTATACTCTCTATAGATATATACAGTTATACAGGGTTACACATTAGGAGTGGATATCGACATTATTTTCGAAACTATAAAAGTTAGAACAATATTTCAAATCGTAACTACCCTTCAATTAGCATTTGGAAGATTAATAAAAAATCATGCCACCCCCATCCAAACTCGCATCGCTCACAGGCCTCCCAACTTTGAAATTTCAAATGGAACCCCCCATATTTTATTTCAGAATTTGAAAGATAAATTTTATTAATGAACATTTTACTTCAAACAATTTTTTCTATGATGGACCATTTCGGAAATATTGGGTAATATTTCTATTTTTTATTGTATAGTATGTATTTTGGTCACATTAGGAGTGGATATCGACTTTATTTTCGAAACTATAAGAGTTAGAACAATATTTCAAATCGTAACTACCCTTCAATTAGCATTTGGAAGAATAATAAAAAATCATGTCACCCCCATCCACACTCGCATCGCCCACAGGCCTCCCAACTTTGAAATTTCAAATGGAACCCCCCATATTTTATTTCAGAATTTGAAAGATCAATTTTATTAATGAACATTTTACTTCAAACAATTTTTTCTATGATGGACCATTTCGGAAATATTGGGTAATATTTCTATTTTTTATTGTATAGTATTTTGATCACATTAGGGTGGATATCGACATTATTTTCGAAACTATAAGAGTTAGAACAATATTTCAAATCGTAACTTCCCTTCAATTAGCATTTGGAAGAGTAATTTAAAATCATGCAATCCCCATCCATACTCGCATCGCCCACACGCCTGTCAACTTTGAAATTTCAAATGGAACCCCCCATATTTTATTTCAGATTTTGAAAGATTAATTTTATTAATGAACATTTTACTAAAAGCAATTTTTTATATCATGGACCATTTAAGAAATATTAGGCAATATTTCTATTTTTTTAGGGTATAGTATTTTTGTCACATTAGGGTGGACATCGACATTATAACAGTATTTTTATTTGTGTGGACGATGCGAATATGGGTGGGGGTAGTAATAATTCGAAATATTACTCTAACTCTTAAAGTTCCGAAATTAAAGTCGATATCCACTCTTAATGTGACAAAAATACTATATCCTAAAAAATACACATTTTGCCCAATATTTCTTAAATGGTCCATGATATAAAAAATTTCTTGAAGTAAAATGCTCATTAATAAAATTTATCTTTCAAATTCTAAAATAAAATATGTGGGGTTCCATTTGAACTTTCAAAGTTGGGAGGCCTGTGAGCGATGCGAGTGTGGATGGGGGTTGCATGATTTTAAATTATTCTTCCAAATGCTAATTGAAGGGTAGTTACGATTTGAAATATTGTTCTAACTCTTATAGTTTCGAAAATAAAGTCGATATCCACTCCTAATGTGTAACCCTGTATACATTTAACTGTCAGCGTGGTTTGATGACAATTGATCATTTTGTTTAAATACAGTGGACAAATAATTATCGCGGTTTGACACACTATCAATAAAAGTGTATTTCCTTATAATTTTATAATCATTAGTAAGTGTTCATTACTAGTTTTACTTTGTCCATTACTGGAGAAAAACATGTACAAAATAAAAGTTTATAATTAAAAAAATAAACTATATTTGCGGATTTTGGTAATTAAATTGATTTAATAAAGAGGTATATAGTTGTTTTATTAGTAACATAAGTTCATGAGAATTACACAAAAATGACCCACCAATCCAAAAAAACAATATACTTTACGCTTAAGTTCATGCCGATTTTTCCGAAACTAAATTCCACGAGATGTCGCCACCGTAGAAAACAAAAATTATTTGCACAAGTCTAGCCCTGAGGGGAAATGACAGATACAAGTAATTCAGTGACAATTGACGATCGAATGAAAAATGGTATATTCTCAAAACTAAACAGAGATGAAGCTACAAAGGATAGAAATAGATCTTATGTTTTAAGGCTTACATTCAATATTTTCAAATGAAAATTGCAGAATTATTATAAAATTAGAAAGTTTAAACTATGTTTAATCTATGTCGTGGTATATTTTTTTCTCCGTATTTTTCAAGAATTTTTGTTATAAGTATATTGAGTTTTATCATATCAAGAAATATACACAAAATTTTAAGATTTTTTTTATTAATATATAAAAAAATTAAATTGAAAAATTATGTATGTCATGACATAGAAAAATGAATCTAGTTTATCACTGTATTTTTCCCTAAATGATTTATTAATACTGGTCAGAGCTGAACATAGAATACAAAACCATAATTTCTCTATAGTAATTCTTATGGCAATTTAAATAGCATATTCAGCCTTAACGCGTTTAAAACTGGTATCAAAATTGGCTTTAAAAGTACAATATTTCAGTGACAACAGAGACATCATTTTGTAGTTAAAATAATTTTTTGTTAAATAATAAGTGATTTCTAAATATTATGTCATTATTCAATAACATACAATTCGCTGAATATTTTTCAAAAGAGTAGATTACAAATAACAGACGTTTATAAAATATTCTTAGTACTATTTCTACTAAAATATTTATTAAAAGTCGTATTTATTTTAATACAACTATCACGAGTTCAAATTACTAAAAATAACGTGTATTAGCAACGAAAATTCCTCCATGTTTATGTTGAATAATTCATCGTAGTCTGAGGCTAAAAAATGTACATGTTTCGTACAAGAAAGTCCGTAAATATAAAATGAGAAAATACAATCCGTCTGGCTGTCAATGCTATATTGACATTGACGTACACTGACGTCATGCCAAATCAGATACACTGTACGTCACGGGTTCTCAATTTGTATAATCCTAATTGGGAGCTGGAATATATGAATTCATTTTCTGTGCGAAGCTGAGAATAAAATTTTATGGTGTAATGAATTTTAACAAAATTGTTGACTTAGGCTCATTACTTTAGGAGGTTTTTAAATTTTAGAAAAACATTATACCCGTTTCAAAGTTTTGTAAATATCATATTTTTCAAGCCTATATGTCGAAAAATGACTAGTAAAATTCTGAGTTGGTTTACGTATATACAGGGTGGGCCAAGTAAAACGAAACGGGCGCGGTTTTGGTCATTTAAAATAAGATTTTGAGAAAAAGCTCGAACACGTCGATTTTGCTTTCAAGGGGGACATCTTTTGCTATGAAATTTTTTTTAAATCTTTTCAACCATAAGCGCTACGAGCGCAACCCTTAAAATTTTAAATAGCATGATAGGGCAAGTGATACCTCATTTGAAAGGTTTTTTCATTCTGAATACGGTGCTCTTTGATTTTTTCAAATCTGTTTAGTTTTAGTCAAGTTATTGACATTTTGAATTCCATAAATGTAGTGATTTTCTGATCAAAAAACAAATATTTACAACTAAAATTTAAAACAAAATAGGTTTATTTTATTATCAAATAGTTCAAAAACATCCAGTTTGGACATTTATTGAATTAATTAAAAAATAAAAAAAATTATTAAAAAAAATTTATCTTCATCCAAAATTTTAATTAATTCAATAAATGTCCAAACTGGATGTTTTTGAACTATTTGATAATAAAATAAACCTATTTTGTTTTAAATTTTAGTTGTAAATATTTGTTTTTTGATCAGAAAATCACTACATTTATGGAATTCAAAATGTCAATAACTTGACTAAAACTAAACAGATTTGAAAAAATCAAAAAGCACCGTATTCAGAATGAAAAAACCTTTCAAATGAGGTATCACTTACCCTATCATGCTATTTAAAATTTTAAGGGTTGCGCTCATAGCGCTGAGGGTTGAAAAGATTCTTGCAAAAATTTTATACCAAATAATGTCCCCCTTGAAAGCAAAATCGACGTGTTCGAGCTTTTTTTCAAAATCTTATTTTAAATGACCAAAAGCGCGCCCGTTTCGTTTTACTTGGCCCACCCTGTATAAAGGGTTTAAAGCAACAAGAATTATTATTCTAATTGTTTCAAAATTTGCTAAAAAAAATTCATAAAATATTGAACTTTTTATCTGTTTTAAATTTAATTATTTTAAATTAAAATCAAGTCAATAAATAAAAATTCTAAAATTTTATTTTCAACAAAGCATTTTAGATTTCATTTAAATATGAAAACGATTTTTCGATATTTTTTTGAGAAAATGAAATTGATCAGCTTATGGTTATAAAATGCATTGTGATAAAAATCAAGTAAATATATTATTTTACTGGTATTTATATAATATATTGTACTTAAAATATGGAGGGCTGTCAACTTAAATCGATAATTTTGTAAAACCAAATTCAATTATAGTCCAGGAAAAACAGACATACAAGGAAAAAATTTGTAACGGACAAAATTTTTGCATACACCTTAGTATAAAGGTACTTAATAATGTGTAAGAGTTCCTAATTGATTTGACGTGTGCAAGTGTCAATTTTGTGGGATCAAAGTTCACGAAAAAAGTATTTTTCAAATATCTCAAAAACGGTGACCTGTTCGAAAAAAATGTCTCTTACTAATTTGTAGCTGAGATAATTTACTACAAAAACGAACCTACGGATTTTTATGTAGGAGAAACCGTTAATGAATTATAAATACTTATTTACAACTCCGCGCACTTTTCCATAGCATACGATATCGTTCTATATAAAATTTAATATAGAGTTGCAGCTTAAACATATACAATATACATGTATGTATATTCCAGATAACCAGCAAGATCGAGATAACTCTTTTTGTTTCATAAGAATCGAAAGTACGTTAGTTGATAATACTTTGGAAAAAAATTAAAAAAAAAAATTACTACGTCGGAACAGAGCAAAATGGTGCCTTCAAGGTACGCGATCCTCGCACGATGTTTTAAGCATATTTTCCACTTAATACTGACGGTATGAATCGTGATCATACTGTCAACTCCCCCTGAAACCACTGCAGACTTAAATGAAACAGACTATAGTAGTTTATGTATTTAAAATGATTTTTAATAATAATTAGTAATAAATTCTAACTTGATTATTTATTCGTGCTTGTAAAACCCCATAGACGTTCATTATGTATAGTATGCATAATATTTAAAATTAGTTATATTGGATCTGAAAGATGGAGGCTTGCAAAATAAACATTCTTCAGTTAATGAATAACGACTAATCTATATCTATAAAAGAGTTTGTCCTTAACCACTCACTCACTCATATATCAACGTACAGCCCAAACTCCTGGACCTAGAAACGTGAAATTTCGTGGGTGCCTTCCTTTTATGATGTAAGCACCCACTAAGAAAGGATTTTTCGAAATTCAACCCCTACGGGGTTAAAACAGGGTGTCAAAGTTTATATTAAAAAATATTTTTTTTGTTCGCATTTAATTGAAACTTATCGAAAATACTCTACAATATAAATAATGAAACAATTATTTCAGTATTTCCCAAAATTTAACCCCTATAGTGTTTAACAAATTAATATTCAATTAAAAATGAAAGTTCGATATTCAAGCCCTAATAGAATGGGACGGGGACGAAGATGGATTAAGGTATGTTTATCTGCATACCAGCTTTACTTATAAAGGTAAATTTGGGCAAAATAGTCGTCTATTAAAATAAAAATTTCGACATTCAACTCTTAATGGCGGGGGTAGACAGAGTCTGTGTTTTTGATATGTTTATCTGCATAGCTGCTTACGTTATAATGGTGGAGTCGGGCAAAATGTTGTAATACAAACATTTTATATTCACCTCCTAATGGCGAGGGTAGACAGGGGGTTAGTTTTTACAATTTTTAACGAAGATCCGAGATATTTACGGTTTTTTAAAGGTAATGAATAAAAATCAATCTAAAGAAATGTAATTTGTCATCCCCTATCACGTATGGAGGGTTCTAATTAGTTTCGAAGTTTACGCAAGCGAAGCCGCGGGATTCCGCTAGTATTCCTATATAATTTTACAGGCAATATGAAAATATAAAAAGTAAATTGAATAAAAAAGACAGATTAACAAAAAAAATTAATTAGATTTGGTTCAAAAAATTTATCTCGGTTCGTGTTTCTATTTTCTACTTTTGTGTGAACCTGTATTATTGTATTTTATAATTCAAAACCCAAATGACACGTCACTGCCCTTCAAAATGAATTTTTTCGGAGTTAAACAGATACAATTTTAGGTAGTTCATTATGACTGAAATTCATTAGCATAAAAACAAAACACAATTCAAAATGAAAACATCCAAGAAAACGAGGTAATTTTGAAATTCCAATTACTGGCAAAAACATTTATAAACTCATAAACAATATCAGCGAAATGATACACGTTCAGTAAGGCAGAAAACAGCGACTGCTCCGAACAATCAAGTAAAGTTTTCGTAAGCGATTAAAAGTTAATATAAAGGGTCTCAGAAGTTGTTTCGTTGTTATTTGAAAACGTCCTCGTTTGAAAACTTCTCTCAACATCGCGAGTTGTGCTGTTTTTATACAAAAAATATATATTGTATTTAGGTATATATAAAGTTTTGATTGGGTTCATTGTGTGTAAAAAGCACAATTGTTTTATTTTCACATTGATATTGCTGCTTTTAAATGTAAGAAATGCACATTTCTATGTTTTCAAGTTCTATTTTTATATTTCTTTTATGTTGCATTCAATTAAAAAGTTTAATGTTCAATATTCAAGTTATATATATAAGGGAGTGTCTATTAAATACTTAAAGATGATATACCCCTCTTCCTTTGCATGGATTCATAAATATAAGGTGACCCCCCTATGTATTTTTTCAATAGTACCTACTAAAAAAATATTGTACAACCTTCCATAATTAACGCCATGGAATCCAACTTCTTCAACGTAAGAATTCGTAAGGTTTTTACCCCCATCTCCTTCCCCCCTCCCACAACTTTATTAATTAATACATAAAAAATATATTTTTATTTTTCGCATGTCTTCTTTAAAGTTGATGGTTTTCAAGTAAAAAATTCTTGAAAATCTAAAATATCTAATTAGTTTGTTAAATGAAGATGTACAAAACACTTTTTTTCAAGAAATGATTTACTGTAATAAAAATAATTCTATTTAAGAAAAAAAGTTGATCTGAATTGATAAATAAAAATAAAAATAAAAATAAAAAATTAATATCACCATTTTTTCTACATTTAAAACAAACAACTTTTATTCTAAACATTTTTGTTAAATGCGTGTCTCCAGAAATATTCAGGTGGTTCAATAAAACAAAATCTGCTCTGGATATTTGACAATCGCTATTTTATATAAATTTCTTGACGATGACGTATTACATCGACAAGAAATTTATGTGTCCTGTGCTTATGAAAACAGTATTGGTAGTTTATTTATTTATATTCCGTTTGTCACGTATTCCTTATTAGAAAAAATTCTTGGCGATGACGTCACAGTATAGAACGAGCAGATGAAATTTTTCTCATAAGGAATTTGTGAAAAACGGAATATAAATAAATAAACAATCAATACTGTTTACATAATAGTTTTCTTTAAATTTTTTCTTTGATTTAACTATTGACCAATTATTTTGAAGCACAACACATATAAATTTTCTTGTCGATGTACTAATACGTCATTGCCATGAAATGTATATAAAATGGCGGCTGTCAAAATATCCTCAGCTAGAGTGGCCAGATTTTTATTTCAAATGCTATTCAAAATATACTGAAGACATTTTTTTTCATTGCTTCCAACCCAAAATTTTTGACTGTTAGTATTATTGATGACCTTTTTTACGTGGATCAACTTCTTAAAAACCCCGGATACATTTGAAAAATCCCCCCGGACGCCCTGAAAAAGAGGACGGATGGCAGCCTTATCCACAACAAACCTTGTTTTATTAGATCATGGACCCAAAACAATTTTTGTTCTGTGTAAGCATTTCAAATATTTCTCTTGTAGGATTTTAAAACAATAAATTACAAATACTTTTTCTTCCTAAAGCACCTTATACTTTCTTCACATTTCATTAAAAATAATTTATTCATATTTTCAATTAAAATGGATAGCACTTTCCTCTTAAACTAAAATCTACAATGCACTTAAAACTAGAGCTCGATAGTTTCTAAGTAATTATCCAGACCACAAACACAAACACATCTATACCTCTGTATATATACACACACTCACACGTAAATGTATTTGTATGTGTGACAGACTGTACTCCACTATATACACTATACACACTAATTGTTATATGGGTGGATGTGTAAGCGGAAGTATGTGTTTATACAGAGCTGTATTATTAGGGGAAAATTCCTGGGGCACCCAAATTAATTAGACGCTAAAACGTGACTTTTATTTTTAAACTTTGCCAAAATGCAGAAAAATATATTAAGGGGTTGTACAGGGTGGTCCGGTTTGGGATACAGATATTTTAGGAGCTGATTCCCTGACTCATTGTGAGTAAGAAATTGTGCGGGAAGTGGGGGTCTATCTTTAACACCCTCTGAGTTACAGGATGTTTAAAAAATTCCTTCAGAGTAGTTCTTACAACAAAGATTATCTCATAACTTCTTAAGTAACGTATCAAGAGCAATAAAAATGAGTCAGTTTCATAGGTAATTAACTAACATATTTTTCAGTATTACGGTTATTGCTATCCGTATTTTTATTTCCGAGTTATAGCTCATCAAAGTCGAAAAATATATTTTTTTGTTGAAATTTTTTATGAAATTGACATTTTTCTCCAAAAGTACCCATAACATGTATTTTTTATCATTATTTTGGTACATCATAATGTTACCTACAAATTCACTATACTAAGTTTGGACGTGGGTCTTATAGTTTTCCAGTTATTAAATAAATAATCCCCAAAGTTACTTTTTTGCTACCTTACCTATTAAATGAAACAGTCAATAAATTTATTTGTTTATAACTACATAATTTTATTATTTATTATTATTTAACATAAAAATAATTATTTTCCGGAAAACTGTAAGACCTACGTCCAAACTTTGTGTAGTGAATTTGTAGGTAACATTATGATGTACCAAAATAATGATAAAAAATACAACATGTTATGGGTACTTTTGGAGAAAAATGTCAATTTCATAAAAAATTTCAACAAAAAAAGATATTTTTCGACTTTGATGAGCTATAACTCGGAAATAAAAATACGGATAGCAATAACCGTAATACTGAAAAATATGTTAGTTAATTACTTATAAAACTGACTCATTTTTATTGCTCTACTAGATACGTTACTTTAGAAGTTATGAGATAATCTTTATTGTACTCTGAAGAAATTTTTTAAATATCCTGTAACTCAGAGGGTGTTAAAGATAGACCCCCACTTCCCACACAATTTCTTACTCACAATGAGTCAGGGAATCAGCTCCTAAAATATCTGTATCCCAAACCGGACCAGCCTGTATACAGTTAGAATTTTCAAAAAATCGATTTTTTTTAAATTTCATTTTCGTAATGTACATATATTTAAGTACACACACAGAAAATTTCAAGTCAATCCGGCGATTATTTTCGAAGTTACACGCATATTTGTAAATACGTCTCAGAGCGTTTGAATGTAGGAGGCCGGAGTTAAATGGTTACACGTAGTTCTACATATGATAAATTAATTTTTGGGTGGTAATAGAGGGGTAAAGAGGTACCAAAAATCTCACGGCGGCTCTGTGTGCCAAATTTGTACACGGGTGTGTATGCAAACGGAAGTGTATGTGTGTGTGTGTGTGTGCAAACCACGACGAAAATCAAAGCTCCTTCTCTGTAAAGATACATGCATGCTTGCACTATTATTATTATCAAACATGGAGACTTCAATGTTGTTATATAATATAATGAGAATCAGATATTCTACTTATATAACTTCATCTCATATAGTACGTGACTGTATGGTGTATACGTAATACGTATGTATGTATTTCTCTACCTAGTATTGAATATAGATATGCTAGAACTATCTTTACAGGTAAGAATAAACAAATATGTATCGCAAACCAAATCAGAGTTATTTCATTTTCTTGGTGTTTTTGTTTTTAAACTTTCCAGCGAATTGCATTTCAGAAAAAAAACATCTGCCAAGTAAATGCACAGTGATTAAATTCACCAATGGTAGTTATCGATTAATTATCTAACAATTTTTAATAAACACCGATAAAGTATTCTCAAATATTTTTTCGTATATTTTGGATAGTTTCAATCTAAATCTTAATTTTTCTCTTACGCAAACGTCAAAACTACATTTAACCGTCCGGTCAATGACCAAATTTTCACCATTCGTTCAACAACCGGGTACCCACGTTTTTCGTGATTGTTTATTTAGTCGATTCAGTTAGTAGTTATTGTTGTAAAATTTTATTTTAAATTCTGTATGATTGTTAGAGCAAACAATTTTATATTTTATCACTGTTGGGTAGTACTAGAGCCGAGCAGATCCTAAAGCAAGGTATCTATGCGTAGTGAAAAGAACAAAATTATAGCGTACACAATTTATAGTGAAAGTGAGAAAAAATATATAACATTATGAACTATTAATACAAAAATATAAAAAATTTATTAATACAATTAATTTTATAAATAAATAATCGTATTGAATATAAATACGATGGATAATTCATCGACGTCTTAATTTTCGACGATAAGACGTGATTTTCTTGTTTTATTTTCGAGTAAATTATTTAATATTTTCAATATTTAAAAAAATAGTAAATAATATAGTTAATTATAGTGAACATGTGAGAAGTGTGCGAAATAATTAAATTTACTTTTCTTTTTATATAGCACTATGTTATTATAAATAAAAAAAAAACGTGAATGATATTTTTTACCTACAATCTTTACTATTGTTTATAATAAGAATTGTTTAAATAAAGGAAATTATAAACGATATTGTTCATTATTTGTTCAAAAGTCAAGTTAAAATAAATACTTTGATATACGGTCTCTTTAGTGTGTATAAACCCGGCTTTCATACATAATTACCTTAGTGAGTAGGTACCCGGGTACCTGGTCATTGAACGGAGGAGGTCTCAAGTTTGATAGTTAATAATTGTTATTGAATAATTAATTACAAAAAATTTTGTTGAAAAAAGGGTATCAAACTACTTTAATTCTGGGGATCCGAACGGTCATAAAATTTTTTTAAGGAGAAGTTGATAAATTCTACCTTGGAAACTGAAATGGATACCCGGGTACCCGGTTGTTGACCGGACGGTTAATATGACAAAGTAAATAGAGGTTGTAAAAAATAAATTACTATTTTTTCAATCAAATTGAGATAATTTTTTGTAAGGGAATATTTGGCAACTAACATTGTATTGTGGTAACCTATATTATAGAAAATTGATTGCTCTACAAAAAAGATTCTATATAATTTTCACGTAACATGTGTCATTTTTGAGATATCTTGAAAAAAATAAATCCCGTTGCACACAATTTCTATATTTTTGAAATGCGAACGCGACGCAGTTTTACCCATCTATCAATTTTTAAGAAAAAAATTTTTAAGAGTCAAAAATTTCTTAGATCTTAGAAAAGATATTCACAGAGATGTCTTTTAATCCATGAACCTTGGGTTGATTAATGTTAATTCTAAACTTAATCTCAATTTGTAAATGAACAATTCATTAAATATGACATTAAATTTTTACCTTATAAATAGTAATTTAACCATGACCGTTTTTTAGGGTTCCGTAGAAAAATAGGAACCCTTATAGTTTCTCCATGTCCGTCCGTCCGTCTTCAAAAATTTTGAGATAATAAGATGAAATTTGGTATACGGTCGTAGATTAATGACCCAAAAACAGAAATGATAAGATTTTTGTAAAAAAAAATAATTTAGGCTCCCTTTCCCTAAAATGAAGTGTTTTCAAAAAAATAATTTCACCTAACCCATTGAGTGGGGTGTCATTAGAAAGGTCTCCTAAAATGCAACAAGAAATGTATCAGAACTTTTTGATTTTAACCCTTTAATCACGATGTATTTACTCTCCAAAGTCGTTAAAAAAGCGCCCCCCCCCCTTCTATTTTCTAAACTATCGATTCAAAAAATCTGAAAAAAAATCAGAATGTAGCTTTTAATTAGTACTTTCACTAAAAATTATAACGAACACTGTCAAACATATTTTGAACCCCCCTATCATAGATTGAAAAGTGAAGTCACATTTTTTTCATTTACCCCATTGAGTGGGGTGTCATTTGATAGGTCTCTTAAAATGCAATAATAAAAACCAAATGATTTTTTGATTTTAACCCTTCGGTCACGAAAATTTTGAAATAACTCTTTTTTTATAAATCGTAGTGAGAATGACTACGGAACCCTATCATGTGCGTGCCCAACAAGCACTTGCCCGTTTTATTTAGAATTAACGTTATTATAGTTCTAAAAAAACTTATTAACTTTTAACTTAATTAAGGGAAGGATATTTTCGTTGTTAAAAAAACATAAATTTTAAATATAACCCTAAACTAGAGTCTATGAAAGATACGAAACGGAAAACACGTTTAATGAAGTAAATTATATAATTTGAGAGAAGTTTTATTGTATACAATAATACAATGCATAATCACAGTACTTGTTTTCAAATAATGCACATTCCACGAAGTCAGTAATTTCACAAACTAGGTTTAATTAGTATAATAGAGGAACCGGAAGAGACCTTTTCCTCAAGCAATAATGCTTTGTATAGTTGACCGGAAGTTAACTGCAAATCTAGACCAATTGTATAAGATCAAAGTATCCCTGTCATAATGGATGTAGAATTAATATTAAGGTGGTTGTCAAGTAAATGGATTGATTATGATCGGGTATAATGTTCAGGGCCGGATTTGTAAAATGAGGGGTTAGGTATTATAAATAAATTATATTATATTTTAATTGATGTATTATATGTTGTTTTTTATCAATTTGTTAGTTTTATATACAGGATGAACATTTTAAGTTCAATTTTAAATATTGTGTTATTTGTAAAAGGGTTTGAGGTGGGAAACAACATGGCATAGTTTAATTTTAATTTTTAATTTTTTAGGAGGTTGACACTATAACAGAGATAGGTATTTTTATGAAACTTTAAAAATAACATTTATATTTTAAAAAAATTGCAATATTTCAGGATCATTAAGAGAATAGTTTAAGAGATATTAAATAAACAAATTAAAATTTTAAAATGCATTCTTATGAGAACTGTGTAATTTCGATACATAACAGGACTTTTCAAAGAGATGTGACAGAGAATTTGATGAAAATTTGAGCATGCATTCTTTATTCATTTACAAAGATATCTGTAAATTTTCAGAATGGTGAGTATGAAAAAAAGAGAGAGTGACGCATTTATGTGATTTCGCATGCTTTCACTCTATGCTTTTCCACAAGCGCTCACCCACACCGTTCCCCTCATCACCAGCCCTACACCCTATACTGTGTCAACCTTCTTATGTAGGAATCTATTATTTACTACACCATCGTATTCTATAGAGAATAACAAAATATAACTTATCTGAATCATTTTTTATCGGAATTTTTTTTAGAATACCCGTTTTATTTTCATTTTTACTCGAAATCTATTAATTTTAGAGGAAAATTGAAAGAAACATAAGTGTTTAATTTAATGAGACATAACTTCAAAATAGAAACCATACATTTTTTAGAGTTTTTTAAAAGCAGTATTAAATAAAATTGAAATTTACATCTAACTAAAAATTTTAACGAATATTTTAAGACCAATTAAATGTTTTTTTGTGATTTATAATTACATAGTGCTATGTCACTAAATAGGAAATTTGTTTATCCCCTTGGTACAAAATTAATTAAATTTTCTTTTTAATTTTACCTAAACAAAATCTTAATAAAAAAGTTTATCTCAAATGAAATCTTTTATCTTATTATCACAAATAAAAAAATCTTTTCTATTTACAACATAATGCAATAAATTAAAAGGTGAATTATTTGTATGAAAAAGGAAAAGAAGTCCATTATTTTTATCTTAAAAGAGGACAGAAACGTCAACTACTTCTACAATGGCATTTGTTAAAAAATAATCGTCAAATTTATGTGCGCTAATAAGAATAGAACGTGGCTGAGAATTAGAGCAAGTCTGTCATAGAAATGAAATATTGTTCTTGTGGTGGCAGGAACGTCAAGTAAGCTATCAATTTAAACGGTAAATATTTGTCAGTTTAGATATTATATAAATTAAAATGTGACGTCGTTTCATTCGTCCTTGAATTTCTTGTTGCCAGGTTATGGCACGTTTTAAAATAAATTAATTTTGATATTTAAGTAATTAGTTAATATTTCCATGGTTGGGAATTTCTTCTTCACCGTATCTGAAAGATACTAGAAGCCATGTAATCGTTTTTTAAATAGAAAAAAAAATCAAGGAACCGAGAAGGTAATCCATGCTAACTTTGTTATTATTCGAGCCAGAAGATCGGTTAAATGGGAGAAATAATAGCGGTGTAAAAAAAAACTGAAAGTCGAATATATAACTTTTTTTAAATAGAACCCCTTGTATATTTTTATTGGATTCTATAGCAGAGAATGTTCTCTTTATAAAAGTTTAATACATGTATTCAGGTATGTATTCCATATACTGGAGATTTTTTACGTTTTTGAGTTTTATTGATAATAAAAAATATTCAGATATTCCATTTAAAAAATGTTACACATATTTCAATATATCTATGAAATTTGATACTTTACCCATTTAACTAACAATCTTCTATCTAGTATTAATAGTACATAAATGTTACATATAAGATTGTAGCGATAGCTAACAAAGGAAGTATAATACGCGATTTTATTGGGTAAAACGCCAGGCAGAATCACAATAACACAATTTTAGTCAAGGTTAGTAAATACACAGGTTACCTCATTAGCTTTCGATCAATCAGCTTGGGCACCCCAGATGACGTTTTACTAGGCTATATTTGTTATGATTGGATACACCATTCGCCCTCACCTCATTTAGGCACTCCAAATGACGTATTTCCTTCTCTCGCGCCGAGTAATGAGACTACCTTATACTTTACATACCTTGAATTTTAGTTAAAATATTAATTCGTTTCATCTATCAGAATGAGCAGTTCTAAATGTCAGATGACGTCATAATACCCATAGAATGTATGTAAAAACGATTGTCAGTTTGTTAACATAGAGTATAGGTTCTGGAGTATCTCTATAGGCTAGTACTAGAATAGTGCTTGTTTGAATAATACCGTCTAACCCCCGTCTACAACTGCACTCTTAAATGAAACAAACTATACCGGGTGCCCCAGATAACTTTTCCAGCATGGGAATCTCAGTATCCATAAGAGATACAGGTTTGGTTAAATCAGATGAATTATTTGTAAGAAAGGGGTGAGTATTACCACATCAAAAAATATTCATAATTCTTTGTGGTTCAGGCGGTATACCCAAAAATCTGAAAATTCGGAATTTCTTTAAATGGCTATTATTTTTTGTCAAAGTAGATAGGTATTTTTTTTGCGGTTTCTTGAGGCACTTTTTTGTGTAGAATCGATTGGTGTATTTAGATTTTTTATATAACTTTTAGTTTTTGAGTTACGAGCCTTAACTTTAGTTTTTCTTATGGGCCACTAAGTTAACTATGGTATATTTGAACGTGTTTTTTACTCTACTTTACAACGATATGTCACTTGTCACATTTATTTTCGAAAATAAGTCGATGTACTAAAAAATGTCATTGATATTTATAAAGTATTTTATTACAAACATTTAAGTGAGCTATGAAAAACAAAAATTGTAAACAAAAATCACAATAACAACAATCAAAATAACAAATGACTATTTGAAAACAATTAACTATTTAAAAAAATACATTATAATTTTTTTTCAACAATAAGTATGGCAAGTGACACATCGTTGTAAAGTAAACTAAAAAACTAAAGTTAAGGCTCATAACTCGGAAACTAAAAGTGATAAAAAAAATCTAAATACACCTATTGATTCTACACAAAAAGTGCTTTGAGAAACTGTCTAAAAAATACCTATCTACTTTGAAAAAAAAGTTATAGCCATTTAAAGAAATTCCAAAATTTCAGTTGTTTGGGTATGCCGTTTAAACCACATAGAATTATTAATATTTTTTGATGTAATAATACTCACCCATTTCTTACAAATAATTCATCTCATTTAACCAAACCTGTATCTCTTATAGATACTGAGATCCCCATGCTGGAAAAGTTATCTGGGACACCCGGTATATAGCTCCAATAATAACAAAGTTAGCAATAATCACTCGGTTCTCGCGAGCACCTTGTATATTTTTTAAATGTAACGCAGTTAGTATTTCTATATTTTATTAAATCCTCTCAATCACTATATTTTCAACACAGACGCAGTTTTTCCTGGCGTATGATTTTCCATCATCTCTGACCATTGTTCTTTTTGAAACGTTGTTGAAATATACGTGATGCTCTTTATTGTAAAATATGTTGGCGGATTTTTGATAAATGTATCCGCGAAAATAAACCACCCGAGCATAAATCATATATCGAGATGGCTTCGGGCAAAAAACTACGTCTGCAGTGGCCAAGAACTGTCAATATTTTACACCACGTATACTTTGTGTTATACAGTATGTCTCAGAACAAACACACCACTTATTTCTATCGAATATTAGAAAATAAGTTCTATCGGACTAATCGCTTCTAAAAAGTATATCGTAGGACGTAGGACATAACATGCAAAAATATGTCAGGTAATAAAGACATCTATTTTCTGACGCCCCTTAAAACATACATTTTCACCTCCCCTCTTTTATTATTGGAGACTTTTTTCCGTAGAAAACTAGGAACCTTTATTTAATCATGTCTGTGTCTGTCTGTCAGTCTGTATGCCATGAGATTTAAAAAAAATGAGACCCTCCTCCCATAGATTGAAAAGTGTACAAAATTTTTTTACACTTATTTTATTGAATAGGGTGTCTTTAGATAGGTCTCCTAAAATGTAATAAGAAATGTTTTAGAATATTTTCATTTTAATCCTTCAGTTACGATATATTTGCTTTTTTAAATCGTATCAGAGTGCCCCCAACTATTTTCTAAACTATGGATGCAAAAATTCTGAAAATATTCTTGAATATATCTTTTGATTAATAATTTTAATGAAAATTATGACGAACACCTTATACATTTTTTGGAGCCCCTCTAATAGACTGAAAAATTTACTCAATTTTTTTATAAATCATCAGACGGACACGTACATTTTTATAGAGATTACATCTTTTATTAACATGAAACGTATTATTAAGTAGAGAATGTTGGTGAGAATGGCTACCGAACCCTATCATGTGCATGCCTAACATGCACTTGGCCGAATTTGTTTTCGTTGTAATGTCGATGTTGGCACCCCTATAAAACTCACTTTTTTTAAGACCTTTTTTTGGTCCCAAGCTAAATTTTTAAAACAATTTTCTAACCCGTTTTGGCGCCACAAACCGCCTGAATTAAGAAACATTTATTAAAATGATATATCACCCGATAAATTATTCTGTTTATGATGTTGACAGATAAAGAATAATAAGCATACAAGTTTTTAGAATTATATATTCCTGAAAAGTTTCATTCATGTATCAAATATAAACCACAGACATCTGGAAAATGTATTCCAAAACATGCTGTATGTATAAGTAGGTATTTTATTCCCATTTGACTTCGATTGTCATAAGTTTCCATATGTGTATATGGATTTGTGATTTGTATTATATTTTTTTAAAGTTCTAAAATACATATTTTATACATATTAATATACAGGGTGAATCAAAAGTAACAAGCAAGAGATTTATGATATTCATGTAAATATCAATTAATCTAAAATAAATGTATAGATTTTTTCATTACAAAAATATATAATAATAGTAAAATATTGAATATACAGGAAGATGAAAAAGTGTCGGACATTTTTAGTGTAAAAATGGCTTTGTAAACTAATCCTTCAAGATTCCGAGTGTTGAAAAATGAATTACGTTAATGAATTTCACAGAAAACTGTTGCGAGACGAGACTTTTCTCGGTATTGGTCTCGAAATGAAATCAAAATCGAGACAAAATTGCCTTAAATTCGACGTGACCGTAGGAAATTTTGACGAGACAACGCCAAAACGAGAAGGCTTTAATTTTCACGAGACGAGACTATGAATTGTAAAATTTGAGTCCATTACGAGACTTGTCAGACTTTCGTCTTGTCAAATCTCTCTTTTTAGCAAACTTGAGAAAAAGCGGTGATAAAAAAACATATAATAATTAATTAATCTAGACGAACCAAGGAATCGTCCTTAAAAAATATCTAGCACATACTATATAGATTATAGCTAAATTCTGATTGAATTTTTTTTGTTTTCACAAAAGTTTTTGTACAAAGGGTTCCAGACCTCTATTAATCTCACTTCGCCATCCGTCAGCTATAGAAAAATATCTCATAAACTATATATAAGTTAGAAACTACATTTTAAAAAGGGAGATGATGGGAGGGGAGTCAAAGTTAGGTTATGGTATGTGAGGTATCAAAATGTAAGTTTTGATCAGTATAATTTGTTCCAATTTCTTTCCTAAAGGCCTCTGTACACTACCCAATCTGCAGGAAGGTAGAGTGGGAGTAAATTGAGTATTGTCCTAGTTAAGTAGTGATTAATATATGTATATAATCGCCCTGATTTGACTATATACGATCCAATCTTTGGGACCTTGCAGAATGCTCCTGCAGTTTGGATGTGAAATTGGGTGGTGTAAAGAGGTCTTTATAAACACTATTAACTATAACATTAAACAGTTTACCCCCATTTTACCTCTCTACAAATCAACCCTGCAAATTGAGGCAAGGTTTTGCAAAATGCGACAAACGCCAAAATTGAAAAAATACATTTTTTAACCGTTTCTGTTAGTAAATTTCACCAGGAATCGAATAGTGATATTACGGTTTGTCAAAACACTACAAATCCCGTAGTAAATTAAAGGTAAAGTTCAGGCGGTTTTTCAAAACTTTTGCAAAAATTGATAACTTTCATGATTTTTTTTAAACATCTGATAATAACTATTTCATTATATGATTAGAGGTATTAAAATTACTTAAGAAAAACCAAAATTTAGCAAAACAATGTTTTTCCATCAGATAAATACTACAGTAGCTAAACGTTTTTGTTAGATTCTGAAAATTTTAAATTTTGGATTTGTAGGGTTTTGAAATACTGCACCTCAATTGGGAGATGTATAGAGGCCTTGACTCTATCTAATTGTAAGTAAGTACTGGCTCAAAAATCTTAGATATAAATTGTATTAACGACAAATAACTAGGTCAAAAATATAATTAATTTGTATTGATAAAAAGTAACATATCTATAGTCTGTTTCATTTAAGTTTGCAGTGGTTGCCGAGGGATTTGACGGTACGATTCACACCGTTAAATCGCCCGGCAACCACTGCAAACTTAAATGAAATAGACTATAATATACATATTATTGTATTTTTTTTCTTTAACTAAAGCAAACGAACTGGAATTGATAAATTTTTATTTTCAATGGTCTTTTTTGTAAACAAAAAAACTGCTAAATATTTCAGTGTTTCATTTTTTAAACATACCAACATGAAATGTACTGTATAATAAAGTATAGTAATCATGAAAAAACTCCAGTTTGAGATTTTAACGGAATTACACGTTTAGAGGGTCTCTGAATCACGTACATACGACCATTATCTCAATGACATGACGACGTCGCGGTCGGTCTGTCTGAACGCTCTACAACTAAAACGATGTAACTTACTAACATGAAAATTTTTTGAAGAGCATCAGAAAATAGATTTTTACTCGTCATTTTTTTAATTGAAAAATAAAAGTTATGGAGAAAATAATGATATTTAAAAATATTCATTTTTGCATTATATGTATATAAAATACTTTCTTGAGTGTATGTGGGAGGGGGGGGGGCAGTTTAGTTATTTTAAAAAACTGTAAAACTTTAACTCTTGAATGATTCTAAAAAATAAAATCACATTTAAAATACATACTTTTGAATTTTAAATTCAGTTTTAAATACATTTAAATATAATTAAAGTCAAAGTATTGTTGTAATTTTCTTCTTGAAATACAAATGTTAAAATTTAATTACTCCAATGCAGTGAAGTTCAATTAATTAAATTAAAATATGAAAATAGATCAACGTCTTTTGGGATTTCCGTGCTCTGTCTGTTTAACAATAAGTTATAGGTTTTTAATGCAATAGAAAGAGTAATGATATTACTAAATGTTGTTATATGTATGTAACCTATCTACTACCTACACGTAAAAATATTGTTACATGATCCATTTGTCGAATTAAAAAAATATGTGTGTTTTATTACTACAATGTTTCCATGGGCGTAGCAAGAAGGGGGGAGGATATTGCTCTCAACCCAAAATTGTGGACAAATAAATCAGTCTATTGGCCAAATCGAAGTATTTCTAAATGATGTCCATTTGATTTTTTAAATTAAATAGTCGAGTCAATGAAGGTTTTTACTTCGGAACCCTCAGAAAAAGCACAGATTTTGATGATTTTTTTTAATGTTCGTTATACCATACTATTTGAAATCAGAAACGTTCCAGCTGTCAATTGTCCTTTATACTTAACGCAAAAATTATTATTTTTATATTTATTGAGTTATTTTATAGACCAGACAAAGTAGATCATTTTTTTACCTAAAATCGAAAAAATTAGATAGAATGAAATCCACCAATATCGATAGGTAGGTAAAGTTCATTTTTGTAGAGGATTTTTTTTATAAAATACATAAGAATTTATTTAATTGAAAAAAAAAATTGTAAAAAAATCCAAGAAATGAAAAATTGAAAAATATATTTTTCATACCCTTTTTACAATAATATATTTATTATTGCAATTCGAACACACCAAAAAAATGATTTAGTAAGAGCAAGCTAATTTCAGTTGATGAAAATGCTCTTAAACTCCCTAAAATATTAACTATCCATCTATTCGAGGGGGGGGGGGTTGCCGTGGGTTCCAAAATTGACTATTTTATATGCTCTTCACTTCTCTAATTTTTCTCCCTTACCATATTTTTCGGCGACTCCGGGACCACAAGCTAGAACCCTGTTAGCCCTTCCCCTCTTTTTGTGGTGGCCAAAATCAATATGATCTTTTGGGACTAACAAAACATTTTTATAGAAAAAACTTTTTTTATCTATAATAAGTTTTTCACTCATTAAAACTATTTAAATGTTTTTATTTGTATATGTATCAAGTAGATCTAATCGAGATCTATAATTTGAGACCAAAATTCGCGTGATAGCTACTCTGAGTGTAAAGATATACTGATTATAAATTTATGCTAACGCGCAAACAGATCTCGGTGCGTTACACCAAATTTCTGAAATGCCCACCCAGTATCTGGCGTAAAACATTAGACGTTATCCACGTCAAAACAATGTTTCCTAAATATAGGGTAATTTTAATTTACGACAGAGTTCGTCTATGTTCGTTTTCGTTCGTCTATTTTCGGTGCTAATATACTTTGCATCTGTGTTTGTGTATAATATTAGTATGTATGTATTTATTAATTAATATAATAGCAAGCCTTGGCATTTGAAAATCAGTTAATTGCATACTACATGATATTTAATTAAAATTTAATTTAATGATTCACGTACACATAGATGTTATTGTGGATTGTTATTACATATGGAATCTTGAAGTCAAAAACCAAGTAGTTCTAACAATAACGAAATAATTAAGGGTTGTTATGGATGATACAAATTAATAACTAATTTTAACGTACTTACGCAATTGTTCAATTACTTAAATTTAATTCATTATCAGCAGTACTTTTTGTTTTTATTCCACGTCACACTTTTGTTGCACTTGAATTTTCAATCAACTTCTTGTCAGGTGCGTATATAGCCTAACATGTCGGAGGGAGTCGTACAGAAAAAAATTAACTTTTAGAAAAAACTTTTTAATAACAGGATTTCACTTATTCAGAAAAATTCGGCGATTAATAATTTGTAAATCAAAATTTATTTAGAGCTGTTGTTTGTGAGATATTAGTTAAAAAAATTTTCTTGATTGCAAATTATTTAATTTTAATAAAAATTCGAATGTTGCATAATATCGCAACTAGAAATGAAATCAAACCAATTTCTTATAACTCGTATAAAAAAATAATTATTTTAGAGATGTTCAAAATTAATTATATTAAAAATAGTATGTCAATCTTCATTTCTACGTGTTAAGCAGTTCATTATCATAAAATAAAAAATAGCGGAATCCCGTGGCTTCGCTCGCGTAAACTTCGAAACTAATTAGAACCCTCCATACGTGATAGGGGATGACATATTACATTTTTTTATATTGATTTTTATTCATTACCTACCTATAAAAAAACGTCAATATCTCGGACCTTAACAATTGTAAAAATTAACCGCCTGTAGACCCCCGCCATTAGGGGTTGAATATCGAATTTTTTTATTGCAGATTATTTTGCCCGATTCCACCATTATAACGTAAGCATCTATGCAGATAAACATATCAAAAACACAGACACTGTCTACCCCCGCCATTAGGGGTTGAACGTCGAAATTTTTATATTAATAAATGACTATTTTGCCCGAATTTACCTTTATAAGTAAAGCAGATATGCGGATAAACATATCTAAATCCATCCTCGTCCTCGTCCCATGCTATTAGGGCTTGAATATCGAACTTTCATTTTTAATTGAATATTAATTTGTCCGAATTTGCTTTAAATCATGAACAATAATGAAAATAAATATACCAAAATTTTACCCCCCTCCCCCATTCCCATAGCGTGTGAATTTTTGTAACTAATATTTGACTTGTAGAGTACCTACTTGTGCCATGTTTCATTTGGTGAATACAAAAAAAAATATTTTACAAATTTTTCCACCCCCCTAACACTTTAGGGGTTAAATTTTGGGAAATGCTGAAATAATTGTTTCATTATTTATATTGTAGAGTATGTTCGATATGTTTCAATTAAATGCGAACAAAAAAAAATTTTTTTTATAAACTTTGACGTGTAAACGTAGGGGGTGAATTTCAAGAAATCCTTTCTTAGTGGGTGCTTACATCATAAAAGGAAGGCACCTACGAAATTTCACGTTTCTAGGTCCGGAGGTTTGGGCTGTACGTTGATATATGAGTGAGTGAGTGAGTGGTTAAGGACAAACTCTTTTATAGATATACATAGATGTATTCAAATGATTTTGTAGATGAAAATTTAGATAGTGATTTAAACTCTTCCAGTGTGTCACTTTAAATATCTAATATATCTTTTTAATTCTTGGGGGGGTCATGACCCTTAAGACCTCCCCCTTGTATGCACACCTGCATTTCGTGGTCTTCTTTAGAAGTGGAGAGTGGAATACAGTTAACAATTACTTCATAATTTAATCCATTTTCATAGTTTTAAGAATATTTTTCTGCCTATTTCGATTTCACATGAAAACTACTAAAACGATTTTGATGAGACTTTTACTATTTGAGTTAGTGTTTAAGTTGTATGATTGATTTGTGTGGTTTCACTCGCGTTATATTGTTTTTTTTATGAATATATCATATTTTCAACTCCAGGGGTTTGAGCTGTTCGTTGATGAGTCAATGATTGAATAAGGAACATTTTTTTAACCGTAATAAGGTTCCGAAATTAATCATTATAATAGAAGCATAATTATGTAGCGTAAATAAACGTATCAAAATCAAACCTTCCTCTCCTCCTTAGGGGTTGAATTTCAAAAGATTGTCTCTAATTGGGTGCTATGTCATAAAAAGAAGACATCCCTATTGTTCTACGTTTCCAGGTTTAGCAGTTTGGGGTAGATGTTGATGAGTTTTCTGGTAAAATGTGATGCCTATGTTTTAGGAGAGACTGTCGCTTGGCTTTCGCAGGCAAAGTACATATTTTTTAAGATAATTATTTAAATAACTTCGAACTGCTTCTCAAAAATTATTAGTTTTATCCTAAATTCCATAAATTTACGAATTTTTTTAGTCAGTCGAAAGTTAATTTCTGTCAAAATACACTTACAATTTTATAAGATTGCGAGCTAATTTGTTAGATAAATGAAAATTCAAATGAAAACTCTAATACTTACTAAATGTAAAATAAGAATACTGACTCATGAATAAGTAATAATATTTAATCCGGTCCTTCATCAACAGTAATTGCCCACCCCTGCCATAAAAGGATAATTCAATAAAATCCGTGGTTACGAAAATAAATAATGTATCTTCCATCATTAGCAAGTCACTCTCTTGCTGTAAAATTCATTATATTTGGAAATTACATTTTTAAACAGAAATTTAAAAAAGCTCGTGTTTATATAGATACCCATTAATCTTTCTTTATTCTTACATAATGAATTTATGAGACCTTTAGCGTATTAAACGGATCTTACATTCTATATACGATGAATATGATGTCAAAGGAAAAGTGATAATAAAAAGGGCTTTACGAGCCATTATTATTTTCTGAGAAGCACTTTAAATGAATAAGCTGAATTTGTGTCAAGCCATTGAATACAAATTTCAAAGAGATGTATTTTATATCGTCACAACAATGTTATAATGTGACGTTTCGTGTCTTTGATGTCTTACCACAGTTTGGACGTAACTAGTGACATTTGTATTACTAGCCGGCATGGTGCGGTGTCTCAAACAAGGAAAGAGATGCGACTCTCATAACATATGCTACCTTAAAGTGTTACCGTTTCGCTCCGAATGGCAGTGACGTATCATTCGGGTACGGAAGAATTATTTTAATTATAAAATCAATTAATAATAAATGCTATTACCTTTTTTTTAATTTTCGGTGCTACTATACTTTCTTAATAAATAAAAATTAACGCGAAAAAAATTCAGACAAAAAGTTTTCTTATATTTTTTGTGGGTGGTTCTAATGGCTTTTTAATGATAATTAGAACTTTCACTTGTTAAGAATCTGGTCCTATGTGAAAAACATTTGATAAGTAGTAGTTGTTGTAGTTAACTCGAGCTTTAAGTCGAGCTTTTGTGTTGAATTTGGTTGGATTGATATCAAAGGGAGCTATGTAATGATAATACAATTAATTTTACAGGCAGTGGCGTTGCTAGGAGGGAGATACATCCGGAGCGGAAATCGACAGTGTCAACCCCCCCCCCTAGTTAGGTTTTATTTTTTGCACATTAGACGGGTGTCACTACCTCTAAATTTTTAACGACAGAAAAAATAACTATTTTTTAAATAAATTGTGTGATTATCACCCCTTATAGACTTTCAATTACTAAAAAAAAAGTAAATTGGTTCAATTAATATCACATTTAACCCCCTAGATGCTCAAAATAACTAAAAAGAGGGTAAATAAGCTTTATTTTTTAACATATGATATGGTTGTCACACTATTGAGGGTAGCACCCGGGGTGATCCACAAAAAAATCGGATTATGATTTTCTTATGTATTTTTGGATGCTGAAAATGAATTTGACGATAAAAATGCTCGTAGGACCCCAAAAATTTTTGTTATTGTCAAAAAATAGCAAAAAAATAATTATATTTTAAGAGCCTCCATGGGCCATGATATTTTTTTGAGCAAATCTAATGAATTACAATAGTAGATCGGACTTTCTTTTAGAATTGGCGTTTTTGTATCACTGTGCGACCAATTTTTTTTAAATACACAGCACTCTATACAACGACCTTCTACTTAACAATTGCTCCATAAAACGACTGGATAACCGCTCTATGGAACAACCTTCCCCACCATGATTAAAACGTACTAGGCATTTCAAAAACATTTCTCACTTATTGGCGTGGCGGTGGGGCCCCTCTAGCCGTCGTTGTATGGAGCGGTTGAATTACTGACGTCGTCGTTGTATAGAGCAGTGAATGTATAGTTATTTTAAGAGTAGAAGGTTTTTTTGTGGGACTGTATATTAAACACAAAATCATCCAAATTATCACCAATTAGTAACCAGTAACCTTATCTAGAAATCACCAAAAAGTTTATGGATAATTAAGCTTGAAATATACCGTACATAATTAAATACAATTTTAAATCGTCAAAAGTTTTGAAAAATTGAAAAGTGTAATACAAGCTTAAGAAATTTAAAAACAACCATTCTTCCTTGAAATAAGTACATAATGGATGTTATTTAATTAAAGTTAATAAAGTACAAATACCTACATTTCATTATTCATTCCAATTGAAGGTATTTTTTTTGTTGTTAACTTGAACATTGTATGTGCCATTCGTAAGTAAGTATTTCAATTGGATTTTATTTTATTTCAATATAAATTCCAGAATAGCGAGAATGTGTTTGACGGTTGTTTAATAGAACATTCCTAAATGAACTTGACACTTTATTCGAATTTGCATACAACAAAGGATTCTAAACGAATAAAGGACTACAAGTAATTCTCTTTTACTAAATAAAATAAAAAAATACGTCGTCACGAAAATAAAAGTCGATTCTGTTACTAAAATAAAATTGTTTAACGCAAAAAATACTCGATGGATTATTCAGAAGCAAAAGGAAATCAGACGAAGTTTATAAATGTTTACTTATGACCACTTATTTTTGTTGATTTGTAAATTTTTGGTATGAAATACTTTCCAGAAAACATGGCATCTTAACATTTTAACTGCCATATGAAGCACCGGTTATTATAGGTATTGTATATATGAATGAATGTGCCATACCACGACCCAATAATACAAGGTATTCTCGACAGTTCATTTGTTCTATACTGTGACGTCATCGCAAAGAAAATTTTCTAATAAACGGAATATAAATAAATAAACGACCAATTATGTTTACATAACAGTTATATTTAATTTTTTTCTTTGATTTAACTATCGATCAATTATTTGAAGCACAACACATATAAATTTCTTGTCGATATAATACGTCATCGACACGAAATTTATATAAAATGGCGGCTGTCAAAATATCCAGAGCATACATTAGTAGTCCAAGAGGTGAGTACCAAAATTTGCAACTACTTTATAAAACTGATTTCTTATATTACGTCACATTTGTGGTGTAGATATACAGCCTGCCGTCAGTCAGCTAGTTTCGTTAGCGTTTGGCACGGGGGTGGTTTTAACTTTGTAAAAAAAACTATACACATTGCAACTATTTCTAAAATCTGAAAATTTATTTGTAAGCAGTAAGAACCTCTTTCATCATAGTCAGTCATTAAAATCTTGCAACCGGGCGCGTCAGCAGCGCGTTTAACTTATATCTATCATAATCTATACACCGTGAAAGTAATTTCTAAAATATGAAATTCGGTATAAGAGTTAGGAATATTATTATTATAAAAAAAAAATAGTCAGTCCGAATTTTACCTTAACAAATGCCGTCAGCAGCTGATTTACCAGCCCTGCGCCAAACGCTAACGAAACTAGCTGACTAACGGCAGGCTGTATATCTACACCACAAATGTGACTTAATATCAAAAAATTAGCTTTTAGAAAGTAGTTGCAAATTTTGGTGCTCACCTCCCCGACTATTAATGTTTGTTTAATACCTCTATATACCCCTCAATCTGTAGGACCGATTTGTAGGGAGGTAGAATGGGGGTACTGCATATTGGGTTGTGTATAGAGGCCTTTAGTGTGAATGTTTTTTTAAGCAGAATACATCGGAGTGTCAATGTAAGCATGGCATTTAGAGTGTTAAACAATTAGTACGGCAGCATAGGATCCTGAGTATGCAATGTTAGATCTACTTAATTTTAAAGTTATGATTTTTCTCGAAATTTTTGGCGTTTTTTCAAAAAGTTGTGCCATCAAAAGTTATAAATAAAAGAAATAATTTTTCGATCTGGATAGTTTTTTTTTCTTTATTGTACAATTTGAAGACGATTTTGTGCTAATATCATTTTCGCTAAAACGCAATCCTAATTAGTTATTAATTAATGAAGTTGCGATTTTGTCGAAAACACAAATGCTAAGTACTTTTAATGATATTTTGAGAGTATGTAATTAGTTTTACAATTAATTAACCGTAACATTGTTTACTTAGTTAATAAGCGATGTCTATTTTGTGCATCACGACTACATGCTTGTTTCAGTATATTGATTTGATAATTATTAAATAAATTTTCAGTGAAATAATTTATTTCAACGAATTCATAATTGCATAAAAAATATTAAAAGAATAAGACCAGCCTTAAAAAAAACTAAAAACACTGAAAAGCATATATGATAAAATTTACCAGTTTTTAAAGTCGTTTTTTATTGGCTTGGCACCGACTTAAAAAATATTTTAATACCGTTGGTGTTTACAAACAACGAGTGCGCGAAACTTGTCAAAGTCTTCATGACACTGCAAGAGAACCGTCATATAAGTTTGATACCTCATTTGAGAGAGCTTGCTAACTAGCAAATTTGTTAGCTCCTTTACGATACCGGACATTAAACTAGTTTAGAACTAACTGTATTCATGGTTAGTAAATAGGCAGTTTTGTTTTATACCATCTACCATAAATATTAAATAACATACTGAAATACAATAATATAATTCAGAAATTTTCTTCAATACGTGCTTCAACATAACAAAAATAAATCAAGTATGAACAATTTGTACCAAATTTTATCAGTAATCGATAAAAATGTTTACAATATCGTAAATAAAAATAAAAACATCAAATCCTGGAGGTTTATCCCTAGTGAAAACTATTAAGGTACCGGCAGTGACCAAATACATTATCCTTTATGCTGTCATAAAAATGTAGAAGGGATTGAGTTCTTAATCGTCTAGGGTATTGGAAATACTTAGACTCAAGAGCCGTGAAGGATTATGGGACTTAAAAATCGATTACATACAATGTAATCTGCTATTTCTAAAACGCCCCTTTCGTGCAACGTTTACATTTTATATAATATATCAATTCTATTCAAATATCAAGATATTTCATATTTTTATAAATGTGTAAATAAAATATCTGGTAACTTTTTTATTGTATGAATTTATTTTTTACAAGATTTCTGAAGGATTACTTATCAGTTTTTTTTACCAAATACTAATATAATAATTCACTAGAACCTCCACATAACGAATTGATATATAGGATGTTCGCGGGAACCGAGTGATCATTGCTAACTTTGTTATTATTAGAGCTAGAAGATCGCTTAAATAGGCAAAGTATCAGTATTTTTCCGGGATAATAGATGTACTGAAATATAATTTTTTTAAATGAAATACCCTGTGTATTATTATTGGATTTTATAGCTAAGAATGTTCTCTTTATAAGAGTGTTATACATGCATGATGGTAAAATAGATAGTAAACAAGTTATGTATATAAAATTAAGAGAAAATATGGAAAAATAATGTGCTATATGCATATTTAATAAAATACAAACAAATGATTAAAAATTTTAAAAGAATAATTGCATAGATCTTTTTAGATGGGCCCAAGCTTGGCCCAATATTGGGTTGCCAAGTGTTGCTTTTTGATATTGGTACCAGTCTAGGCTAACCTTTAGATACCGAGCTTCGGGCGAGTTATTCTTTACCAAAGATTGAGCCAACTCTGGGCCAGCCTCAGTTCGACAAGTCTTGGCTGAGTCTTGAACGAAGTTATCATTTGTATCTTGGCCCAGTGTTGGCTAGCATTGGCACAAGCCTGGGCCAACCGTGGCATTTTTGTAATTTCCTACACAGTTTGTCTAAAAATGGACAAAAGTTGATTTACCTGCTTGGTATATATTATATTTCGTAGATAATGAAAATTGTTGAGATAACGACACCGTTCTCGCATTCTCCCCTTTAAATAGCCTGACGATGATTCTGTGAATCGAAAGCTCGCTACGTTTCCTTGCTTATTAAATCTTTGACAATTAGTTGTTTTATTTATTATATTATACATATATATCATTAAATTATTACATGAAAAATTTAAATTTATTTAATTTATTGATAACATTTTTAATGAAAACATTTTGTCCGATTCATCCGAAATTAAGATCCGTTAGATCAGACCCGGGCAAACTAGGATCTTTTGGATTTTAAAAGATCTGTCAAGAGCAAGTGAAAGAAGAATAAAGATTCATACTATTGTACTTTTTTTCTCTTTACCCAAGAGAGCCAATTATAGAATTAAATGCTTGTTGTCTCTTTTCCTACATAACAAAACTATTTGTATGTTATGAAGGAAAAAGGATAGCAAGCGCTTAATTCTATGCATGTATGTCTTGTTTCAAAATCTATCTGAAACTAGTAGATCCTTGGAAATTAAAGTTTGCCCGGTTTTGCGTTAGATTAAGGTTTAATTTATTTTTTTAATCTGAGTATACCCTTCCCTTCTCTAAATTGTAAAATTTAAAAAAATATATATAACCAGAATTTTTATTTTGTTGTTTAAAGAATTTTCAAAAGTGTGAAGTTATCCAAATGAACATTTATACTTTCTTATACGTATGTATTATAAAACCGATATTTTTCGAATTCGAGATATTGATGGAAATATCCATTGTGACCTTCCTTGAATCCATTCTGATTATTTTTGTCATGCTATCAGTATCTGTAGAAGCTATAATTCAAAAACGACAAATCTTAGAGGAATATTATTTTCATTTGGGAAGAAAACCCCAAAGACAAGGATGAACCTACGGACAAATCAGGAATCTATAAATTAAATTGTAAAGATTGTGATAAATTTTACATTGGTCAGAGTAGAAGAGCCATTAATGTAAGATTTAAAGAACATATAGCCGATGTAAAATATTTAAGATTAAATAAGTCTAGTGTAGCTACTCATATGTTTGAAAATCACCACAGAATTCAAGATCTTAATTTAGTTAAATCGGTTTCTAATAGTAAAGACTTAGATTGCTATGAAAGTATGGAGATTTTCAAAAATAAGGGTAAGGTATTTAATTCCGACAACGGACCCCTGTGGTCCAACCTTTTCACCTTGTTAGAGTAATGACTCAGACCAGTATGGTCAACGAGTACCGTTCCAGGATAAGTTCTGGTTCAGTGATTTCTTAGGCCTATAAATAGTCGTAGTTATTTTAAAATTAAGTTAGTGTCTTTAGGACTCTGATGATGATATCATTGCTATTGAAACACGTGTAAGTCCAAACTCTTACAATTTTTATGGTTAGGGGATTTGTATTTGATAAGAAAACCTCCTTTTTTTGAAAAACGATCTTACAACCGTAAACAGATATTTATTACTTATTATTTACGTCCTATTTTTCTATCTTTTATCAGTAAGCCAGAATGTATCAGTATGCAGTGTATTAGAAAGTCTCGTGGCACCAATAGCAGCTTTTGAAAATAAAATGTTTAGTTCTTTTTTAGGAAATAATTCAACAGTTTTCTCAATTTGCTAGAAATATTATCTTACACTATAAATCTATTACCATCAATAAGTTTGCTAAAAATATTCACATTGACTTTTAATTTTTAACTGTGGACAGGCCCTGAGAGAGCTTCAATGGGGCCCGGGCCAAATAACACTTCAGAAACCCTATATCCCTTCTAAGTTTCTAACAAATTCCGTATTATCCTTAAAATGTTCGGTTCCCCTGAAACCCAAAGACCCAAACCATTTGGCGTTTCTACCCCACCCCCTATTTGGGTCTGATTGTGGATATTATCTAATAAATTACTCAACCTTTTCAGCCACTAAGAACTATAAATACAATAATAAAATATAATAAATCAGCACTAATCCCACCCTGATCTAATGTTCTTTCCACTTTGACACAGTTAAGCTCATCCCTTTCTTACAAGTCTGATTTCTGGTATCAATTTTCATTTTATAGACACTTTCGATGATTGAATCCTGCTTGAAATTGTCGACCCGTACACCATTATGTCCAAAAGTATCGTAAAAGGGCATGGAATAATCTGTACCCCATACCAAAGTCGCTGTACAATAAAAACTGTCCCAATCAAAGGCGGCGTGCTTAGGTTAAATAAACTGGTGTAGTCAGTACATGACTTCTTTATACATTATTATTCAGAACCAAATATTTTGAAAACGGTTCAAGATAATGAAAAAATGGATAGAACATAAGTTGTAGACAATAAAATTTTCTGTAACTTTTATTCGAAATATTATTTTCTATTGTGAACCATTCTGAAAATATTCATACATTTAACAAATATTCGTGGTGAAAAAATATATATCAAGTTAATATTTTAAAAATAGAGAAAAATAATTCGGCCAAAAGTGGGGGGCATCAGATGACAGTATTAAAACTATTTTTGGAAGAGATCTGGAAATCTTATCTCCACCGGTTTTTAAATGGGGCAAGATCGTATTTTTGCGAAAAAAAAGTTATTAGTAGAAATAAATATTGTAGTTTTGACTTTAGAAAGTTAAAAAAAGACGTACGTCTTCAAAAAATTTATTATATGTGTTTCAGAGATCCTCATAACATGCAAGTCCGTTAAAATAAAATTTAATACAAAACCACCCCCTTAAAAAAATTTAACACGGCGCCACTGTTAAACTTCCTACAATAAAAACTGTTCAAGTGATTATTTAACGCCATTTTATTGCCTGAAGCTTCTTTTTAAATTCACGACCTTTATACTTTGTACTCATTGTCCTCTTTTCATCAGCCATAGTAACTGTTACTGCAGGGTTAATACATTTGTTCAACAAGAATTTTTATCGCCTATTATATCAAACATCAATGGCAAAATTGGTTTTCTGTAAAATATTATTCTTATATTCTTTTCGGATATACTGCATTTGAAAAATGTAAATGCTTTTTATCTTAAAATTTAAATGCAATAATCGTTATGTTTACAGTAATAATAAAAATTGGAAAAATGAAGAATCTGAAGTAAGACCGTGCTTATTTCTTTCTTATATTTTCCAAGGGTTAACCCTCATGTATTTCAGAATTAACAAATGTCAATACATGTATAATATTACTGCTCAGCCACTTAATGGATTAGTTAGCATCTTAGAATTGCATCAAAATCGTTACAGTAGTATAGTTCTCGAAATCACCTCAGAATAAACAAATAAAAATATGCCAAAATAAATTTTATTGTCTATAAAACTACGCATGAATTTAAATAGTTACAAATATTTACATTGTAGACAGATCCAACAGAGGTATACATTTTTGATCTGGACCTCGAAATAACTTGAATATTTTTCATCCAAATATTTAAATTCAATTTCAAATTTAAGGGGTTAGATGTAGTCAGAATTTTCAAAATATCGTTTTTACATTTTTGGAAGCTGTTACAACGGCTGAATAACTATTATATGGCTCAGGAATAGATGACTCGGTGTAAGTAATTAAATAATACGTATTACTTTACGTAAATTGAATGTAAAACTTCAAATGTGTTTTTCTCAAAATTATGATTTTTGAATTGATGACCACTGTAGCTCGAAAACCGCTCGGTAGATTTTAATGAAATTTATACATTTTGAAAACATGAAAAACTAGTGCCTGATGGAAGGATTTTTTTTTAATTTCGATTTGTTATAAACAATTAACTGTTGGTTTTCCCGAAAATCTGGAAAAAAAATTTCCTGAGGCTGCCATTTTGTTAATTAAAAAAAAAGCTTCGATCAGGCACTAGATTATCTATTAATAAAACTATTTTTTTTTGTCCGATTGAATTTGGATGAATCTCCAAGGATAAGTGATGGTCACCGCAAGGAGTTTCGGTTAGAACTGGATCAACACAAACAGCCATTACTTTTAAAATTATTAATTTTTTTCTAAAATTTCTGTCAAGTCGAAACCTTATTTAATGATGCAATGTTTTTACTTTTATAAAATAAAATAATTTACTGGCAAAAAAAAATTATTAAAAATTGTCATTTTTTCATGTAACCCCTTAAGCCTTATGTGGGCATAATCAAGTAAAATTAGCTTTCATTGGGAACCTCTATTTTTTTAAAGATATTGTAGTTGAGTCAGCATTTTCTCTTCATTATTTTCGATTGTTTTAGATTTTTTATCGCCTACTTGATTTCGTTAAAAGATTAAATTCTTCGTCCAATGAAATGATAAGGGCTGATTTTAAATATAATAATCATAGTTTTCTTACCTAAAACATGAATGGTTTTCCATATACTTTATTCTAATTAATTACTGAACAAAGATTCTGTATATAAGGACTATATGGTGCAGAAAAGGATTATAAATTACATCTAAAATATAAATTGTTATGATCATTATCTAATAACAAACCACAATATATGTTTTGGAAAAGTAAGTTTTAATGAATATTAAGACCAAGCCATTAAATTTCTTCCCACTAAAATTCATAATTCCAATTTCATGTATTCTAAATCAGTGCTCAACAAACCACTGTTCTTGCGTCGTTTTGTTAATATTAAAATGTAATTTCAGGAAGATTACATTTTAGTTATCATAACACAAATGCATTTTCATGTAAATTATTTTACATAAACAAAAACTTGTGACAATAGTATTTTAATATTTTAATCATAATAATCTATATATATCAGGTCAGTCCATAAGTTCGTGCGTATTAATAGCATGCATGGAATTAATTATGACTTATTTACTAAACCAATACAATTTTGAACCTGTCGAAACTTGTCATCGTTTGACTAACATATTATTCAGTTCATCACCAACTTTCGTAAATATCGAACGCATTTTAGTACCCATATAAGATGAATATAGATAATCAGTACAAACGTGCTATGCTACATTTTTTATTTTCGTGTGGTGAATCTTCCAGGTCTGCAGGGATAAAAATTAATAGTGTACATGGTGAACACACTATTAGTGTAAGGACTGCCCAGAAATGGTTTAAAAAATTTTAAGTTGGAGAAAGCAGCATTGATGATGAACCCCGTTCAGGACGTCCTGTTAATTTTGATGATGGCATTATTCGAAATCTTGTGGAGTCAGAGCCACAATTAACAGTGTATCAGATCGCAGAAAGGATGAATTCATCTCATGGAACAGTCTTTCGTCATTTAAAGAAGATTGGGAAAGTATCCAAGCTTGGAAAGTGGATACCACATGAGTTGAGTGTTGTTTCATCATGGTAACGCTAGACCGCATATGACTCATTCAACGCTCAAAAAGTTAATGAATTTTATTGGGAGCTTTTGCCACATCCTGCTTACTCCCCAGATATTGCCCCAACTGATTTTCACTTATTTCGTGCCATAAAATTTTTTTTTACTGGGAAAAAAATTAAATTCTAAACAGGATGTATTTTTGCATCAAAACCAAAGTCTTTCTACAGCAATTGAATAAAAAAGCTACCTGAAAGATGGCGAGACATTGTAGATAATGGAGGAAAATATATAATTGATTAAAATGTTAAATTCTGTTTTTTTATATTATTTAAAAATTTACCAAAAAATACGCACGAACTTATGGACTGATCTGATACATATAGCGCCGTCTTTAACCTATTGGAGGCCCTGGGCACATTAGAATAATGGGGCCCCTATGACAGGATTGACAAAGAAAGTAGATAAGCAAGGTTCTAGATTTATTTTTATTTCTTTACAGTCACATTAAATGAATAGATAATATAATATAATCCACAAAAGTGACTCTTTTCACAGGTTAGTTCTAGATTTGACATAGGCAAAATCGTTAATCATTTCTTCAAAATCTATCTATTTTTCAAATCACCAACTGGGCTGAAGAATTTTTCACTTCAAAAATGAAGTATATGAAAAACTAGTTTACTGATGATTTTTCTTTAAAACAGTGTAGGTAATTAGTATAACATTAAATTGTATTTAAATTTATTTAAACATGCTGAAATCGGAAAGTCTGATTTTCGGGCGAGAGTAGATACGAGTAGCTTCGCGCATGCAAAAGCTAATAAACAAGTAGGTATTGTAGTCAGTCATTAATGTCACTATCGTTTGATTTTTTCGAAATAAATATGTTTTTCGGTAATAAATATCGGTTATCGTTTGGTGATACGCGGGGCCCTGGGCATGTGCCCAGAGTACCCAGAGGAAAAGAGGGGCCTGCATACATAGTATAAAACAAAGTTCCTCGCTGCGGCTGTCTGCCTGAGCTCGATTTTCTTAGTAACTACTGAACGGACTTTATTTCGGTTTTCACTAATGAATAAAGAGTTTCATGAGGAAGGTTTGAAAGTATGATTTGTGGATATTTTGTATAAATTTCATATACTCGTGTAATAATACTATTTTTAAAAGCTATTTTATTAAAACGTACAAAATATAGGAATAAAACAGTTTGTTGATTTTATTGTTAACAAGTTAAGACCCTTAACGTTTTAATTAAATAATCGTATTAGATAAAAGCACAACTAAGCCCTAAACAGTTTAATTTTTAAGCTTTTGACTCCGGTTAATTTTAGATCAGGGGTACGGTTGAGCACTTAATTTTTTTACTAAAATTAGTTTTATGTATTTCACACTCTAGTGAATATATAATCTTAAACAGGGGTTCCCAATGGAGTCCAGGTCGACCCCTTAGGGGTCGATGGAAGTTTAAAATGGGTCTATACCAGCGGTCGGCAAATTGCGGCTCTTTGCACAGTCGTTTGCGGCTCTTCAGTGATTTAAACTATTTATTAAATAACAAGTGAATAACTAAAAAAAAAGGTAATTAGAATTGAATGTCTAAAAAAAAAGGTAATTGCAATTGGCAACACCTATGGCTCTTTGATACCTTTGCAATCTTGTTTCCTTAACAATTTGGCTCTTCTGATTTAAAAGACTGCCGACCCCTGGTCTATACCATAAAGCATATAATGAGAGTGAACTCTGTATTTCTGTAATAACATTTTTTTAGTCAAAATATGACCCGTTCGGACCTCTGCGCAGTAGTTGACTCCGCAACCGTATAGCTGTGTGTGTACCGCCTCATAACATTTGACCATTCAGCAGCCGCGCGGGATACGTTATCCTGAGGAATATTTCAAATGTACTTGAATAACGTGACTTTTAAATACATATTTATTAAACGTTGTTTTCCAATTATTATAGTTATTATGTAAGTGTATCTTAATAGTATATTGTGCAACTAGTGCGAAAAGTTGTCGATTGCCCACGAGAGCGAAGTTGAGCGCACTCGATTCGCTCGTGCGCTCATTCGCTCGAGTGGGCAATCGACAAGTTCGCACGAGTTGCACATACTATTTTTTATTACGAATGCGGGGATATTTGGAGTATAAAAACGAGTAAAAATTATTTTTATTTAAATGCCAACCTCATTGCTTTGTTATTTATTTTAATACTAGCGAAATCCCGCGGCTTCGCTCGCGTAAACTTCGAAACTAATTAGAACCCTCCATACGTGATATGGGATGACAGTACATTTTTTTATATTGATTTTTATTCATTACCTATAAAAAAAAACGTAAATATCTCGGATCTTAAAAATTGTAAAAAATAACCCCCTGTCTACCCCCGCCAGGGGTTGAATATCGAATTTTTTTTATTGCAGTTTGTTTTGCCCGACTCCACCATTATAACGTAAGCATCTATGCAGATAAACATATCAAAAACACAGACCCTGTCTACCCCCGCCATTAGGGGTTGAATGTCGAAATTTTTATTTTAATAAATGACTATTTAGCCCGAATTTACCTTTATAACTAAAGCAGATATGCAGATAAGCATATCTAAATCCATCCTCGTCCCCGTCCCATTATATTACGTTACGAATGTTCATTTTTAATTGAATATTAATTTGTCCAATGTTACTTTAATATCATGAACAATTATGAAGATAAATATATTAAAATTTTACCCCCCCCCCATTCCCATAGGGGTTGAATTTTCATAACTGATATTTGTCTTGCAGAGTACCTACTTGTGCCATATTTCATTCGGTGAATACAAAAAAAATATTTTACAAATTTTTTCACCCCCCTAACACCGTAGTGGATAAATTTTGGGAAATGCTGAAATAATTGTTTTTTTTTTAATTTGTTTTAGTGACTAGTGTACGGGACAAACGATATTAATAAACTTAAAACACTTTGTAGTTTTGTATGTATATTTATTTATTGTTGAAAGTACAATGATGATTGTTGTAAGTTGATGTGATGTTTGGTAATGTAGCGAGTGCGAGAGTACTGCAGCGAGATGTTTACTGTCTTAAGAGCGAAGACCAAGTGTCTGTTTTTGAAAATGAACTATCCTGTCTTAGAATCGGTAGACAAGGATAGCGATAGATATTTAGAGAAGGGGAAAAATAGAAAGTGGTTTGCTTGGGGAAATCCAAAAGGCGGCATCTACTTTGACCCTAGCACTACTGAGCTTAGGATAAATTAGACGTTAGCCGACCGGAAATACCCAAGCGTACGTGTTACTAATAAACTACAGAGGATTAAGAAAGATTAAAGAATTTGCTGAAAAATGTAAACGTCTAGACACGTTGTAAAAGTATATAAGTTGTCGGTAAACTTAAATAAAATAGTACAAAATATTAAAAATAAGATTTAAGAAATTTGAACGTGTGAGATGTCGCGAATGTCGCTACAGTACCCCCCTGCCAGTGATTTAAATCACGAAAAACCTATCTGTAGACGGTCCGTGAAGCGGGCGCGCCTACTTGACCGTGATCGTCGTCCTCCGTCTGGCTGAATTTCGGGCCGGTGGGCGGGAAAGACTGGAGCTCTTGATGCGTCGTCTGTTTCTTTATTGCGTTCTTCGTCGTTGTTTGCGTATTTGTTCGTTCGATAATTTGAGTGCTTGTTGGTTTGTTTGTTGGTCGATTGTCCAGGTGTAGTGATGATGACTGATGGAGCCAAAGCGAGATAGTACGGCGTATGCGTTATGAATTGAGTCACGATGAGCTTGTTCGCAAAAGCCTGGGTTGCGTGTACGACGGTGGTTGCGTCGTAGTCGTGGGTCACGATTCGAGTGACTGCAATAACCTCGGCGGCGTGTGCGGCGACGGATGCATCGTAGTCGTGGGTCACGATTCGGGTGACTGCAACAACCTCGGCGGCGTGTGCGGCGACGGATGCATCGTAGTCGTGGGTCACGAATCGGGTGACTGCAACAACCTCGGCGGCGTGTGCGGCGATGGATGCATCGTAGTCGTGTGTAATCAGAGAATGGTGTACCTGGTTGTTTGGTGAACTGCGTTTGGTGTATCGTCTGGTCGTGTTGCTTGGAAGCTTGGGAAGTACCTCGATATGTGGCGATGAACCAGAGGCGGTCGTGACTGTTAGGACTTGAGACTCAGTCATCTCTAATTGAGAGGTGATATGGGTGAGTAGGTCCAGAAGTCGGTGATTCCGCTTGTCCAATTGTGATAACCAGATATGTTTTTGAACTCTTGGGACTTGAAACTCAGTCACCTGTCCTTGCGAGGTGATATGGGTAGGTAAGTCTGTGAGTCGTTGTTTTCGCGTGTTCACTGGAATTGCGTCTTGGTAGTCGTGTTCGTGATGATGGTGTGGCGCGATGTCGAAGGGCAGGTGTCGTCTGTCGCCATTATCGACTGCCCGTTGTAGTGCCACTTATGAGTCATGGCCGTAAAATTGTTGTATCGAACTTGTTAAGCACTTTGTTGCAGTTTCCGCGAGAGCACTCACTGTTGTTTCTGATGCCATATCTTTGTTCATCTCGCTTGTCACTTGGTCGATGGCACGAAACACCGTTTAAAAAAATTGTCAGTTGCACTATAGTTTGAGTTTGTTGAATGCACAAGTCACTTTTTTTATTGTCACTGTCACTATGTAGGTATCACTTCGGTCGCGAAAAAAATTACATAGGGCGCGGACAAATCACGTCGGTTGCGATCAAATCACGTCGGGTGCGATCAAATCACGTCGGGGTCACCACTTTAGTGACTGGTGTACGGGACAAACGATATTAATAAACTTAAAACACTTTGTAGTTTTGTATGTATATTTATTTATTGTTGAAAGTACAATGATGATTGTTGTAAGTTGATGTGATGTTTGGTAATGTAACGAGTGCGAGAGTACTGCAGCGAGATGTTTACTGTCTTAAGAGCGAAGACCAAGTGTCTGTTTTTGAAAATGAACTATCCTGTCTTAGAATCGGTAGACAAGGATAGCGATAGATATTTAGAGAAGGGGAAAAATAGAAAGTGGTTTGCTTGGGGAAATCCAAAAGGCGGCATCTACTTTGACCTGAGCACTACTGAGCTTAGGATAAATTAGACGTTAGCCGACCGGAAATACCCAAGCGTACGTGTTACTAATAAACTACAGAGGATTAAGAAAGATTAAAGAATTTGCTGAAAAATGTAAACGTCTAGACACGTTGTAAAAGTATATAAGTTGTCGGTAAACTTAAATAAAATAGTACAAAATATTAAAAATAAGATTTAAGAAATTTGAACGTGTGAGATGTCGCGAATGTCGCTACATTGTATTGTAGAGTATGTTCGATAAGTTTCAATTACATGCGAACAAAAAAAAATATTTTTATATAAACTTTGACACCCTGTTTTAACCCCGTAGGGGTTGAATTTCGAAAAATCCTTTCTTAGTGGGTGCTTACATTATAAAAGGAAGGCACCTACGAAATTTCACGTTTCTAGGTCCAGGGGTTTGGGCTGTACGTTGATATATGAGTGAGTGAGTGAGTGGTTAAGGACAAACTCTTTTATAGATATAGATTTACTGTTACTATAGAAACACGTTTTTTGCGTGCGGGAATGAAAATTTGCGTACGGGAATGAAAATTTGCGTGCGACAAGTTTACTTGTCGCACTCAAAAGTCGTGTGGTAATTGTGAAGTGGGCAATTAGAGTCTTTTCGAACCCAAAAGCGTGCGCAAAGATACTACTTTCCCCGCATGAGTAATACAAATACATATTATAATTTATTTGTTTATTTTATCTTCATTAACAGATGTTACACATTTTATCTTCCAAAAAATAAAAATAAAACAAAAAGTTAAATTAAATTAAATCGAAAAGTTATCGAAAAACTGTAAGATTTGAGGTTATTTATTATATCGACGTAAAAACAATTTAAAATGTGGATGTATCAAGAAATCCAAGCACACACATTTGTAATATAGAATAATGTACAGTGGTGCCTCGCATAACGAACGCCTCGCTTAACGAACGCTGCGCATAACGAACTTTCTGTTCGTTCATTACGCGACTCTCACAACGAACCTCGCTTCACACAACGAACTGCATCGTGTTTAATTTTACCGCCCGAACGCTCCTACGTATCACGAAGTCGCCCGATCTTCCAAGGTCACACGCAGTCGATGCTCAAACTTGCATAAACATGTATCAACGCGCGTCAGTCGTTCTTTTCTGTGCTTAACTCACACACCTGTTTGTTTTAATAAATGTAATTTTGTGTGTCTATATTGAGTTCTAAAAAAAGCAGGAAGTTGATTTCTGTTGAAATGAAACAAGAAATAATTAGAAAGAGGATTTAACCCTGCAAGCCTCGGTAGACTCTCCTAAATCTGATTCTGACTAAAAAATAAAAAACGTGTGTACAATCTTTTTTATGTTACAGTACCATATTTTATGCTATAGAACGAATTAAAATTTTTAGCATGTAATGTTATGGGAAAACGCGTTTCACATAACGAACTTTTCGCTTAACGAACTTGCTCTCGGAACGAATTAAGTTCGTTATGCGAGGCACCACTGTACTAACACTTTCATCCAGAAATTTAAAAAGTGTGCGGCAATTTTTTTCATTGTCCTTTGACGAGATGCTGCATATAGTAATAATTTAATAATAATTAGTCCTCGGCATTATTAAAATTTCACCAAGAATACTGAAGTTCACAAATTCAACAAATGCAATTGACACATAACCCCAAAACCAAACACGAGAGTGGTGACTGCGCATAAAGTAAATTTCTTACTTCTGCGCAGAGTTCCGCTTTTTGGTCTACCCCTTCCACTCGAGTTTAATCTCAATATTACATGCTTCATGGTCTATATTATAGTGCAATTATTAGTATTATGATTATAGAGAAAAATGTAAGAGGATCGATGAAAAAAAAATCATTCTAAAAGGTCAATGTAGGAGAAAGGTTGGAAACCCCTGATATATAAATATACCGGTACAGTGTACTCTCAATTATCCGAGTGAGGATTATCCGTGCTTAGAATAAATTGCATTTTTTTTAGTTCGTTATTTTTTAATATGTTATATGTTTTGATATACCTATGAAACAAAATAGTGCTCTCAGATTTGGTCAGACGTATGTATAAAACGAAACATTATTTGCGATATAATCTGCATTGTAAATATATTTCACATATAGTATGAATTTTTAAATCAAATAAAAAATAATCGCTTGGATTATCCGTGTTTTTAATTCATCCGTACCCGTCTTTCTCAGTATTAACCTTGATAATCTAAAGTTCACTTTATATTATTAAAGGTCTGTTTACATATAAGCTCATGTGAAAAAGTTTCCAAATCATGAAAAATATATTTTACAATATTGATAAATACATTGGCTATGACACGGTACGGGAGAAAACAAATTTAATTTCTTCACGGAACATCGAGCAATATTTCGAAACCTTCCAACACTTGCCATCAATCACCGAACAAAAACGTCTTCTTTACGCCAGAAACTTTTGAATTAAAACTAAACGTTTGGCCCAGCGTGTTCTGTTACTAGTAAAAGATTAATGTTTAAAATTACTCCAACATTTGGTAATTAATTTTAAAATATCAACACAAAGGTTAAAGGGTAAGAAGGATTATTAAGTGCTATAGTACGATCTAGAAGTTAATGGAAAATTGATTCTATACACTATTTAAAATGTTAATTTTATGAGAAAAAAAGTTTTATTATTTTATTAACAGACTAAAACAGGAGCGTTTTCAATTCAATCAATATTTTTTATGAATGTTCTGACATTATTCCGGGAAATCTGACCCAATTTGAACTTTTTTTGTTTGGTATATTTCCGAGGTCTTTTTAGATACGCTATTCAAAAGGGAAAAAAATAAAAATAAAACCGATATTAGAACAACTAAAAACATCAAATATAAAATAATAAAATTTAAGTTTTTTAATATTAAAATGAAGAAAGAAAGAAAAATGAAGAAAACGACTTCAAAAATTATTAAATTAAATTATTATAGGCATGTGGCCTTCATTTAAATGCACTTTATTTAATCGTTTTCACTTATAACAAATATACTGCACAAAAAATTAATTATTCAATATTAAACAAATAAGTTTATTGAACTAAAAAATAATAAATCACTTCATAAATAGTTTCCACTAAAATAGATACTTTGCACTAAAAAGTAGTATTTTTTGGATCTTTCATATTTAAAAATTACATATTTTTTATGTATTTGTTGTGATTTTCGTGACTTTTTTACCTAAACTATCTACTAACATCCTTCCTTTGGCTCAAATAGATTTGATATTTTTAAGGGGTTAGGTACTCAGAATTTTCAAGAAATCGATTTTTGTTTTTTGCATTTTTGGAAGCTGCTACAACGGCTGAAGAACTATTTTATGGCCCAGGAATAGTTGACTCGATGTAAGTAATTAAATAATACGTATATTACTTTACGTAAATTGAGTGTAAAACTTAAAATGCGTTTTTCTCAAAACTATGTTTTTTGAACTGGTGACCACTGTAGCTCGAAAACCGCTCGGTAGATTTTAATGAAATTTATACAGCTTTTTGAAAACATGAAAAACTAGTGCCTGATCGAAGGATTTTTTTTTGTTGTAAATTTCGATTTGTTATAAACAATTAACTGTTGGTTTTTTTCCCGAAAATCTTGAAAAAAATTTCCTGAGGCTGCCATTTTGTTAATTTAAGAAAGAAAAAAAAAGCTTCGATCAGGCACTAGATTATCTATTAATAAAACAATTTTTTTTTGTCCGATTGAATTTGGATGAATCTCCAAGGATGGTCACCGCAAGGAGCTTCGGTTGGAACTGGATCAACACAAACAGCCATTACTTTTAAAATTATTAATTTTTTTTCTAAAATTTCTGTCAAGTCAAGTCGAAACCTTATTTAATGATGCTATGTTTTTACTTTTATAAAATAAAATAATTTACTGGCAAAAAAAATTATTTAAAATTGTCATTTTTTCATGTCTCTGACTATACCTAATCCCTTAATGTGATTATCTATATTTTAACCTAACGTAAAAACTAACCGCCCCTATAGATTTGATATTTTTAATGTGATTATCTATATTTTAACCTAACGTTAAAACTCCTTCCGCTCCTATAGATTTGATATTTTTAATGTGACTTGTGATTTTCTATATTTTAAAACGATTAAATTATATTCACCTTAAGCATTAAAAAAAAGTATTAAAATTTTCGTTCGATGTATAAAAGTTAATACTATAAAAATTTAAGTGCTAAGTATTGAAATTAATGTTCGATGATCAAAATTGATACTATCTAATATACATATAGTGCAATTAAATATAACCCTTTTAGATAGTGTGCTATAAGCCCGACCTCTTTCCAATTCTAGAGTATTTAAACAAGAACCAAAAAATCAATTACTACTTTCATATATAGCACCTGTTAATTAATTTAGTAACATTATATAAGTACACGTAATGAAGCTTTAATTTTCTCTTCAAAGTGAATATTATAATAGTTTTATCTAATGTGTATCCATCATGACAACCACAATTTCTACAAACTCCAGGCTGTGTAAATAAAATTTAAAGATTGAAACTAGCTATCACAATGGGGTATTATCCCAAATTTCCCAAATTAATTCTGTTACGTGAACCACACAGACACATATATACCTACACACATATATGTACATATAATACAAACATATACAATGTAGTACCGGAGCTAGGTTTCAAACAAAATCCGGGTCATTCATTATTAAGGCTCCGGGCCCGGATCACAGAGGGCTAATCTCTACCACCGAGCCGTATTTGTTTTTGTTTCCTTAAGATGAAAGATCCTGGCGTGTTTAAGAGGATTTCATCATCTTTGTATCTTATATTATTTGTATAATATAATACATATTACATATATACAACAATATATAGCTATGTATATGTACATACAGGGTGGTTAAAAAAGTACTTTGTTTAAATAAACCATAGATTTAGGAATTGTATTAAAATGCAAGGTTAGTAAATACACAGGTTGTCTCATTACTAATATGCTTGGGCACCCCAGATGACATCCTACGAGGCTAAATTTGTTATGATTAGACACATCATTCCCCTCTCCTCATTTTGGCACCCCAGATGACGTATTTCCCTATCACGCGCAGAGTAATGAGACTACCTTATACTTTACATACCTTGATTAAAATGTATGTTATATAGTCAGTGGAGTAACTACAGTATGACAAGACGCAAAAATACATAGGCCCGATCTTTTGAAAAGAAACTGACAAAATGTGACCTAAATTTGGTTTCAAGGTGAAAAAGAATGAAAGATACGTACATAACAAGCCTAATTATGTAAGAAAATAAATTCAACATAGGTAAGAAAAAGTATTTTCGATTGAAAAAAAAAAAATACTGTGTCCATTGTATTTTTTGGTTAACTTGGATCATTTAGGAAATTAAAAAAAAAATACAAAATACATACTTCGGTGTACCCTAGAGCGGAAATTACGGATTTTCGTAGATTGCACCCATTATAAGATCAACATACTTTGAACTATAATTTCCAAGTTACAAAAAATCTTACACCTTTCTTCTTGCTAGATATAATGTCATGGTTTCGGTATGTGTTGGCTTGACACGATACTTGAATTTGTAGATGGTTTTGATGCGTTCGAATATCAACATAATTCTTTAGTAATACTGGATGAACAATGTATACTACTTATTTATTTCAAAGCTTAAACTAAACGAGTTTAAAAATTCACTACAATTCAATAAATAAAATAAATGAATGTGAGAAAACTGAATTCTCACATTTATTTTTTATGTGCAGGATCGATCTTATGAGGTATGTTTAATAAAACTCACATTTGAATTTGTAAAATAAACTTTTCTTATGATTTGTACGAACAAAAACTGCCACAAAAGTATACGCTATAACGCCATGACAATATAATATTTTCTGATTGGTTCTTGCTTGAATCTAGCAGTAAATCTAGTACGAAAAATAGCCCCGGTTCTAATTCTGATATGATAGATATTCTAGTATGGTAGCCCGCAACGCAACATGCAGTGATGTCATTTCTATCACTGAAACTACTACGATTACCAGTACAGTAACTATCAAGCAAAATATCAGCAAATCTAGCGTCGTGTGCGCCGGGCTGGTAACAAAAGGAATAATCAAATCAGAGAAAAGTTTTCCACCAGCAAACTATTTTGCAATACACTGCCTAAACCGTTAAATATTGAATAAAGTAAAGAATTGTGTAGAATAAAAAGATCTATATTTTTTCAACTATATGTATTTTTCAAAAATCCTAAACAATAATTCCAGAGTCCACGCAAGCGAATTAATTCATTATTATTTTAATTAAAAAAACAATGTAAAAAGTGGATTATTGTTTTTTTAATGTGACATATTTCTTTTCCGCCCTCCTGTATATACGAATGAAATAATTAATAGCTATAAATTTCATTTTAAAAGCCTACCAAATACGACACATTCACAGATATACGTATTTCATTTTGGTTAGATTAATTCAGATTGTTTACACATTTATATACAATTTCAAAACAGAAAATTTATTTATTTATGTTGGGAGATCAAAGCTTTTCAGAATGTCATTCAAATCTTAATCTATTGAAACAAACATACATTGAATTTTTATTATTCAATTAAAATGAATAATATGTTATCAAGATATTAAGATTAAATCTTATTTAATGATTTTAATTAGATTTATGTACTTAATATACATATCATATGTGGGCACAGTTAATCGAAGAGTTAACTTCGTTAATCGTTAAAGCGTTAAAATTCCGAAAATTTAATGGAAGTTACAGTTAACCGAAATTTTAACGAATGTTAAAGTTAACCGTTAAAAAATAGCCATCCTGTTGGAATCCAAAATGTTTAAGACCTTTTTTTGCTATTTCGACAACTTTCTTATGTACTTCTCATCAAATAACTGGACTAAAGTTAACGGAAGTTAACAAAAGCGTTAACATTTTTTTGAGTTAACTTAAAAGTTAATCTGTTAAGCATTTTGTTAACTTGGTTAATTAACGATTAACGGATTAACGAGTTAATGCCCACCTACGTGCATATATAATATTTAAAGCCGATAGGTTTGCTTAAGTTTTAAGGTTATACGTCTAGCACATTGTAAAAAAGATTTGGTTTCAAAAAAAAAATTTTTTAATTTATATTTAGAACACATGTACCTACATTTAATGGAATTTTTTACTTTGTTAGTTATTAAGAGTAAAAAAAAGTGTAATTTAATTTGAAAATTGAAATAGACAGAACGGTATATAATAATTTGCTGTAATGGCAGAGCTAGTTTTTAATTATTTTCAATAAATTACACGTGAATATATTTGTTTTATAATTTTTATAGTATTTAAAAGGGTTGAAGTTTCGAATAATTAGTTTTTAAAACGTCTCTATATAGCCAATTGGGTATAATTTCAATAAATAGAGCACTTTCGGCAAGTTATCTCATTTATCGTGTGTTAATAACTCGATTTTTAATATCCATTATACGTCCAATATTTTAAATAAAAATTAGTAAAATTTTTAGTTACAAAAACAAGTAATTAAAGTATAATAACTCTAAATATTAACATACTATTAATCAAATTAGATATTTTTAGATTACCTAGAATTATTTAATTAATCATCATATTTTCACATTCTTTCTCTATTAGTAGCACAGTAATTAACAGTTTGTGGGGTGTTTTATAATGTTTATACTATCGTTGGTTACCACGGTGGAAAATGATTTCCATAATTTATTCTCTATTCATTAAAAAAAATTGAAAATTGAAAAATTATTTTTAGCTATAATGATGAAAAAATGAATGAGGACATAAATTATAGATAATAATAAACTCGACAATTTTGATCTGAAACATTTTTTTCTTATTCGCACCGTTTCAAAATTAATTCGAAAATTCAAAACTGAAAAGAGTAAATATCCGTTTCCGGTTTATATTATTTATTACGTTAAGAATTAGTTAGTCAAAAATATTTTTTAACAAAATTAGAAACACGTACACTGTCAGTATTACGTATAAGAAAGTCTTGTAGCTTCCATGGCAGATATTTTTGTGTAGCGTTAGCTTTTTATATCTGAAAACCAAAATGTTCATTAAACTAAATATTAAAGTTTCTAGCTCAGATATTTTGTTGGAAACGACAATAGACGTGTAGACAACAAAGTGAGATTAATAGGGTTTATTCAGAACACTAAAAAGCATTCTTAAAATAAAAATATGTCGTCCTGTATTATCACTAATTAGAGTCTATACTATATTTTGTAACACAAAGCAAGACTGATGACTGGTGTACCGTCCAGAATAAATTTAAAATAGACTAAATTTCGATTGTTTGAATTCATTAAAGAACGATTTGTAAAACATCACGTAGTTAAAACGCGTCCAATTGCTTTCTCGTTATTTAAAACGTAAATCTGGTTGCGGTCGACAAAACAAAACAACAAATTACTTTAAGATAGGCGCCCACGTTTAATTTTCATTTTGGTTTTATTTTATTTATGCACTAAATGCGTACAGAGATAAATTTTTCATTAAGGCTTCAGACGAGAGAAGATTTAGATAATAGTCTGGGGGCCAGGCGGCATATATACTTCTTGTGTGGTTAAATTATGCCTACTCTATTTTTTCCTCTGCGGAAATTTTTGTAATCACGGATTTAATGGTAATTAAGGACCTAAAAGTCAACAAGTTCTGAGTATTTTATAAGAAAAAAATATATATCATTTAATAAAACTACAAACTATATTTTACCATAAGAAATACATATTATCAAAACTTAACTCGTTTTTTACTTTTCTGTCTTCGCCTTACATAAATCAAACAATTTTATTTTTCAAATAAAATTATAAGCTAAAATTAAATAAAATAAAATTATAAGCTAACAAATAAACTCATCTAATATTTATTTTTAATTGGATCAAATATAGCTCTTTTCTCTCTTAAATCAGTCACAAAAGAGGAGCTTTTTTTGAAAAAGGGGTACTTTAGGACAGACTTCCCAAAAATAGAGGAAAAGAGGAAAAAAGAGGAGCGCCAGCATCCCTGCAGTTCAAATACCTAACCAGTATTTTGAATAACACGCAAAATCAACAGATAGCCTACCCTACAAGGTGATTTACAACTAGTGTACGTTTTATGTCATATAATCTTCTACAAGCACCCAAGTCAAGAAAAAATTAAAGAACAAAAAATACTTGATAAAAATCGGCGGGCCCAATGGTTCCATACGTCCCTAGTCTAAAATAATTATTGTTTGATACTGGAAATCGATAACACTTATTAATACTAAACCGGTTATCAAATTTTGTAACTGTACCACAATAGGTTCTTTAGTTATTAAATAAACATTAATTTTTAGCAAAATCTTTAGAAAGCTGTAGCTCCCTTACGAATAATTTCCAGACACAGGTTCAAATAAAGTTTTTTACTTCAAATTACATCCTCGATCTACTCTATTTTTTTAAGCTAGTTTCCTTTGTAAATCATCCTATATACAATAATATACATATAGTATATTTCGAGGCAGCATTTCAAAATTCAGTAATCACACGTATGTAGGTACTTATTACAAAAGGCTACTACAACACTTCTAATTCATTCAATGTTTTTCATATGGTTTTTAAATCAACTGTATATACCTACACATAATGTATATAAAGAAATATAATTATTTATTTTTTTACATTCAACCATTTTTTAATTAAAACATATGTTTGTGATGCATTTCAGAAAAGATACTTCAAACCGGAAAAAATTGTTAATTTTTAAGTATAGGTACTACATTTTATTTTATTTTTTTAGTCAGTGTAAACGCAGTGTCAAATTCACAAACAAAGAAAGATCTTTTATGAAGGTTTATTCGAAAATAACTAATTTAATTTTACATTTATATTTTTTAAATGTAAAATTTAAATGAGTTATACAAAGAAAAAACATTAACAAAATTTATAATTAGAGAAATTAAATTAAAAAGTCTGGCTGTGGGGGACTCACCCTAATGACAAAAACCTTAAATAAAAAATAAAGTATTATTTTTTACTAGTTTAGCATATTCTGGATGAAACTTTTATGCTTCTGTAATTTTCAATTACAAAAAAAATATTTTTTATTTAACTATAAGCTTTGGACAGCGAGCCACATATATTCTAAGGTCTCACCACTGTAAATTTGAATGATCTCTATATTTTTTTTCAGGGGGAATAAGGCCTATATTTTTCTCTGCTCCAGCCATTTTAATTCAATTTTGTATATAAATAACCATTTTCAAAATAAAATTGAACACGCACTTGATAGGGTTATGTAATCATTCTCACTAATGTTCTCTTCAACTAACATTTTCTACTTGATAATACGTATCAAGAGCTATTTCATGTTGATGAAACATGTAATCTTTATAAAATTGCACTTATTCGTGTGACGATTTATAAAAATTTAGTTACTCCTAAATTTTATATAAACTATTTTTGCTACAGTCTTTGCTTCATTGATAGTACTAATTAAAAACTATATTCCAGATTTTTTTCAGTATTTTTGCATCGATAGTTTAGATCAGCGATTCTCAACCCGTGGTACGCGGACCCCTAGGGGTACGCGTTTCATGACTTGGGGGTACGCGAAAAAAAATGAGTAATGGCCGATGTTAAAAATATAACTATTTTCCTCTCGTTTCGATTCAGTTTCCCGCTGTTACGTAACTTTTCACATTAAATTACAGAATAATAAATATACAGAAGCGACACTCAACAATTGGATTTCAAATCCTTTCAATGTAGAATACTTTCGAGTAGCTAAATTATCTATCAAAGAAAAAGAGAATTTAATTGATCTTTCAAATGACTACTTTGAAAGTCGAATTTAAAGGAAAATGTTTTATTAACTTTTGGTCACATATCAGCACCGAATATGAACAGCTTTCTGCTAAAGCGCTTAACGTTTTGTTACCATTTATAAGTACAGTGCTGGTGGAAAGAGCATTTTCTTCGTATCTCTTTATTAAAAACAAATACCGTAATAAGCTGAATGCAGCTCCAGATTTAAGATTGTACCTTGCATCAATCGAACCTGATTTCAAAAAACTATGTGCCTCAAAGCAAGCAGAAGGATCTCACTGAATATAATAAGTTAAGTTAAAATTAATGTAAAATTGCGAATATTTAACTTTATATTTATAATAGTTGATATTTATTGTGTTTTTTTATTAAAAAATTATGTATCTATAAAAATCTTTTAGTTTTCATTAATAAACATTTTGGGCACACTCCTTGACACGTTATTGTTATTTCTTTAGTGTTAGAACAAGTTTAAAATAATAACAAATACGAGTATTTAAATTATAAACATTTTTCTAATATAAGGGGTACAATTTAGGATAATGAACTGCCAAGGGGTACGCAAGCTAAAAAAGGTTGAGAACCGCTGGTTTAGATAATAGAGGAGGATTCTGTTAATGACTTTGAAAGCAAATATTTCGTGACTGAAGGGTTAAAATCAAAGCATTGTTTGTTGTATTTAAGAGATCTATATAAAAGTGTACTTTACTCCATTCAGTAGATTAATGGGTTATGGGAGGCGGTCAAACAAAATAAATTTTCCAAAAATTTTGGCAAAGTAGATAGATACTTTTTGTTTGCAGTTTCTTAAAGCACTTTTTTGTTTAGAACTATTTGGTGTATTCAGAATTTTTATCTCACTCTTAGTTTCCGAGTTGCAAGCCCTAACTTTAGTTTTTCTTATGGGCCGCTAAGTTGGCTATAGCATATATGAACGTGTTTTTTACTCTACTTTACAATGATATGTCACATGTCATACTTATTATTAAAAAAAAGTAAGAACCTTTTTTTTGTAATAGTTTATTGTTTTTAAATATGCATTTGTTATTTTCATGTTATGTTATTGCGATTTTTGTTTTTCATGGCTAACTTAAATGTTTGTAATAAAATACTTTATAAATATCACCAGTATTTAGTACTTCGACTTATTTTCTATAATAAATCGTGACATATCGTTGTAAAGTAGAGTAAAAAACACGTTCAAATATGCTATAGCCAACTTAGCGGCCCATAAGAAAAACTAAAGTTAGGGCTTGTAACTCGGAAAGTAAGAGTGATATAAAAATTCTGAATACACCAAACAATTCTAAACAAAAAAGTGCTTTAAGAAACCGCAAACAAAAAGTACCTATCTACTTTGCCAAAAAAGTTATAGCCATTTAAAAAATTACGAATTTTCAGTTTTTTGGGTATACCATCTAAACCACATAAAATTGTTAATATTTTTTGATGTTGTAATACTCACCCCTTTTTTACAAATAATTCATCACATTTAACCACATCTGTATCTCTTACCATTTACGATATCCCCATGTATTTCACGCTTATCTTGGACACTCTGTATAATAAAAATTATTTACATTTTTATCTCGCAATCCTAAAATCATGTTGAAATATTCGTCTCGTCTCGGTCGTTTAGTCTTGACGAGAGCCCTAATTCTAATAGGGTAACATTATTTATTATTTTGCGGTGTAATATTTTCTTCCATTATTGACGTGTTTATAAATAAAAACGACAAAATTGTATTAAAGTATGATATAGGTATAAAATAGTGAAGTAACAAAACACTGAAAGATAGTTTTTCTTTTGTGAAAAGTGAACAGTACTTCATTAATCAAATAAGAAAATCGATAGAAATTCGAGTCACCTTCGCTTCTCTATTATCGTGAAACTGGATCGTTGATTCGATTTATAATATCTATAGTAAAACATCGTTATAACGGGTATTTTTTTCTTCATTAAGATGATTATTTTTCTTTGTAATTAAACATACTATTGCCCAGTATTATCAACTAATTTAAAGCTCCTTTAGCGCTAAATGCTCCTTTAAAGTAAATTTGGTGTATTACAAACGTGATTTAAATCAATATTTAAGCTCTCAATGAAAAATTTACATAATATACGTTGTAAAGAAATACGGCAGATAATTTAAAATCTATTTAATTAAATGTATTATGTTTGGATCTGTTGATAATACGACAGTTAGTTAAAGGAGCATTTAGTTAATGTTGATAATACTGGACGTATGTATAATTTTAATTACAAAAATGTACCTATAAAAGTAAAAAACGGACAAAAAAACTAATATAGCCATACATTATTATTGATACCTAATATAACCAACAAAACATTGTTATAATAGTCCGGTCAAATTAATAATAAAGATAGTGGTCAAATAATAAAAATTCCGACAGAGCTAAATTTTGGTGGAGACCTTGGATACACCATTAGAAATAAAGTGTCAAAAGTCCCCATCGATCCCATGTCTGCTAAAAAAAATCGTTCGGGGTCAAAGGTCAAAATTTGAGGTTATAATAACGTGCATTTTTTTTAATTAAAATGAACATTTTCATTGTAATTAAACATTGTAACATACTATGTTTAATTTTAACTACAAATATGTACCCATAAAAGTAAAAAAACGGATAAAATAGCTAATATAATTATTTTTACTTCCTAGCAATATCGAAGACTCGAAGATACGAGAAGCTTTGTGATCTCCGATTTCAAAATTTTCACTTTCTCTTTCCGTTTGAGATCAAAACATACACTTCTATTTCCGTGCCTATATGTGTGTGTGTGTGTGTCTGTCTGTCTGTCTCCTAAAACCTTGTCACACGCATAACTCATGAACCACTGAACCGATATTAATAAAACTTATTTGGTTGATTGGGTCTTGCTTGAAGACGGGCTCATTTCAAAATCATCAAAATTGTGCGTAAAGGGGAAAGGTGACATTTCAAAATATTTATTTTTTCACGATATTTTAAGGGGTTAGGTGTAGTCAGAATTTTCAAGAAATCGATTTTCTTTTTTTTGAATTTTTGGAAGCTGCTACAACGGCGGAAGAACTATTATATGACCCATTAATAGATGACTCGGTGTAAGTAATTAAATAATACGTATTACTTTACGTAAATTGAGTGTAAAACTTTAAATGCGTTTTTCTCAAAACTATGTTTTTGAACTGGTGACCACTGTAGCTCGAAAACCGCTCGGTAGATTTTAATGAAATTTATACAGCTTTTTGAAAACATGAAAAACTAGTACCTGATCAAAGGATTTTTGTTTTGTTTTTAATTTCGATTTGTTATAAACAATTAATTGTTGGTTTTTTTCCCGAAAATCTGGAAAAAAATTTCCTGAGGCTGCCATTTTGTTAATTTAAGAAAGAAAAAAAAAGCTTCGATCAGGCACTAGATTATCTATTAATAAAACTATTTTTTTGTCCGATTGAATTTGGATGAATCTCCAAGGATGAGTGATGGTTACCGCAAGGAGCTTTGGTTGGAACTGGATCAACACAAACAGCCATTACTTTTAAAATTATTAATTTTTTTTTCTAAAATTTCTGTCAAGTCAAGTCGAAACCTTATTTAATGATGCTATGTTTTTACTTTTATAAAATAAAATAATTTACTGGCAAAAAAAATTTATTTAAAATTGTCATTTTTTCGTGTCTCTGACTACACCTAACCCCTTAAAAACATTTTATGGATTTTTTGTAGAGCATCCAATTACTTATAATATATTTATAGAGATATTACAAATTCCAGTGAACTTTTTTATTTAAGTATAACTGAACATATCCATTGTACTATTTGATATAAGTTATAACTTTTAGAAATATAATCATACCTATTTAACAACAAGAAACTTCATGATAAAAAATAAATATAAAAAACTTGTTCGCAAAGTTCTATAAAACACAATGAGAAATACTTTACTTAGAAAAGAACATTTCAATTTAGTTTTTATTAAACTAAATAAGATAAAAAAATCTCATTCTACAGTACCTATTCTTTGTTGCCAAGAAAAAACAGACACAAAACAGGGCCAACTAGAAAAATGAATTAACATACGTATAGTCTCTCACCGTGTGTCTGTCCGTTTGTGCAAGCTTTTCTCAAAAACTACTGAACGGATTTTTTCCGGTTTTCACGAATGGATAGAATGTTCCAAGAGGAAGGCTAAGGTGCATCATTTGTGGATATTTTGTGTATATTTTGCAAAAATATCATAAAGTCGTGTGCTGCGTATAAATAGTTAGCGATAAGTGAAAACAATGTTAAATAGGTTCATTACAGATAAAATTTATATCCCCAGGTAAAATAAGGGTCAAATGCGTTAGTGGAGAGATAAAGAGAGGATGAAATTGATATACTCACACCTATCCCAACTTTAGTCCTTCTAGATCTTGCAGTTGATTGGTCTGAATTATTAAAGCGAGATAAGCATTTTTAGTATAAATATAGATTTTGAATAAGACTGTATCAGTCTGGAACTGTTGAGGATTTCTTGTGAAGTCGAATCACGTGTCGAGTGACATTGTTTTATTGTGGTTAAGGTATACATTTTTTAGTTTAAGTATTTGAGTCTCGTTTATCAATAACTATAAAATTCTTTATAATAAATAGATTTTTATAGAAAAACTCAGTTATCTAGGGTTGCACAGAGCAAAATTAATCACGATTACTTAACCAGTTGATTTTTAAAGCATTATTACGTCAATTCTAAAAAAAAACAATCACGGTTATGATACATTTTATAAAGTAAAAAATTTACAAATAGAGATAAAGTTTAAAAATAACATTATTCATGGATTCAAAACAACTGATTAAAATTAATCATGTTTAATTTTGCGTTATGCAACCCCAGGTTAGAATCCTAAATAATTTTTTTTAATTATTATGTGAAAATCGAGTTTCGCGTCTAGTGTCCCGTCCTGAATAATTTTTCAATTTATTCGATTATTTTATTTTAAATTGCACTTGTGAACACTAGATAACCCATTTACAGATTAAAAACTTTTTAAACTTGAACAAAGTTGAGAACTAATTAAAAATACAATGCAGTTTGAATTGAGAAGATGGCAGCTTAATGTATTTTAATTTTGAAAAATTTTCGAAAAAAATACGCAATTGCAACGATGGCTGATGATACATATTTAAATTCTTTTTAAGACTCAGCTTTCATTTGAAGCCCCACTCGCCGGGATTGAATAAAAAAAATGGTAACTTATTTGCATCTTTCAGAAAGTACGCAAAACATAAAATTTATTTTTATAACGCACTAAATCTAAAATATACACCTAAACCACAACACTGGACACGTGTTTCGACTTTGCAAGAAGTCCTCGTCAGGAGTTACACAGTTCCAGACTGATATATTCTTGGTCAAAACCTATATTTATATTAAAATGGCTTATCCCGCTTCAATGATTTAGAACAATCAACTGCAAGGCCTAGAAATAGCTTTCTAACTTAACCCTACTGTCAATAACCGGGTACCCGGGTACCCTTTTCAGATTATAAATCAACATATTTTTTGTTTTACTTTTTAATTATTTTTTTCCGGCAATATCCTCGCTTTACAACCTTTTTAAAGTCTACTGATGCTTTTTTCAAATTAATTTTAGCAATATATGTATATTAAAGTTTTATCAAAACTGGCTAGTCGCCCGTTCAATAACCGGGGTACCCGGGTACCCATGTATATTACTATGCTAGTCGTATTATAATAATTATATAATGCTGGAATTAACTTAGTTTAATAAATAATAATTGTTTTATGAATAAATAGAAATTTATTTCAATTTTGACATTCATTACATTTGGTAAGTGTTTTAGCATATGCTCATCACCTACAGGTTTTTTTTACAATCTGTGCATGATTTTCGCGTCTTTCTTAGTTTTCTCAACTCCCTTTTGTAACAAATATGATACGAGCCTACGACAATTTTTCGTGAAATATATTGAATCAAGAGCTTGTTGTGATATTAAAGCTGTAGAAATATAATTTATAAATATATTATCAAAATGGTCATATACTCCAATTCTAATAAATATATAAATATAAATATTATTATTATAATTATATTTATAATATATAATAATGACAACAGTAATAAGTATTGATATTAAAAGAAAAATCTATATGTGTACCTTGCAAATTCTGTAGCTGATAATTCTTCCATTATACATAGTACTCGTTTTCGCACTAATTATTACATAGTGCGAAAATGTTATTTTAGTAAAATAAATTATAATTTATTTCACTAAAATAATATTCACTAATAACTGTTCAATATAATACAATAGCACAAATTAACAAAAGGTACACGAGTAAAGGGTAAGGACAGAACCGGTACCCTGGTTATTGAACGACGTTGAAAATTCTGGTTATTGACAGTAGGGTTAAGCAGTTCAATAGAAGGCTAATACAGACAGAGTCATTTTGATTTTTCTCTTTCGTTATAGAACATTTAAAAAAAGAACAGCCAATTGTAAACTCACTAAACCAACACCCTGTATAGAAGCTTCATTAAGATATTTACTCTAAATGTCTTATGAATAAAAAACAACAACCATTTCTTTTTACTTGAAGAATAAACTGGGTCACTTTAGCGCATAGCGTCGTCGCCATCGCCACCTATGACTATATAACTACAGCAGCTTATAATCGAGTTTGTCTGTGATTTTAAGCACGTAATGTCTCTACCCGTTTCAGTTATTACATTTATTGAATGAACAGGCGGTTCATTTTGTCCCCACTTAATACAGGACTCTCCGACAGAGAATATTGATTTTATGTGTATGCATTTAATGTATGTACGTGTGCACAAATATCTACAGATTGGATTAAATAAATAAATACATTTTAAAATCGATTGTTTTGAATCGAAAACAATATGTTATATGTGATATATTTGTGTAGATATTAAAATTTAATTAATTAAAAAATTATTTTAATTAATAAAGTACTAGCGGCATCTAAATTTATTTTAATATCATGAACAATTATGAAGATAAATATATCAAAATTTTACCCCCTCCCGCACCATTCCTACAGAGGTTGAATTTTCGTAACTGCTATTTGTCTTGTAGAGTACCTACATTTGCCACGTTTCATTTGTTGAATAGAAAAAAAATATTTTATATATTTTTTCCACCCCCCCTAACACCTTAAGGGTTAAATTTTGGGAAATGCTGAAATAATTGTTTCATTATTTATATTGTCGATACGTTTCAATTAAATGCGAACAAAAAAAATATTTTTTTATATAAACTTTGACAGCCTGTTTTAACCCCGTAGGGGTTGAATTTCGAAAAATCCTGTCTTAGTGGGTGCTAACATCATAAAAGGAAGGCACCTACGAAATTTCACGTTTCTAGGTCCAGGGGTTTGGGCTGTACGTTGATATATGAGTGAGTGAGTGAGTGAGTGAATGAGTGAGTGGTTAAGGACAAACTCTTTTATAGATATACGTTGATATATGAGTGAGTGAGTGAGTGAGTGAATGAGTGAGTGGTTAAGGACAAACTCTTTTATAGATATAGATTAGTTGGCGCTGGTCGTGAGTTATCACGTAGCGTTAAAATTTTGATATTTTAATCTGATTTAAAATTTTAAAATAAAGTTTTTTTTATGAACTGTCTATTCTGTTTTGTATTGCATAAAAAGTTAATTGAAATGTTCTAATAAAACATTTTGATTAATTTAAAAATATATTTTTTTAAATGTTAATTACACTGCTTCACAAATAAGGTCTTATACTCTTAACTGAACTATGTTTTTCTAACATATTTTTAGCGCAAAAACGAAAATGGCAATAAAAACAACCTCGCTGACCCCAAAATCTTTTTGCATTTGTCAAAAAAAATTTAGAAAACTTCTATCAGTTTCGAAAGCGTCCAATAGGGTCGTTTCAAATATTTTTTACCAAATCTAATACATGAGTTTTGTAGATCAGTTTTTTCTTTCCAATTTGCATTTTTACTTCCATGTTCGAAGAAATGGAAGTATTGTAATACCGTCAAAAAATCATGTCCGAAAAAAAAGCAGATTCTGATTGTACTAACTTCAAAACGTAAAGAAAAGTTAATTTCCGCATGGCGGCTGTGCGTGTGTGTGTGTTTCTGTGTGTGTGTCTGTGTGTGTGTCTGGATGTAGAATTTTCTTCCGTGTACGATAACTACTGTAGATATGCACCGATTTGAATTATTTTTAGGGAAAATGTTTGCCTCAATGAGTACTCCAGACCTATTGATTTTGGTGCTAATCGGATTAGGGGTTTCCGAAATATTCGAAATTTTGTACCTATTATCGTCTGAAAAGTGAGTATTATCTCACCAATTTTGATAAGACTTGGTACACTTGTAGTTCAATCCAATCTAAGGGGCACTTATTTCATAAACGTGCTTAGATAGCCACTGAAGGGGCGAAAACCACCCTCAAAATTTTAATTTTAAATACTAATAAATTCATGTTGCCATGGAAATAAGCGCAGTTAAATTCAAATGTCAGATCATTATTATTTTACAAAAATGTCTATTCTACAACTGAATATTAGAAAACTAATATTTATAATAGAAAGGTGAGTTTTATATTAACAATTATCTATTGTACATAAAAGATATTATAGAACATGGAAGTCATGTATGGTTCTCCATACCGATATTTTGTATCGCTGCACGACTGTTTTTGACCTAGTTATGAAAAAAAGAATTTCAACTTTTCAAATCAGTTATTGGAATATTTACAGATCCCTCCTCAAATAACTGAGTCTTGATAAATTGAAGATAAATTGAAGATAAATGTCATTCAATTGATTTTATCGCGTTTTTAAAATTTATATAAATTTTCTATTTTTGCGATTTTTTGACGATAACAAAACAAACTGGCGGTCTGTGAGATTCTTTATTGTCTAATTCAATTTCAGCCTCTTTTCTAAAGAAAGTAGTTAGTATTTTAAATCAATTACATTTCGAGTTTAATGTTTTTATAAAAGACAATACAATTTCTCTGTTATTCAAAAAACATACGATTCATATTTCCACTATAGTGACATTAATGATTATTTAATTACATCAACATCGCAACTGGCGTTAATTATCCATTTCATTTTTAATAGAAAATATAATTTATAATTTTTTAATGCGTGCCTGATATAATTAGTCAATGAATTATTATTATCTAGATCAATACCAACAACTTAATTAATTAAAATCTGACTTTTTTAAATAAAAAAAAACGATTGTAAATTTTAAATTTCTAACACTGAAAGTTACATCAAAATCGGTTAAGTAGTTTTTGGATCATGTCAAACTGATTTACACAATTTTTAAAGGCTATTTTTTTAGCTTTTTTGCGGACTCCTTTCTTTAACCCTACTGTTAAAACATAAAGTTCGTCAATATGTTTATGTTTTTGTTCAACTATATTAAGGTTATTCGATCATTAGAACAATGTATAGATAAAAAAGTTTAAAATTTTATTATGTTATTTATGAATAACTCATATATTTTACTAACTTTTATTTAAAATATTGGACGTATGGTTTTTGACACTCGATAAATGAGAGAACTTGCTGAAAGTGATCTATTTATTGAAATTCTACGCAATTGGCTATATAGAGACGTTTTAAAAACTAATTATTCGAAACTTCAACCCTTTTAAATACTATAAAAATTATAAAACAAATGTATTCACGTGTAATTTATTCAAAATAATAAAAAAAACTAGCTCTGTCATTGTAAATTAGTACATGTTACTATTATATATACCGTTCGGTCTTCCATTAAAAGTTGATACATGTGTTCTGAATATAAATTAAAAACAAAATTTTTCGAAACCAAATCTTTTTTTACAGTGTGCTAAACCACCGGCGCCGACTACGGGAGGGCGATCGCCCCCCCAGATAATATACCAGCTGAACTCTAGTTTCTTTTAAATTAAAGATACTTTTGTCAATAAGATTTTTACTTTAAAAAAAAGGTGTAAATATTCAAATACTTGTCACTTGAGTAAAAATGATCATAAAAATTTCTTCAAAAAGGAAATTAATACTAAAACTTCATGACTAAAACATCTTTTATTTCCTTTACAAAGCTTAGTTAGACCAACAGCTTTAAAAATTTTTTTTTCACATTATTAGTTGCGTTTCTGAAATTTTTGTCGTTATTACGAAATTTGGATATTGCACATTTTTTAAGGAAATTTTTTGCACCCCCCCCCCCCCCCAAATTATGAAAATCTCGCCCCCCCAGGTTAAATGAAAAGTCGGCGCCTATGTGCTAGACGTATAACCTTAATTAATAGTCAAATCGAAATTCGTGGAACGTGTTGAAAATAGATAAATAAATATACATTTCCCAATTAAAATACATAAACTTCTTACGAAGAAAATTAGATCAGCAAGAAAATACGTTGTAAGTTCCCGCAAACCGAAGCAATATTGAAAATAATAAACAACTTACCGGTAACTAAATTTGCGTGATGGAATTGGCAGACTGCATCGGCTTCGTACCAAGAAATGGGATCTCGGAAGTAGCGGTAGAACACCGGAAACCCCTCCTCTGGGAGGATCCAAGCGTTGCTTATATTCACCTGAAACCATATAATAATATTTGATGTCAATATATTTGACGATTTCAAAGTAAATATCGTTGATCAATCGTTCTTATTTCGTGCCATTCAAAGATTAACAAATAAAACTACTTGTAGAAAAATAATTAAACAATTTTTTTGTAATGTTGGTTGTGATATTTATAAAAAAGATTGCTTTATGTAAGTTCAAAATTTGTATAACCTCTATAAAGTTTCCAGTTAAATAATGTATAAAGGAAGAGAAGCTTCTCTGATAGAAAAGAAGGAATTTTTGCGATGAAAGATTAGAATGCCTTCAATAATCTAATATAAATAAATATAAATTCCTAAAATATGCATTAGTATATTGTGTAGCAAGGGTTGAAACAAGACGATTTCTGACTAGGGCGAGAGTTGACTGCCCGAGCGAGGGCTGTCATCGCACTGGTCAGAAATCGTCTTTGTTTCATCCCGTGCCACACACGCTATTTTTCATATCACATGCATTGAAACAACGAGTTTTGATTTCTGTAGCCAGTCGAAGTAAGACTATTTCAGACAAATAGCGCAGTAATATCTTATACTATTTTAATAATAAAATAATTCAGAAATAAGATCCGCTTTAGTTTATTACAAATTCGATTCTGACAGATTTAAAATTAATGAATTTGCTAGTCAGGAATAACGTTGTTTATTTGTTTCTGCTCGGTACAATCGCATTGGTCTGAAATTGTCTTGTTTCTACTGTCAAAACTGGGTTCAAAACTAGTTGTTTCTATGCATGTGATATGAAAAATATGTTAGTAATTGTAATAAAATTTTTAAAACATTATTGTCAAAACGGTTTAGTAGCAAGAATACTGTGACAAACTTACAGACATACAGTGTTGATTTCATAAGTAAGTATCTATTTTTTTACTCTTAGGCTATTGATTATAGGTTTTTGAAAGGAACAATTGCGATAAAGGGTTTTTATTGTTTAATATGTTTGTTGGACACTTACAGATGATAAAAACACAAAGTGCTACTAAATTCACCCTTGCGTTTTTTAGGGAGGGGTTAAACTAGTCACTTTTCAACGTTTTAAGTATAACTCGAAAACTAAGCAGAATTTGACAATTTTACAAGAATGATTTTTTATAGAAAATTGAATTTCCCATCAAAATAGATGATTTAAAAAATTAAAAATAAAAATTTATGCAAGAAATATTTAAAAAAATTTATAAAATATTTCTTGCATAAATTTTTATTTTTAATTTTTTAAATCATCCATTTTGATGGGAAATTTAATTTTCTATAAAAAATTATCTTTGTAAAATTGTCAAAATCCGCTTAGTTTTCGAGTTATACTTAAAACATTGAAAAGTGAATAGTTTAACCCCCCTAAAAAACGCAAAGGTAAATTTGGTAGCACTTTGTGATTTTATCATCTGTAGGTGTCAAACAAACACATAAAACAATAAAAACCGTTTAACGTAATTGTACCTTTCAAAAACCTCTAATCAATTGCCTATAATATGTATAAAGTTACGATTTGAGAAAAAATTACAAAAAATGGTAAACTTTGAATTACTATAGCTCCGCCAATTTTCATCAAAAAAAATTTTTCGACTCAATATTTTGACAGGCGTCACCTCTACTTTTTTTTCTCCAAAGCATGTCCTATACCTATCTTTACTTGGAAAAAAAATTATGAGCAATTTAGTAAAAATTTTAAAAAATTGTGATTTTTTGATATTTTTTCGATTTGTTTTTTAAATATTTCTTGTATAAATTTTTTATTTATTTTTTAAATCATCTATTTTGATGGGAAATTCAATTTTCTATAAAAAATCATTCTTGTAAAATTGTCAAATTCTGCTTAGTTTTTGAGTTATACTTAAAACGTTGAAAAGTGACTAGTTTAACCCCTCCCTAAAAAACGCAAGGGTGAATTTAGTAGCACTTTGTGTTTTTATCATCTGTAGGTGTCAAACAAACATATTAAACAATAAAAACCCTTTATCGCAATTGTTCCTTTCTACCTCTTATTTTCCGGTATAATCAATAGCCTATCTCGGTAATGTCCGGTATTAAAAAAAATTGCTTTGGGCTAAAATCTACACTTATTTTATTTACAAAGTATTAAATATAAATGATAGCCCATCGTCAAATCTAATTAATGGTATGGTTTCTATGAAATACCTTGACGCATGCGCGTTAAGTAGAAATTAGAGATCTAAACGCAGTGGTGACAGGTGTACATACATATTATTTACACAATTATATGTATTATACATTTATTATCATTGTGAGAGAAAATTCCTAACGATTTAACACCTTGCAGACAGCGTTAGCTTAGCTTTTGCTCTCTAGAGGTATTATAAAGAATTTATTAGAGCAAATTCTTTATAACACTCGACTCGAAAAGATTATAGATCGTGTAAAATTTTGGAGTACGATTTTTGTAAATAAAAAAAATCTGCCAAGCAAATGCACAGTGTTTCCTCGTGCTAAATTTAATAAACATCAATAATGTATTCACATGGCCTGCTATTGGTTAACCACTTAGTTAGCGCCTGATTATTTAAATTTATCAACTATGCAAACGTCAAAATAACATTTAATATATGTCAAAGTAAATAGCGATTGTAAAAAACAGCCGAGTTATGCGTGTGAAAAGAATTCAGGAGACCGACAAACAACACAGACACACCGACAGTACACCCAAAAAAGAAAACAGTGCCGCATGTTGCAAAATCGCTTCGAACCGTCAAATTGTAAAATTTACAAGAACTTAAGCAAAAATTACAACTTCGTCTTGTAAATCAAGTAAATACAAGGAAAATAAGCAGTAGATACTGTAAACATTGTTAATTTTAGCTCATTTTCCTAGCACTTGGCAGGATTCATTAGTAATAGTTTGTAAATTTTACAATTTGACGGTTCGAAGCGATTTTGCAACATGCCGCACTGTAAGACTTACTTATTTCTTTTTTGGGTGTACGGTACAAAAAGTGTTTCTCTTAATTTGAAACGGAAATATCAAGTAAAAAAATTGAAATCGAACAACCTTTTTTTTAAAACAATCACAAAACTTCTCGTATCTTCGATATGTCAAGGAAGTAAAATTACATTTATTTCATAATAAGAGAATAAAATCTACATCTCAAATAATATTCAACATACAATTTTAAATCAACAAAAGTGTTCGAGTACAAATTTAAACAACAAACGCTATTTACTGGGTAAATTTGTGTGCGAACATCATGGCTAACAAATTTACACACAGAAACGCAATCTCTTCCACGGCAAGATCTTAATGTCCTTCAAATTCCTGGAATGTCTTGCGTGTGCCTATTAGGGAACATTTCTCTCACATTTAATTCCACAACACAGCATCCGGCCGTGTGCGTGTGTATGCGTGCGTGCCTCTGTGTGTGTGTGTATATATATATGTGTGTATATGTGTGTGTGTGAGTGTGTGAGCAGAAGAGGTAATGTATAAGGGAGTATCTCCATACCTAAATATTCTACGCAGGCTTTGACATTCAAATGTGCATACACCTAGATACCTTTGTGTATATAGAATGTTGAAAAAAAATTGTCAAAGTCGAGTCGAGCCACACGTATTAGTGTTACGTAACGTATAGTTTTTTAATTTATATTTTTTTCTGCTTAAAATAGCATCCTCAATTCAGTATTAAAATTTGACACCAGTCCTGAATCAATATTAATATTTTATACATGCATTAGTAGGTATATCAATGTGAAATTTTATAGGTACTATTTTATGTTATATCAATGCTCTGGTCTAAATAAATATTGGTTGATACTGAAAATCAATAAAACTTATTAATAATAAGCACTCTACCAAATTTCATAACTTTACCATAATGAGTTATCCAGATAATGAATAAAAAATAGTTGGGGGTATAATTTTTGAAGGGCTTTAACTCGCCACGAAGAATTTGGAATATATGTTCATATACATTTAATTGCTTAGAATAACATCAGTTCAGTATTAAAGTTTGACACACCAGTACTGAATCAAGTAGTTTTTTATACATGCATTAGTATATGTATATCAATGTGAATTTTTGTATGCATCGATCTTGCATAACGTTTAGAAGAGATTCACAGCCAAGCAAATGAAAACAGGCAAAACGGGGCAGATCTAGGCTGAAGTGCATAACCTAGAGACAATATTACTTAATAAACTCGTGAACTTTATTAAAGGGACGGGGCTGATATTAAGGGGATAGGACAAGCATCGGAGTCAGTACAATGGGTCTATGGCCTCAGTGCTTGTGGGTGTTAACCGCAACCACCTCCGACACAATAAAATAAATAATACAAGGTGGTATATTTTGGTATTTGCAATCGTTAGCAGGTGCTTTGCTGAAAAAAATTGTTTTAATATACTAACAATGTAATTCTACTTGACTAAAACTGAAAATAATTCATATGATATTTAAAATTATTTTTGTACTTCAACGAATGAAATAATCCAAATATATGGCTTGGAACTTGCGACTTCTTAATAATAATTGCATTTTACGAACGACAATAACATTTTTTATACGTTTTTCGACTCTGCGCCACTGTCATTTGAACAAGAATTGATTATTCAACATGCAATTGTCATCATAACCACTTCAATTAATACTGAATGTAGTGGTCTAATTATTTTTCTCAAATTCAAAAGTAGACTTTTGGCCACAGAATAGGGTTATCTGACCCATAGTGCAATGTTAAAAACCACTAGTTTTATTCAATAATTTGCTTATAAGAAAACATGTGACACCATGCAGGTTTTTTCATTAGGTATATGCAATAATTTGTTTTAATAACAAAAAATATCGACAAACTTAATACTGCATATATGTACGAGTATATACCGAAACAACTGCAATATTGCCATGACATTAGCGACAATGTGTATGCAGTCCTGCCAACAGCCCCCGCCCACAGTAGTACCACTACCACCCAAACGGCCCACCCGTTGCGGTCCTTGCGGTTTACGCAAATGTGTAGCATGCGCATCGACATTCTCAGTTAGTTTTAAAATTTAAACAGTTCTTAGCATCATCTTGAGGTTACTTACAAATGCGTCGATTGTACCCTATTCGGCTTTTGGGTCGAATACATAAGAAGAGGGCGTTCATAAATGTTTTCTCGGATATTTTGTTATTAGTTATTTGTAAAGAGAGAAGAACGTGTAAGTTTAATGCAGTGTTTACACCGAAGAAACAAAACGGTAACATCGTGTCTTTTTGTACAAAAGTGCAATAAACCCTATACATTTATAAATACGAAGTGTTGCTGTTTTGTTTTGTTTTTCGGTGTAAACACCTCATTAGAAATATTTTGTCATCATTGCCAAAAATTCGAAAATGTAGCTAGGTTTATTAAGAACACTGGAAAGAAACTTATACAGTGCCTTCCAAAAGTTCAGGGCCTCCTAAATAATTTCTGAATGGTATGAAATATAGAATTGAAATTTATAGACTTACAATGGAATCACCAAGTCTATTATTTAACCACAAAAATAATCACTTGCACAATAATAATATTATTATTTCAAATAATATAAGTACGTGCCTTTTTACAGCTATAAGTTAAAAACTAATTTCCGCAATCGTGTTAAACGACCTCATCGAATTTAAAATTAGATTTTATATTAAAAACAAAATACCGAACAACAAATTATAAAGTAATTTTCACAACGACGTTATAAATTATAAAATACAATTATAAATTTTTTTTACAACTATTTGATAGCTCTTGTGATACAACCTCACTGATTTTAAAATGAGATTTTTCAACAAAACTATTTTCACAACGATGGTGATAGTGTGTTATAACTTAACTGATTTAAAACAAATGTGATACAATTATAAAGTAAATTTAACAACAATATGATAGTAGCTCGTGTAATACAACCCTACTGATTTTAAAATGAGATTTTTCAGCAAAACCAAATAAGACACATAAAAGTATAAAGTAATAATATGATAGTAGCTCGTGTAATACAACCCTACTGATTTTAAAATGAGATTTTTCAACAAAACCAAATACGACACATAAAAGTATAAAGTAATCTATATCTATAAAATAGTTTGTCCTTAACCACTCACTCACTCACTCATATATCAACGTACAGCCCAAACCCTTGGACCTAGAAGCGTGAAATTTCGTAGGTGCCTTCCTTTTATGATGTAAGCACCCACTAACAAAGGATTTTTCGAAATTCAACCCCTACGGGGTTAAAACAGAGTGTCAAAGTTTATATAAATTTTTTTTTTGTTCGCATTTAATTGAAACTTATCGAACATACTCTAAAATATAAATAGTGAAACGATTATTTCAGCATTTCCCAAAATTTAACCCCTAAGGTGCTAGGGGGGTGGAAAAATTTGTAAAATATTTTTTTTTGTATTCACCGAATGAAACATGGCATAAGTAGGTACTCTACAAGAGAAATATCAGTTACGAAAATTCAACCCCTATGGGAATAATAATAATACCTGTTCATGATATTAAAATAAATTCGGACAAATTAATATTCAATTAAAAATGAAAGTTCGACAGGGACTAATGGCGAGAGTAGACGGGGGTTAGTTTTAATTTTTTTTAACTAAGATCCGGGATATTTACGTAAATAAAAATCAATATAAAAAAAATGTAATATGTCATCCCCTATTACTTATAGAGGGTTCTAATTAGTTTCGAAGTTTACGCGAGCGAAGCCGCGGGATTCCGCTAGTAATATCATATATTAAACAACTAGTATGCTTAATATATGATAATATGATAGTAGCTCGTGTAATACAACCCTACTGATTTTAAAATGAGATTTTTCAGCAAAACCAAATACGACACATAAAAGTATAAAGTAATTTTAATAACAATATGATAGTAGATCGTGTGATACGACCCAGCCGGTTGTAACATAAGATTTATGCAAGGCGCAATACGACCGCGAAGGGTAATAATTTTTCCTTGGAAATTCCTACGTGCGATAGCTTCATATTAAAACAAAACTTTCCTGTGAGCCAGGTATGCTTGGAACTTCTGCAATTTCTTGGGGGAGAGTGTAAGATATTTATAACCTATGAAATATTGGCAAAATCTGGTGTGGTCAACACATTACTATCCTACGTGATCGAACTATTAATTTATTGTGTGGTAAAACAAAATTCTTACCATTGTTTACAAAACCCGAACAATTCTATATTTGTTCCGGTTAAAAATATTTATTGTTAAAAATTTTTCTATAAAAAAAATACCGAAAAATTATTACTGTTACAAAGAACGATTTTTTTAGAATCATGAATTTTTCCACTCAGATATTAAATTTATTACTTTCTTATCTTATTGCCCTACCTTGCTTTGAGACATGATTTTGACAAATGTATTTTATTTATTTAATACATTTATTAAACTGCAATAAAGTACTAAAAATATGTCTGGTACGTGGCAAATAAAGTTAAAACGCTGCATTTCTTGATTGGAGTATGCCACTTTCATACATAAGGTCAAAAGAAAGATTTTCAGATAGAGAACTACTTTAAAATCCATGTAGAACACTATTATATCGGCTGTCAACGGTGTTTTAAAAGTAATCTATTTTTTTAGTTTAACTCGCGATTTCCAAAGAAATTATTCAATAAAACAGTATTATCTTGATATCAATGGAACGCTGAAAAATTATCTTTCTTTTTTATACGAAGTAAAAAAATGATATTGGGCACGATAAAAAAGTTATCTAACAATTAAGTTCGTAAGAAAAGTGAAATTTTCAGATTTTCAAAAATTGTTGGGGACTCGTAAGATTTAGAGAAAAATGAATATTAACAAAAAATAATTTTCTCAATAAAGACATTAAAAAATAAACAAAAGAAAATTGAAATCGGAAGATTAGGAGCTGAGATAAAGCTAATTTTAAAAACACTTTTGGGGACACTCTTTGATAGCCGATATAACAGTGTTCTAGACGGATTTTAATGTGGCTCTCTATCTGAAAATCTTTCTTTTGACGATATATATGACCACAGAAAGTGGCATTCTCCAATCAAAAAGTGCAGCGTTTTTTTATCTACCAGACGTACTATAAAGCGAGGTAGACAACAAAATAAAATATGTTACATTGAATTTTCGATTAAAAAAATTAAATATAAAAAAAGTACTAGAGGAATGTTGAATCAATAAAATATCCCTCGATCTAGAGGATCAGTACATATAAAAAAGCAATTTCTAGTTCTCATTTGTATATCGGCTTATAATATTAATAGGCAAAATATTTTGTTAGGAATTTTAAATAAACTATATACAGACTTACATTTCGATATTGTGGCCAGTTTTTAGTGGATTATTTATTTAGTTTAAAATATTACACCATTATCTGTTAAAAAAATACTTGTTCTTTTTTTGTTTCGGTATTATGGTATTATATAAACAAAATTTAATTAAAATTAATCCATACTATAATACTAACAAAAAACATTACAATTAATAAATGTGTTTCAATATTGTAATGTTGTTAAAATACAGGATGATTCAGGACTGGCGTGCTAAACTTTAATTAACAGTAAATTGAGAAACATATTTTAAGAAAATAAATTTATATAAACATGTAACATATAATCATACAGAAAAATAATATATGTAAGTTTATTTCGTGTGATTTGAAGTAACCGAATTGTGTAAATTTCTATAGACCTTTCTTTTGCATCGGTATTTTTCGTAAACAATTGATCTTATGACAAATGAGCAAGGTATATTTTTATGTTTTTTGTATCATATAATCTTACATAAGATCCTAATTCAGGAAAAATACTATCATCTTTATTATTATTGATTGATACTGAAAATCGATAACAATTATTAATACTAAACTATTTGTCAAACTTCATAACTGTATCACAATGGGTTTTCTAGATATTAAATAAAAACTAATTTTGGGTAAATTTTTGTATAAAAAGTTTTTTACTTAAAATATTTTTCTTAATCTGCTGTTTGACACGCTCGTACTGATTCATCCTGTATATGCAGTTGTATTACAATATAAATAATTTAATCATTTTTCATTAAAAAGTTCTTAAAATACCCATTTATTCTATGAAAATTTGTATGTAAACTATTTTAAATAGTTTAACGCCATTTATTTATCATACAAATAATTTAAATATACGTCAACCTGATTTGATAGTTAAATACCTTATTAAATGTGAATCTAATGGTGGCTTTACACCAAACAGACAAAACATCAACAGTTATTATTTAAAACAATACTTTCCAAAAATGTTATCTACAGGCTGTCCCAGGACTGTGTCAAAGCTCAATATTTCTTTAAATGCAAAAGTTGTCAGGCTAGAGAATCGGCATAGTTTGAAATTAGTTACATTTATACAGATTGGCCCATAAATGCGTTACAAATCAAAGTTATGTTTTTTTAAATACAAACTATATATTTTTATTTGATAATTTAATAGCATTCATTTTTCTGAGTATTTTGATATATCATTATTGGATTATAGAGAGGGGTTTAGAAATTATGACCAATTTTGTAAGAAAATGGGAACATTGTCAACACCTTGTAATTTTCTAATTACAACAAAAAAAATTGTTTTCTGTTTGAAGTAGTTTTGTCATATTCTCTATTATTGCGATATTATGTCAAACATTTACAAAATTGTATTATTTGTACAGGGTGTATCAAAACACTAAACCTACTTTTTTTCAAAATTTTCAAATGGAACAACCTATATATTTTTTCATACGAATAGCCTCAACACATTTTACAAACCATGTTCTATACCTAAATCCAGTCGTTAATAAGTCATTAATTTTATATTAAAATCTTAAGTTGTTTTATAAAACAAAATACAACTTTATTATAATCAATAAAACAGTTCGCTTAAAAATAACTTAAACTAATAGAACTTACAAACTTTAACAACATAAAAATTTAATTATTTTGTGGAATATAATAAAGTTGTATTGTTTTTAAAAAAAACTTAAGATTTTAATATAAAATTAATGACTTATTAACGGCTGGATTTAGGTATAGAACATGGTTTATAAAATGTGTTGAGAATTGAACAGGCAATTCGAAAATGTAAAAATATATAGGGTGTTCCATTTGAAAATTTTGAAAAAAACTAGGTTCCATGTTTTGTTACACCCTGTACAAATAATACAATTTTGTAAATGTTTGACATAATATCGCAATAATAGAGAATATGCCAAAACTACTTCAAACAGAAAACAATTTTTGTTTGTTGTAATTAGAAAATTACAAGGTGTTGAACATGTTCCCATTTTCTTACAAAATTGGTCATAATTTCTATACCCCTCTCTATAATCCAATAATGATATATCAAAATACTTAGAAAAATGAATGCTATTAAATTATTAAATAAAAATATATAGTTTGTATTTAAAAAAACTATAACTTTGATTTGTAACGCAGTTATGGGTCACTCTGTATATATGTAACTATTTTTAAACTATGCCGCTCCTCTATCCTGACAACTTTTGCATTTAAAGTTTTCTTCTAATTCTTATGATAAATGAAATATTGAGCTTTGAAAAAGTCCTGGGATACCCTGTATGTACGTCGATTAGAATAAATCTACTTATTTCTATATCTAGATATAAGTAGATCAAAAATTTCATACGGCCATCTTTGGTTTTTAGATCTATATACTTCTACATAGATCTGTGTAGATGTACGTTAATCTGAGAAGTTCTACGTAGATATGTGTAGATTTTTCTCATAATGCAAGTCTACAGAGATATCTTCTGATATCTTTATTTTTTCCTGAGTAGATCGAATATAGTCTTAGTAGATCTCTTTAGGCTTCCGTAGATCTATTCAAAAATTTAGATCTACGTAGATATTTTTCCCAGGTATACATTTTAAAGTACGAAATAATTTTAAAGAAAAACAGACCGTAATCGCGAAAAGTCAAAATTCTTTACTTTAGCACAAATATAAACATAAAACTTTGGGGACGAAGTTTGGAGTTATTTAAGTTTAAAATGGGAACACAATTTCCACCGCAACGAACTGGTTTTAAACAGTTTTGACACTGTTGACAATAAGTAATGATTTTTATTTTATATAATAGCGTCTAGACGAGTTTACTAGACACATAAGTAACATACTATTGAAGATATATTATGTTTCATTTTCTATGAATACCAAAAAAGCTTCATTGAAAGAGTATACAGTGTCATAATTATAAAATATATATCGAACATGAAAATTGTATTTACCTAATTTAAATGAAATACCATATTAGGTTAATACAATATGTATACTATACAGGGTGGCCCAAGTAAAACGAAACGGGCGCGCTTTTAAAATAAGATTTATTTAATAAGTTCGAACATGTCGATTTTGCTTTCAAGGAAGACATCTTTTGCTATAAAATTTTTGCAAGACTTTTTCCAACTCTCAACGCTATGAGCACAACCCTTAACATTTTAAATAGCATGATAGGGCAAGTGATACTTCATTTGAAAGGTTTTTTCATTATTAATACGGAATCAAATAATTTAAAAAAATTACCAACATCCAAAACTTTAATTAATTCAATAAATGTCCAAATTGGATGGTTTTGAATTATTTTATAAGAAAATAAGCCTACTTTGTTTTGAATTTTAGTTGTAAATATTTGTTTTTTGATCAGAAAATCATTGCATTTATGGAATTTAAAATGTAAATAACTTGACTAAAACTAAACAGATTTGAAAAAAACAAAAAGCACCGTATTAAGAATGAAAAAACCTTTCAAATGAGGTATCACTTGCCCTATCATGCTATTTAAAAATTTAAGGGTTGTGCTCATAGCGCTGAGGGTTGAAAAGATTCGTGCAAAAATTATTTAGCAAAAGATGTCCCCCTTGAAAACAAAATCGACGTGTTCGAGCTTTTTTTCAAAATTTTATTTTAAATGACCAAAAGCGCGCCAGTTTCGTTTTACTTGGGCCACCCTGTATATGCAACACAAAAAAGTGAAAGAACAGAAAAATTTAATAATATTTCGGAACAGAGAGAAAAACAGTATTTATTTTTCAAAGTCAATATAAGTACCTTATAAATTCGTTTTAGTTCTACACAATTACAGAAAATAATAATAATAAATGTAGGTACTATTTACAAAATCGATCAACATTCATAAAACATTTTTTTATAACATTTCAATTTCATTTAACGTTATAGCACATAACATTCCTCAAATAACCGCCTCCCCAAAACACATTTTACATTTCTCATGTCTTTCTGTCCGGCGAATATTTCACGAAATATATTTTCACATTGGAACACCTGCGAGGGCAATTTCTGAACAGGAAATTATCAGAGACGGCTGTCGGAATTGTCCAGGACGATTTACTCTAATATGACGTCACATCCCTACATGTACAGGGACGTATTCAGACTATTTATATGGATGGAAATTTAGTCAGTATGATTCTATGTATTTGGAACACTTTTGAAAGTAATCTGTCTAGGATTCTGGGTGTAACCTGCATTTTATAAACCTGTTTATTGATAGTGCCACTCTATGGGCACATGGGAAGGCTTTTATTTCGATTTACTCAATTGTCTATAGTCTATAACACTACTCAAAATTGATATAGTTTTCCATATTTTTTTTTCGTAAGGTACAGGCGCCAATGAAGGCCCACTTAATTTCAAAACCTCGTAACATCTTGCAGATAAGTAAAGTAAAAAAAAACATAATGGAAGTTGTAATATACTTATTTGAGAAACAAGATATCTAAAAAAAGTAGTACAGCTTTTGGCATTTTAACACAAATGTAAACACTTTTTAGAAACTTGGTATTGGGTTATCTTGGGAAGCTGGTCGCTTAAGAAGGCCTGAAAAATATTAATGAAAATATATGCATTATTTGAACTTTGAGATCAACTTTGAAAGTAACTTATCGAAAATAAAAATAAATCAGTTCTTTTAGGGTTCCGTAGAAAACTATGAACCCTCATAGTTTCTCCATGTCCGTCCGTCCGTCTTCAAAAATTTTGAGATAATAAGATGAAATTTGATATACGGTCGTAGATTAATGACCCAAAAACAGAAAAGATAAGATTTTTGAAAAAAAAAAATTTTTTTAGGCCCCCTTTTTATAAAATGAAAAGTGTTTTCAAGAATGTCATCTGTATTTAAAATGGCGACGTGCCGGTAATGAAACACACTTGCACTATTGTCTATGGTACTAGTAGCATAAACCCGCGAAATTTCAAATGTTTCAAATAATCATAACTGTATTTTTTTTAAGTGGGCTTTCCTAGGAGCCATGGCCTTCATTGGCGCCTGTACCTTAACTATATCATTGAATTCCTTGTAAACCTTTTCGGAGGTACAGTAATTAAAAATAAGTCAAAAATATTCTTAAAAATCGAAGGTTACATCAAGAACGGAAAAATATTTTATAACTATTTTTTTTTAATTGATAAAATTTTTTTTTTCTCATTTTACTATGTATAATTAAAACATTGGGTGTCCTAAAAATTAGGGTTGCAGACGAGACTTTTCTCGATTTCGTCTCGATCTCGTTAACGAGATGAATTGTCTAAATTCGGATGATACGATGCCGAAATATGTATTAACTTGAATTATAAGTTTCGGATTTTAACCTCTAGAGGGCCGGAAAACCAATATTTTGGCGCACCAGAAAACCTTCAATTTTTGATTTTAGATTAAAATACATCGAAAACGTATATTTGCACTTCCAAATAAATAAAAATCGTTCACGCGAGGCAAAGGGGTAGTATTTACCCTATTATAGAGGTTGTTTTTGAGTTTACTGTATTTTTGACATCAGATTTGGATTCAGCGTCGAAAAATACATCGAAAACATACATCTGCATAATGAAAAAAGGTTATGTACTATTTAAAATAATTTCGAATTTGAATTTTTAACACGGGATGTTCCCTTCCGGGCCGGAAAATCAACATATTGGCTCAACCCGTGCTCGAAACTTTGCCTATGATCAATCAATGATATAAGATACCTTTTATACCAGTTTTCTGAGGGCAAAATGCCCCCTGAAATACCGGCCCTCTAAAGGTTAAAGATTAGTAAAAAGAGTCAAATATTTAAATTTCATTATATTAAAAATTTTCCTTGTTTCTTTTTACATAAGAATAAATGGATTTTTTTTTTGTAAAATTCATACTATTATTTTTCTCGGTTGAAACGATACTGAGTCAAGATGGCTTAAATTTTCATGAGACGAGACTAACCTGATTCTCATCTCGTTTCGTGTACACTGTGCAGCCTTATTAAAAATATGGCGAGTAGGTTCCCCTAAAAAATTGTTTTTTTAAAGTAATTTATTATTTTAATTAGAAATAAAGTCGTTAGCAACTATTGTCATTTTGTATTTTTCAATCTAGAAACAATTTCATTAGTCTGCGAGAGCACTTCAAAATATATTATTTTTTTCCACCAGTTACAAAACACTATTTTAGATTATTGATTGAAAATTATTTTCTCTTTCTCTATAAAATTTCACCCAAAATATTTTTAAAACAACTGTAATGAGTTCCGAAATGATCAAAATTTAGAAATATCAACAGTTAATAACAGTTTTTCATCAAAAAACAAAAAGTAAATTAAAAACGGAAATTATTTTTGACTCAAACTAACACAGATATAATCGTATCGATTTCTCATATCCTCCCCTAACGTTCAAGCCTCATCCCCAGCCCCTAGTTCGACCCTCGTGTACCGGCAACGTTTATGTGTGTCCAGACAATCAGGTAAATTTACCCCGAAATAATTTTAGATGGAATATATTATAACTTAGCACTTTGTACGACTATGTTTGATATCAATAGAAGAGTAGGGTTGCAATCTGTGTATGGATGTTCATAAAAGGTATTTTTGTAATAAATACATTCAGGTGCAAAATTACCATGTTTTTATATGAAAAATAATGATAAAGTGTACTGTACAGTCCAGTGCGTTAAGTAAGAGCGTGTACGGCATTACTCGCAGTCGATAAGTTATACCCATAGACTTATATAATGGACCAGAGGCGGATTATCCATAAGGCAAACTAGGCACGTGCCTGAGCGTGAGGTTACAAAGGGACGTGTGCGCGAAATTTTTTAAAAATAACAAAATAATAATTGTGTCAGCAAGTACCTATGCACCTACTTACACAATATAAAAAGATTCTTGTGTGCATAAAAAGATGATGTGATAATTTTTAACAAACAAAATATAGACGCAACAATAAGAAAATATTTGAATTTCAAAAATTTCATTGTTATATTTAATATGAAAATTTACGTAACAGTGGAAGGGAGGGGTTAAGCTGAATGACATATAGCCGCTAGAGGGGCGCCGATGAGTTGTTTGCCTAGGGTGCTCTCGAATTTAATCCGCCTCTGGAATGGACTGATTATTTTCTAAACCTGTGAAGTAAATACTGGTGAAAAAGTGTGACAGAGACAAAGCGAATATGTAGCCAATACCTGTCTTTTTCTAGAATTCTAATTGGTCACGTCACAGGTTTGCAGTCATTACAGACCTACACAAAAGAGACAGGTATTGGCTACATATCTGCTTTGTTTCTTTAAAGAGAGTGGTCAATTTTGTAAGGCTATTGCTCAGTCTATTCTATAAGTCTATGGTTATACCAACCTAAATAATTTTTCATCAGGTTCGGGGAACCCTCACCTTTTGAGCTTTGATAAAAAATTTCAGACTGTCGATCTTTTGAAAACAATTTCACGATCAGTTTTTCTTCCTTTTTGGTAACTTTTCCTATTGAAGCACGATCTGGAAAGTCGACATTTTTCGACTTTTTAAATCGATTCATACATTTTTAAACAAATGCCTTCGACTTTTTAATGTACCTGGCCGCCAAAGCATAAGACATTTTTGGCCCTTTTGAGTGCGTGCAAAAAAAACACGGCTTCGAAACGTTTCGCGTAAACGTCACTCAAATCACGGTTTTTGTGTTTCTCTGACAAAAGATCGAGATAGACTGAAATTTTTTTCTTCAAAGCGCAAAAGGCGGGGGTTTTCTGAACCTGATGAAAAAGATTTAGGTTTGTATAACTTACCGATTGCGAGTAATGCCGTACACTCTTACTTAACACACTGTATTTATACATAGTATAAAACAAAATCCTTCACCGCGTCTGTCTGTCTGTGCGCGATTTTCTCAATAATATATAAATAGATTTTCTTCCGATTTTCACTAATAAACAGAATGTTTCATGAAGAAATTTAGATGTATGTAGAATCGATTAACTTGTTTGTTTTTAATTCTTAGATATGTTCTCTGCAAAGGTTTTAGTATATATTTTGTTACATTAGGTAACAAAAAGAATAAGCAGTGACGATAATATTAATAAATCAAGTCGGATAAAACTTTGCCGCCAGCGCGCTCTCCTGCAATACGCTGCTTAAACCGTTAAATATTGAACAATATAATGTAGAATAAAAAGATCTAAAATAAACTCCTCTATACCATATATCTAACTTTTATATCTAAGCGAGCGAAGTAGCGAGTACGTACAGCTAGTATAATATATAGTATACATACATATATTCAGTTTTTAAAATACCCCAGGGGTTAAATCCCAGTGCAGAAATGATTCATAAATATATATAACATATTTATTGATGTAGGTATTGCATTAATAATTAAGTATATGTCATAAACAATAAGGTTGAATGTCAATTATATAAATAACCTACTGGATATAATAAATTCATTAGGTATTTACAGTATATAAAGAGTGGTTTACAAGTCGAACGGGATCTATAAGTCGATTGATATGAATTTTTTTATCTGTACCGGGTATTAATTTTCAAACTTAGCACCTGAATATTTTTTAAGCTAAGCATTAAAAATGTTTCAAAAAAATTGTTTCGTTGTGGAGTGGAGGGAGTAAAATTGTTTGATAGTTTTTGATTTGGTGGACGTAATCAAGGTCAACTTATTTTTCATATGGTAAGTGATATATTTTTTATATGGTGCCCTATTTTGTGTGAAAAACAACCAACTTATTTTTTTTTATATTTTAACAAAAAATTTCATTACAAATTTTTTATATCAATATTTTTTTACTTAAGGGGAATAGCCACTGTGACGGGTCAAAAAATTGTCAATGTTTGGGAATTTTTTTCACAGATATAACTAATTATTTTTGAATGAGGTAAAGGACATTTTATTAAGTATATATTCAACTTATTTAATATAAATTTTTATTGAAAAATATTAAATATTTACAAAGTTATGAGCCTCGATGTGAAAACCAAAAAAAAATTTTTTCTCTATGGTCGACTCGAAATTTCGAGAAAGGTTATATGAAAAAAATAAATAAAAATTTTATCAATATCTATATGAATGTAGCTATCGTTGCACGTAGCCGTTTTATTTTATTTTATTTTTTCACAAAATGGCGATCGTTTGAATTTTTTTTTAATTTTTAAGACCTATTTTTTTTAATTAGAGCGGTTTTAAAAATAGTAATTATCAAAATTTCAAAAATTAAAAAAAAAAAATTGAAATCGGTTCATTAGTCTTTGAGGAATCGTGTCGACCAGGTCGAAAAATGTCATTCCGAGATAAACGTGATTAATGTTTTTATGTCATAACCGGCCGTGCTACATCGTCTCACTAAATTGACTGCAACTCCGTCAATTTTCAAAATTTAAACTCAATTTTTTGTATACATATTTATGAATATGTAATCTTTAAAAAAATCTAAAAAAAAAAAAAGATATTTTTTTTCCGTCACAGTGGCTATCCCCCTTAATAAAACAAAAATGTTTGATGTAATAAAATTTAATATTTACTATTTATATTTTAATAAAAAATTAAAATAAAATAAAAAAACATTTTTTGTCTTTATACTTTTTCTCTAAAGTTTAAATATGGTTTTTGTGTGAAAAATCTTGAAAATTGTAACTTAAAATCTCTCCTTTCCAATTATTTTTTGTAAATTGATACTGAAATCATTTTCTACAAAAATGATATTAAAGCAAACAAAAATGTGTACAGTTTCCTAATGTCATTTGGAAGTATGAAGTAAGCTTCAAAATGCTTTTTTTTAGATTTGATTTTGATTAGGTATCAGCGGCGGTGCGCGAGCTGTATTCATGTGAGTCCACTGACAGTTCAAGTTAAGATCAGACACATTCGACATAGTCGGTATAGCAGAGAATTGCTGTCTCGGAAAACGACAAAATCCGAACATGTCCAATCTATTATAGCAATTCGCATGGCCTCACGTGAATACAGCTCGCGCACCGCTACTGTTAGGTATACTATTTTCACAAAGATTTAAAGGAGGTTGACAACATAGAAAAAGAAGATTTTGATGAAATTTTGAAAGCAACAAGATATTTATAATTAAATAATCTTTTCAAAATTTTAAAGTGATTAGGACTAGGAGAATAGTTTGAGATATTAAATAAACAAATTAACAGCATTCTTATGAGAATTGTATAATTTCTAGACATGACAGGACTTTTCAAAGCGATGTGACAGAGAGAATTTGATGAAAATTTGAGCATACTTATTCATTTACAACCATATCTGTCAATTTTAATTAAAAACATAAAAATAAGTGTGTGAAAAAAGAGATGTATCTATATAATTTCGCATGCTCCAGAGAGAGAGATATAACATGCCTGTCAACCAAACGAAAAAAAATGGCGATTTCCAACTTAATCTCAATTTGAAGCAGTAGACATTATCTACGGTATTTATTAAAATTATTCGACAATTAACTCTCTTTGATGAGTTTACTACAGGGAGTCATGTGAAATCACTTGGTAATTTTGTCGAATAAAATTACATTCTATAAATTACAACTTATATAAATGAATTTGTAATTTGATTTAAGAATAGTTATCAATACAATTAAGGCATATTGAATTTGTCAAAAGAGCGGGAATATTCAGGACTGATTCTATCAACCTTTTATTTCTTTAATAATATTTTGATCCCTTAATATGAGTGTATATAAAAAATCAGTCAAAATTTATATTTATCCATTAATTATTATCTATGTATATAACAAAATTCAGATGGTACTATATTAAGGTATACACTCACCGCTTGATAAACCGACGAAGTTGGTAATTGAACCGCTTGAATTGCCGACGTCAAGAGGGGCCCCCACCACCGTGCCAACCTCAACTTTGATTGGCGAATTTAAATTACACGCAGAGATAGCAATCACGGTAGTATTATGGAGGGGATTGGAGAAAGTCGGCATATCGCGCGTTTGGTCCGTCGGTCATTCAAGCTGCCGGTTAATCAAAGGTCGGTTTACCAAGCGATGAGTGTATTGAATTAGTTAAAAGAGCGAGAATATCCAGGACTGATCCTATCAGTTTTTTATTTCTCTTGCAATATTCTGATCCCTTAATATGAGTGCATAGAAAAATTCAGAATCCAAATTAATATTTATCTATTTTCTATGTAACAAAATTCAGATTGTACTTAATTAAGGTATTGAATTAGTTAAAAGAGCGAGAATATCCAGGACTGATCCTATCAGCTTTTTATTTCTCTAATAATATTTTGATCCCTTAATATAAGTATATAAAAAACAATATCAAAATTAATATTTATCTATTTTCTATAATTTAACGTTTTGTGTTCTATTTCTTTCAATATTCTATTTATCCTTTAATCAGCTAGGTAGAATAACCTATAGGTGACCAAAAATGTACACATCTATCATTAATAAAATAAATTTATTTATAACAAAAACTTACATTCTAAACACTATTTTATAACAATGATTTACACTATTAATGAATAACAATCATGCACTTTTTTAAATTTACTTATTTCGAATATGCACTTAAATTAAATTTTAGTGGTCACTACCACAGAGCCTCACTTTTTCAGCACGAAGGAGAATTTGCACTATTTTACAAATTAGACTATCACTGAACACTTTTAATCTTATGGTGGTATTACTCTAGGCACACTGTGCTAACGACTGACTAATTTTTATTCTCTTAGCTGTATTGCAACGAGTATTGCGTAATGTCCCCTTTTCCAAAATTGTTATCAACATAAACTTGAAAACAAGTGATTACGCAATAATAATTGCCATTGCTTACAATTTTAAAATAAGTGTTATGAATAACTCTACACTTTGTAACAAAATTAAGATGGTATTTAATTAACCTTTTATTTCTGTAATAATATTTTGATGAATCGATATCTATAAAAGAGTTTGTCCTTAACCACTCACTCACTCATTCATATATCAACGTACAGCCCAAACCCCTGGACCTAGAAACGTGAAATTTCGTAGGTGTCTTCCCTTTATGATGTAAGCACCCACTAAGAAAGGATTTTTCGACATTCAACCCCTACGGGGTTAAAACAGGGTGTCAAAGTATATATAAAAATATATTTTTTTGTTCGCATTTAATTGAAACTTGTCGAACGTACTACAATATAAATAATGAAACAATTATTTCAGCATTTCCTAAAATTTAACCCTTAAGGTGTAGGGGGGGTGGAAAAAATTTATAAAATATTTTTTTTTGTATTCAACGAATGAAATGTGGCAAATGTAGGTACTCTACAAGACAAATAGCAGTTACGAAAATTCAACCCCTATGGGAATGGTGCGGGGGGGGGGGGGTAAAATTGTGATATATTTATCTTCATAATTGTTCATGATATTAAAGTTTTGGACAAATTAATATTCAGTTAAAAATGAAAGTTTGATATTCAAGCCCTAATAGCATTGGACGGGGACGAGGATGGATTTAGATATGTTTATCTGCATACTTGCTTTACCTATAAACTTAAATACTTATAAATAGTCAGCTGTGATACGCGATCACTACAAAAGTAAATACTATTACTATAAAAAATGTAATATGTCATCCCCTATCACGTATGGAGGGTTCTAATTAGTTTCGAAGTTTACGCGAGCGAAGCCGCGGGATGCCGCTAGTATGAATGTATAAAAAAAAATCAGCATCAATATTTATCTTTATCTATTATATTATCTATGTATATGTAACAGAATTCAGATGGTAGATTGCATTACAAATTTACTTAACCACCCCTGCATTATAATATCGAGTTTTCCAACACGAATATGTATATTTTATATGGATATGTTAACATAACATATATTATATTTACATAATACACAAAAATGAATTAATATGTATGTCATAAAAATGGAGATATTTTTAATAAACATTTTTATTACAACTTGAAATATTTTTTGTTTATTTAGATTATTTTACATACATTTGAGTTTTCGTAAGGTAAATATTGTTAATTATGAACATTTGTATACAGTTATTTATAATTTATATAATATTTTTGAAGAGGCTTTGATGAATACCTAATGGCTTGCATTTAATTACACTTTATTTCAATTCAATAAAAATTTGCTGGTATGCACTTTGAACACTCGACAATAAATTTTAATTCTTTGCACTAAAAATTAATACTTCATACTGAAAGATCCCACTGATGTTTTGATCTTTTTTATGTGATTTTTTGATGATTATTTATTACATATTTTTGATATATTTATTGTGATTTTTAAGGTTTTTCTATATTTTAACCTAACGAAAACTAACCAACCTCATTTCGTCCCATTAGATTGTCCTAACCTAGGACTGTTAACGTGTATATTATTAGACAGGGTGGCCAGTTTCTGGAAAACCGGGAAAAGTTTTTGCTATACAGGGAAAAGTCAGGGAATTTGGTTGGAAGTCAGGGAATTTTTATAAAAATGTAAAATCACACAAATTCTCGCAAATATTTAAAGTGACGTTTTTTTTAGGTTTTTTAGGTTTTTTATCTAAATTTTTTAAATAAATACCAGGGAAAAACGGTAAAAATTCTCCTGGAAAACCGGGAAAAGTCAGGGAAATTTGTTCCAGAGAAATACTGGTCACCCTGTTAGAGCATCAGCTTTATTCTGAATAACTATGTACATTTACACACGTGATTTTTGACAATTTGTGACGTCATACCGGCATATTTTTCAATAAGAAATAAAATTTAGTGCAAAGTATTAAAAATGTTCAAATATACAAAGTGCATACTATCAAATTTTTAGTACAAAGTACTAAAATTTATGAGTGTACAAAGTACTAACATCAAATTTTTAGTGTATTATATATAACCCATACCTAATTAGAAAAAAAGTTGCATTAGTTTTTATGACTGTAATTTTTATTATTTCGTTTGTATTGCAGAGTAGTTTTTATGTACACTTTTTTACACAAGAGTGAAAAACATTTCATACACGTTTTTCTCATGAGTTTTCCTGCAACCCCAACAATATTATTGACAATAAATATATTACACGCGCACTTACTGCCATAAGTTCTAGACAGAATAGTTTCTTTTTTTTAGAGCAGGAAAGATATATCAGGTGTTTTTTAAGCAGATTATTTATAAAATAATTATTTTCAGAAAAAATGATCAGACAAAATTTTTTCAAGGGCGCTTAATACTGACACTATGGAGTGACCTGTATGGGTTTTCAGGTTCAACTTTATTTTTTCAAAACTAAGCCCCTAATGTATACTAACTGTCCCAGATAGTGTCCATTCAAATTAATAATAAATAATATAAAAAGTATTCAGTTGTGTTGATTCAAATAAAACCCCCAACAAAATTCGATAATCGCAGTCCGATTTATATTAATTTATTCAAATGATGATGTAAGTACCTACATAAAAATATTTTTAATGTTTTCATTTTTTTTTAGTCTATTTTTTTGGCGTTTTACGTTTAACGGTGGATAGTTTTTATCTAAAAATTGTCTGGAAGATTACGTAATCAGTACGAAAAACTATAAACTTACGGAGGATTTTTTTCCTATGAAAATTAACAAAATGGTGGCCATTTAAAAATTAAGTGTCAAACTGAGTTTTTTTTACAATTATTTTCTATACGACGCGACGTTAAGGAATAGTGTGAAGAATGATGACAAAATTTTAGAAAAAAAATTGGCCTTATATCTGGTTGATTTCTTTTTCTATTATAGATCATTCGAATGTCGCGATTAAAATTTAACAGCACGTTTATGAAAGTCCGTGTTTTTCGATAATGCTAAAAAAATGGTCCCTTGATAAATCGTAGTTGTAATTCTGAAAGATACAAAATGTTTGTATTTTGATTTAATAAAATCTATAAAAATAAAAATTATTTCTTTAAAAAAAAAATCGCAGAAAATTTCTAGTACAGAATAAAATTATGATAATATCTCTAGCATTAAATATTATAAATGTTTTTCCTTTTCTTTTTAGTAACAAACATCTCAAAACAAAACTTTTTAATTAAATACTCCAATAGCATTTTAAACAACTTTAGCGTAGAATTATAAAAACAATATTCTTAAAATATATTTTTCTTCACATTCTAACTTGTAAGTAAACTTTTATAACGAATAATTTTATGGAAAATATGTTTCTATATACAGGCTGAGTTATAACAGGTGAACGAAAAAATATATTTAAAGCATTTTTTCTTATTTCGTGTAATTTGAAGCATCCATATTGAGTCAAATTCTACAATACTATTTTTACTTTAAACAGTTAATTCCATCGGAAATTAGCAAAGTATGTTTTTAGGGTTCCGTAGAAAACTAGGAACCCTTATAGTTTCTCCATGTCCGTCCGTCCGTCCTGAAAAATTTTGTCATAATAAGATGAAATTTGGTATACGGTCGTAGATTGATGACCCAAAAACAGAAACGATAAGATTTTTGAAAATAAAAATTTTTTAGACCCCCCTTTCATAAAATGAAAAGTGTTTTCAAAACAAAAATTTCACCTACACCATTGAGTGGGGTGTCGTTAGAAAGGTCTCCTAAAATGCAACAAAAAATGTAACAGAAATTTTTAATTTTAACCCTTCGATCACGATGTATTTTCTCTCCAAAGTCATTAAAAGAGCGCCCCCCCCCCTATATTTTCTAAACTATCAATTTAAAAAATCTGAAAAAATTCCAGAATGTACATTTTAATTAGTAATTTCACTGAAAACATTGTCCAAAATATTTTGGACCCCCCTTTCATAGACTGAAAATTGAACTTACATTTTTTTTCCCAGTTACCCTATTGAGTGGGATGTCATTTAATAGGTCTCGTAAAATGCAATAAAAACGTCAAGTAACTTTTGGATTTTAACCCTTCAGTCGCGATATATTTGCTTTTTAATGTCGCTATCAGAGCGACCCCCCCTCTATTTTCTAAACTATCAATTCAAAAAATCTGAAAAAAATTCAGAATGTAGCTTTTAATTAGTACTTTCACTGAAAATTATAACGAACATTGTCAAAAATATTTTGAACCCCCTTTTCATAGTTTGAAAAGTGAACTCACATTTTTTTTCATTTACCCCATTGAGTGGGGTGTCATTTGATAGGTCTCCTAAAATGCAATAATAAAAGTCAAATGACTTTTTGATTTTAACCCTTCAGTGAAAATTTAAAAAAATACTTTTTATAAATCGTAGTGAGAATGACTACGGAACCCTATCATGTGCGTGCCCAACACGCACTTGCCCGTTTTATTATATATTTTATGCTATATAATCTCATAACTGTCAGAAAAGGAGACGATCCAGCTGACATTAAGCATATAGAAGAAAAATAATAATCTTATAAAAATACCAAACTCAGGAAAACATCAAAGGGCCCACTAGCCCTATATATCCCTAGTTTAAATAATTATTGGTTGATACTGGTGTCCGGTATCATAAATGGACTATCAAAATTTGCTAGCTAGAGCAAGCACTCTAAAATAAGGTATTACTTTTGCTATAGTATCTATAATTTTGTTATGGAATTTAGAACAGTAACACAGTTGGCGACTGTGACCGTACAAAATAATTTTCATAATATCACCATTGTTTTAATACCGTTGGTGTTTACATACAACGCGGGTGCGAAACTTCTCAAAGTCTTCATGAAACTCAAAGAGAACAGTCATATAAGTTTAATACCTCATTTGAGAGTGCTTGCTAGATAGCAAATTTGTTAATGGACACGAAAATCGATAACAAGTACTAATTAATACAAGTACAAATTTCATAACTGTATCACAATGGGTTCTCAAGATGTTAAATAAAACCTAATTTTGGGTAAAATCTTTGGTGGGCTGTAGCTCATTTAGGAAGATTTTTCCGGCACATATTCATTAAAATATTTTTTTTTTATTTTTCTTGATCAATTGTTCAAGATTGTTCCGCCTGATATGATTCATCCTGTATACGAATAAAAACATGATCGATTCTAACAATTTAATGTCTGAAATACTTTAATATTAATTTTTTATTTTTTCTATCATGTTTGGCCAACTTTTTTTTATTAATGAGTATTTTTTTGACGGAAAAGCTTTTATATTGGGCGTCAAAACACCGGAGATGACAGAACAAACAGTAATATCAAGAAAATTATAAAAATAGATTTTTTTTTCTACCTTGGGCGACAAAAACTCTTAGCTTGTGAGCGACTAAACTATAAATTTGCGACTAACTACTGGGTAAATAATACCTGTACTTTAAGGAGGGAACTTGGAAAAAATGATTTTCGAATTCTCTTTTTTTTTGCTTAATCGATAATTAAACTTTTCAAGAAGAATATATTCACAAAGTTTCAGAGCACAATTCGAAGTATTTAACAATTTAAAGAACACATGGTGAATCAGCGTCGCACTGATATACTGTGATTAGTCTTGGTTTTGAGATGTTTTTCTTGAAATATAATTTTCGCACTTTCTTAAAATCTGCGGGAAAGATAGAGAAAAAACTAATTGTTCAATTGACTTGATTTAATGAACGTTAGCTAAAGAATGAACAACCATTCTGTGTGAATTTCAAACATTGAAAAAAACATTATTTGAAATAATTGTTATTGCATAAAAACGGAGGATATTTTTTCTCAAAAATGTCAATTTTTGTTCAAGTGCTAAAATTGTTTGTATTTTACAGTTTTTTAATTATGTTCCTGGTTCTTTTTGGGTGTTTTATTTGAAATCAAAATTGCGGGCTATATTTTTCCCGCAGATTAGCAACTCGACGCTCTGATATCTCTACGAGATAATAATTTGCAATTATTTTACAATTTAATTTTTCGTTTACATCTTCAAGTTAAATATCGTAAAAATTTTTGTAACCTCAACTGCATTATTATCAATAAAAAAAATCATAAAAATTTCCCTTTTTAGCATCCTTAGCTAGGTTCCTCCTTAAACAATTAATAAAATGTAGAAAAAAGCTCATCTTCATTAAAAAATATCTAGTTATTCAATTTTAAATATACAATAAAACACCTCGACAAAAAACATTATTAATTTTTAAACCCCTAAAGCCAGATCTCTAAGAAAAACAATCCTGTCTTATTTTCCAGTAGATTTTCTTAAGAATACTCTGAAATGATAATATAATAAAGCCGCAGTGGATTCTTTTTTTTAATTCTACTGCATGTAAAGTGTAGGTAAGGTATTTTATGCATAATTAAAAACAATAATTAAACGCAAATATTTAAACTGTTGTTTTATTTCCAGCTGAAAAAAAATAAAACAAAAAAGCTTTCAAGATACCAGTATATTAAGAGTGAAGTTAATGCAAACGGATAATAACTGAGTGGTCTTAAAATTTTATGAAGACAAAATGCAAATTTTTATTTTTTTACTTTTTTATACATAGGTACTTACAAGAAATGTGGTGTATTATATCTTATTTTTAAGTACTTTAAAAAATGAATGTTTTGTAGTTGTTAATTATTTTCTGTTTAGTTTTTGGTGGATTTCTAAGACTATGCGACATTTATCCATTGGGTTTGTTGGCATAAACCTGAGATTTAACATAGCTCCGCAGAAAATAGTCCAATAGTGTTAAATCACAAGATATTGGTGGCCAATTTTTATGGCCATTTCTTGAAATTTCCGACTCACCAAATTGTCCGCGCAATAACTCCATTGTAACGCCGCAAAATATGGTCGTGTCGTGTGGCTATACTTCTTGTGTCAATACCATCTTGTATAAGTGCAAGCCCAGATCGAACTGCAAAATACGCCAGGTAGTCATCCTGGATAAGCCTACCTCTTACAAACGATGCGGAATGGACACATTATCGTTTTCTGCAACACTTGTACTTGAACCGCGGCTATATTCTCTTCACTACGACTAGTTGTTGTCGTGACGGTGACTTATTATCATTTAGAGGTGACTTACTTTCCAATATTTCAATTATACGGCTTATAGCAAGCTCAATAGGAGGGAAATGACGACCGCAGTGTTTTGCACAAAAAGTTCTTTGAGTGGTGATAAAACATCTCGAGGTTTGATAAAATGTTTGGACTGTTTCCAAAAGTTGTGGGAACGTGAACTTATTCATAATGTAATGGCAAACCTTACTGAAGACAACTGACAGCTGATGCAAAATATTGCAATTTAAATATGGCCGCCATGAATTGTCAAAATCTTATCGTCCTTATTGGGAGGCGCCATATTATAAATGCGAAAATAACTGTATCTGTTTGTCTGTTACCTTTTCACAGCTAAACCACTGAACCGATCTTGATGAAATTTGGCAGAGAGATAGCTTGCATCCTGAGGAAGGACATGTGCTACTTTGTATTCCGTAAAAATATTAGATAAAAAATTCCATGCAGACGAAGTCAACTAGTAAATATATATGACCACATTGACCACTAAGCTTAACAGTGGCGCACCCAGAAAAATGTGGGAGGGATTATATACTCACTTATACTCATGTATATGAAAAATACATATAATATAAGTAAGTATTGTTAAACCTATTTTTTTGAATTCCGGATTTTGATGGAATTACCCATTCTGACCTTCCCTGAATTCATTTTGACTATTTTCGCCATGGTATCTGTGTGTCGGTTGGTCTGTAGTCGCTGTAACTCAAATACGACAAATCGAGGTAAAGTAAAATTTTATATTAAAGATTAATTTTTGTTTGCGAAGAAAACCTTCTATTTTTTAAAACGATCTTTCAACCGGAAACGGATGTTTACTGATATCAATTTTTGAATCTTTCTAATTATTTTTGAAACAGTGCGAATTAAAGAAAAGTTGTATATAATATTATCATCTATTATTTATGCTCTGCTCATTTTTTTTCAAATTTCAAATTGTATTTTAAATGGTTCATAACAGAGAAATATCTGCCATTTCTTATACATATTACAAAGACTAGACAGTATACGTTTTTGCCAAAGCTACCATGGGACTTTCGTATACGTAATACTGAGAGTGAACAATGTAAGTGAGAAAAAACAAAACGATACTGCACATATATTTATAGCTAAAATAATATAATGTATTAATATAATCAAACCATAGAAGCCTTAGATCGTTTGTCTTTTGTTTAAATATTAACAACGGCTAGTACAGAGAATAAATAAATTATTTTGTGGGGTAAACGTAACAAAAAAAAGTAAAAATCAATAGATTCTGCATTAAAGATGAAAGAAGGAAAAGATGTACATATACATACAAATACATACATAGATCTAAGACTACATCACGTATGTGTGTGTGTGTGTGTATGTTTGTGTATACTAGTCAATACTTTACAAAGTGGAATGTTTAATTTATTTATAATTTATTCATTATATTCGGGATAATCATATTCCAAACATTTTGAATTTTAGATTTAGTTATTATGTTTATCCAAAAGTTTAGTATCCATTAGTTCTAAGAATTAGGTATTGTTTCCTGTATATCAGAGGTAACCAACAACCATCTATTGGGCAAAATATGTTTTTCAAGAAATTTCTTAATCAAATAAATATAGGAACTTAGGAAAATATATTTTTCCAATAATTGAATTACCAGTTGAAAGTTCTGATTGAGATAAGCTTTAAGGTAACTACCGTTCATGAAACCGGGCATAATTTTATGCAAAAATTTAATTACATACATACTAGTAAGATAAAATATTGAAATTTTATTATAGATACATTTGGAGAAAAATATCTTTTCCATAATTTTTTTTTTCGATTTTGATTAGCAATAACTCTAAACTGGAAACACGGCGAGCAAAATCAATAATACTGAAAAATGTGTTAATTAATTATATTATCTATGAAACTGACTCATTGTGGTTGCTCTATAGTCTTTTTCATTTAAGTTTGCAGTGATTGTCGGGGATTTGACCGTACGATACACGATTCGTACCGTCAAATCCCCAACAAACACTGCAAACTTAAATGAAAGTTCCTTTGAAAGTTACTATATATATGAGATAATCTTTGTAAGTTCTACTTTGAAGGAATGTTTTTTAAATAACCCATAATTCAGATGGTGTTGAAGATAGACCCCCCCCCCCCCCCCCCCGTACAATTTTTACTCACAATGGGCCAGTGAATCAGCTCCAAAAATATCCGTATCCCAAATTGGACCATCCTGTATGACGAAAACAATTTTTTCTTAATACAGTAAGAATATACTCTAAATCCTTATTGTTTTCGTTATAACAATAATATAAAATATAAAACAAAGGTTCCTTGGACCAAGTCAACGTTTCTACCCACTTACTCATCGAGAAATAGCTTAAGGGAATCTAATATTTACTATACAAAAATTACTTTGAATTTAAATTAAGTATATATTTTTAAGAACTTTTTTTCACTTCTTTTGTACATCAAATATAAAAATACATCATATTATATAAAAAATAAAAAACAATATTTGCACGAAACCACATACACCCAATTAACATTTAACGTTTTTTTTATCATAATTTCAACGATATGGGTATAATTTTGGCGACCGCAAAAACCTAATAACTTCTGCTCCAGGTGGATCAGGAGGCTATGAATTGATAATGAGGTGGAAGACATTTACTCCGGGCATAAAAAGTATACGTTCCGAGTACGGTATACGCCCAGAGCTAATTCAAATATAGCTAAATTGGTGCAGGAATAATAATATGCATATTGGTTATGCGGTATCGATATTGCACTGTTTTTATCATAAGTTCCCATTTAATTTTTTATTTTTTTATTTTATAATGCTATGGGATATTGGGTACTATGAATAAAATAAAGCTCAGTAAATTTAGAATTTATGCTCATAATCAAATTAACGTTTAACTTTAAATTGGAGAATTAATTCAAGAAAGAGTTATCTCGATCTTGCTGGTTATGTTGAAAATATATGTTTAAGCTGCAGCTCTATATAACATTTTACATAGAACGATATCGTATATCGTCGTTTATCTAACAACACCGCTCAAGTCGAAAATTAGCGGTTTTTACATTTGAATTGGATATAGCTACTCATTGTGCGTCGATCTACCAATCACATTCTAGACGTTTCGGTCAATAAGAGACCAGAATTAAAAAAAATAGTGACAGCGTGCAAGGCTTGGCCTATATAAAAAATACACAGTTCTTTCGCTCTCCTGTAAAACTGGTCAAAATGACTTGAGCGGTGTTGTTAGATAAGCGACGATATGATATGATAAGTACGCGGAGTTATAAATAACTTTATAATTAATAAACGGGTTTTCTTACAAAAAAACTCTTGATTCTTTTTGATAGCAAGTTATTCCAGCTACAAATTAATAAAACATATATTTTTTCGAAATATTCACCGTTTTCGAGAAATTAGCAAAATACTGTTTTTACAAAATTTAACCCCACAAAATCGACAGCGGTCAAATCGATTAGGAACTTTCACACATTATTAGGTACCCTTATACTAAGGTGTATGCAAAGATTTAGACCGTTAGGCCAGCCATACACGTAGCGGTATACCGGAGAGGTTTACCTGTACAGTTGACCTGCGCAGGTAAACCGGAGCGTGAGTGGTACCTCTATCGATGAACCTGTACAGGCGACCAGACCAATTTGCGCGGTTGAACAAAATATGGCTCCCATACACGTACAGGTATACCTGTACAGTTGACCTGCGCAGGTAAACCGGAGCGTGAGTGGTACCTCTATCGATGAAATTCAGACCTGAACAGGCCAGCCAGGAAGAATTGTTTTTCAATTCTTCCTGGCTGGCCTGTTCAGACCGAGTGATCATTGCTAATTTTGGAGCAAGAAGACCGGTTAATTGAGCAAAGTATCAGTATTTTTTCCGTGATGAATAATGACGATGTCAAAAAAAAACAATTGAATGTCGAATAATAGATATATTGAAATCCAACTTTTTTTGAATGGAATTATCATTGGATTTTATAGCTGAGAAAGTATAAAATTAATAGAAAATATCGAGATATAGTGTGCTATGCAGATTTAATAAAATACAAACAAGTGATACAAAATTTTAAAACAATAGTTTTAGGTTTCTATGTTATTTGTTAGCAAATATTTTTTAATTGAATTGCTAAAGAAAAAAAATATTTATTATAATTAATTATATTATTTTTAAAAAAACGTTAAAAATCTGCGAAATAAGACACAAATACCTGAAATTATTGTTTTAATTTTTTTTATCATTTGTTTATATGTTATGTTTTATTAAATCTGCATAGGACACAGTTTTTCGATATTTTCTATTAATTTTACACTTGTTAATAACATGTTTTCTATTAACTTAACCATCATGTATGCATCACAATTTTATAAAGACATTCTCAGCTAAAAATCCAATAATACAGTACATTTAAATAGTTGTATTTCAATAAATCTATTAAATTCGACATTAAATTATTTTATGACACCGTCATTATTCATTACGAAAAAAGAAATACAGGTTAACCTGTCCAGGTTTATAGAAGCAGAAAATATATAGATTTCTAACTGATCAACTAATGTCCGGTATTACCGACTAGATAACAAAATTTTCCAGCTTACAAACATTTTTGAATTAATTTTGTGACAGTATCTATGGATTTGTTCTGAAATTTTTTGAGTTGTGTTAGTTCGACTTAAAATAACACAGTTGGCGACTCTGACAGAACAAGATAATTTTAATAATATTATCACCACAGTTTTAATACCGTTTATGTTTACTTACCACGCGTGCGAGAAACTAATCAAATACTTCATGAAACTCCAAGAGAACTGTCATATAAGTTTGATACTTTATTGCAAGCTAGCAAATTGTAATATAGGATATGACTGTTATAAATTTAAAAGTATCTATTCATTTGTAGAGGGCTTTGAAAACGACGTGATATCACCAGTGAATTACTACAAATGGATTTTACTCATAACCACTTATAACGGACATGGCCAGAATTGGAAATAGACGAGTCGTATGAAGTCATACATTGCGACCACACTGACCAATCAAATCACACGTACCAACTAACTGTATCTACATGGGACGAGTCGAATATTTCGTAATTATAAAAACAAACGAATACCGCCACGCGTTGAAATGAATACAACATAAATCATTAGAGCCGTAATGAAAAGTTTGAAAAGCCGTTTTCCCCTCGCAACATATATCATTCGTACAGCTTTGCAATTCTGTACCTACACGAAGACAGATTATCGCAAGAGAAAATCATATTTCTGTTCATATCAGATTCAAACTTGTGTTGTTTGAGTTTCATTGTTTTCCACTCTGTTGATTCGTTCGATGGTTACATTATTTTGCTAGCGGGTGAACTCGTCAAAAATGCAGATATTAATATAGATACCGTGCTGGTGATAGCAAAGGTAAGGTTATGTGCTTGATTGATTAAGGAAAAATATGAGTAGTTATATTATTAGTTATGGTAAAAATGGACGCACATACCGCACCCGTCATCTCTCAAAAAATGTAGTTTTGAGGAAATAGGAATGAATGAAATTATAACAATTTAGACAAATCAAAATTGTAAAGACTGATACACAGTATTTAATTTAAATATTTCAGTATTCATGTGATGTTTGAAAAATAGTAACTATTAACCCTTTGTAGCCCCATGTGACATTTCTGTAACAAACCTCAATAATCCCGCTAATATACGTAGGTACTAAATATATTTAGTTCATTCAAATATGTGTAACACTTAGTATCAAGTAAAATTCACAGATGGCATAACCTATTGACTTACGTATTATTACGTAACTATTGGCAGTAAGGCAGGACCAGATCCGGCTATTGGCCGATTTGGTTAGAAAAAAGAATACGTTGTAAGTTTTCCCAGTGTATGGCGTTTCACAAACAATTTGCGAAAAATGCGGTGTAGTATTATGCTACAACAAACTAAATAATTGTTTCAAATCCTGCCATACGACATAAGTGTATTTTTACGATTAACTCACAGTAATGTCACTCCCAAAAAAGTCAAATAAATAATGAAAAATAAATATTATTAAATTTCTGAAAATTATGTGTTTTTTTATATGCCTAAACTTATCATTGAGCTATAAAGGTTTAAAACGCTTAGTGATTAAGTATTTAGAAAAATGATACATTTTTTTAGAATATGCTAGTTTTGACGGTAGGTACACGAAGTACATTAATGAAATTTTTTTAGTAGAAATATACGGTTTGGGATACAGATATTTTAGGAGCTGATTCCCTGACTTATGGTGAGTAAGAAATTGTGCGGGAAGTGGGGGTCTATCTTCAACACCCTCTGAGTTACAGGGTGTTTAAAAAATTTTCTTCAGAGTAGTTCTTACAACAAAGATTATCTGATAACTTCTAAAGTAATGTATCTAAAGCAATCAAAATGAGTTAGTTTCATAGGTAATTAACTGACATATTTTTCAGTATTACGGTTATTACTACCCGTATTTCTATTTCCGAGTTATAGCTCATCAAAGTCGAAAACATATTTTTTTGTTGACATTTTTTATGAAAATGACATTTTTCTCCAAAAGTACCCCTAACATGTTGTATTTTTTATCATTATTTTGGTACATCATAATGTTACCTACAAATACACTATTCAAAGTTTGGATGTGGGTCTTATTGTTTTCCAGTTATTAATTAATCCTCAAAGTTAATATTTTGCTACCTACCCTATTAAATGAAACAGTCAATACATTTATTTGTTTATAGCTACATAATTTTATTATTTATTATTATTTACCATAAAAATAATTATTTACCGGAAAACTGTAAGACCCATGTCCAAACTTTGTATAGTGAATTTGTAGATAACATTATGATGTAGGTACCAAAATAATGATAAAAAATACAACATGTTAGAGGTACTTTTGGAGAAAAATGACATTTTCATAAAAAAATTCAACAAAAAAAGATATTTTTCGACTTTGATGAGGTATAACTCGGAAATAGAAATACATATAGCAATAACCGTAATACTGAAAATATGTTAGTTAATTACCTATGAAACTGACTCATTTTGATTGCTCTAGATACGTTACTTTAGAAGTTATAAGATAATATCTGTTGTAAGAACTACTCTGAAGGAAATTTTTTAAACAGCCTGTAATTCAGAAGGTGTTAAAGATAGACCCCCACTTCCCGCACAATTTCTTACTCAAAATGAGTCAGGGAATCAGCTCCTAAAATATCTGTATCCCAAACCGGATCACCCTGCATAGTAATTTGGAAACATTCGACATATTTGTCTCAGATATGACATTTTTTGAGTTGTGACACTTTTTTGCGGAGGTGCGAATACGTTAAGCATTTTGTTTGAAAATTGACATTTGTACTCCCCGAATGATACATTTAATTATTTAAATGTACTTTTTTCAAATCAGTTCACTGAAAATTTGATAGTGTCATGATTTGGGGGGTATTGTTTTTATCTATTATTAAGCCTCATTTCACAAACTGTTCGATATTTTTAGTAACAGAATTTACAGACAGACACACACACACACTTACATCTGATGAGGATAGTAAAATGGATTGAAAGGATAGTTAAAATGGATAGTTGTAATTTATACGTAGGTAAAATCTCGAATTTGAAAATGTTCGCCATTAATAGGGTATTTGACAAAAATTTTAAATATATTGTAAATTGTGCGTATGTATATAATAGATACTTCTTTAGTATCTCTTCCAAAATAATTCCGAAAAAACGTTGAAAATAATCTTTTTCTATTAAAATGAAAAAATACCCGCTAAAACGCACGTTCAAAGTCAAAAGGTATGCGTGATATAACTATCTCCTAAACAAAATAAATAGGGATCGATCACGTGCGACAAACAGGCTAAAAATAACATTTTTATGTAAATTAGGTTTATTATTAAAATACTGACTTATTTCACGTAAAAAATTCTTGATTGTAAATTATACTAATATACTCTGCCGTACAAAAGTCTTTGGGCACTCATTTTTTCGCATATTGTAAATATAAAACTGCAAAAAAAAATTGTGTAATAATCCTAGCATATCTAAAATACAGCCTTTACAATTTTCCATATTAAGGAAAAATTTTGAATTATATGCTTGAAAAGTCAGATTTACTCAAGGTGAAAGTATTGACGCACAGTGTCATTCAAGCTAACGAGAAATTGTTTTTTTTTTTTTAGTAAACATATTCTTTTCGCAATTTAAGGAATTTTTATTGATTGAAATCTGTATATTTACATTCAAAATCACAGGTGCCAAAGAGTTTTACACGGTAGTGTATACTACACTATTTACAACATTTTAGTTTTTATTATTAATAGTGTCAAACACCTTATTTTACTATATACAGTTATGTTATTTAATTTGGGTTATGAAACATTCCAACACCAACAGCCTATACAAACAAAAAACTAATTTTTAATTCCAACAAAAGCACTAAACCCATTTAATAAACACAACAGCAATATTTCTAAAATAATGTTCTTCGCTATTCGCGTCCGAGAAAATATGTATAACGACAATTACAGAATAACAACAACATTTTGTACGTCCATTCAATAGAGGAAAACATTGTTCTTTACAAAAGCAGAGAATTTCATCATTTGGAATGGTTCTGCTTAATTGAGTTCAAGTTTTGTCTCGTTTGCATTCGAAAGCTCTGAAACGTTCTTGGAAGCTTTATTTTTTCGGGTTTTGTGTCTAACGAGATAATTATAATACAGAACGATTCTTATGCTGTTTTTGAAAGAAGGAAATAACTTTTTTTCATTACTTATAGGTCTTTTCACACTACCGTTTATAAAATAGTAGCCTTTATTTTTTTAAATTTTAGTTAATAAAAAGCTAAAATGAAAAACAAATTTTTGTAGATGATGTAAAAAAACTAAATATTATACAGGATGTCCCATTTTAATCTATCATATCTCTAATTTTTTTTATCAATCAATAAAATCAAAAAATGTTTCAAATAAAAGTTGTTTGGTTTTGAAGGGCACCTAAAATAGCGTTATTAATTTTTGATTTTTTGGACGTCTTCATGGTTAAATAGGGCCAACATTTTTTTTTCAAATGGAAACTTATATTTTTCATTACGGCATCTTATTGTTTGGAATAAACAAGCAGCTTTTGTTTTAAATAATTTTTTGTATGACTTAATTTTTTTAATATTTAACAAAATAATTTTAGATTTTCACTAATTTTTTACTCGAAACCCATTAACTTTAGAGGAAAAGTATAAAAAATGTTTATTTTAATCTGATATAATTAGGAAAATGATTTCAGATTTTTTTCAATTTTCATTTTTTTTGCTTTAATATTTTGAAGAGCAAAAGTTAAAAAAATCCTGATATAATTTTCCTAGTTATATCAGATTAAAATAAACTTTTTTTATTTTTTACAGTTTTCCTTTAAAGTTAATGGGTTTCGAGTAAAAAATTAGTGAAAATCTGAAATCTAAAATTATTTTATTAAATAATATTAAATAATATTAAGTCATACAAAAAATTATTTAAAACAAAAGCTGCTTGTTTTTTCCAAACAATAAGATACCGTAATGAAAAATATAGGTTTCTATTTGAAAAAAAAAATGTTGGCCCTATTTAACCATGAAGACGTCCAAAAAATCAAAAATTAATAACGCCTTTTTGGGTCCCCCTCAAAACCAAACAACTTTTATTTGAAACATTTTTTGATTTAATTGATAGATAAAAAAATTAGAGGGGGGGGGGTGATAGATTAAAATGGGACACTATATATATGTACCAAATTAATATTTACTTTTGGATTTTTATGAAACCCTATTAATCTCACTTTGTTGTCCATCCATATTAATGTTCGGTGACAGTAAAATATCTCGTAAGCATAGATCTTAATCTTTTATATGACCTTTAGATATAGATGTAAATTTTTAAAAATCAGGGTGTTACCATAGAGCTAAGGCTCGACAAAAAATATGTTGATAATTTGACACTATGGCACCTGCAAAGGGCTCTAAATAGTTCAAAATTTTGTCCCTTCTTCCTCTTCCTTAACACAGACATTGCTGACACAAAAAACCTGAAAACGTTGTTAATAAATTAATAAATAATTTTCAGTTTTTACATAGAAAATCATCTCTCATAAAAATTCTATTGCCACAATTCGAAAATCACTACTATTAAAAAAAACGTTTGAAAAATTCATCATACATTTGAAATCAACTGAAAATTATAGCATTTAAACAATACTTGCACAGAATTTTTATACACGTTTAGCCACCCCTAATGTGCTACTGTCTCTCTCGTGTTTTTTCACACCCCACCACCACTTTGCCCCCCTTGTTTCGTAACAAAAACAGTGACAACCAAGTGAATTATTTAAGTCTACGCGGCTTGAATGATATAGCTGTCACAGCAACGTTGGCTGTGGAAAAAAACGATACAGCTTTGAAATAATGTGTGATTCACTCGGGGTTTTTACCATTGAATTAAGATTATCAGAAACGGAAGATAGATTGTTTGTATATACAAATTTGTTCGACGTATTAAGCCCTGGTTATATATTTTTGAAGGGAGAGGGGGTGAAAACTGTTGTTATTAGATGAACTGTTTAAAACTGTAGGGGAAGGTGGGGTAAGACGGGGACCTTAAGGTATTTCATAAATAAAACCCTTTGTTTTTGATTGCACATTGTAGGAACTTTTATTAAGAAAATAATCAGCCTTTCTTCCTTAAATTCTAATCAGTGAAAACAAAAAAAAATAATTCTTCTTATAGAAATATCAACTTGAAAAAAATAACTAATTTGCCCCATCTTTCTTTATACGTGGGGCAAGATGGGGTACCCCCTTGGGTAAGATGGGGTACAGACTCATAATACAAGCCGTGGCAGTACAGACATTCTGTATCTTCGTCCTCAGAACTCATCAGCTTTCTTGGTTCTTTTAGATCTTTTATTTATTTTTTTTCAGTTTCATTTTATTTGTTACCTTTGGTTTTGGTTTCTTACTGTTTTGTCTTTCCTCTAACTCTGTTTTATACGGAGACGCAGTAATAATAGCTGGTTTTCCTCTTCTTCGAACTTGTATTGGCCTTTTTTCGGAAATTCGTGGATACGGAATAAACTGTTTCGGGCTAACCAGATCGAATGTTGTGTTATCCAAAGAATCATACCTACCCCATCTTACCCGCAAGTAGGTACTCCATCTTTCCCAAACTGGATTCCCAAGTTGTATTTTTTTTTTTGAGGTTATAAATCGAAGCAAACCGGAACGAGTTAATGTCATTATAATAGTAAAATAAACAAATATCAATAAAAAAAATATGACATACATCTTGTACACCATACATTTTGAACAGTCACGCACTTTATAAAGCTCAAAAATTAGATCTAACCACTAAAAATTTTAAAAAATACTTACAAAATCACAACGTGCACACCTTCGACCAAACTATTTGTGACATTATAACTTCTGCTAAATACCGTCACATGGCGATAGAAGAACATTTCTATCTAGCTACATTGTATCATCAATTTTATTACGGTCCCCATCTTACCTTGCTACCCCGTCTTACCCCACCTTCCCCTATGGAAAAATTGATAACGAAACACACGAATAAAATCTACACGAAGAAAAATGAAGTCGATTTTTTTTTATAAAAAAACTAGCGGAATCCCGCGGTTTCGCTCGTGTAAACTTCGAAACTAATTAGAACCCTCCATACGGGGATGATATTGTATTTTATTATATTGATTTTTATTCATTACCTATAAAAAAAACGCAAATATCTCGGATTTTACAATTAGTTAAAAATTGTAAAAACTAACCCCCTATCTACCCTCGCCATTAGGGGTTGAATATAGAATTATTTTATTGCAGATTATTTTGCCCATCTCCACCATTATACCGTAAGCAGCTATGCAGATAAACATATCAAAAACACAGAACCTGTCTACCCCCACCATAGGGGTTGAATGTCGAAATTTGTATGTTAATAGGTGACTATTTTTCCCGAATTTACCTTTATAAGTAAAGCAGGTATACAGATAAACATATCTAAATCCATCCTAGTCCGCGTCCCATGCTATTAGGGTTTGAATATCATTTTTAATTGAATATTAATTTGTCCGAATTTACTTTAATATCATGATCAATTATGAAGATAATTGATCAAAACAAAATTTTACCCCCCCCCCCCCTTCCCATTCCCATAGGCGTTGAATTTTCGTAACTGATATTTGTCTTGTATAGTACCTACTTGTGCCATGTTTCATTCGGTGAATACAAAAAAAAATATTTTACAAATTTTTCCACCCCCCTAACACCTTAAATTAAATTTTGAGAAATGTTGAAATAATTAATTCATTATTTATATTGTAGAGTATGTTCGGTAAGTTTCAATTAAATGCGAACAAACAAAATATTTTTATATAAACTTTGACACCCTGTTTTAACCCCGTAGGGGTTGAATTTCTAAAAATCCTTTCTTAGTGGGTGCTTACTTCATAAAAGTAAGATACCTACGAAATTTCACGATTCTAGGTCCAGAGGTTTGGGCTGTACGTTGATATTTGACTGAGTGAGTGAGTGAGTGGTTAAGGACAAACTCTTTTATAGATATAGATAGATTACAGTTGCCAATTACTTTCAATTATGTATCAAAAAATACAATCAGTTTTAACAAGTACTGTAAATTGAGTAACTTCAACAAATCCTATTGTAATTTTTATAAGAGGGGAGCTTTCGTTATATTTTGAAAAAGTATATTTCGAAAATATAGAACACAAAATATTAAATAGGACTTCACGCGAGGCGAGACGACACAATATGAGAGTTAGGTGTGTCTTATCACGGTTGCACCTCGTATAAAAATTACCCTTTCTCGTCTTCCACACGTAACAGAGACAAGTGTGAATGTTTTTTTCCATTCTTTCAAACAAACAAATAAGTAAATAAAACGGGCAAGTGCGTGTTGGGCACGCACATGATAGGGTTCCGTAGTCATTCTCACTACGATTTATAAAAAGTATTTTTCAAAATTTTCGTGACTGAAGGGTTAAAATCAAAAAGTCATTTGACTTTTATTATTGCATTTTAGGAGACCTATCAAATGACACTCCACTCAATGGGGTAAATGAAAAAAATGTGAGTTCACTTTTCAATCTATGAAAAGGGGGTCCAAAATATTTTTGACAATGTTCGTTATAATTTTCAGTGAAAGTACTAATTAAAAGCTACATTCTGAATTTTTTTCAGATTTTTTGAATCAATAGTTTAGAAAATAGAGGGGGGGGGGACGCTCTGACAGCGACAATAAAAAGCAAATAAATATATCGCGACTGAAGGGTTAAAATCAAAAAATTATTTGACGTTTTTTATTGCATTTTACGAGACCTATTAAATGACACCCCACTCAATAGGGTAAGTGGGGAAAAAATGAAAGTTCAATTTTCAGTCTATGAAAGGGAGGTCCAAAATATTTTTGACAATGTTCGTTATAATTTTCAGTGAAAGTACTAATTAAAATCTACGGTCTGGAATTTTTTCAGATTTTTTAAATTGATAGTTTAGAAAATAGAGGGGGGGGACGCTTTTTTAATGACTTTGGAGAGAAAATACATCGTAATCAAAGGGTTAAAATTAAAAATTTCTGTTACATTTTTTGTTGCATTTTAGGAGACCTTTCTAACGACACCCTACTCAATGGTGTAGGTGAAATTTTTTTTTCTAAAACACTTTTCATTTTATGAAAGGGGGGTCTAAAAAATTTTCAAAAATATTATCATTTCTGATTTTGGGTCATCAATCTACGGCCGTATACCAAATTTCATCTTATTATCTCAACATTTTTGAAGACGGACGGACGGACATGGAGAAACTATAAGGGTTCCTAGTTTTCTACGGAACCCTAAAAAATTGTATATGTATTTTTTTTATTATTGAAATTTTACTAATTAGTGATATTCCTTTAAAATCAAAACTCTCAGCGGAATTCCCGACGAAACTTATAAATACAGTTGATTTTGTCTCTGTCTTACCTCGTTAAATTTCAAATGATATCGTCACAGTCTCATCTAGCCCATGACAGACCCGAAACTAAATAACAATTAAGATATTAAATTGTCAACATTTTTTGTTACAAAAGGTTTGAATGCCACTGGTATAATGTAGTAATTACGAGCTATTATTGCTTCTGTCCCTAATGTAATATAATCCATATTTATAACCTATGTAAATGTCACATAACTGGATTTCAATAATTTGTTTGATTATGGGAATTGGAATAAAACATTTAATTGTCGACTGAACGAACAACAAATGTACACTGATTCCTTTGTTTTATATTGTTACAAAACATTGTTAAATATACAAATAGTACCTAATATTAATGGCGTTTAAAACCAAACTGATTTAGTTCAATATAGATCTACCCAATAAATTATAGAATCCAAAATAGGTAAAAAAACAAAACAATTTTCTGATTGATTATATTATATGATACTGTGAAAACTTTATTTTCTATTTGCTCCTACGAATAAGTTTACCTTTAAACGTTTAAAGAGGATGGAATAAAAATAAGCAAAAAAAAGTAATATTTTTTTACATAAAAATTATCCTGTTTGTCGACATAGAACTCTGGAACATAAAGTTCCAGAGTTCTATGTGTTCGTTTTAAAATGGTTGTTATATAATCTAGTTTTGTGTATTGAAATTTCATTTCGATACTTACTTTATTAGTTATCTCTTCAATAAAATACATAAAATAGTTCCTAAATATGATGAGGAAGCAATATATCGGTACTCGAAGAGCAAATAGGCTAATTTACTGGATCGATGTTAATATTGCAATTGTTTTTTAGTTCAGAGTAGAAATTCAATCATTTAAAACATAATATTGTCTAATGCTTTTGAAATGAATTTAAAACGTTGGTGTTCCAAAAATGACATTCATATTTGATCAATATTAGTATATTAGTGTTGAAAGTTAAAACATAATTCATGACTAGAGATTTCTTGTATAAATAAAATAAAAGTAAAATGTTTACAGTGATATAAGAAACAAAAGAGCAAATTACCCACAGACGTAAATAAAAATTATAACTGTCAAATTAAATTATCTATTAATCGAACATAAATTTCAATACTTTGCACTTAAAATTTTATAGTATCCACTTTATACACGTAAACAAAAATTTTAATACTTTTTTTAATGCCTAAACGATTTCTTAATTGTTTTAAAATATAGAAAATCACAAAAATCACAATAAATACATCGATCGATTTTATTAATTTCATTTTCGTAATGAACATATATTTAAGTACACACACAGAAAATTCCAAGTCAATCCGGCGATTATTTTCAAAGTTACACGCATATTTGTAAAGATGTCTCAGAGTGTTTGAATGTAAGAGGTCGGAGCGGCAGCGCTTTTTTCTCAAATCTGTGTTTTTAAAGTCGGTGACCACGATTCCTCAGAAACGGCTGAACCAATCAGTTTCAAATTTTAACACAAGTTCTTTAGTAATTAATCGAAGGTTTTTTCTCACCGATAAATATATTTTTTTATAAACAATTTAGGGTCAAAATTTTTGTCAAAAATCGAATTTTTTTTGAGAAGCCGCCATTTTGTCAAAAAAAATTATTTTGCTTATTCCTTCGATTAAGTACAAGATTATGCATTACTTTAACGAAATCCGTTTGGGTTTTTTATTTTAAATGACCCAGTCCAGAGATACCGTGGTCACCGCAAGGCGCTTTTTTGAGAGGACCTCTTGGAGAACAGCTGTAGCAGCTTTCGAAATTATTATTTTTACAAATAAAAAATGTTAAAATACAATTAAAAGTTACCATAATATGTATACAAATTTTTACATTAATAAATTTAAAAGTCTTCTCTTCAAAAAATTATTGAAAGAACCCTTTTTTTGGCCTTCTGACTGTATATAATCCCTTAAGGGTGTTCAGTGTTCATTGTTCAATCAATGGTATATGTCCAATAACTGATACATCTACCCTATTTATAAATAAATATAGCCAAAGTGAAAGTAGATATTTCTGTCTGCAGTGAATAAAACTGTAGTATACAATTTTTAAACACGTTCTAATCAAAATTTGGGGGGAGGTGGAGGTATTACACTTAACCTTTTTGTTTAGTCAGATTTTCAATGCGTAATAAACGAACAAGAAACTCTGTATATAAATTATAGTGTTTTCAACACTAGAACTCTGTTCGTGGGCGGAACAGGACGAAGCGAAATGTAAATAATGTTTGAAAATTAGACATAATGACTGAAATTTCATCTCATAACTGCGCCTTATGAATACGGAATCGTTCCTACAATTTGTCGTCATATTTTTTTGCTATTATTAAAGTACAGTCGTTCTAAATAAAGACGGGAACATATTTCACATCAAGTCAGTTTATTCGTCGAGTTAAATTTGGTATTGTAATGAATTAAATTTATTCTAACAGTTTGACGTATTGTATTATTTTTTTAAAAGAGCGATTTTTCATTTTGAGTTTTCCTCTCAAATTGTCATGTTAATATATCTGCATATATGTACATATATTGGGCATTCAGAATTTTTTTAAATAAAACTTACTTATTGTCAGTTTGGAGGGGGCAATATCGTTACATATTTTTTTTTCTTTGGGGTAACCTTTTTTAATAAGAGTAAACATTTCTCTTGTAAGGATCTATAAAAAAAATTAAAATAAAATTGAGTATTTTTAAAATTTTTTAGTAAAAAACAATTTTTTCGTAAGCTGTTTGGAAAATAACGTCATATACAAAAGTTACTTTATTGAGAAGGGGTAATATGATAATATTTTTGTATTTTTATTTGTTGATGTATCTATTTTTGTTAACGTAAAATGTCTTTTTAATAATGAAACTCTCATCAAAATCGGTTCAGTAGTTTTTCGTGTCAGAACAGGTACAGTTTTTTAAATAAATACTAAAAATATTTAAAAAACTGATAATTTATTCCAGTTGTATGATTGCTTTCAGAAATTAGTTTTTTTTTCTAGACAAAAATGAATCCTAAATATAAAATTTCATCTTTCCACAATTTACTAATTAGTTCCAATGTCTGCAGACATATTGGCAGACAATAGCGCAGACACCATGGCGAACATAATCATATAATAAATTCAAAATCTTGAATTCAAATATTATCAGCCGTACACAGGTAGAAAGGTTTATTGAGCCAAGTAAATCTTGTTTTGTATATAACGAAAACAATATTTTCTTAAGATAAGAAATATATTCTTAAACCAACTATAGCATTCTTGAACAAAGAAATAATGTAGTTGGATTAAGTGTACTTTTTTTATATTAAGAAAATATTGTTTTCGTTATATACAAAACAAGATTTTCTTGGTCCAATACAGTTTTTTTTGTGTGTATAAAAAAGTTAAAATGTATATTATGTTTTTTCAAGTTCGATATGCATAAAATCGTGTAAATTGCGTAATCCATCACGTGTATAAAAATGAATTTTTGATCAAAAATAACACGACCCCAGCTCTTTTTAAATAAATATGTATAACCTCATTACTGTCACACGTTCGGGGCATCTATACCTCCATACTGTCTCCTTGTATTTTTTCCCTCAAATGCACAGAGTGCATATGAATACATATATATATGCGGGTTTACTTGCGCAGAATACATATAAAAATGAGACAGCAGTTTTTATTATTGTGGTTATTACACAGATGACAAACTGCCACTTCACTATGAACAGAAGAACGCGCAGGCGCGGGCGTGGCAAAAATTACTTAGATTGGTCTACAAATAATTAGGAGAAGGTGGTAAGCAACTGGACAGTAACATAGTCAGGGGTTGGACAATAACGATGTGGACAGTAATGAGGTTATTGTATTTTATTTTCCTAGTGTCTAGTTACTTATAACACACCTGATGATAATATCAGAAATTTGACAGTAATGATGCAGACAATAATGATGTGCTATATTATATTTTATTTTTCTATAGTGTCTAGTGACTTATGACACACCTGTATAACATACGAGGTATTTCGCGTATCCACTACAGGTGTGTGTGTATTTTTCACGCTTATTTAAATATTTGAATGCAGAAACAGAGCACTCGTACATTTATGTGCGGGTTACACAAGATACAGGAGTGGACTTATTCTATTTTTAAATTTTTACAGCTCTAGACTTTATTTATACTCCCAGACACCCGTAAAACGTAGCACAGTTGATTTACTGTTTTTAAAATATGATCTACGAGCATTTGTTTGTATTTGTTTTATAAATATTCCCAGTCGCTGTTCATTTTGGTGTGCAAAAATACATATATGTATATCTATAGTCTGTTTTATTTGAGTTTGCAGTGGTTGCCAGGGGATTTGACGGTACGATTCACGATTCGTACCGTCAAATTCACCGGTAATCGCTGCAAACTCAAATAAAACAGACTATAGTATATAGTATTGTTAAGCCGATTTTTGTTAAATTGTAGATTTTGATATATTTATATATTCTGACATTCTTGGAATCCATTCTAACTACCTATAGACGCTGGAAAGTAAAGTCGGTATATATGGACCAGGCGGGTAATATGGACACCTCCTTTTGTTGTTCCATTTTACATTTTATAAAGACAACATTAATATGTATGTATCTAAGCTTACACTTCTAAATAACTGCATCAGTTGATATGTCAGTGTTTGGAGTACCGGTATGTCATTAAGGGCAACTTAATGAAAAAAATGCACGTAATAATTATTGCCTCGGCGATACAAATTTTTTTTTGAATACATGTGGTTGCGGGTATTATGGACGATGGGGTATTTTATGGCTATGAAGTGTTATAATTAACCAGAATCGTGGTGAGACAAATAGTATGAAAAGTATATTAATCATCCAGTACTTCACTACTATTCACTTCCGCTAAAATCCTTTTTTTATTACAAATCTTCATGATGGTGCTCACTAAATGGGGTGTTAATAAGGAGGTTTTGCCCGCGCACTCTTTGGTACGCCACTGCTATTTATTTATAGTGACAACATATAAGTTTGAAATAAAAACAACAAAATAAATTTTAAAACAAATACTTCAATTATCTAATATAGATAATCCTATATAAAAGTAACAAGCGCAGGGCCGGATTTAAAAATTTGCCGCCCGTAGGCAGTTGCGAAAATTGCCGCCCTTTTCGATTAAAAAGTTAAGATTTTTTTTTTTAGCTTTTTTAGTACAAAAATGTTACTAATAATTGTGAAGACCTTTTTTTTAGCTCTTCTAAGTAAAATTCATGTCTATTTCTTTCTATTTCTTTTTTTCATACCAAAATTTGACGCCCCCAAAAAATTGCCGCTATAGGCAGCTGCCTACATTGCCTGCATGGTAAATCCGGGCCTGAACAAGCGTGTAATATGGGCAACTGTGGGCCATATTACATGCACATTTTTTGAGAGGTTGATTTTCGATTGTTTTAGATTTTTATTTTGTTTTAATTTAAGAAATCTATTTTTGCCTGCTAGATCTCGTTAAAAGATTAAATTTTCTGTCCAATAAAATGATAAGGACTGATTTTAAATAATATTATCATAGTTTTCTTACCGAAACAATATGAATGGTGTTCCTTATATACCAACTTTACTCGATACTAAAAAACGATATCAATTTTATTCAAGAAAGAAAATCTACATATTTTTTTAACGATTTTACAACCGAAAACGGATGTTTACTCTTATCAATATACAGTCGAAATCAAGGGAACCAGTCTAATTGTCGTAAAAATCGATAGTCGTAAAAACCGGTAAACAGATAATTATATGGGATTCATTTTATTTTGATTCGTTAAAACCGATATGTTGTATTAACCGATGTCGTCATAACCGATTTCGACTGTATGTATTTTTAATATTTTTATTATATAAAAAATGTTCTATCGTTTTCTATGTACAAAAAAAAAAACAGTTTTTACTATCTGAAACATTTTTAATTAGATTTTTTCTGAATAATGTATAACATAAATATATGTATGTAGATAGTTTTAGTTTTCATATACATTTTACTAGGAATTTTTCAGTTTTAGAGCAAAATTATAAAACATGATTTTTTCATGTTATTTTTTTTTTAATTTTTTTTATATTTACTGTGTTAATAAAAAGTTATAGTTTCGAGGGAATCTTTTTAAATTGCGTTTCACGAATTTGTATCTCTTGGAATTTTGTTCTAAAATTATATGATTCTGAGAAAAAAGTTCATGAAAATAAAAAAGTCCGATGAAAAATGTTTCAGACATAATTTGTAGTTATGTTTTTTTCATAGAATACAATATGTAATACAAAAAATATTATTTTCCACTTAAAAAATCAAAGTTAACCTTCAACAACCATATGAAAATTAAGCATGACATATATATAGTCACCCCCTCAAAATCATATAATTTTTATTTTCTAAAATGCATAACTTTCGAAATATTTCCTTCGTATCAATCTAAAACTTCCTTTACATTTAAAAAATGAGATATTTATTGGTTAATTTTAAGAGTTAAGACCTAACAGTGTCACCATTTTTTAGCAAGCATAAAAAAATTGAACGTATTAGCTACTAGTTACTATGGTATATACATTAAATCAGAAATCGATTCAGGCTGTCAGAACTCTTTGTATGAGTATCTTTAATAAGACCCATTTCACATTTGGTCTTCAAGGTACAGCGGCATATGATTCACATTAATTCAAATAAACGCATTTACTCTTGGCCGCGCGACTAGTTATTCATTTGGATCAATATAAATCATTGATACTATAAAAGAGATATTCTGTATCAAAAGAATATTAATAACTTTTGATTGAATGATACCTAAAAGTTAACAAAAAGAAGTCAAATAAAGACAGATAGAAATATACATAAGTATAAAAAAACTCGTGTTTCAATTTTCTTTGAAAATCAACACAAATAATACCATATGAAATAACAAAAACAGAAAAAAATAAACAACAATAAATCTATGTAGTTTCGTAGCAGATTGTAGTACAAATACTTATACACAAGGGAGCTATAGTTCACGAGAAATTAAAGACCTCAAATAGTAGGGTCATAAATTTCATAATATCAGCAAATATCTGACACATTTTTCGTATACAGTTTTTCACACGAAAGCGTGTATGTATGCCTATGTATTGTCACGTTTTTCCAAACATAAACTTATTAGAAAATATGACAGAAGCACGAAAATATTGATTTAAAACCACAAATATAATCTATATTGACAATTGCATTTATATGATAAAAAATAACATGATTATTTCAAAATTACTACTAAATATTTTTTTTTATTAATTAGTAAAGAATGCAAAGTATTTTAACGCGGCTTCACACGCGGAAACAATGAATATCCGAACTACTACAACTCATATCGAATAATATTCACTAGCTTGAAATTATTTAGCCCGAAATTCATGAGGTAGAACATAATTCAAATTGTGTTTACATGTGATGATTATACAAGATGTTCGGGTTTGGGATAAATATATTTTAAAAGCTGATTCTTTGGCTCATTGTAAGTAAAAAAGTGTACGGGGAGAGGGGGTCTATCTTCGAAACCCTGTGAGTTACAGGATATTTAAAAAAGTTCCTTCAAGGTAGTACTTAAAACAAAGATTATCTCATATGTTCTAAAGTAACGTAATGATAGTCTATTTCATTTAAGTTAGCAGTGGTTGCCAGGGGATTTGGCGGTACGAATTGTGTATCATACGGTCAAATCCAAGGTTAGTATGTGATTAGGTTTGTCTACTTGCCTTTGACGCACCACGACGAGAATTTCAACCTTCTAGATTTCAAATGGTCGCCAACGCTGTCAAACTGTCATAATATAAATTTGATCGTGATTGATTTATTATTGTGTTCTGTGTTATGCTATTCATTTATTGCTATAGTATTATGATATTAATTATAATTACGAGTGTTTTGTGTTTAATATTATGGCAGTTGAAATCATAGATAAATAAATTAAATCAAGAAGGTTTAAATGCTCGTCGTGGTGACGTCACAAGTAGACCAACCTAGTAATTTACTAACCTTGGGTCAAATCACCCAGTAACTACTGTAAACTTAAATGAAACAGACTATAGAGCAACCACAATGAGTCAGTTACGTAGGTAATTAACCAAGGTTTTTTTAATATTACCGTTATTGGTATCCGCGTTTTCAGTTAAGAGTTATTATTCATGAAAATAAAAAATACTTTTTTTTTATGAAATTGACATTTTTTTATCATTATTTAAGTATGTAATAATGTTACCTACAAATTCACCAAACAAAGTTTGGATCTGAGTCTTACAGTTTTTCAGATATTAATTTATCTAAATTAATTCCAAAAGTTACTGTTTTGTTACCTACCACGGTGCTCTGGAAGCCAACTTTAATAAAAAAATGTATTACCTCTAATTTTTTGTACAGTTCAATTCTATAGTATTCAAGGAACATTTTAATACCAAAACGAAAAAAATCCCCTCGGCTCTTTTTTATAATTCATAAAATATGAAAAGTAGTTTTTCAATTAATTGTTTTCACTAAATATATTTATTATTTGTACAGTCATTTGGTAGTTTTTCCTGGAAAGTTTTCCGGGAGTTTTGAAAATTGGTAATTTTATAGATGCTCTTTCCGAATTTCAACTTTGTCACCTCGTATCTTTTCCGCTCGCGCCGCTAAAATGGTGACTAATAGTAGTTTTTTGACAATATCTCCTAAAAATAAACTACTTTTAGGCGCCATTTTTCTAATATGACGGCGCGAGCGGAAAATATACGAGGTGACAAAGTTGAAATTCGGAAAGAGCACTTCGAAATCTATAAAATTACCAATTTTCAAAACTCCCGGAAAACTTTCAAGATAAAACTACCAAATGATTGTAAAATAATAAATATATTTAGTGAAAACAATTAATTGAAAAACTACTTTTCTTATTTTATGAATTATAAAAAAAGCGCCGAGGCGTTTTTTTTCGTTTTGATCTGATAACGTTATTTGAATACTATGGAATTGTACTTTACAAAAAATCAGAGGAAATCAATTTTTTTATTAAAGTCGGGTTCTAGAGTATTAAACGAAACAGTCATACAATTTTTTTGTTTATACATAATTACATAATTTTTATTGTTAATGGTAATTTACATAATTTTAAAACAAATTGTATCTATATTAAAATTACAATGGAGATTGTAGAAGTTACTTAATTGGCAGTACATGTTAAAACTAATCGTATTTTTTGATACGAAATTGAATTTTTTAATCGGCAACTTTAATTTAAATATTATGCCGTGCATCAAAATATTTAGTTCAATAACTTACAGATTTTTTTATAAGCGCAACGAAAAGTTTTATAAAAACCATTCCACAAAAACTCAATTTGAATTATTCATGATAAAGATTTATTTTCAGGTCAATAAATTTCAAAATTGTTTTCAAAACTGCAAGCTTCAAATAACGAATCAGATAATTAATAAATAAACGATATTACCTCTTTATATCAAATTAAATAATAATAACATCATAAACCTACCCCCTCGTTCCAAATTAGTGAAATATTCCGACATAACAGAAACATAAATTTCAAAGTTCGAAGCTCCGGTTGAAAAGCTTATATCCGGTACTGTGCCGTAGTTTTCCGGTGATACTTCTTCTTTGCAAGATTATTTATGAGAGGGTTCTTCATGTTTATGCTTGTTTTAACTCAAGACCCCAATCTACCCCCATCCTCTCTTCTCAAAAAACTCCCTTGCACGCACTACATTCATATATATGTATGTGTGTGTGTGTGTGTATATATGTGTATTTGACGAGAGAAGAGGGTGAAATTACCACAGAGTACAATTTTGCTGTTTATTTGCTTTACAGTTTGTGTTTACGTATAATCGAAAATATCGCATAATTTGTCTTTTGTATTTTAAACAAACACTTGTTTACTATACGAGTATGTATTTTTTTTCAGAATTTCAAAACTAAAGAAGAATACGACAATATTCTATAAGAAGAGTCCTCCAATATTTTTTTTGTTGTTTGAAATTTCTTTGTCTTGAAGAGGGATGTGTTTTTATGAAATTATTTGTTTTTCTTCATACTTACAAGGAAATAAATGTTATTTCAAAAATATATACATATAAACAATTAATATGATGTTCATATTACGACAAACTTGTAAAAAGTTTGATTCAAATTGATCATTATAAAATAATTAAATTTTTGAGTTTGGTCATAGATATAAAAAGTTGTTACAAATTATTTACAAAATGCACAAAATATAAAGAATGCCTTGGATTGTTTTACAACTTTATTAATTTCATTTTGATATTTTGTAATATGAATGTAAAAGTATTTGAAATATTTATTTTTAATAAGTAATTATGTTTTATAACACCATGGAAGTATTTTCAATATAACTAGTATCTCTTATAGTCAAAATTTGACCAATATTTTACCTGCCATAACGGCAACATACACACATGATCTTTTTGTGCATATATTTATAATATCATTGCCCGCCTTTTATAATAAATACAAAAAAAATGTACGACAATTTTCGATGATCATCTATTAATATACTAGAAACCTACATTAAAAAAATATCTTGATATTAAATAAATTATAACGACCTAACCGACGTGGGTTATACTCAGGAGCCAAGATTCATATCAATATATAATATAAATTTGGTATTTATATTTCTAAAATAAATTTTATATGTCCCCTATTCTAAGTACCTAAACCTGATATGATAGGCCCATCAGCAACCTCCTATATCGTCTTGTATCCCTGTGAAACAAGCCTATTAAAAAATAAAAATAAAAACAACTACATAATTATTTAATAAATAAACATCACTGAGCTGTCAGAAGCAAGGATTGCAAAATTCCATCACAGCAAATAATTATTTAAAATATTAAAAAAAGCGGGTATATTTTTCTATTTATTTTTAGATTTAATATCAATATATTTTCTACGACAACATAAGTGCATTTGACAGTATACATATTTAATTTAAAAATATCCTTGTCAAAATGATACCTGTCATTTTTTTCGTGATTATTTTTGAAATGATGCGTAATAGAAAAAAGTTTTCTTTATAATAAATATTTTTTTATTATGTACGATACTCGATCGTATTTTGTATAAAATATGAGTAAAAAAAAGTGCCCCTCCTGAAAATTAAAAACCTTTTTCTCTGTATTAAAATTATTTTCGTATGTATCATAATCAACACACTACAAATAAATAAATAAATAAACAATAACAATGAAAACTAACCGCTCTGGCATTGACAGGTCCTGAGACGACAAACGCGACGGCCAACAAAACTCCGAACATGCCGGCAATTCGGGCACGTCGCATCATAGTACAGGCTCCAAACTGCCCACACGTCACTACTGAATCACACAGACTGGACAGTTATATATATTTACCACAGACTATGCACGCGCGCGGGCGATCACTGTGGTTCTGTCGCGACTGATCTAACAGCGCGCGTGGTGTGCTCTGTGACTGTGCATGCTGCACTGGAGTGGGGAAAAGGAGGGGAAGGCGCATGCGCAGTAGGGTGTAAAGAGTTCAGGGTGGGATTGATGGTTTGACCTGTTTGTTTTTTGGCCTACAACTGGTGTTGGCTTTCTACTTAAGTGGTGAAGTTGTGATGATTTTTGTCTGAGAGGGGTGGGGTAATTTGTATAGTGTTTTTAGTTAAAATAAAAGTTTTGTTTTTATTCTGAGTTAATTATTATTAATTTTATAAGATAGAGAGAAATTGTATTGAAATTATACATATACAGTAGAAATCGGTTATAACGACATCGAAGAGACCGGTCATATTGTTCGTAAAAAGCGGATAGTCGTAATTATAATCGATAAAAAATGCAATTATATGGAATTTAGTTTAGAGATGCCACGAATATTCGGCTACTTTTTTTACTATTCGGTATTCGAATAGTTCTCAATATTCGGCAGAATACCGAATACCAAATCGTGAAAAAAGCACATAATAAATATTACTCACAAAATTTTTTTTACAAAAAATCAGCATATTTAATACTTAAAATCTATCAGTGGTAAGTTATGATGAATGAATTTTTTTTAGCATTTGTTGTTACACAGATCATGCCGTTACACAGCAAACAAACTGCCAGTTTTTTGTCTTCACTACAAATTTCATTATATTCCCAAATATGTGATTTTTTATTAAATGGTGCCATTTCGAAAAAAATTTCACGAACAGTGATATTTTTTAAGATATGCTGTGTATTTTATTATGTCTTTTGAAGAGGACAGTCCTCTATTTTGGCTAACTGTCCTCTATAGAAAACGTGTCCTCTTTTTTTGTTATTTGGTAAAATAAAGATGTTATCCATAAAATTACAAAAAAATAAATATTTTATTTTTCTCAAAAATAATAATAATTATTATTGACTTAAAATTTTCGTCAATAATGATTATTAATTATATATTAATATTTTTAACTACCTGGAATTGAAAAATAAACCCGAATTAAAGTTTATAATTTCATTTTAATTTATAAAAATGATTTATAATTCTGATTTTGTATATTTTACAATACATACGAGACCTATCAATTAAGTTTTAAATTTTTATAAAATGTCCAAGGCCCAAAAATAGTGTAACCTTTTTTCCGAGGAGTTTTCTGAATGGTAGGGAGGGTACCCCTATTTTGTCCTCTTTTTTATTTTTATAATTCTAGTCACCTTAATTATATCTTAAAAAAATAATCAATATATGTACACACTTTTGATGTAACAATCAACAAATAATGCGTGTTGTGACACGACCTACTCGCAAATGAAACAAATACGCCCACGAAATGCACAAGTGTCGCCGAATATTCGGCGCTTCGGCCGAGAGCCTAGCCGAATATTCGGTATTCGGCAAAATCACTATTCGTGGCATCTCTAATTTAGTTGGACTTTTATTTTGAGTCGTTAAATCCGATACGTCGTATTAATCGATGTCGTTATAACCGGTTTCTACTGTACATATTTATTAGTAAAGGGTTGTAGTTAAATGTACTTTTTTTTAATAATAAACACTTTTTATTTAATCATTTTCACTAATAACAATTATACTGCACGAAAAAAATTTGGACCTGTCAAATTTAAAAATTACCTATATATTTTTGATGTATTTATTGTGATTTTTGTGATTTTCTATATTCTAACCTAACCTAAACACTAACCTTCCTCCTTTCACCTTAATCAATTTGATATTTTTATTGCGATTTTTGTGTATTTCTGTATTTTAAAACGATTAAATATTCCCTTTATGCATTAAAAAATAAAATAAAATAGTATTAAAATGTATGTTCGATGTAAAGTGCATACTAACTAATATATAGTGCAATTAAATATATGCCAATTCTAAACAATTTGAGAAAAATGTAACATTAATTAAGTCGTTATTTTTCACTTGAGATTCCAACGGAAGTACACGTTTTCAGTACAACCAATATTTCAATGACGTCTGTGTGTCGGTCTGTGAACGCTCTAAGAAACGGTACAAACATGAAAATTTAAATTACATACATATGTTAAGTTTTTGTATACAGTTGATATGTGCAACATACCCGGGAAAAATAAAATATATATGAACATATATTACATCTATTAATAACTATGGAGAACCAATCATGACTATCATGTTACGTAATATATTTTTTATATTTAAAATATTTCCAAAACTCATTATCCGATTATACGTTTCGGGTTTATTTAATACGTATAAGAAAAAGTCTTGCAGAGACCACATCAGTTTGTTTAAAAAACAAACTATAACGACCATTTGCTTATTTTATACAGTAGAAACCGGTTATAACGACATCCAAGGGACCGGAATTTTAAGTCATTATAACTGATTGTCGTAATATCCGATAATTCGATTTTTTAAGGTATTTATCGGAAAAACTAAAAATTTCATGAGTATGCTGAAATTTTGTGAAATTCACCGTCTGTGAGCAAAGACATATTTTTTTACAATGTACACATACGATATACAGAAGCGACACAACGTTATTTTACTGGAAACATAATTTGACATTATAGAGGTGCGATTCTGATTGGTTACTCTCCACCAATCATGGACCGTATACGAATATTTGAAATCCACATCTTTTTCTGTTTTTTTTTTAGAATTAAACCTAACCTACAAAATATTACGTCAAACAATATTTTGTATTGTACAAAAAATTAAATGCGCAAATTATGTCAGACACAGTAAAACATCACGGATTATTAAAGGATAGACATAATATTCTTACGTTAAAATTAATGGCATAAAAACACAAAAATGTTTTAATTAATGTTAAATAACACATGTGCAAAGAGTATTGCCTTTATAAAAAATACTATATTTAAAAAAAATATGGAAACAAAAGTAGATCCGTCGTTAAACCGATAAATTCTCCGAAAATATTGTAAACAGCAAGTCGTTAAAAACGGTATTTCGTTGTAAGAAATGTCGTTATAAACGGTATATTATAAAAGGCACTTATATGGGATTCAGCTGGGACTTTTAATCTGAGTCGTTTTAACCGATACATCGTATTAACCGATGTCGTTATAACCGGTTTCTACTGTATTTACAAAAAGAAGAAGTGGTTTAGCTTTTTGAAAAATATAATATGTAGGTATATAGCAAAGATACCCGTATAACTTCAGAGATTCATAATTTACTGAGAAAGGAAAACACGGGAGTACCTTCATAAATTTTATATTGCATGGTATTTTATTTTTGATCGCAAACTAATTTTCTTTAATATATTGCACCCTTATACAATATACATAGTTAGTACGGTTATATACCTATGTATATTCTTGAGAATATTAAAATTTATAATTAGTCTTCACCTGGAATAGAGTACCTACATTTATTAATAGCTATACTGTTAGTGTATGTAAGTACATACATATATGTATATAATTTTATAATAAATTAATGAATTTTCATTAATATTTTGGAAAATTAGGACATGTCATATTTAATAATATCTATAGAAATATAGTATAATATACCGGGTGTTCAAAATAAACGTTATGAATTTTTATTTACTAAAACAACTTTCAGTTTTTTCGGGTGAAATTGATATATTTTATTTTGGGGATGTTTTTTGGGGCTCCGTCCATCAAGATCCTTTTTGCAGGAACAGCTAGTGGTATCAAATACATAGTCCTATAAAAAAATTTAAGTTTCTAACTCACATTAATGCATTAAAAAGATACAACTTATGAAGAATAGAGACAGGAGTGTAAACTCGAGTGGAGGGAGTATGTCGAAAAACAGTACCTGGAGTAGGCGGTTCACATGTTTTGGACGTCTGCGCAGAAGTAAGACATTTACTTTGTGCGCAGTCACTCTGTACCTTACGGTACGCATACAACTATACGGTTGTGTATACAGCTTAGCGGTCCGAGCACGAGAGACCACCCACTTCGGGGTCATATTTTAATACATAAAATTGTATTACAGATATACAGAGCTTACACACTCCTGTCTCTATTCTTCATGATACAACCTTTCAAAGCGTATTTTAATACTGATGTCTGATTGACTCACTGACTGATCATCAAAACATATCGTCGCTTATCTAACAACACCGCTCAAGTCATTTTTACCAACTTTACAGAAGAGCGAAAAAACCGTGCGTGTTTTGTATAGGCTACCGGCTTGCGCGCTGTCACTATTTTTTTAATTCTGGTATCTTATTGTCCGAAACGTCTAGACTCTAGAATGTGATTGGTAGATCGATGCGCAATGACATTAAAATGTAAAAACCGCTAATTTTCGACTTCAGTAGTGTTGTTAGATTAGCGACGATATGGGGTGTTTCCCGTTGACCTAAAATCTTGAAATTTGGCACAAAGATTGGTATAATTGATATAAATTAATCATTAATTTCTAATTCTATGTGAAATTATTACGTGCCAAACTTATTTTTGCGGTTTCTTTCATACTGCGTCTCCGTAAAGACGCCTATATACACTCAAAGGCGTCTATTGTCAATAATAAAGTTTTGTATAACGGTACGGAACTTTCATGGCGCAAATTCTTTTCGCACTTGTCCAAATTTTTTTATTTGTAATTTCTGTTTAAAATATTTTTAAATCCGAGACGAATTTGAATATATTTTTTTATATATGGTTATTTATTGCGCCCTTCAAACTCTGTTTGTTTACAAATATTTTTTGCAAGCAAAATACAATTTTCCTTTGAACACCCGTTATATACTTACGTATACCATACAGGATATTATGTATAAGCTTATGAATCTATTTAACTATACAATATATTATTGATGATTTATATTTTAGTAAAAGGTATATTAAAACTAATTTATTAATTATATAGGTATTAAATAAATTGATATTTTACAGATATTATGTATAATACCTACATTCTATATAAGATGATCAGGTCTCAGATATTCACCTGAAGTTTAGGGTTTGTATACTGTTTCTCCGGGCTCCGGGTTTCGTTATAATTTTTCCGGGTTTTGTAACCAGTGAGCGCAAAAGTGAAATTAAAAAATTTGATAAAAAGATTTTCATTTTCATCTCAGGATTTACAAAAAAATTGGTAGGTATGTAAAAAGGTCTTTAGATATGACCACGAGCAATATTTTTTCTAAGGGATTCATCAGGGTTTACATAATTTGAAATCTAGTTACCCTATTTCTATATTAGGGCAATCATTTATTTTTACTTCTCATATAAATAGGCACTTTTTATTTCATCTGGAGATGGTGCGTACATATATTAGAAAAACCAAAAGGCAGTCCTGGTCTACGGATGCTATGGACCAAGCAGTTGATGCGGTGGTCTAAAAATGAAATAAATCCTAAGAAAGCTCGGAAGACGAAGACACGGCCTGCTTGTAATTATTTATACGCGGGTTTAGACATTGACGACGATGACAGTGTTCTCAACTGTGAACTGTACCAATAATTAGTACCCCTTTGTACTCCGCGTTTATTTTCCATTGTGCCCCGGGGGTGGGGCAGGATGGGAAATTTCATATTTTTTTTCAGACACTAATTTTTGATTGTTATTATAAACTTAGATAAGTTTAGCTTTAGTTTCTTTGTAGAGAAATAAGTAAATACACGTACAAATTGACAAATAATGGTGTTATTTCTTTCAAACCCTGTCAACTTGTAATCAAAGCTTAGCTACCCCGTTCCGCCCAGGGTTCCCCTACGCTTCAAGACTTCAACACTGTCGTATTTTTTACAACAGACGTTGGTCTCCAAAATGGCCCACATGGCAAAGTCCATTGGATTGAGATCAGGTGACGACGAAGACCGATCCGCAGTTAAAATTATGTCTGGTTGTTTCGGAGCCAAGCCTGGTTCATCTTGGCTTTGTGTGCGGGTGCAGAGTCCTGCTGAAAAATCCAGTGGTCTCATTCAAATGGTTTGGTTGCCCACGGTTTCACACAATCCTCCAACATCAATTCTTGATAGGTGAATTGGTTTATCTTGACATTTTCAGGCACAAATACGAGCGAAGTAAGTCCATTTGCGATTTCCCAGCCCAAACCATCACTGACGCTGGTTTTTGTCGACGATATGCCCGCAGATGATCCATATTTATAGCAGAAAGTTCCATTAACCAAACTATCGTTCTGCTTATTCACAATGAAGACGCAGTTTTTCAAATCGCCACGAACTAGCCGCCGCTTCAACGCCTTCGAGTGATTGTAAGTCCATGGAGACGATTACTGTTGTTTATTTCTGAAAAGGATATGCGCGTTTGATAGACGATTATATGACAAATAATGGGTGAAGAACGTTTAACATTTCGATTTGACGTTCTCGAGATATACAACTTAGTTGGTTACACTTCAATAGAAATACTCTGTATACAACATCACATGTTTCTTAACTGTCATACTTCGTTATTGAGAGAAAAAAATCTATTTTAATTAGTAAATGCGACGTTTCCCGCATTATGTAATAAATAGTAATTATGTAATAAATAGTAAGTAGTAAATAATCTTTTATAGACAGATATATGCTTTTGCAAAATTTTATGTACTTAGAACTAATTGAATATTAACCTTCATCTCATCCTTGCGTAGAAAACTACGCAAATGCCGCTCTTTTTTTAATTTTTTTCAAAAACCGTTAATTTAAAGCTAATGGGGTTTCGTGACTTTGTTTCTACCATCATTCTAAGAAAAGAAAACTGTTTCCCGATAAAAATTACATTCTTTTGTAGGCGTAATTTTAAAAGTTACGTTGTTCACCCTATGTGTAGATTTCTACGCATATGGACTTATAGTGTTATTTAATGAACATTCTAGTTCTTTTAGTTCATTTTTTTCCGGATTGTACGATGACAGTTTATTTATTTATATATGTATATATTGGATTGTTGGATTTATAATGTATACTTAAATTGGTTATTAATTTTGTATTACTTTTTTTCATTGAACTATATACACTGAAGCGTGAATAACTGGAATCTCAAGAGACCAGTTATTTTATCCCACTTAAAGAGGTGTCCCATTTATCCAGTTCCCAAGACATATTTCCAGATGTGACGGGACCTCAGTATGGATTCTAGTTGTAGAAGTTTCCCACTTAACCAAGATTCACTGTAAATGCAAACTGCTACAATTTTAATTCGTTATTACTTATTTATAGCTAAAATCGATATTTATAAATGTACATATATGTATATTTGCAATAATCATTTATTTTATTAAATCGAACCCTCGATACATATGAAAATTTTGAAAAATCATCAATGATATATTATTTATATGTAGATAGGTATAGCAATTTTAGCAATATATTTCAATTTCATAAAAATTTGTGACATTTCGTTTTTCATTGTCATAAACAGTGGTGTAGTAAGAAAAATTTTCGGAGGGATTAGTACTTTTTTTGGGGGGGGGGGGGGTATATTTACATATGTGATATTTTTTAACGTTTTTTTATAACATTGAACATTTCGGGGTGGGTTCCCCCCCCCCCCCCCCCCCGTTACTACGCCACTGGTAATAAAATAATATAAAAATCACATATTGCATTGATGTGAACGTCAATTAAAATTTAAAATTTTAGTTTTCGCGTGGGTGCCCTTTTTATTTTCAATAAAATACAAATCTAATGAATATTGTGAATTCTGCATCTTCAATACATTCATCATCAATTCCACCAAAGAGATTGAGGAGCGTTTCATCGCAATCGAAAGGCAGAGCCAGATGTTACGTTTGCTACGAAGAAAATTCTAGTACAAAAAATAATGTATATGAAACTATCTGTTGTTTTTGTGTAAACGCTGCTTGTAAAAAACAACATAATCGCAATGCATGTCTAAAATGCACTGAAGAAAAATTAATTTGAATCTTTTTTTTATTAAAATAAAATTATAAAACCAGTTACTTTTTCATTTCAATCTCAAAAAAGCAGTTAACCATTGAAAACACACTGAAATTCCATATGCGTAGAAATCTACGCATGAGGGTAGACAACGTAAGTTTTTTTGAGGATGAGATGAAGGTTAAGTAAGTTTTATAAGACTGAAATAGACATTTATTTACATTTTTAGAAAACATTTTGTTTGTGTACACCATGATGGCTGTAGATCGTCCACAGACGGACTGACACACACATATGTCATTGTCGCACTGGATCTATAAATTGCGTTAAAATCTCGAGTTGGAATTTATTACTATAGATTTTTTTAGTATTGTAAAATTAGGAAAAATATATGTGATGCTTTTAAACAGTGATTAAAACATGTCGAGATATATATTTCCTGAAAAGTCCCTATCAAAATTTATTAACTTTGGAACACCTTCAACCAAGGGCCCAACATTTTGTTTTACAAGAATTTTGTAAACATACTGTATCTAATGAACGAAAATTTTGACCAACCTCATCTTTCGCATTTTAAACAGATAATTAAATTTATAACCTTTTCTATTATTTTAACCAAAAATAATTAAATACCTTTCAAAATGGCAGTTAAACTAAACATTTTACTTTAAAAATGCAAAATTTTGAGTTCGACAGCCTTTTTGATAGGAATTGAGTTATTTATGACCTAAAATGTGTTATAACTGACTATAGTGCATTTAATTGTCTTTCCAAAAAATTGAAAACGGGGTTATTCGGACTTTTAGTTCACTAGATATAATCATTTTATGGAACCATTGCATTACCTAATAAAATATTTTTTTATCTATTCTATTAATAATTTCAATGGCATTACAGTTATATAACGATAGGGTGGGGGTGGGGAGGGAGAATTCAACTTCGAAAATGAATTCCCTGATGAAGCTTGCAATATTCAGCATTATTGACACTATATTACAGCATATAATGAAGAGTAAATAATATATTACATATACACAACATTACAATTATATCCAATGTATTATTGAACTAGTTGATTGGTGCGAATACGACCAAACAATCACTAATTTGCGCGTAATTATATTTAAATACCTCATACCACGTGATTTGTTGAACAACTTTTACATAAGTTTATTATTCTGTGTGGCCATAATTGAAATGTTACATGAAAATTTTGTAGGGTTCTTTGCCTCTTTATTTGTCAGTGTGCAATCGTTAATTCACAGAACAATAGTATATTGTGTAGCAAGGGGTGAAACAAGACGATTTCTGATGAGGGCGAGAGTTGACTGCCCGAGCGAAGCGAGGGCTGTCATCGCCCTGGTCTGAAATCGTCTTTGTTTCATCCCGTGCCACACACTGTATTTTTCATATCACATGTAATGAAACAATGAGTTTTGATTTCTGTAGCCAGTCGAAGTAAGACTATTTCAGACAAATAGCGCAGTAATATCTTATATTATTTTAATAATAGAATTATTCAGAAATAAGATTCGCTTTTGTTTATTACAAATGCGATTCTGACAGACTTGAAATAAATAATAAACTAGCTGTCGGATCCAATTTTACCCGGGGATATAAAATTAAACTATATAACGTATAATGCTGTGGGGTGCGATCCTTTAGGTCCACACAATCAACTTCCCAACATGGTATGACTTACAATACTTGAATACTGATTACTTATTGTTTCCATAATTAATATTACTATGTTATAGTTTGTAAATATTTTTTTTAATATGTATATGAAAAATTTTAATGGAATTTATCAGAAATAAAACTCTTTGTTATTACTTTATATTTATATATTATAAACTTTGTATTATGAATATTAGTTTTCTAATATCCTAATAATGTTAATAATATAATGCACATTTTTAGAAAAACTAATCTGACAGTTTGAATTTTGAATTGTGTTGTTTCCAAGGCAACATGAATTATTAGATGTATTTATTAGTATGAAATTCAAATTTTGATGGTGGTTTTCATCCCTTTAATGGCTGTTTGGACCCATATAAAAAATAAATACTGAAATACACGTTTTATTATTTGTATTGTATAGTATTTATTCTAAGTTCCGACTAAATTCGACCAAGAAAAAAAATAAAAATGAAAAAAACACCCTTTTTACCCCCGTAGGGGTTGAATTTCGAAAAATCCTTTCTTTCAGATCATATTCACGTCAAGACGCTTCGATTAGCACCCCATTGAAGTCAATAGCATTTATTGTTCGCGAGATTTCGTCCCGGAAAAAATGACACGTACGTACGTACGTACATACGTACGTACATACACACACACACACACACAGACATTTTTCTGAAAATAGTGTCAATATACTCTAATGCCCTTGAAACATGAAAATATGTTAAAATTTTTGATTTGGATTTTCGGACCAATTACAATAACTCCCTATTGGGAAGTTAATAAATGAATGTGCCGGGCAGAAACAACGTTGTTTCTTTGTTTTTGCCCGGCACAGTCGCATTGGTCTGAAATTGTCTTGTTTCGACTGGCAAAACAGGGTTCAAAACTAGTTGTTTCATTACATGTGATATGAAAATTAATGAAACACCTAAAACAAATGAAGGATTAAATATGAAATTAATGTTTTGTGTTTTTTATTAGGATTCTGTAGAAAACTAGGAACACTTATAGTTTCGCTCTGTCCGTTCGTCCGTCTGTCTTTATAAATTTTATACTGATTACGATGAAATTTGGTATACGGACGTAGAATGATATTGATAACCCAAAAAGAGAAACGATGGGATTTAAAAATAATTGGACCCCTTTTTCATAGACTGAAAAGTATATAAACAAAAATTCACTTATCCCATTGTATGGGATGTCTATAGGAGACCTAAAATGTAATAAAAAATGTTTTGGGGACCTTTTGATTTTAACCCTTCAGTTACAATGTATTTGCGTTTCAAAAAACCTAGCAATGTACGTATCTTTTAATTAATCCTTTCAATGAAAATTATAACGAACGCTGTAGCAAAAGTATTTTATGAAAAAATTTAAAATAACTATTTTTTCTAAATCGCAGTGATAGAATGACTAAAGAACTCTATCAAACCCAACGACAAGCCATTTTATTTATAATTATTTATATACTTTAGGGAGTGTTAATTAATTACGGAAGGCTTTGAGGGAGCGGAGTCCAAAGCATTACTTACCTAAGATTAATCTTTCTAATAAATAGTATTAAAATACATAAGATAAAATCAATTTCGGCTGTTGTAGTCCAGTAAAAGAAAGTATTTTGGCATTGATTTTTAGGGGCAAGCTATGTTATATTTGATTCTTATAAGATCGTAGAATTCGAAAAAAAATCCGGACTGGCTAAAAATGGTTGAACACTCTTAATAATGGGGTTGAAGGTTGAACAATCCATTTTCTAGCGTTTTTTTTTTAATTTATTTCAAAATTAAAAGCGACGATGGTGTGTTTTATGGTTGATATTAGACGTAAACAAATCGATTGGTACCAAGAGTTTAAAATTGGTAAAAAAGATTATTTTTGGTGAAAATAGTTAAAAAAATAATAAATAATTCAAATCCTTATAGTCCAGGAAATAAAGAAAAAATAAAAGGAAAATATATGAGTTTGAGTTTGACAGCCTTTTTGATAAATATACAGTTATTTATGTTTAATTGATTGTAGTCCATTAAATTGTGCGTCTAAAAAATTAAAAGTGAGGTTAATAGGACGTATAGTTCACTAGATATCGTAATTTTACGAAACCATTGCAATACCTAGTTATGTATGGAAAAAAAGTTCATACATATGTATGTATAATAATGTATATCATATCTATGTATAATAATGTATATATATTTTAGTCTTATGTACCTATATAATTTATAAAATAATTAATGATATTTACGTTATTACTTTAAAGCTGATATCGTTTTAAATAGTTATATAAATAAAACTCAAATCAAACTAAAAAAAAACAGAACTAGTATTAGATAGGTACTGTTTTTCTTTTTATTCAAATTTAAAATATGCTAGGGCGAACCAATGAAGGAATGCGAGAATAATATTGCTCTTACACTCAATATTTAGATCTATATTGATCGAACCGATTCATGTCAAAATAAAAATAAATAAAACGGGCAAGTGCATGTTGGGCACGCACATGATAGGGTTCCGTAGTCATTCTCACTACGATTTATAAAAAAGAGTTTTTTCAAAATTTTCGTGACCGAAGGGTTAAAATCAAAAAGTCATTTGGATTTTATTATTGCATTTTAGGAGACCTATCAAAGGACACCCCACTCAATGGGGTAAATGAAAAAAATGTGAGTTAACTTTTCAATCTATGATACCCCCTATCCAAAATATATTTTTGACAATGTTCGTTGTAATTTTCAGTGAAAGTACTAATTAAAAGCTACATTCTGAATTTTTTTTCAGATTTTTTGAATCGATAGTTTAGAAAATAGAAGAGGGGGGCGCTTTTTTAACGACTTTGGAGAGCAAATACATCGTGATGAAAGGGTTAAAATCAAAAAGATCTAATACATTTGAATCGGTGAGTGAAAGAACGATATATCTCCAAAATAACCATTTTGAGAAAAACGAAAAAAAACTGTTTTAAAGGAGAACTATGGGTTATTTGGTCTAATTATGTATTGTGACATTATAGAACTTATGTTAACCGATAATAATACGTACATAAATAAATTTAAAAAAATTGCAAAAAAAGATATTTGAAAAAAAAATGACCGGCAGTTATACTGTTCTTTCACTCAATTAAAAAAAATTGCAAGTTGGACTTGTACTGTTCTTCTTATAAACGCTTCAAATTATACTATCGATTTTGACGTACTGTAAATTTTTGTAATCATAATAACATTTTCTTCAACACCCTTAAAGTTTGAGTACCACCAGGCCCGGATTTACCATGCAGGCAGTGTAGGCAGCTGCCTATAGCGGAAAATTTTTAGGGGCGGCAAAAATTTGAGCTGGAAGAGCTAAAAAAAAGGTCTTCAGATTATTAGCAACATTTTTCTACTAAAAGTGCTTAAAAAAAAGGTTTTCAGTTTTTTATTGGTCAAATTTTGAAAAAATTCATCAAAAATCTTCACTTTTCAATCCAAAAGGGCGGAAATGTTCGCAACTGCCTATGGGCAGCAAATTTTTAAATCCGGCCCTGAGTACCACTGGTCTATAACTAGGACATATGTATACCAATAAGAAATTTATTGTTTTATACAAAAATTACGAAGATATCTATGCATGGATGACTGCAAACAGGGTAAAGTTAGAGCTGTTTGGTAACTTTTCCTACATCACGATAAACTTTTCAAAGAGATTACGATATTTTTTCTTGGATAGTCTAACAGTGTTAGTATTTACTTCGTAGGAAACTTTTTCAATGCTTAATAGTACACGGATCAGAAGATTTGTATTCAATATCGGAAATTCTTATATTTGTAGCCAGAGTGTTATTAGATATTTAGGTAATAAAAATAATGGTGGTCTGGGGGTGAGGTAAATTAACTGTCAAGTATTTGTTAAATAAACGACCTATGCATTGTTCTTATAATTTTATTGTGTTTGCAATAAACGCTTTTAATTAATTAGCCTGTGATAGTTGTCAATTTACATATACATAACTGACATTGAAGATAGGATAAGAATGATTAATGTCCGGTATTATAAAGGACCTAGCAAATTTGCAAGCTAGCAAACACTCTCAAATGGGGTATCAAAATTATATGACATTTCTGTTGAAGTTTTTGACAGATAGTTTCATACATAAGAAGTACAAAAAAGGTATATGTAAAGTATATTTACTTATAAAGTGTATTTACTAACCTTGCGTAAAAAATTGTAAAAAACAACTTACTGCGCCTGCAACTATCTGTTAAAAACTCAAAGAGAACTGTCAGATAAGTTTGATATCTCATTTGAGAGTGCTTGCTAGCTTGCAATCTTGCTAGGTTCTTTATAATACCGGACATAAGAGATTATTATCTTATGTGATGATTTTCTATTTATTTATCATTATTAAATAATGAATGATTTTATTAGATTGCTCCAGTTCTTTACATCAAATATAAATAAAATAAAAACCTTAGTCATAGCTTTAGAAATAGTGTCAGCGCCGTAACTACCACCGGGGCCCCCGAGCATAGGGAGAGGGGCACAGCAGTGTAAGAAAGGTTACAAATAATAAGATATATAGTATAAATATTTAGGTGCTAAGGTCATTAGAATTAATAGCACTTAAATTAGTTAACAACGAAAAAAAAGTCAATTTTTGCCCCGGGGTCCCCGAGCTTCTAGTTACGGCACTGAGTAATGTCTGTTCTCTAATTCTAATAGTGAAGAAATTTCACTAATTCAATATGTGAATAATCAAAACTGAATCAGTGAGAAATCAGTTGAAATCACTAATTCAGTTTTAGAGAGTTGGTATTTTTGTTTAATTTATTCGTATTATCGAGGTTTCACTGTAATTGTATTGATATGAACATCAGATTTTTATTTTAACGGAAAAGTAAATATTTAATATTTCCTAAAAGAAAAACAAACAAAATAATTTATATTTTTAATCTTTCAAATTCACTCCGAGATTTTCCTTTAAAATGTAATATTTACTTCAAATATCTTTAAAAGAATGGAAGCAGGAACTTTTATATAAAAAAATCTTTACGGTTTAAGTTCATATGGCGTAATAAACTTTTTCATATTTCGTCCGCCTACAAAAATACTTCTAACGCGTTTACAACGAATATAAAAAAAATATATGTACTTTTCTTCCCGTAAATTAGTTTATACATATTAAGAAAAAAAAACGGCAGTTTATCTTTTTAGGAGAAAATTAAAAAGGACATGAATTTTTATGTTCTTTAATTTAATTACACATTCATTTATTTTTCTTTCTGTCATTTTATTTATGACGACGTTTAAGAATTACAAATATTTGTCATGTGCGAGCATATGCGTGTTCCGTACCGTCTGATTTTTCAATTTATTCGATAAATTGTATTTATAGTCCAGGAAAAATAGACATAAAAATATAGAAATACAGAAATCATCCTTTAAGTGCCGTTTTCTTTATTTGTAATTATATTTTTCATGTATAAATGTATATATTCTTATAGACGGATATCTGCCAAATGATTATATTGCAATAAATTTCGATTTTTAAAAATAGATAAGTGGAAAATGTGCTTAAAACATCGCGCGAGGGTCGCGTACCTTGAAGACCCCATTTTGCTCTGTTCCGACGTAGTAATTTTAGTTAATTTTTTTTAAAGCATCGTCAACTAATGTACTTTCGATTCCTATGAAACAGAAAGAGTTATCTCGATCTTGCTGGTTATGTGGAATATATATGTTTAAGCTGCAACTCTATATTATGTTTTACATAGAACGATATCGTATGCTATGGAAAAATGCGCGGAGTTATAAATAACTCTTTATAATTCATGAACGGTTTCTCTTGCATTAAAATCCGTAGATTCGTTTTTGTAGTAAATTATCTCAGCTACAAATTAGTAAGATACATTTTTTTTCGAAAAGCTCGCCGTTTTCGTGATATTTGAAAAATACTGTTTTCGTGAACTTTGACCCCACAAAATTGACACTTGCACACATCAAATCGATGAGGAACTTTCACACATTATTAAGTATCTTTATACTAAAGTGTATACAAAAATTTAGCCTGTTACAAATTTCTTCCTTGTTGTACGTCTATTTTTCCTGGACTATTATTCGACATTCTATTGTGATACAATTATAAAATTTGATACATGGTTTTAGAACAACACGCCGAGATGAGATTGGCTTCAATTCGGGCTAGATGAGACCAGGGCGCCTATTCTCGAACTCACTCGAATATGTTGATTCGAGTTTTTCGTTCGAGATTTTAAATCTCACATACCCAGGAGCAGTCGAGATTTTTCAATCGACATTTCTAGAAAAAAGTTGCATCGAGATTCTAGTAAATAACTTAGTGACTTTTAGTTTAGTAATCTTGGATGAGTAAAAGTTGAATGCACTCGAGAATACTTTTTTTATTAAGGATTGATAATCGAATTTCGACGAGGCTAATAAATAATATTAGCCTCGTCGAAAGTCTCGCTGAGGATTATCAATCCTTAATAAAAAAGTATTATTACATATTTGCTCTTTAAAACAATAATTAAATAAAAATATATACAAGATTCGTTATATTACAAATATCTATTGTAAAAAAAATTGAAGAAAACATATTTTAGAAAAAAAAAATCACATGAGACTTAATTTAAGGTAGTAGTCTGGTAACTTATGCCTATTTTCATGACTTCTTTGGAGGGTGGTTTTTTATAGGAAAATAAAAATGAATTATCTTGAATATTTAGAGTGTTTTTATTTACATATTGAAAATATAAAAAAAAATTTATTTGAAAAAATTTAATAGTTTATTACTATTATTATTGTCACTCGAAGTTGGAACCTCAAAAAAATGCACGTGGGTGGCGCGGGTGATTTTGGCTCTTGATGTTATCTGAAATCAAATATTCTTGATTATTCTTAATCTATAGACATGTCATTCTGGTCGGAACTACTGAAGTTAAATTTCAAGGGTAAATAACAAAATGGCGGACTTTGAAAAAAAAGTTCTTAAAGAAAGGGTTGTAAAATAAAAAGTTAGGGGTGAAAAAAATTCTCGTTAGTACCGACGAGAACTATAAGTGTGTAGAACAGCCTGTTAAAATTTGAAAGCAATCGGTTCAGTAGAAAAAAAGTTAGGACCCGGGCCACCCACGTGCATTTTTTTTGAGGTTCCAACTTCGAGTGACAATAATAATAGTAATAAACTATTAAATTTTTTCAAATAAATTTTTTTTTATATTTTCAATATGTAAATAAAAACACTCTAAATATTCAAGATAATTCATTTTTATTTTCCTATAAAAAACCACCCTCCAAAGAAGTCATGAAAATAGGCATAAGTTACCAGACTACTACCTTAAAACATTCGGTTTAAGTCTCCAGTTCGAGACCCAGATCGATACGAGTCTGACATAATTTTTTTACGAGACGAGACCGAAATAAGGGCCGAATTAAACAAAAAAAATGTTATTTACCTAGTAGTATATTTTAGTTTATTAATGATACAAAAATACTTTTTGTTGAATTTGAATGACAATCAAAGCCCATTTTTCATATTTTTAATTAAAAATACTGTTGAATATTTCATTGTTTAGTATCGTTAATTTCATCTAGATCAGCGGTTCTTAAACTTATGTGGTCTAGGGACCCCTTTTTTGAACAATTATTTTTCAGGGACCCCCATATCTGATAGAAAAACAAAGAAGGTCGTTAGATACTAATTAATCACTGGTAAGTAGAAATATAAAAGTACTTCATGTAAAAAGTAATTTATGCCAAAAATGTTTCACGGACCCACATAAAAGTTTAGCGGGCACCCGGGGGTCCGCGGATCCTACTTTAAGAACCGCTGATTTAGATGAATTAATACTTTTGATAGATAGTACATATTTTAATTATACCATTAAAAATATATATTCCAAATACCAGAACATACAAAATTAATAATACCGAATAAAAATAATTGACTTAAAATCAAAGAACTATTGACTACCACTACAATACTTGACACGGCAACTACATATCGATTCGCTGTCTATAACAATAGAGGTGGTGACCCACGGTAAGAAAATGAACACATACACACACACACAAACACACACACACGCACAAATATATACAAACGTTGTTATATACTCGACTAGTAGCGAGACGCATTAACGGTTCGGTGGTGCCACCTGGCGTTGTCACGTAGAAATAACGGCTGGTGTTCACATGCGTCATATCTCGACTACGTGCTGCGCTAGCAGTAATCAACATTGAGCCGTAAAGATGCCGAAGCAGCTACGTTACAAAAAGGGAATTTTATAAATTGTGAACTTCTTTCCGATAAGGGTAGGAACTGGAGTTACAAACTCGAAGCTCCAGAAAAATTAAAAAATGAGATATATGAACCAGACATATGGCCCGAAAATGTTATCGTAAAGAGATTCTTTTTTCGTCGACAAGGGGGAGCTTTCCAACAATAAAAATCATCTCAACAATGAAAATATAAAGGAAGGTAAATTTTTCAAAATTAAAATTTTCCATCTAAATATACAAAGTATCAGGAACAAGATAGATGAACTAGAACTGTTACTCTACAAAGAGGATCCCAACATAATTTGTACAACTGAACACTGGTTAGACAACAATGAAATAAATACAATCAAAATCTCTGATTACAAGCTGACATCCTACTTCTGTCGCGAAAATTCCATACATGGAGGTGTCTCAATCTATATAAAAAACAATATAATCTGTGAAAGCGTTATTGATACTAGTCACCTAACGGTAGAAAAACATTTTGAGTGCTGTGTTACTAAATGTGCAAACCTCAACATAATTATAGTAAGTGTGTACCGAACACCAGACAGTGATTTTAACTTATTTTTACAAAGATTTGAAGAACTGATATTATTAATAACACGCGACAAATGTACAATCATTATTGCTGGCGACTTCAATATAAACTTTTTAAATACTTCTGATACGAAATATAAGAAACTTTATAATCTGCTGGTGTCATTTAATCTATCCTGTTTAATCGCGCAGCCTACCAGAGTGACGTGCAACACTTCAACACTCATAGATAATATAATTACTAATATAAACGCTGAAACTTGTCTAGTAAATACCGTCACTACATCATTATCGGATCACCACGCATGTACTGTCAGTTTTGAACAACAACTAGAAATTAAAAATAAAAACACGATATACAAACAATGTAGAACATATACTGAAGATCAACATTTTATTTTTAACTATTTGCTACAAAATGAAAACTGGAGCAGTATTTTAAATAATTTTGATGTAAACAAAAGCTATAACGATTTTCATGAAACTTTTATGTATTATTTTAATGTAGCTTTTCAGAAAAAATTAATAAATACAGCTAATCAAAACAATACTAATACTGTAAAGAAATGGATAACTGATGATATCAAAAAACTTTCTAAGGCAAAATACGAGCAATATTTATTAATTAAAGATCTGAAAAGTTGCAATTTTAATTCTAATTTTAATGTTAATTACCATGTTTTAAAATATAAATTGTTATGTAAGGATCTAAATAGGCAAATTCAGGTTGCAAAGAAAAGTTACTATGAAAGTGTTATAAAAAATTCTGACAATAAGACTAAAGTAATATGGGACATTATTAAAAACCAAAACAACCCAACAAATAAAAATAACAAAACACTTAACACTAACATAAGAAGTACAAACGGTCAAACCATAACACATATAAATGAAATAGCAAACGAATTCAATAATTATTATGTAAATTTGACAAAATATATAGACATAGATGAACCTGACCTAAATCAAAGGATAAATACTGCAAATAATTTTGACAGTTTATTTCTTTACCCTTGTACTGATAATGAAGTGTTTAATATAACTAGAACATTAAAAAATAAAAAAACCTTTGGGTGGGACGAAATTCCTGGTACTATTGTTAAAACTTATATACATCTTTTGGCGACCCCGCTAAGACACTTAATCAATAATTGCTTTAGAGAAGGTATTTTCCCAGACAAATTAAAATTATCTATTGTCAAACCTATCTACAAAAAAGGTGAAAAAGAAAACATTAGCAATTATCGGCCAATATCATTACTATCAAATTTCTCAAAAATCTTTGAAAAGGCTTTATTGAATAGAATAAACAGTTACCTTCTCAAAAACAATATTATTTCTAACAACCAACATGGATTCAAACCGAGTAGTTCGATAGACCTTGCTATATTCAAAACTATGAACATTATACTTAATGCATGGAATGAAAAAAAAATCAGTGTTCTTGCCCTATTTGACTTGTCAAAGGCGTTCGACTGCGTCCATCATGAACTTTTAATAAATAAATTGTATGCATATGGTATACGAGGACTGGGTCTAAAACTTATTAAATCATATTTAGAAAATCGAACTCAGAAAGTTGAAATATGCAAATACGAAAACGGACAACTCGTCAAATCTGTCTCGGAGAAGAAAAACATTACGATCGGAGTTCCTCAAGGGTCAGTCCTCGGACCATTGTTATTTATATTATATAACAATGATATAGGCGTGATTTCCGGTAACAATACCATACTTTTTGCTGATGACACAGCTATTATTTACAATGAAATTAATAAAGACAATTTGGAGAATAACATAAACTCATCATTAAGTGTTTTGTCAACATGGTGCAAAAAAAATGGTCTAAAACTAAACCTAGATAAAACTCAGTATATACGCTTTGGTACATACGGGGATTGCGAGAATGAACTTCATTTACCTTATTATGGAAATATACAACTAACAGACGAAGTAAAATTTTTGGGGATACACATTGATAAAAACTTATCATGGAAATACCATATAGAGACGACTATTACTAAAATAAATAAATACATCTTCTTGATCAGGTCACTAAAAAACACCGTTTCAATAGACATTCTAAAAATCATATACAACGCATACATAGAATCACAATTACGATACGGAGTAATTTTTTGGGGAAATTCTCCGCACGTCAAAAACATATTCACAACACAAAAAAGATGTCTGAGAGCGATGTGGGGTGTTAGTTCTCAAACATCTTGCAGGTCCCTCTTCAAACAAACAAACATACTAACTATATATGATTTATATATTTATGAATGCTGTGTCTTCCTTAAAAAATACAAAGAATACTTCAATGAAAATGTATCTACGCATTCCTACAATACCCGAACAGGACACCAATACAGAGCGACAGCCACAACGCTTGCAACAGCGTATAAAGGGCCGCTAAATTATTGTATCAGGTGTTTTAACAATTTACCAGGAAATTTTAAAGAACTCCCATTAACAGAATTTAAAACAAATATTAAAAAATACCTGATTGATAGCAATAACTATAGCCTGTTAGAATATTTTAATTCAAAATGAATCTGCCTAGGAGGATCCTAAAAATACAACAATTTTAATTCTCAATTTTCAAATTTTTACATTTAATGTTTAACATCTAGATATATTTTTAAATTTTAACTATATTTTAATATTTGCAATGTATTGACGCATTCTACAACTGTAATAGCCAGTTTTACAGAATAAAGATTATTATTATTATTATTAAATGTTATGATATAGTCAAGATAATCATCCATAGTGCTACGAAAGCTAGAATATCGAGTTTTTGAATAGTTAGATTTATTAACGCATAAATTATCAGGGTCGGTACAAGAGATACATTTCGAGTGTCGAGTAACAAAGTGGGGGAGGTTTTTTTCCCCTTAAAATTCAAAATCTGACTCAATTATTTCGAAGTACATTAATTAATTTTTAAATAAGGCGAAAACAGTTGTACGCTTATTACTTTTAATGATATACATAGAATGGACTGAGCCTTCCCTATCCAACTGTGAAGTAAATACTGGCGAAGAGATAAAGCGATAAAGTAGCCAATACCTGTCTCTTTCTAGAATTCTAATTGGTCACGTCACAGGTTTGCAGTCATTACAGACCTACAGAAAAGAGACAGGTATTGGCTACTTTATCGCTTTGTCTCTTAAAAGAGAGTGGTGAATTTTGTGAAACTATTGCTCAGTCCATTCTATAAGTCTATGTTTTTAATGAAAAGTTCTTCAAATGCTTTTCTAATTTCTAAAGGGTAATTTGACACACGCAAATATTTCGAGTGTTTAGTACAATGCCAGCCCTGCAAATTGCACCATTTCATTTCAAAATGAGAAAACAGAACCCTTATTATAGGATCACTTTGTCTATCTGTCTGTCTGATCGTCAAGACCGTTTTTCTCAGAAGCAGCTCAAGGTATGAAACTGGAATGTATATCAAATACTAACATCTGCAGCCTCCTAATTCTGTAATTTCTTTTAAGTTTCTAACTCAATCCAATAGAAAGATAGGTACAGTATTTCAAAGCGTATTTTGACCGACTCACTCAATGATCATTCCATTGACCTAGAATCTTGAAATTTGGCACTAAGGAAAGTCTCATTATGGATTTATTTTATTTCAATGATTATTTTTCAAAATCTACATTTTAATATTTTTATAATTTTTTTATAATTTCATTGATAAACAATGTAAAATTGTACGAAACATTCCGGGCGTACATATATAAATTCTACTCGCATTTGACAATTTTTTTAACCTTAATTGCTAAAGGTAATTAAGTACCAACTACATCCCAAACTACATTAGTGTACTTGTTTTTCAATCTTGCATAGTATCACCAAAGAAAATATACCATCTGTACTAAAACCGACGTAAGCTTACTACTTTTTCATCCCTTTTTAAACTTGCATGTAATCCATCTTGTAAAACACTAGCATTAAAACGCCCGAAACAAAAACAAAACTCGGGGTAGTTTGTTGTGAACAAGTCTGCTGTCTGATCGTATCAGTTATCGTCAACAGAACTTGGTGAATTTTACGAATAAAGAACATCCTATGGCTTATCTCATGTTACTCCTCAAAACAGAGTTGGGCGTTTGTAGATATGTGATATTTTTTTATAAAATTTTAACGTCAACCGTACCGTGTATATAAAATAAATAAAAATAATAAAATATTTATATCTACTCACAGATTAAAAGACATTGGACTCTGATACCCCCCCCCCTCTTTATTTTATAATTAATACAATAATAATATATTTATATAATATATTAATATGTACTGTGTAAAACTTTTGAGTATATAGTATGATCCAATAATACAAGGTCTGCTTGGCAGTTAATTTGTTTTATACTGTGACGTCATTGCCAAGAATTTTTTCAAATAAGGAATTTGTGACAAACGAAATATAAATAAATCAACGAACAATACTTTTTACACAATAGTTTTTTAATTATTTAATTGTCGATAAATTATTTTGAAGCACAACACATAAATTTCTTGTCGATGTAATACGTCATCGACAAATTTTTTTATAAAATGGCGGCAGTCAAAATATCCAGAGTAGACCTTGTTTTGTATATATGTCGTTTTATAAGCATTAAACCAATTTTAATACTTTTTAGAGATTTTATCTGTCTGTAGTCCATAACACAAAAACTACTGATGGAATTTTCACTGTTCAATAACCTAAGATTAGAATTAGTTAAGGCTATATGAAATTAAGTTAGGGCATGCCAGTAATAACGAAAAATTACAATTGATATTTAAAAAAAAAACTTTAGTGGGATAGTATTCTTATTTCCATAATACGTATTACATGAAAATTATATTAACTTTTTTTTCTTTTTTAGAGTTAAATTTTCTATAAGAAAGGTCATAACTCATAACAAATGTATTAAAATATTCCCTTGCAAAGATATATCCCCCTTTACAGAATCTTTTTTATAAAAATTTTATCCATCATCTGTTGTTTGAATATATACACGTGTTTTTTTTACATTTAAAAGCCATTTTTGACGTATCGCAGAGAAAAATACATTTAGAAAATAATATAATTATTATAATATAATTTCGAAAAATTCTTTCTTAGTGGGTGCTTACATCATAATAGGAAGGCATCTACGAAATTTCACGTTTCTAGGTCCAGGGGTTTGGGCTGTACGTTGATATGTGAGTGAGTGAATGAGTGAGTGGTTAAGGATAAACCTTTTTATAGATATAGATTGTCACCATAAAAAAGTAAACTTTTAAATTCTTTAGCCAATGGCAGTAGTTAAATCTTATTATTACATATTTTTTATTATAAACCATTTGTTTATTATAAAACAATTGGATTTATTTATAATAAAAAAAAGTAACAATAAGATTTAAGTGTTGTCATTTCTCAATGAATTGAAAAGTTGACTTTTTATGGTGGCAATCGATTATAGATGTCTTTGGGAACACATACAAATAGTTGAGCGAAATTTAAGGTTCTAACAAAAAAAATATTGTAAATTAAAGACAATCATGATCCCCAACTTCAGAGGACTATATCTTAAAAGTTTGAGTTTTTAGGACTTAGTGCCCATTGACACTTTTGATCTACTCATCAAGGACTATCATAATCCAAAGTTTCAAAGAGTTTGACCGAAACCCCTTTCCCATAAGGATTCTGCGGGGTCTTTTCTAATTAATATTTTTTAATAAAATTATAAAACATAAAAGGCTAACAAATGGTACTTTATTAGAATTCTTCGACAATTAACTTCAGTTGAATTCAACGCGAGAAAGCACTGTGCAATCACTTGGCAGATGTTTTTTTTGTACGTGATTGATTAAGTACTTTGAAAAATAGTTTAATAGTATTTGCATATACAGAATGAACAAAAAATGTTTTAATAAAAAATTTTAGAATAATTAAATTCTATATAATGTAAATCTTAAGAAAATTGGTGCCATCCGTGACTTTACTATGGTATTCTACTGAATTTTTTAAATGACAACATAACTTTTTGATTGATTTTATGAATAGATCTTTATTTTTCGCATACAACCTTATAGAATTTTAATGAGATTGTAAACCAAAAATTTAGAGAAAAATTAACTTTTATAATCTCAGATCACATTATCTGCAACTTATCAAGTAAGCCTTGAAAAATGAATCTTGTAATATATAAAAAAAATTATCAAAGCCCACACTAACCTTGCCAATCGATTCGTGAATCAATCCCAAGTCCAACGAGGTACATGAAGCCACATATGAAAAAAAATGAGGGGGGGGGTCATGGGCTAAACTAGAACCACAGACCTACCATTTAGCGAAAACCCGAAATCTCTAGGTGGTCAAGGGGTCGAGATCTTGCGGTGGAAGACGGACGGACGGACGGATGGATGTTATAGTACCTAACGTAACTGATAACACCAATTCTTCGTAGATTAACATAAAACGGGAAATAATTTCTCTAAAAACATTTGTTGAAATAATGAATATTTTAGAAAAGATAAGCAATAATCTATTTTTTTATTCATCCTGTAGAACGGTCGAAAATACGAAACGTCAACTATTATAAGAACAGAAGTGCATTGAAAAATATAAACATATCGCTTCATTTTGCAATACCAAATAAAAAAAAAACAATTGAATCTTTTAGAAAACATAAGCAATAATGCATATTTTTTATTCATCCTGTAGAACGGTCGATTCAGTTCGGTAATGAGCATGTAAAAAATAGGAAACGTCAACTATTATAAGAACAGAAAGTGCATTAAAAAATATAAACATATCGCTTCACTTTGCAATACCAAATTTAAAAGAATCAATTCATTAAATAATGAATATTTTAGAAAATATAAACAATAATCCATATTTTTTATTCACCCTGTAGAACGGTCGATTGAGTCCGGTAATGAGCTTGTAAAAACACGAAACGTCAACTATTAAAAGAACAGAAAGTGCATTGAAAAATATAAACATATCGCTTCACTTTGCAATACCAAATTAAAAAAAATCAATTCATTAAAAATCAAGGAAAAAATTGAAAGAGAAATAATAACGAAGCTAATATTTTCTAGTTCTCATTAGCGAACGTTATCAGAAAATAATAACCTTTACGCAAACTCCGGACAAATACTTATCGGTTCAATTTAAAAGAAGGATTCCCGGAATTGTAGAACCAATTTATACAGCTAACGACTTAAGACTTACTTCTTTCCATCCCCGTTTTCTTGTTTCATTAATTATGTAAGAAGATGGTACCATAAAAACCAGATGCCCATAAAACTGAAGATATATTAAAGTTTATTGAAAATTTATGAAATCGTAAAGAAAAATCAAGCGCTAATAATTAATTATAAAAGAATTTTACTTCAAGATTTTAGCCTCGAATAAACTAAAAATATATAAACTTTTCTTAATCTAGGGTAAAGTGGGTTAAATGCATAACTCATCACTAATATTGTATTATGTATCTTACTAATTTTTACAGCTTTACAGTATTCCTTTTTACTGGGGGGGGGGAAGGTAATATTTTGTTAAACAAATTATTACATCAATGAAAAAAACATCTGCCAAGTAAATGCACAGTGCTTCCTCGTGCTAAATTCATCAAAGGTAGTTAATTATTGAACAATTTAAATAAAAAATATTAATTAAACATTTTTATTTATACGCACCTCGTTATTATGTCGTATATTTTGAATTTTTTGACAATTCCAATCAAAATCATTATTTTTCTGCCATCCAAATGTCAAAATGACATTTAAAACGTCAAAGTGACATTTAAAACGTCAAAGTGACATTTAAAACGTCAAAATGACATTTAATATGTCAAAATAAATAGCAATTTTAAAAAACAAATGACGATTCTTTTAAAACAAATTGAGATAAATCTTTGTAAGGGAATATTTTACAACAAACGTAGGTGACCTATATTATAGAAAATAGAATGCTCTACAACCCCTCCCCTTACACACGATTTTAATACTTTTGAAATGGGACCGTCCTCCAACCAGACCCAACCAACCAACCAAGTTTCATTAATATCAACAACAAGGATTGGGGGACAAACAGACACACAGACACGGAACAAAAAGTGTTTGTCTTGACCTGAAACGGATAGATCCGGTAAAATTTTTAAAATCGGAGAACAAATTTTTTTTCTCGTTTTAAAACGATAACAAAGCTTCTCGTATCTTCGATATTGCGAGGAAGCAATTAAATGTATTTTTAACAATTGACTTGTTGTAATTATCCGTGGGGGGGGTCGTTCAAGGGTCCATACTTTCTATGATAGGCAGATAGTAAGTGAACTACTGAACCGATTTTAGTAAGATTTTCATTGTTATAAATGTTTAATCAGGGGTAAAACAAACACATTAAGAAAGAAAATCGATTCCGAAAATACACGTTAAGTAAACCGCAGAAAATCAATTGTTTTTCATACTCTAGTAAATATTTCTTTAGAATTTGGCTTCTGAATGGTATATATTTCCTCGCAAGCAGGTTTATTTCAAAGGGAAATATTTAACAACACCATACGGAGCAAGATCAAGGCATGAAAACTTTAAAAGGAAAGACAATATCTCTACTTGACAGCGAATAAAACTTTCTTGATATAACAACTTTTATTGCTAACGTTAAATCGTACACACCGGCTGATGAGTCTTGGGAAAAGGAGGGGTTTGAAGAAAATTGGGGGAAGAGTTACTTTTAATAATAAAGATGTAATTTACAACAGTTTAAGATTAAAGGTTTAAACTTGATACGTGAAAAATATATTTTTTAAATTGTTTTTATGATATTATGTGCAGATTTTACGGGAGGGGGAAGTGAAGTAGAGCAACTGCCCGGGACACCAGACCTGGAGGGGTGGCGGATGGTCAAATGGATAAGCTTAATTCTAATTAAAAAAAATTCTTATGGAATATGGATTGAAAATTTGAAATTTTTAAAAGAACTGTAGCCAAATATTTAAATGCTTATTAAATTTTTCTATACGGGATTGTAAAATTTACACTGAATAAAGAAAAATGAAATATTAAAGAATAAATGGTATGGCCGAACAGGCCGTTTAAGCAGACTGTATGGTTTATGAAATTCGTCTGTTCTAAATCAAATTCACACCTACCTTTGATTAGTCGGATGACATCTACAATGACAGGTGCAATAGACTCCAGCTTCAGCGTGACGGATAATATATGAAAAAAGGAGCTTAAGATCGCCACGTTTTCACTAAAATCTATTATGTTTAGTCCAGACAAATTCACAGTAAAAAATATAATAATCACTTTACACAATACAACAATTTGAAGTTAACAAACACACTTGGTACTTTTGGTCGTTAAATAATTAACATATAATACGATACAGTTGAAACACGGAGTGTTACGATACTATATACGAATATATCGGAATATTACAATACTCTCTAAAGAATAATACAATAATACTTCGGTACGGTGTATACACGGAGTGATACAATACAATACTATTTCGGTACGATGTATACACGGAGTGATACAATCCTATACTGTTCTAAAATAAAAATATTTCGGATCACGCAAACTTATTGCAATTATAAGTTTGAACAAGTATCAATTTAATTACCAACGATGCATTATCTATCAAGTGGCTACATCTATTGATAAATAAATCGATATTAATTACAAATTAGGAATCTGTAATAAGTACGCTAAAACAAAAAAAATTATTGAATAAATTGCAATCTGAAGAGGGGGGGGGGATCTCACCAAGTGCATTACTAGAGTCGCTAATGCCGGCCTTGATGACATAAGATGATTGCATATATATTATAGCGTCATTATGTATATATTTTAATAATTTATGTTACAGGTGTTTGTCAAAATTTTGGAATTGGGACAGGGGGGAGAGGCGTTATCTATAATTTTAATTTTATTTAAACTTCCTATTATACAAATGTGCTAGTAATTTTGATTAATTAAAAAAAATCAAGTATATGCGATTGTATTTTGCGTAAACGTTTCACCATACATTACAGTAAATATTTTCAGAGTTTCCAAAATGTCCATAAATTAATTTTCCAAAAAACTAGCAACGGCTTTGCTAAAAATTAAAATTAATATCGTAATAGAAAATTTCATTACATATGCAACGTGATATACTCTCGTATTATAAAATTAATATAAGCAACGTATGTTCTTAAAATTGATGATGGCATATTATATCTACCTAATAATAAATTAACGCTGTGCATGAAAAATATCTGTCAGTCATACAAAAACAAAAACAACAACAAAAAACTAAAGAACATGGTAAGCGCATGGTAACATTTGCATTGAAAGTTCAAATATATTACTTTTAATGAAATAACCATCTGGTGCAGTGGCGAGTTATTCTAAGACAGTGGTTTAGTAAGGAAGAGGGGGTTAAGGGGATAAATACCCCCCTCCCATGAGTATACAAAAATTATAAGATGATTATAATACACGATCATTTTTTCAATAATGAATACATCTAAATGAAAATTAAAACCAATTTTTGTATTATGCACAAAATAAAAGATGATTTTCATAATAAAAAATATAACTTTATGAGGTTTAATACTAAGTCATATCTTCCCATCGAAAAAAGTTATTCACGCCACTGGCTCTTTCATAACACAGGCATTTAAAAAGCCACCTAAAGTTTTGAAAGAGCCAAGTTATTATTGCAGGACTGAAATTTTACATTAACAAAGATATATTTACTAATAATCTTAAGATATAATTTTGTATCTTATATATAATGTTAATTGAAAACAATACAAAAGCATTAATAATTAAAAACGAAGATAAATAATTAAAAAAACTTAAAAACATTTTTGGCAAAAATAATGCAATTTTCCTTTTACGCCACCGTTGCCACTCTTGATTGCTATATAAAAAAAGCTGGCTTTTTCATTACACTACAGCCCGGCTCTTTCAAAACATATTCTCCCAAGACACATATTTTCGAAAATTAGTATGAAATCAAAGATTTGCCTGCAAAATATATATGTTGTTAGAAGGCCTAATATATTTATAAAATTATAGTATAATCATATTACTATTAGTTTCGTACGTATAGACGTCAGAAAACAAATAAAATAAACTCAAAAATTTACTTTTTGACGACGAAATCTTCAATACATCGTATCGACGCCGTTTATTTTTGATAAACTGTCAAATGTTTGTGGGCGATATCTGGCTAGTGTTACTATCTTAAAATAATAATACATGCATAATTCATTCAAAAACTACCGCGTAAATGATAATGGCTCTTTCAAAACATGGCTCTTTCATGCCACTCTTCCCCTACAAGAAAGTCCCGTGGTAACATGTAAGAAGATATGCAACCATATCAAACATGGCTGCAAATGTACTTTCTGGAAAAATGCCATTGCATCTACAAATATTAAAAATTTACAGTGCTTGTTTCTGAATAAAATAAACGAGTATTTACATAATATTTAGCAAAGTGAATAGGCAGAAGTGGATAAAGACAGGATTACCTTCCTATATTTTGCCCAAAAGCTGATGTTTATGAATTTATTATTCCAAAATATGAGAAAAAAAATATGGAAATATTGACAGGACATGGGGACTTTGGACGGCATCTACATCGAATTGGAAGGAGACAATCAGAAAACTGCGCTGAATGTGAAATGATTGATACTCCAGTTCACAGAATAATGTTTTGTCCAAATTTTACAGAACAAAGGGAAGAGCTAAGAAGAAAGGTAGGACATTGGGCTTCAAGGATACATGAAATAATAGATCCATATCTAATAGAAAAGCTCAAAGAACATCTTATAACCTTCACCATAGTGATGAACTATAAATATGGTATTAATTGGGATAAAATAAATAAATTAGAATATTAAATATGTATACTGTATATTAAAACCATAACTGATAATGGGCGGGTTAACCCTTAATTACTCACGCTTGTGTATTTTGTACATCAGTAACGCATTTTCTGCGATTACTAAATGCACAAATTTTTGTGGGACTGTACACCTCCATCTAACCTTTGTTTAGTCATTCTAGAGTGTGATAGGAATCCGGCAGTCAAAATTTGAGGATTGTAGTAGTTTGTATTAATTTTTAACTTACTAAATATAGGTGATATTAATGCACAAATAGCAGCATCCTAAGCGAAGAACCGCGTTTTTGAATACATTAGTGATGTTGCTGATGGAAGACATCTTGTCAAAAGAGCAAAATTAAAAAAATTACCAACAAAAATAAAATTTTTGCTGCCCGATTTATTACAAGATGAATATTGAACAGTTTTGTGTACTTTTTTATATTTATTTTGGTTAGTTTTTCTTTCTAATCCTTAATTTTTAGTTGGGTTAATTTTAAGAAATTATTTTAGTTCCTCAAAAATAAAAAGTACATAATATGAATTGGGTAAAAAAATTAATATAATACCTTCAAAATTCCCAAAAACTAACTTTTTTATGTGGTGTATAGAATACACCGCACGAGTAACTGTGTTACGATATTTCACGCGAGTAATTAAGGGTTAATAGATCGCCTGTAAAATTACTATATCATTAAATAAACTGAAAAGACCTAATCACTTTATGGCGAGATTGTTCTTTATTTATTTATTTATTTTGGTATCATCGCAGTTTTTTTTGTAAAAATAAAAAACCTAAAACAATCAATATTTAAGAAAACAAAATACAGTCCCTCAGAGATGGCCATTATAACGAACAAAAAGTAAACAAAAACGAGAAAACGTCGTAGAAATTATCGTCTTCGTCACAGGGGGATTATAAAAAAGGATATCCTGCCAGCAGCAATAGAGGCAGTCACTATATACACTGTAATTTTCATATAATCAACTTCTTTCTGTAATAGGGCCACGCGATTCAAGCTGAAGCCATTAAGATAACCTCTCTGCTCATTGTTGGAGACAAAGCGGTAACTACAGCTTGAGTTTAATAGTGTTGTGTGTGTATATGTATGACTGGGATAGAGATATGTGCAGTGGCGTGCGCATGTGCATAGTTTGGGGCAGTTGTTCCTAAACTGTTAATAGTTTTAAAATAAATTAGGTATTTTTTAAGTATTTTTGGGCGCTGAAAACGTACATGACAATAAAAAAGCTCGCGGATCCCCAACAAATTTTACTATACTAAAAAATAGAAAAACAATTTTAAAAATGAAAGCTTCCATGGGACGTGATAAATTTTATTTTAATCAAATTTTATTAATGTTTTTTTGTAGATCAGACTTTTCTCTCCAATTATTTTTTTTGTTTGGTGTACAATTATTTTTGATTGAGTTATGAATAAAATATTTTTAATTTTCCAAATCTGCTCTTGAATTGTTTACAGTCATTTGTTCCTTTGTTATTTATAGGCGTTCAAAGTTGACGATGTGGTTTCTGGTTTGATCGCAAATAACTCGGTTAAAAATGGTCGTACATAACGATACAAAAATGTACATACATTAAAGATAATAGTCTGATCAACAAATGTAGGGGAGAGTCCCCCAAGGTGGACACTAATCTTTTAAACAATCGTAGAATCCAAACAACATTACATATCTTGTACAATTATACATTTTCTGAAACCTTAACTCATAAGCTTACTGTTCATGAAACACAATTTTGATATCATCAATATAACCAAAGTTTTAATTAATTTTAAATATAGTAAAAAATTTCGACTTTAAAAAAAGGTCTCCCAAGGTGGACACCTTTGAGAAATCCACTCCAAAAATTGGAAAAATAATCCAAAAATTCATGTTTTGATCATTTTATTCAATCTTTGATGTTTCTTATTTGAAATTACATCGAATGCTTATGAAAAAGGAATTTATTACAAAATAAGCAAATACCAAGCGTTAAATAGACAAAAAAAGGTTTACGGAGTTACACTGAGGACAAGTGTACCAAGAGCCGCGCATTTTGACACATTTCAAGGCGTAAGTGTAGAGGAAAAGAGATAACTGCTAACGATTTTTTGAGGAACAGTTTTTGCTGGCAAACACCATACTATCCCAACGTACCATAAGTAACTACGCAACAAAAAGCAAGTGTCCACCTTAGGGTAAAAAAAGTGTCCAACTTAGGGTCAGAACGCAATTTTCTTGGCAAAAACGAAAAAAATTATCTACTCGCAATATCATGCAAATCTGTTTACAATATGTTTGTTTGGTACGTAAGCAGATTCAAAAGGGTATTTACTTTTCGGAAACACTGTTTTCGATCATTTAATCCCAGTTATTCGAAGCGTCTTCAAAACTTTCGGAGTGACTTTCTCGTACTGTGTAGTGCAGCGGACAAACAGCCACGATATGCCACTTCATGATATAACCAAAAACTGCGTCTCCCCAAACTGTAATACCGACATGAAGCGCACAGTGCTACCACCTGATACAAAAAAAATTTCCCATGGTGACCACCTTGGGGGGATGTCCACCTTAGGGGACTCTCCGCTAATTTATTAAATTTGATAAAAAAAATTATCATGGCCCCTGGAAGCTTTCAAAATTGATATTATATTTTTCATTTTTTGCAGTTTTATAACGATGACAAAAATGTTTGGGATCTGCAAACTTTTTTGATGTCGAATTCGTTCTCAACACGAAGAAAAAAAGGGTCGGTTAAAAGTACAAGACCTTTTTTTTGCGGTTTTTCTGTTACATAAGGTAATAGTAATTTACTCTCCAAAAAAAATTTTCACACCATTGCGATAATAGTAATTAGGGGCTAGCTATTTTCTCCATATTGAAGCTAGATAAAGAAAATATAACAAAAAAAAAAATTAAATATCGCAGATACTTTTTGTACAATTATTTTTGATTGAGTTATGAATAAAATATTTTTAATTTTCCAAATCTGCTCTTGAATTGTTTACAGTCATTTGTTCCTTTGTTATTTATAGGCGTTCAAAGTTGACGATGTGGTTTCTGGTTTGATCGCAAATAACTCGGTTAAAAATGGTCGTACATAACGATACAAAAATGTACATACATTAAAGATAATAGTCTGATCAACAAATGTAGGGGAGAGTCCCCCAAGGTGGACACTAATCTTTTAAACAATCGTAGAATCCAAACAACATTACATATCTTGTACAATTAAAAAAATTAAATATCGCAGATACTTTTTGATAGTCACTGGTTTATAAATGTTGTTGATAAAAGAGAGGTATTCATGCAATTGATGTTTAGATAAGGATCGAGAAAGCTCTGCGCGATGCACAGATAGCTTGATCATGCGCTTTCCAGTTTATTAGGCTTGTCAACTTTGGTAAAGAACATACCACGTATCGCCATCGAAAATATTTGGATTTTTCAATAATAATAATTAATATTTTTAAAAATTAATACATATTTATGTTTGAGAAAAAAACTTTTTTATTGTAGATTGGTTACTTTGGACATTTATAGTCCATAGAACTAATGTTATATGGTCATAACCTTAATTAAAAACATTTTAAAGGGTGCGATAAAAAAATGATACAGTTAGTGATCAGGGGTATTGTAAAATCAAGTATTTTAAAGATACTTTGAGGTATTCTGGATGTCTAAATTAGACATGTCATTGTGTCACCATTTTATCCATTTTACTCCAATAAACAGAAAGTGTGATTCTGGTTTTTTTTGGCACAAGTTTGTGATTATTTCTAACTGAAAACTCAATTTAGAAAATTTTGAAGGTTATGACTCATCAAAAATAATATCTCTGTTTGTCGACTTTAAAAATTCTGGGTTTTTGAGGTCTATGTATTGTTTTGAAGGCAATATATTTATAATTTTGATATTCCTGATTAAAGGAACCATTTCGATCCAGGAACATTAATCTTAAAAAATAAATATATTTTTTAAACTCTTGTCTGTCTGTAAACTCGAAAACTACTGAACCGATTTTGATTTAACTTTCACTGTCAGAATACCTAACAAGGGCTATAAATGATAGCATTGTTACATAGTGTCAATAGGGTACCTATTTGACTAAATTTTAAAATATATTGTAAATTGTGCGTATGTATATAATAGATACTCCCGTAGTGTTTTTTTTCCAAAATAATGCCGAAAAAAACACTAAAAATTAGTAAAAATAATCTTTTTCTATGCAAATGAAAAAATTCCCGCCAAACCGGGCATTCAAAGTCAATAGGGATCGAGTATTCTAACGATTTTAGTAAGTAACTACGTCATACCAAATACAGTTCTGCTATGTGCGTTTGCGATCACGTGACAAATAAGTTAAATATTAAATTTTAAAATTAGTTTTATTATTAAAATACTGACTTGTTTCAGGTAAAAAAACACTTGATTGTAATTATAGTAATAAATACTACACTATTTAGAACATTTTAGTCTTTATTATTAATAATGTCAAATACTCTATTTTAAAGAAAGGCAATAGAGTTAACCATACCAATTCTAAAAGCTACCATTTATACTACGATGTTATATAACATTGATGTTATTTTAGAAAATCAGTTGCTCCGGTTGGAGAGCTTTCGTCGACAAGGATAGAAGACAAATATAACGGGAATCGCGCTCGGTTTCAGTTTTGATTCCAGCAAACTTTTTTTATATATGTCTTTTTCAGTTTTGTGTAAATTTGAATTGGTTTATGTAATTCAGATGTACAAATATATGTATAAGGGTCAGAATTTAATTTATTAAAATTGAATGTGAAATTTTTCTGGGGAATGTGAAAAATAATTTGATTTTACATAAAGGTTATGTTTTCAAACTATGTTTCTATACATATCATAATGGACTTTTTTAATATAATTTCTACTTTTAATCACATTAGTTAGTAAAAGTTACTTTTTTTGTTTTTGATACGAAATTGGCATTAGTTAGAACAAGACGAGACAGAGACGATACCAACTTTATTTATAAATCTCGTTAAGAGTTTCAGTTTTAAAGAATTATTAATAATAATGATTGGTAAAAATTGACTATACTCTATTTCATTTAAGTACGGTCAAATCACCCAGCAACCACTGCAAACTTAAGATTATATTAACCATTAAATTAAAAATATGGAAGATTCGTGTGTAAAATATTTTTTAAATCATACAGCCCGATACTTTTCTCAAGAGTTCGAACTCGATCTTGATCTAGATCAGGAGATCCCAACCATTTTCCTACGTAGATCCTTTTTAAAAGAATGATTTTCTTTAAAAATCCCCTTATAATTTCAGATTCTATAAAAGATAAATATACCACAATCTTGTCGAAAAAATATAAGTAGAATATAAAAAAGGTCATTGCAATTCATAATTTTAAAACAAAAAAAATGTATCATTGACCAGAGATCTATTGCGGACCTCTGGTATACTAAAGACCCTTTTTAAACTTCCATAGACCCCAAAGGGTCTACCTGGACCCGTTGGAAATCCCTGATTTAGATTGATAAAAGACAGCAGTGATGAAAACTGATGAACTAAGGAAAGTTAGTTCTACATTCTGCATCTTCCTCCCCCCTTAAGTTTTTTAATCACTTGTTAATCCTCATAAACTCTTCTACCTCATTATGTCATCCCTCTGCACCTTGGAACCCGAGATCCCCCCCCCTCCTAGTCCATCACTGTGAGACAAGACAGGCTTTTTTGTCCGAGACGGGACCGATACGAGACAGGTTTTTTTTAGATGAGATCGAAATGATACGGCTTTAATTTTTATAAGATGAGATTGAGACAAGACTGTCAGTTGTAAGCTCTCGTCTAGTATGCAGTAAAAGGTAAGTAAAAGTATAGACGCCATTTTTTAATTAAGAATTATTAGCAATAGCTAGGTTCGTATACAGCATCTTTACGTAGACGCTGTATAAAAAAACCTCAAAATTAAGTTTATCACGTAGAATTAGAAATTTCTTTACTTGTGCTATGATACTTTCTTTCATGCCCAAGATTCTATATAGATCAACGGAAAGTACCTTTAAGGTTTTGATATGTCAGTAAATCAGATTGTCAGTATCAAAATACGCTTTGAAAGGCCGTATCTTTTTTCACTGATTGTGAGTTAGAACCTTGAATTTTTTTACAGGACTGTGAGGCTGTAAGTAGACCATAGTATTTTATATTAATTTCAATTTGATACCTCTAGTCGTTCTTAGAGAAAATGGTTAAGACGGACGGACAGTAGGACAAAAAAGGTTTCGATTTTTCATGTTGAGGTACGGAACCCTAAAAATTGTAGAATAATATCATATTCTATACAAGAAATGAATTTTCAACTATGCACTGAATAATAATTATACGCACAAAAATAATGCATTACGGAGTAGATCCTATCAATTTGAACCTCATGTTTCTACACCCTACTATGATCAGCCCATTAGCAACCTTTCAATCCCTCATTTGTTCTTGTGAACTAAACCCAAAACAGAACAATACATATAATGCGGTGTTTACACCGAAAAAACAAAACAGAAACATCGTGTTTTTAAAATACTTCGTATTTAAAAATGTATAGGGTTTATTGCTTTTTTGTCATAAAAACACCGTGTTTCTGTTTTGTTTTCTCGGTGTAAACACCGCAAATTAAATACACAAATACAACATGAAGAGCTGTCGAAAAAGGCCAAGCACTAGACGACAATAAATGTTATGATTAAAAAAAATCGTGATATCTCGCATTACGCGACGAAATATATACAGCACTGTCGTGCCAAACTTAAACCGTAGATTAAGAAAAATATTTTAAACAAAAAACTTCTAATGAACATGTGTCCGGAAATTTTTCGTGAGGGAACTACAGGCCTCCAAAGATTTTACTAAAAATGAGTTTTTATTTAATATCTAGAGAACCCTTTGTGATAAAATTATGAAATTTGGTATTCTGTTTAGTATTAATAAGTGTTATCGAGTACTCATATTAACTAGTTATAATTTAGACTAGAGATGTATGGGGTCAGTGGGCCCATCGATTTTAATCTAGTATTTTTTGTTCTTTAATATTTTTATAAAGTTGGGCACTTATTTAAGGTTATATGATACAAAATACACAAAAACATACTTTACTTATTTGTCGTAGGATAAACCGTTTTCGAGGAATATCGATGGAAAAGAAATCATGCAGAATTTAACTTAATACGGATGCTTCAAATTACAAATAATAAATTTATATTCTTGTTCTATGATAAAAATTAAGACAAAAAGTTAACATAAGTATACCTCAAAAAATGCATCCTTATCAACAAATAGCCATTTTTAGTTTCGTTTTTTTAGTCAAATTATTAAAGTACATAACACAGTATTACAACTGGCTATAGATCTTAGAGGATTCATATTAGGAGGTTTCTTTATATGAACTTTTTTTCCTATCTTTAATCATAGAACAAGAATATAAATTAATTTTTTGTAATTTGGAGCATCCGTATTAAGTTAAATTCTGCATGCTTTATTTTCTATCGATATTACTCGAAAACGGTTTATCCTATGACAAATAAGCAAAGTATATTTTTACGTATTTTGTGTCATATAACCTTAAATAAGTACCCAACTTTATAAAATAATTAAAGAACAAAAAATACTTGATAAAAATTGATGGGCCCACAGGCCCCATACATCCCCGGTCTAAATTATAATTGTTTAATATGAGAAATCGATAACACTTATTATTACTAAACAGAATACCAAATTTCATAATTTTATCACAAAGGGTTATCTAGATATTAAATAAAAACTCATTTTGATGAAAATCTTTGGTGGGCTGTAGTTCCCTAACCAAAAATTTCCGGGCACATGTTTATTGGAAGTTTTTTGCTTAAAATATTTTTCTCAATCTATGGTTTAAGTTTGGCACGACAGTGCTGAATCACCCTGTATAAACCAACCCCTGTTAAGTGAACATACGTATATTTAGTATCATTTACAAACAACAAACACTAAAACGATATGAATACATTAACATTAGGACAATAATTTTAACCCCCAATTAAAAGTTTCATGCCACTATTAATTTCATCTGGAATGCTCTTGGTAACAACCATACCTGAAGTTACTAAACATAAATTACATTAGTTTTGAACTGATTCACTATAGAGGACAATGTAAATGATACAGACATATATATCTATGTTCTCTATGTTTACATTTAAGCTCACTTGAAATTAAATCCGGTGGAAGCTTTGTAACATATTAATGTATTTACTCATGTTAATAATGTACCTATTTCATTATTTAGTTAATTTAGTCGTATTTTTCAATATACATGTTTTACTTAATAAGGAGGTTGAGATCATAAAAAACAACAGAGATTTCGATGAAACTTTGAAAACAACAAGACATTTATATTTTAAAAAACCTCTGCAAAATTTCAAGGTAATTAGGAGAATAGTTTAAGAGAAATAAAATAAATAAATTAACATGCATTCTTTTATGACAACTGCATAATTTCGAGACATGACAGGACTTTTCAAAGTGATGTGACAGAGAGAATTTGATAAAAATTTGAGCATATATTATTTATTCATTTAAAAAGATATCTGTAAATTTTCAGAATGATTAGGAACCACGTTTTTTAATTAAATAATGATAAGTGTGTGAAAAAAGAGAGACGCATTTTTCCTTCACTAAATGCTTATCCACAGACCCGTTCTCCGCACCGTGCCCCGCATCAACAACTCAGCAACCTGTAGTGTCAACCTCCTTAATATATTTACTCATGTTGATATTGTATTTAATTTAGTCGTATTTTTTAATAAACATGAATAACTTAACGATGTATTTTTAATCTGAGGTTATGCGTTTCAACCGCATATTTGTTTGTTTGTATGCTCCATTGTATCTCTAATGCAGCGGTTCCCAAACTTATTTTGTTGAGGAATCTTTACACGATTTTTTAAATTACAGAAACCTATCCGTATGTATATTTAACAGGTACTCCCTCTCCTCTCAATTTTAAAAAGACATTAAATGGGGTGTGATTTAAACGCTGTAAAAATAATGAAATCAACAACAAAAAACATGCATAACTCCTGAATTTTTCCGTGGAATCCATTTTGGAAAAAGCTGCTTTAACACTAGAACTGCTAGTACTGCTGCTACAGCAGTCAAATTGACTCGTTTTACAAATTTATTAATGTTTTGTTATGAAATGATAATAAATCATAATATATCAAATAATATAAATAATTTAGGTATTTTAATAATATTAATATAGTATTAAGTATTAAAGATCAGTCATTCTGACTTTTATAATCGTCTTAACTGTCGGTATAATTCTAGTGTTAATGCATCAATCGATTTTGATGCCGTTTGCCGTGTTTTTTCATCACTTCATTTTGAATATTTAATTAAGGGCGCACGTGTATAACAAAGTTATTACTGCACGAAATTTGAAAAATGTGATACTTTTTTAATCTGTTGTGCGCATGCACCCTCTTTCTAAATAAATACACGAAATAACACGGGGTAGTTTTTTTATGAATGTAAATTTCCCTGAAATAATAGATTTTGAAATTTGGTCGCTACCTCGGATCTGTTAAATTAAACTTCTGTTAAAATTGTGTTTGTGTAGTAAAATTGAAAACGTTTGATTTTGGATTTGATCAATAATTCAAGACCTTTGCCCTAGTTATGTCTCCGCGGAGCTACGGTGTACCTACTGCGTCGCGTGCCTGCAAGTATTAATTAATTAACTTAAAAAGTTGTAGATAAAAATAAAATTAATAATATAACCGATAAAATACAAAAATATATAATACGTAGGATAAAATAATTTTGATATAGATTATATTATTTAAAACTATTTTTACTAGTTAGTCTTAGTACCTTTTTGTGGTAAGTGGAGGCTGTACCTATTTTAAACTAATTGTAAGTAAGGTTAAACGTCGAGTCGAGACCGAGATGAGATTAGCTTAAATTCATATGAGACGAAACCATGACGAGATCAACTTTGAGAATCTCGCCGAGTGTCTCAGTTTTAAAAGATTATCAAGAATTAGAAAAAAAATTAACAAATGATATTAACTATTGAATCAATAGTTAAAGTAAAATTATCTCAATCTCGGCCACATGAACGAGATTGCTTCAATTTCTACGAGACTAAATCGAGACAATAACATCAATTTTAAAAGACTTACCTCGGATTGCACAAAGCAAAATGATTCTCGATTAGTTAATTAGTTGCTTTTAAAGCATTATTACATCAATTCTAAAAAACAATCACGGTTATGATACATATTACCTACATATATAAGGTAAAAAATTGTCATATTTAGTGAATTGTTCATTTACAAATTGAGAATAAGTTTAGAATAAACATTGATCATGGATTGAAAACAACTGATTAACTAATCGTGAATTATTTTGCTTTGTGAAACCGAGGTGAGACTAGACTTTAATTCCAGAAACCCGGACATGACGAGATCTGTGAAACATATTCTCAAAAATTACTAAATAAATAAATAAAATATTTTGTAAATGTAATATTTGTCCAAAAATTTTTAACATTTTTGAAATTATATATCGTAAACTAGTGTTTTTTTTGTCGGGGTTTTTCTAATTTATTTAATTGAATTGCTTTTATTAGTAAATGCTTTCTTTTTTTTGGCTTTTATATTTCTATATACCTACAGCCAAGTCGTTAATTAATTGCTACTAACTTCAGAGAAAGAACCCACGAAAAATCTAATCTGAATTCAATTTTCCTGAAATTTTTTCTTCTACTATCTACATCTGCAATCACATCCATCATTTGGACACAAGTGTTCGACGGTATATTACAATACTATTTCGTTTCCTTCGAGACATAGAAGTAAAATTGCCATAACTATGCATAGTAAACATTATATACAAGAAAAAAGCTGCAATAGGAGCCACGGAACTTTCTTATACGAAATACTGACAGTGAATATAGTACGTGGTTCTTACTTTATTTCTAATAAACTAATAAACGATTTTATACATTATGTATCAAATTATTTTGTTTTTTCGAAAAAATAAATAAAACATAAATTATAAATAATTTTACTAGCTACAATTTTGAACGTGGCTTTTTTGTCTAATTCGTATGGTTTTAACAATAATTCGATTTTTTTAAATTCACATCAGAAACAACCGTATTTAGTTGAAAGATCGTTTTAAAAATTAGAAGGTTTTCTTCCCAGACAAAAAATCATAAATATAAAAAATATCACCCTTCTACGATTTGTCGTATTTGAGTTGCAGTGATTACAGACAGACAGACACACAGCCATCATGGCGAAAATAGTCAGAATGGATTCAGGGAAGGTCATGGATAATTCCATCAAAATCCGGATATTTCACATACATGGGTATAAAAAAGTATATAAAATATATTAATGTATAATAATAATTAATCACAAAAGTAGTTCATAATAATTTTGAAATATTCACTAACAACGATATATTATATCGTTAAAAATAATAAAATAAATAAATTAAAATAATAAATCTTCACAAAGAACTCATGAATCATATTTAACATATTTTTTGTAAAGTAGTTAATACCCACCAATAAAATATTATGCTACAACATCAAATTTTATAGCGCAAATGCAAATAATACTAGCATCTCTTTCGCACGTGTTTATTTTCTCACTCCGTCTCAAATTCTTACACTGTTTTATTTTTTATGCATTTATGATTTTAGTTACTCTCCATCTCACTTACTCTTCACAAGATCAATAAAGATAAAACCATGCTGTTCCGTCCTCCCATTTGTGATATATTCATCAGCACATATCACAGTGGTCCTCAACATTTGATTAACAATGCTTAACATTTTTTAACAATGCATAGTCTTTTTCGGTACAAATCATGGTGTTTTAGTCTTTTGCCGTTCAAATATATTACGTAAACAGGACTAGTGCGAAAGAGGGGAGCAGAGTTTTCTTTCTTTGATGACAAAGAGAATGGGGGGGGGGGTACTAAAAATTTTACGATAGGTAAAAACTATAAAAGAATAAATACATTTTAAAAATAATTGTTTAAAGTCAATAAAAATACTTTTTTTACTTCCATGCCAAAGTTTACATATTCTTTATAAGCACTATACAGTCTAGAATACTATAGTACAGTGCGTTCATGATGAAAGGAACAAATTCGTTTAAAATTCAGGTAATTATTTTGTGGAAAAACGCTCGGACCCGTCGATTAGTATTTTTAGTTGCGGATTTTTTGACATAAGAAAATTATATACAGGATGTCTCAAGAAGAAGATATGCAGACATTATTGATTTTTTTAAATGGAACACCCTATATATTATGTCATTTTTGAATTGTATGATAATTTCTGAACACTTTTTGTACAGCATACCATAGCTCTAAAATCAGCGGTTTTTGAAATATTGACGTTTGAAATGTATCTCAAGATGAATATATGCAGTCATCATTGATTTTTTTAATGGAACAGCCTATATTTTATGCCATTTTTGCATTGTAAGGTAAATTCTGAACACTTTTTGTGCTCTAAAATCATCTGGTTTTTGGAATAATTTTATTTCTTTTGAATGTTTTATTATTAAAGTTCATTAATTTTATATTTATTTAACACATTTCAAACGTCATTATTCCAAAAACTGCTGATTTTAGAGCTATGGTATGTTGTACAAAAAGTGTTCATAATTTACCGTACAATTCGAAAATGGCATAAAATACAGGCTGTGGAATTATAAAAATCAATGATAACTGCATTATATTCATCTTGAGATACATTTCAAACGTCAATATTTCAAAAACCGCTAATTTTAGAGCTATGGTATGTGTACAAAAAGTGTTCAGAAATGATCATACAATTCAAAAATGGCATAATATATAGGATGTTCCATTTAAAAAAATCAATAATGTCTGCATATCTTCTTCTTGAGACCTTGTATACAATTTTTTTATGTCAAAGTATCCGCAACTAAAAATACTAATCGACGGGTCCGAGCGTTTTTCCACAAAATAATTACCTGAATTTTAAACGAATTTGTTCCTTTCATCATGAACGCACTGTATATATAACAGCAGGTCCAGATAGAGGGGGGGGGGAGGCTAGGAGGGTCATATGGCCCGGGCCCCCTGTATCTCAGGGGCCCCGACGTCCTGAAAATTATTTATATTTTACAAAAAGATACACATTGTGATAAAAGTACAAGTACATAGAAAGCAAAACAGGAAAATTTTCTTAAAAACCCCCAGATTTTATTACTAAAGTAATATCAGAAAGTTATTAGAATTTTACTAGTACGAAATTTGTTTTGAATGTCCATAAGCTCAGTGGAGGGGGAGGGGGTATGGGCCCCCTAAAATGTGGGTTGGCCCGGGCCCCGTTGAAGCTCTCTCAGGGCCTGTATAGCAGTCTACTTAAATCTAGCGATGTTCAATTCGAGGAATTTCAAGCATAAACCTTGGGTTACTTAAAGCAAAATAATCCACGATTAGTTAATTAGTTGTTTTCAACCCATGATTAATGTTAATTCTAAACTTAATCTCAATTTGTAAATGAACAATTCATTAAATATGATAATTGTTTACCTTATAAAATGTATCAAAGCCGTGATTATTTTTTAGAATTGACGTAATAATGCTTTGAAAACAACTGATTAACTAATCGTGGATTATTTTGCTTTATACAACCCCAGAAAAGACTAGTAAATTTGTTTTAAATAAATAGAATAAAAATATCAAATCAGAAATTTTAAGATAAGCCACCTCCTGTTCATAATATTAAAAAATGGATACAGAGCCCATGGTATAAAAGGTGGAATCTACAATTTTCTTATTTTTTTACAAAGGGGGCGAGGGTCTGAAATTAACAAAATTATACTTACAATACTTTAACGCTCCCATACGGTTTTGAAATGCAAACTTTTGCTTTTAAAATTTAAAAGTTTTGTACACAGTAAAATTTTACAAAACAAACTACAAAATATTTCACGAGTTATTAAACATATTAAAAACAATTGTTTTAGAACCACTGGCAAGATCAGCCGACATTTAGCATCGTGGAACAAGGACAGAGCTACATTTACCACGCGCCTCCACCATGGCCGTCACAAAACATAACTGCAACCCCAACTCCCGGCATTTACGTATAGTGATTCCGGCGAAACACCAGAGCTACTGGCGCAGCTGACGTGGTGCATTGACCCAAACAAACACACGTGACCGATGGCTGCTGCATCGGACGGTCATTGTGCACTAGCATTCCACGAGAACCAGGAAGTGGCTGAGCTTTTGGAGGAAGGAAGTGAGTTTATAGCGGAATAAGTGTTCTTGGGATTACAATGGTGTTTAACGAGAACCAGGAAGTGGTCGAACTTTTGGAGGAAGATAGCATATTATTAAATACATTGTTCTCGAGAGAACTATAGAGTGCTTTGGAGATTGTGTAGAAAAACTAGGAAGTGTTAGAATTGTGATAGTGATTGTACAGCAGTAAAACGTTAACCAGGAAGTGGTGAAACTTCTGGAGGAATATGTATATATATTATTTTGAAGATTTTGTAGCAATGTCCCAATAATGCGACGATTTAAAAAATATATTGTATTGCAATTAAAGTTAACCAGGAAGTAATGAAACACTTGGAGGAGATAGTTAATTAAAATCATAAATATATTTCCTGTGCATTAATATTATTTTGTACATTAACATTATTTTGTACATTAATATGTACAAAATAAAATATATAAATATAGACATAAAAGAGTGATTTGGATGAAAATTCAACAAAGGAAAAATTTGTATATGTAAGTAAATATTTGTATTATATATATTATTTTGAATTGTAATACGCATGCGTCAATAGTACTCAAGATTCCACAGGTGAGTGTAATAACAATGTCATCATTATTTTATTATATTTTTCGGAAATACTACGCACAATTGTAGTATACTCACATATTTATGAATTTACTTTAAAATAAATATCGATTTATGTAGTAGCTATTAATTAATATATATAGTATATTAATAAAATGATTTCGTTCAGAGCCAGGTTGAGTAACGAAAAAAAGTTTGGGAAATGCTAATTAGAAAGGATTTTTTGTTGACAGACGGATATAAAATTAGTTCTTTTTTCTGTGAGCACTTAAATCAATAAAATATTAAAAAATGTTACTTTTGAATGAGAAAAAGTGAGATCTGGAACACGAAAAGGCACAATTTTAAGCTTAGACTTTTCGAATTATGTCTTATGTCTAAGGCACGTGGTCAGAGCAATAAAGCTGTCACATATACTTAATTATAGGAAAGACAAGAAAGGAAAAAATTATAAGCCAAATTTCTTTGTTCTTAAAAAGTTGGGTTTTACATTGCAGTAAAAACTTTTAAATAGCTTTCTTAGAAGCCAAGGAACATTCAATATAAAATTTTAATTCCAATGTACTTTTATATTATTTTTAATTCATGTATATTAAATCTAATTATAACAAAATTTTTGATATAAACTATGTCTTTTCCGGTGGTATTTTCGTGAGCATGATTGCAAGGAAAATATATCATACTTTTCCGGAAAAAACAATCGTACAGCAATAACAAAAACGCTAACAGTCCAATTTATAACAAAATTGTTTTTACCCATACATAAATACAGTAGCATAATAAAGTTAAGCTAATATTCATTGATTTTTTACATACAACCGACCCTCAATAGTTCATTCAATCCGGTGAAGAAAATCTGACATACATAGGTGCAAGAGATTAATATGGTATATCGTACAGGAGCCGAGATATTTAAGATTTTATATAATGATTAGCAAAAAAGTAACAATATACATCATAGTTCTACGAATATGGCATCGCAATGGAAATCGAGAGTGTCACCTCCTCCTTCATAAAAGATCAGGTTTTATTTTTTATTCATTAGGCGGATATAACTCCCCCACCCCAATACATTTTTAATGAAAGAAAAAATATCTATTTTTTAAATAAATTGGGTGATTATCACCCCTTGTAGACTTTCAACTACCAAAAATAACCAAAAAAGAAGGTAAATAGTTTTTTAAACATATGAGATGGGTGTCACCTTCTGGAGGTTGACACCAGCCCCCCGCGCGCCCCTCTAGCGACGCCACTGTTCTACGATATTAATTGCGTCATAGTTGTTAGTTCATTTATTTTTACTATTATCTTATCTTTAATTATTACCTAATCATATCTTATTTATCTCTCTATTGAACCTACACACCACAGAAAGCTTTAATAGAACAAAATACATTTTATCATGAATAATAATCTTCTTACACTAATGAACCTTCTAGATAAAATCAGAATCAGCAAAAATTACCATTCATGATAAGGCACAAGTTTACATAAGCACAAACATTGCAAGTGAATGTAAACAGAGAACAGTCAGGTGGTGGATATTGATTAGTGAGTCAACATAATGCAGAGATTTTTATACTCCATATAACAGACAATGATATGCAAATTTAATGAGTAGGTCGTAGGTACTAGGTACTAGGTACAACAGATTCGAAATGTTATTATAGGTTTAATTATGTTAAAGTTATGTATATATTAAATTATATTCTGTCTAAAGACTAAAGGGTCAATTACATTGAGTGAGTTTAGTAGCTACAAGTCGGCGAGTTTAGAAGCGGGCGAGTCAGCTAGTACCTACGATAGTGATGATGACACACAAAACTTTCCACTCGCTCAGTAGCCAACTAGCTAGCGAGTTTAAACCACGTGTTGTAGACATTGAAACCAGAAATCACCGGGATACTTGCAGCTAGTTCACTAGCAACTATGATGACAAACGGCTAGTTTACTAGCTAGTAGTGAGTAATGTGTCAATTACATTGAGCGAGTTTAGTAGTTACAAGCCGACGAGTTTAGAAGCGGGCGAGTCAGCTAGTACAATAGTGATGATGACACACAAAACTACTCGCTTAGTAGGCAACTAGCTAGCGAGTTTAAACCACGTATTGTAGATACTGAAACTAGAAATCATCGGGATAATCGCAGCTATACTCTATTTCATTTAAGTTTGCAGTGGTTGCCGGGTGATTTGACCGTATGAGCCGTGATCCGTACGGTCAAATCACCCGACCACCACTATAAACTTAAATGAAATAAAATATAGTTCATTAACAGCTATGATGACACACGGCTATAGTTTACTAGCTAATAAGTCCACACACTAGCGAGTAGCGAGTAAAGGGTTGAATACATTGAGCGAGTTTAGTAACAACAAGCCGGCGAGTTTAGAAGTGGGCGAGTCATCTAGTACCTACGATAGTGATGATTACACACAAAACTTTCCACTCGCTCAGTAGCCAACTAGCTAGCGAGTTTAACCCATGTGTTGTAGACACAAACCAGAAATAATCAGGATACTCGCAGTTAGTTCACTAGAAACTATGATGACACACGGCTAGTTTACTAGCTAACAAGTCCACACGCCAGCAAGTAGCGAGTAAAGGATTGAATACATTGAGCGAGTTTAGTAACAACAAGCCGGCGAGTTTAGAAGTGGGCGAGTCAGCTAGTACAATAGTGATGATGACACACAAAACTTTCCACTCGCTCAGTAGCCAACTAGCTAGCCAGTTTCAACCACGTGTTGTAGACACTGACACCAGAAATCACCGTAATAATCGCAGCTAGTTCACTAGCAGCTATGATCACACACGGTTAGTTTAATAGCTAACAAAGCCCACACGCCAGCGAGTAGCGAGTACACTGGTAGAAAGGATTTCTCAAACCAAGTAAAACTTGTTTTGTATATTACGAAAACAATATTTTCTTAAGATAAGCAATAATCTCTTAAACCAACTATAGTATTCTTGAACGAAAGAATAACGTAGTTGAATTAAGAGTATGTTTCTTATATTAAGAAAATATTTTTTTCGTTATATACAAAACAAGGTTTTCTTGGTCCAATACAGTTTTTTTCTGTGTAGATCACTGTAGATCTACAATTTTTTTCCCGGATAACAAGCCCACACATCAGCGAGAAGCATGTAAAGTAGCCCGGATTTCAACTATTTTCGTAAATAATTTACAATCTGCTAGTTAGCTAGTGCACATGATTACACTTGTCGAGTTTACTAGCAGCTAGTAGCTAGTAAACTTGCTCAATGTAATTGACCCTTTAAGGAATCATTCGGGTCAAAGGACACAACCTTTTAATAATATTGTTGTTAAATTATTGATTATATTATTGTTACACATGAGTAGAGAGTTAGGTAGGATTCATCTCGTTTTGGTTTTAGTAACTGAAGTCTTGTATCTGTTTTGTCTCGTGAAAATCTAAAGCTATCTCGTCTCATAAAAATGTTAGTTACCTCGTCTCGGTTTCGTTCCGCGAAAAACTAAAATCACCTCGTCAGAATTTTGTTTTTAAAATAAATTGAATAATCTTTTAGAGGACATTCATAAATTACGTCGTACGTTAGGAGGGGGGGGGGGGCTCTGAAAAGAGTGACAAGGGAGAAAAGGGGTAACAAGCTTCGTGATGTCATATTTAAAAAATTAAAATAATGGATTTTATATGAATTCTTAGAGTAAAAAATTGAGGAAAAATTACTGTTGATAGTAACTCGAGACTAGTGAATTATTGGGAAAATTTTAAACGTGCATGGTAAAATTTACCATGTAGCATTCTACATAATTACAGAATGCTACTTATTGTTAGTAATTTTTACTATGAAACGCATATCAAAATTATATATAATTTTTATTAAAAAACGAAAGAATTTCATATAAATAAATAGAAATAATGTATAAAGAACTATGGACAATGTAAGACTTTTTTTCGTTCATTTTGAGTACCTATACACTGGTAGAAAGGATTTCTCAAACCAAGTAAACCTTGTTTTGTATATAACGAAAACAATATTTTCTTAAGATAAGCAATAATTTCTTAAACCAACTATAGCATTCTTGAACGAAGGAATAACGTAGTTGGATTAAGAGTATGTTTCTTATATTAAGAAAATATTGTTTTCGTTTTAGGTATACAAAACAAGGTTTTCTTGGTCCAATACAGTTTTTTTCTGTAGAGTTACTGTTTCGAAACTTGTGTGTGGTCACAATAAGGGGAGCGGGGATCACATGAATATGACTACCTTCGACCAAGCCGAGGAAAGAGATTTATGGATCGTCCCTTATGAAAGTAAAAAAAAATTTTTTTACTAATTTTAAATAATAGATATTATTTTTTAAATATTCATAATTTTGTAGTTTATACCTTACGAAAGATTTTTTTTGCTCCTCCTACTCCTTTTATTAGTAAAAGTAAAAACAAAATAACCACCCCACGGCCCCTAAGTTTATTTACGCAATACTTGAACGCCTCCTTATGTAATTATCAAAAGAATAATGAAATTTTTAATTATACTAGATTTAAAGATTAGCATCAAATACTAAATTTTTACTATTAGTTGTTAATCTTTTAAAACTCTCGATGAGACATTCGACGCATTTTATAAATAATCTCGATCACGTCTCGTCAAAATTTTGAACAGTTTTGCCTCGTTTAGATTCAAGTGGTATCGTCACCTTTTTATCTCATCGAAATTTAATCTCGTCTTAATATCGAGCGAGATAAGTCCGAGAAAACTCTTGTTTCTGCGAACAAGCACTATTGATTATAGCCAATTTTAAATCCAATACAACCATATGAAATTCCTCCACAAAGTACATTTGATAAATCCATAGGTGAAAGGTATGAACTGTTCACTCTCAGTGGTGCAGTCATGATTTTTTAAGGGGGTCATTGACAAATAACATATATTTTACATAACAATACAGTAGAAACCGGTTATATTGACATCGGTTAATACGACGTATCAGTTTTAACGACTCAAAATAAAAGTCCAACTGAATTCCTTATAATTGCATTTTTACCGGTTATAACGACAACGACTATCCGCTTTTTACGATCAATATGACTGGTCCCTTCGATGTAGTTATAACCGGTTTCTACTGTATATATTATATGGTATAAAAAGTTGGCCCTTCGTTGGTTACAAGTCTGCGGGAGCCAACCCGCCCCCCTCTCTGCGGTTACGCCAAAAGTGTACGTGAAATAATTAAAACGTTTTAAGTAAGTACGTTTACTTAAATGAAAATTTCTAAAATAGCTCCCAAGCTTATTGATTTTAGCGATCGCTATTCGCAGCGTGCGCGATGACAGCGTCAACTAACGGGTGGACTTTAGTAGCAACTTGGGTGGACTTTGGCGTACTAACAAACAAATAATTTCAATAAAATATCGTAATATATACATTTTAGACGATTATTTATGACTATTGGCTATGTGCACGAAGTCTATTAGCACCGCTAGCGGGTAATAGAGAAGGATTGAATGAATTTTTATCATTGTTTAATATGTTTAATACCGTGAAATATCATTTAATTTAGCTGTTTGCATATAATATAAATAGTATAGCATAAAAAGTACGTGAAAATTATTTATTTTGGGTACCTTTTCTCTTTAATTATGACGTATAATAGAGAAATAATTAATTCGTTTACATTAACAGCATAACCTCAAATTTTGGCGCCGATAATTTTTACAATATTGCTCACCACGAACACTCGCATCGACATTACTTCTAACTCCACCCCCTTGCATATAGTCTGTAGTGGGATTAACCATGTTGACCTTTCTATTAAAAATGACAGTTAGTCCACCCAAAGTGTTATTTTTTGCCACGTTGTGCGCTGTGATCGATTTCGTTTCCCCCACTACCTACTTTGCACCCAGCGAATACTTTAACATTTTACTTATAAATAATAAACTGGATTTTTGTAAAATTTTATAGCTGCTTAAAAATAAATGTGAATTCTAAATTGCTTCAAATCAATATCAAAAATTAATTTAAATAGTTTCCAACCAGAATACAATATCTATCAACTTTAAGATCAACATTTATGCGTGTAGTAATATTTATAAATTTTGTCGAGAGATATTGTCGCTATATTTCAAAAATTAATCAAAAGTTCCCCTTGTCTAAATTAAGGAAATATTATAAACAGATATTGAAAAATTATCTATGACAAAATCTCAAATACTACATGGAAGATTTTTTTTATCTTTTTTTATATCACCGTCTTTCCTTCAATTTTGAAATGATTACACTGCCTGAAAAAATTAATTTGGAATTTATCTTGATTATAAAAATATTACAAAATCAACTGTTAGTTAAAATAAATTAATTTTAGTGTCACTAAAGTAATTAAATCAAACATTAATTCCATTTTAAAATCCAATTTAACTAGACTATCAATAAGATATGAAATAGTTTTTCAAGTAATTAGCAAATAAGAGAAATATCGAATAATCTATCAAGTACTCCACTTATCAAATACTGTTATCAAGTCAACAAAAAGTAACTTAAAATAATTAAATTCACATTGAACTCAATATCTATATCAAAATAGACATTTTGAAATAAACTTTTAAAAATAACTTGATATGATTTGACATCAGTCTGAATTATATTTATAAAATATGTGATGCCAACTTGAATCATAACAGAATAGATTTATAAAACTTTATGAATCGGAAATCTTTAAACCGATACAGACATATAATAAATTACTTATGGGACACATGTATTGAGTTGTTGCAAAGAGAAATGTAGCGTAAACTTATAGCAGAGAATAAAGATGTAAGAATGTGAAATGGATTTGTTCAAATGAAAAACATATGTACTTAAGCGAATTTATAACTAAAGCAATTAAAACTTTTACCATATATATTACTAATAATTGTATATTGTACAACCAGCGGCGTAGTAACAGGGGGTTTGGGGACCCACCCCCCGATATACTCAGTGTTCTAAAAAATGTATGTTTTAAGAAAAAAATCAGTTCAAAATACCTTCTATAAAATTTAACACATGTATTTATCCCCCCCTCCTGAAATTTAGTATTGTTTTTATAAAACATCTTAAGATTTTAAAATAAAATAAATAACTCTTTAACGGCTGGATTTAGGTATAGAATATGGTTTGTAAAATGTGTTGAGAATTGAACAGGCAATTAGAACATGTAAAAATATATAGGGTGTTCCATTTGAAAATTTTGAAAAATACTAGGTTCAGTGTTTTGATACACTCTGTACAAATAATACAATTTTGTAAATGTTTAACGTAATATCGCAATAATAGAGAACATACCAAAACTACTTTCAGCAGATAATACATTTTTTTTTTTGTAATTAGGAAATTACAAGGTGTTGAAAATATTCCTATTTTCTTACAAAATTGGTCATAATTTCTAAACCCCTATGTATAATCCAATACATGATATTATATCAAAATACTCAGAAAAATGAATGCTTTTAGATTATCAAATAAAAATATAGTTTGTATTTAATAAAACATAACTTTGATTTGTAACGCAGCTATGGGTCACCCTGTATAAATGTAACTATTTTCAAATTATGCCGCTCCTCTAGCTTGACAACTTTTGCATTTAAAGTTTTTTGATAAATACAATATTGAGCTTCGACACAGTCCTCTATTTTCCGTCCGCCCGTCTGTCTTCCACCGCGAGATCTCGGTCCCTCTGATCACCTAGAGACTTCGAGTTTTCGCTAAATGGTAGGTCTGTGGTTCTAGTTTAGTCTATTTTAGGAAATTTTGACCCTCCCATCTGACAATGAACAGGCGTAATGTCCATTTTTCATACACAATTTTTCATATCTGGTTTCATGTACCTCGTTGGACTCGGTATTGATTCACGAATCGATTGGCAAGGGTATTTTTTGAGATGTGTCTATCAAGTGGGTTATGCGTCAACACTGACGTGTGGGTTTTGATAGTTTTTTGTAAAAAAATATATATCTTTCCACGTAACTAACATATATTTTGAATACGAGCCAAATTGGACCATAAGTAAACACTTTCGTAATTATCTCGACCCCAGCGCCACTTACCGGGTCCGAAAAAATATAAACTTAAGGGCAGACTAACGTTAATTCGTACAAAAAAAAGGCACATTTCATGAGCGCTCGGTCCACTTTAAACTGCTGTAACTTTGTTAGTTTTGCTCCGATCCGTGTAAAATTTTCACACAATATTCTTGAAAAGTTTTTCATTCAGAAAATCGAAAAAAAAAATTGGAAAAAAAATAATTTAAATACGTTGGTCTGCCCTTATCAGAGCACCAAATGAACATATGGTGTGAATATGGCTTTGATACGTCAAATGGTTTAGGACATACAAAAAACCAACGTTTTAGCTTTTATTTAGCTGAATTTTTTTTACATTTTAGTGCATTTTTAATAAAAGCTTGTTTTTAAAAAGTATTTTTTTTATATAATTTTATTTAAATTTAAGTTCCAAAAGCTGTGTGCTCTTTTTGGTCGAATGTTCAACCAATGTTTTAAACTTAATTTAAATTTATTAAATTTAGTATGCATTTGCTATTTTTCGCTACTTGTCTGTTCTGAAGTATTGATATTTAAATAATTTATCATCTACCTACAAATTGGTACGTGTGCATACATCAATATTATGACATTTATTACAATTTAATGGAAGACATATTTTAAGTTCCCACGAATTATAAAATCAATAAATTGTAGTGTTTTTATTGCAAAAATGCCCCGTTCTACTTTTCTAATGTATAATAAATGATGTTTTACATATTTGAACGACATTGATATCAAATTGAAAAAAAAATGCTGATAAGTAAAAATATCTACACATTTTTAGAACCACATAAGTTACTAGCACCAGTCTTGAACATTTTTAAATTAAATGTATATCTACGTACTGAGTACCTACTGGAAAACAGAGAAACTGTGGTTTCTTAGTAACTTAAACTAAAATTAACACCTCCTGATGAGGACTTCTTGTGAAGTCGATACACGTGTCGAGTCAAGTGACATTTTTGTTGTGGTTAAGATGTACATTTTAGTTTATATCATATTAAGTAAATGTACTGAATTAGAAAAGTTTGTTGATATTTGATTACTGCTATTAATGAATAATAATATAGGTAGGTACATACACATATTATATACATATTATTTGATGACAATTTATCATTTTGTTTAGAAATAAATATCGCGGTTCGGAATATTAGTAGTAGCAGTAGCCTATCAATCCCAAAAAAAAAAACAATATACCTTGCTTTAACGAGTTCAAGTATATTTTTCTGTTAAAAATTTCCTTTTTTGTGCTTTCTACTTGTACTTTCTCAACAAGATTGTAGTATATTTATATTTTCTAGAATCTAAAAATGTAAGGGAGTCTATAAAGAAAATCATTCTTTTAAAAGGGGTCGATGTCCGAAAAAGGTTGGAAACCCCTGAACCAAACTGTTTAATCAGGGATAATCAAAGGTACTTCTAATAATATGAAAATTTGATTAGAAATAGATATTTTTGTATAGAAATAGATAATTCATTAACATATACCTTAAATAATAGATACATTTACTAGAATATAAACCTTTGAATATATAATTTCTATGATATTTTGATAATTTAGTCCAGCCAGAACTAGTTTATATCACGCTCTTGAATAATGAAGACTAGATTTATTAGAATATTGATTACAACCTTCACAAGGTCTTGTATTTACACTATTTTTAAGTTTACTAAATATTTTTCAATAATTAAATATATGGTATGATATAAAATTTATACCAAATTACATAGATGATAAAAAATGCACAAAATTTCAAAAATAGTTAGAAATAGTTTGGGGTCGTTAATAAAATATGTTTACAAAAAGGGGTGAGTGACGGCAATTGTCTATCGTGGTAATATTTGACGAAGATGGGGAGGGGGTCCAAAAACAAATGTGGCGTGTTGAAATAGGTACATATGTATATCAATTTTATTCCTATTGTTTATTTAAATCTATAAATAATTGAGAATGTTCAGACATAACTTTGGTATATTAGTTACTAATCATTGTAAAAATAATCATTAATTGGAGGGTGGTCTAGGACTTGTGACGTATGTACATATTATTAGGTATGGGGTTGAAAAAAATATGATGCAGTATGACAAAATGGAGAGGGGTCAAAATGTTGTTGAAAAATCAAATACAAGTCTTAGTGGGCTCTCACACCGGAGCAATATAGCAATAAAGTAACAACCAATTAGAAACTAGCAATATAGCGATATCATATTGCTTTGGTATGAGACAATTTGTTCGATTCAATATATATTGACCGTTAGCAATAATATCGCTAGTTATAAGTTGCTAGTTTCTATATTGCTATATTTCTATATTGCTCCGGTGTGAGAGCCCACTTAAAGCTTCCTTGGTGATATTGATAAGGTTCTTGGCTTCTGGATATAAGCCGAAATCCTTACGAAGAATCAAATAGTTAAAATTGGATTCAATCATTTCCGTCTAAACATCTGAACAACCACGACAATAAAATTTAAAAAATAAATATTGCAATAGTTTTTAAAATAATTTAATTTAAATTAATTTAACTACTTCCCAATCCATAATAATATTGTTTTAGTATATGAATATAAAATGTAGGTATATCCTACATATTTATAGATAGCAGATTGTGTACCTACGTATAACATATTATCGATAATTTAAAAATATAATGCTTGTAAACCGGAAATTATTTTCTCTTGTATAAAAAATATGAACGAAATGTTTCCTGTAAAAAAATATTTATAAAAATCAATCTTCTTGGATGATAAATGGATTTAGTCATAATATGAGCCAAAATAGCTAATCCAAATACATAAAATAAAAAAAAGCTTTAGGTACAGTGCCACTTCCGAAACTCAACCACAAAGTAGATTTTCAGATTTTTGAACTATTCATTTTTGAGTTACAAGATTAGATTAGATTAGATTAGATTAGGTTGTGATTGATGATGAGGGTTTGATGCCTCTAACACTGCAGTCTTTGGCTTATTGTGTTCTTCATTAATTCACTCATTCAGTGAAAAGGTTTACCGTTCTTATCAGGTTTAACATCCTTTCCACCAAGTTTTCTCTTGTTAGAGCTTCTCGATAGTTGTCTCTTGCTAGGAGTGCATGTCTCCATTGAGCAAGAGCTTCACAGTCGAATATAATATGGGAGGCTATTTCGTCCTCTTCATTACACAGTCTGCAAATGGGTTCTTCATCATAGATTCCCATTGTTTGCATGTGTTTCCGTAGGTTACAGTGACCGGTTATCATTCCTGTTACTAGCCTAATTTGTTGTCTACTTAGTTGTAGTATTTCATCCGTTAATTTTCTGGATGGTTTATTTAGCATAGTTTTGCTGTGTTTTTGGCCTTCTACATTATTCCAGTGGTTTTGATGTTGTCTTTTTATCCAATCAGCTAGCCAGCTGCGAATAGTGTTTTTGGTGATTCCAAATACGTGTTCAGGGCCTGTAAATGTTGTTCTTGAGCCCTTTTTTGCCAGAGCATCAGCTTTTTCATTGCCTGCTATCCCTGTGTGTTACAAGACATACCTATATAAATACAAACAGACATAATAATGAAAATATTCAAACTAGGGAGTACATAATACGTTTTTAAAATAATAATTTTTCTAAATATAATATTTCCTTACAATATAAGAATGTTCAAATTTACTATTGCACAAATTTTTAACAAAGAAAACATTAATATCTTCGACATATTTGTCATAATGAGTAGTAGAATTGTACATCTTAACCACAATAAAACAGTGTCACTCGACACGTGTTTCGACTTCACAAGAAATCCTCATCAGAAGCCTAATGTAATACTAAACTCGCCGAAACATGTGTAGATTAAATTGTTTTGTTGTGGTTAAGGTATAGGTACAATGTAAAATTTAGTTTTATGTGACTAAGGTACCACAGTGTCTCTGTTTTCTAGTAGTAATTATATCTCTATGTTGTACATTGTACATAATATAATACATCTGATTATAAACTTAATAGGTATTGATTTTTTCTCGTCAATCTAAATTTTATATGATCTGGACTTATTAATTCTGTATTACTTTTGCTATACCAGCTATAACATTCTATCCCAAATAATCTTAATATTTAAAGTATATTTTAAATAGAAAATCAACAAAAAATAATCCTATGAAAAAATTTCATAGAATTAAAAATAAAATAAAATGTATGACAATATAGGCCTTGTACAAGATAATAATATATTCGCAGTGTGCGCGATGACAGCGCCAACTAGCGGTTGCAACTAGGGTGGACTTTGACATATTAACAAACAAATAATTTCAATAAAATATCGTAATATTTACATTTTAGACGATTATTTATGATTATTGGCTATGTGACTCTCAGTTAAAAACGAGTCTATTAAAAATGACAGTAAGTCCACCCAAAGTGTTATTTTTCGCCATGTCGTGCGCTGTGATCGATTTCGTTTCCCCCACTACCTACTTTGCACCCAGCGAATAAAGATAAGGTAGCCTCATCAGCTCTTTGCCCAATCAGTGTTGACGCGGGAATTGACGTCACCACGAAGACAAATTCAATGTTATAAAAATGTATAATAGAATATCAATTACAAAAACTTCATTTCTTTATTCTTATTTTTATATTTTTTGATACATAGTCATAAAAAAGCTGTCACAGACAATTTAGTCTGTTCAAGAAGCGTCATATTTACTATTCTAAAGTTATACGTTCTGTTATTCTGACAGCTTTTTATGATTTTGCAATGTCGAATTTGTATTTCATTAGTTGTATGTGTTTTTATTAAAAAATATAAAAATAAAAGTAAATAAAGGATTTCTTTGTAAATGATATTCTATTATATCATATAGGTACTTATATTAAACTATTTATACATATGTACATTTATAACATTTGAATATGTCTTCGTGGTGACGTCAATTCCCGCGTCAACGCTGATTGGTCAAGGAACAGATGAGGCTACCTTGTCTTTATACGTATATACCTTGGGCCTAGTATATTATTAGTTGCCATTGCTTCACACGAAACTAACAATAAGTGAAAGTGTAGTTTCCAATATCGTCTCGTACAAGTGACGAAAACCGAAACTGAAAAAAAAGTTAATTTTATACAATCCAACTTTATTTTATTTAAAATTTTAAACATATGCACTATGAACCCAGATTAAACCAAATTAGTCAAATCAAATTAAAAAAATGTTGTTCGCAAGACATTTTGTTCTATAGAGTCATTTTTTACATTTTTTTAATTGTTAAGGACAGTCCACCATAGACGCGAAAAATTTAAACGTTATTATCTGGTAAACCGTTTATTCTACGATACAATTTGTAATAATATTTTTTTATTAATCAGGGTCGAATCTACAATATTATTCACAAGCCCAATTCTCTATCATCCGTTGGTGACGAGACATTTTGCAAAAAAAAAAATTGTAAAAAAACGGTCATATTGAAAAATATGAAATAACAATCTTTTAGAACTCTCAATTTGCAATATTTTTGTTTCTAACCGCCATTTTGTAAAATCCATAGTTTGCGTGTTATAGCCCGAAAACACTGCAAAAATGCATTTTTTTTCATTATATTTTGAAAACCATAATTGAACCTACAAAAGTGTAGATCAAAAAATTCTACAGTTTTTTGTATATTTAAACGAAAAAAAATATTTTTTTACTCTCGGCGAGACTTATAAATAAAGTACATATCATCTCTGTCTTGTAAAAAAATGAACCCGTGAAAAGCAATGTTATCAAAAACAATAAAATATTGAACATTAAAAAAATACACATTTATTAAATAAATTAACTTAACTAATTAGTCAACAATTAAATTAATAACAGATATTTACTTAGAAATGTATAATTCAAACACGAATAAAAAACTAGCTGTCGGATCCAATTTTACCCGGGGATATAAAATTAAACTATATAACGTAAACTGTGGGGTGCGATCCTTTAGGTCCACACAATCAACTTCCCAACATGGTATGACTTACAATACTTGAATACAGATTACTTATTGTTTCCATAATTAATATTACTATGTTATAGTTTGTAATTTTTACTTTTTTATACATACATGAAATGTAATGTATAAATAAAGTATAGTGATCACGAAAAAAATCGAACTCGAGATTTTAACGGAATTACACGTTTTGAGGGTCCCTGAATCATATACCACCATTAACTCAATGACGTCTGTGTGTGTGTCTGTGTGTCTGTCTGTCTGTCTGTCTGTCTGTCTGTGTGTCTGTGAACGCTCTACAGCCTAAACTGTAATACTTACGAACATGAAATTTTAAACTTAAGGTTCTTGTATGCTCTAGATGTGCACCTCCTATTTTTGGAAACCATCACTAAACCGGAAACGGAAGTATAATTATTTTTCGAATTATTTTTGAATTATTTTTGAAACGGTGCACATTAGAAAAAAATGTTTTAGATCAAAGTTGTAGAGGGTATTTATCTATAATTTATGTTCTATCCATTTTCCCCCCCAAAATTTATTTTTAGGAAATAATTGATTTTCTAAAAAAAATTAATTTTTTCGATTTATTTTTTAAACGGTAGGTATTAGAAAAAATGTTTGAGATACAAGTTGTAGAGAATATTATTTTCTATAATTTATGTTCTATTCTTTTTTTTGTATCTTATGAATTAACCAAAAAAAAGAATAATTTTAGTTTTAATGGCTTTAATTTAAAAATGATTTGAATAATACAAAAAATCTAGTTATCTATGAAAATTTTGGCATTTATTATTAGAAGTGTCAAAATTGGAATCTAGCAAAATAAATAGTTGTTAATACAATAATCACTAATCTTAATTGATTTCATTTAATATTTAATGTCAATATTTAATACAATGTATCAATTTCATTCATTGAAAATCATTTTGTAAGTAAAAAATTTTAAAATCAAATATTAAATTATAAAAGTAATCACATATTAATACTCGGTGTCATGATGTATAAACGGTGCACATTAGAAAAAAAATGTTTAGATCAAAGTTGTAGAGGGTATTTATCTATAATTTATGTTCTATCTATCTCCCCCCCCCCCCCCCAAATTGTTTTTACAGTTATAGGTATTAGAAAAAAACATGTTTGAGATACAAGTTGTAGAGAATATTATTTTCTATAATTTATGTTCTATTTTTTTTGTATCTTATGAATTAACCAAAAAAAATAATAATTTTAGTTTTAATGGTTTTAATTTAAAATTGATTTGAATAATACAAAAAATCTAGTTATCTATGAAAATTTTGTCATTTATATTTGGAAGTGTCAAAATTGAAATCTAGTAAAATAAATACCTAGTTAATACAATAATCACTAATCTTAATTGATTTCATTTAATATTTTAATGTCAATATTAAATAAAATGTATCAATTTCATTCACTGAAAATCATTTTGCAAGTAAAAAATTTTAAAATCAAATATTAAATTATAAAAGTAATCACATATTAATACTTCGGTGTCATGATGTATAAAAAAGTCCCGTGCCTGCCAAGGCAGTTTATTTTTTTTTTAATATGTATATGAAAAATTTTAATGGAATTTATCAGAAATAAAACTCACCCTTTGTATTATGAATATTAGTTTTCTAATATCCTAATAATGTCAATAATATAATGCACATTTTTAGAAAAACTAATCTGACAGTTTGAATGTTTGAATTTTGAATTGTGTTGTTTCCAAGGCAACATGAATTATTAGATGTATTTATTAGTATGAAATTCAAATTTTGATGGTGGTTTTCATCCATTTAATGGCTGTTTGGACCCATATAAAAAATAAATACTAAATACACGTTTCATTATTTGTATTGTATAGTATTTATTCTAAGTTCCGACTAAATTCGACCAAGAAAAAAAATAAAAATGAAAAAAAACACCCTTTTTACCCCTGTAGGGGTTGAATTTCGAAAAATCCTTTCTTTCAGATCATATTCACGTCAAGACGCTTCGATTAGCACCCCAACGAAGTCAATAGCATTTTTTGTTCGCGAGATTTCGTCCCGGAAAAAAATGACACGTACGTACGTACGTACGTACGTACATACACACACACACACACACACAGACATTTTTCTAAAAATAGTGTCAATATACTCTAATGCCCTTGAAACATGAAAATATGTTAAAATTTTTGATTTCGATTTTCGGACCAATTACAATAACTCCCTATTGGGAAGTTAAAAAAGTGTAAATATTACATATCAATTGAAAATTGGAAAGGAATCGAATTAAATAAAGCTACATTGTTTCATATTTACACACAGTTTTTTTTATTTATAAATATGTAGGCGGTTTATTTGCTCTTTTTCACGCTATTTATTCTCTCCTCGCACAAAACATTATTTACATAAGTTATTCACAAGTCCCTTTTGTGTGCTCTGCATGTACACAGTAAGTGGTCATTGTAAAGAACAATGATAAAAATATATATGTTTTTATGTATGCTATTAATCAGTATACATATGGTACACTGGGTTGATTATAAAAGTCTCCTGCTTGGAGACATAGTATTATGAAACCATAAATCGTACAAACTTCAGAATGGTCTTGAAATGTTTGGTATATCATCTAGTTTTATGTATTAAAATGTCAAATTATTATGATGAATCTTTTAAGTCTTGGCATCTTAGGACGCCGCGCCGTCCGCACCGGCCGCACCGTCCGCCAGACACGCAATACTGATGTGTGTATATTATTTTCAAGGTTAAAATTATTGCGTGTCTGGCGGCCGGAGCGGCCAGCGCGGTCGGCGCGGCGTCCTAAGATGCCAAGACTTTAGTCGTTACAGCCCAGCAAAAAAAAAAAACACAAAAAAATTATGGTTTACAATAATTATTTTGAAAGCGAATATTACTGTTAGGATTGTATTGTCTGTATGCGGGGGAGGGGAAGGGGGGGGGGGGGGGGTACAAAACAATTAATAATGAATTTTTAAATAGAACTTAAACTGCCTTCTTCTACTTTTACCTTCAAAATTCAAAAAAACTCAAGTATATGTATTAAACTGGAAAATCTATGGTGAGAGGGGGGTAAAATATAATATTGGGTTTTCATTTTTTTATAAACTGTTTCCTTTTTTTTGTAATTTCCCGTAAAATGTTTTCCTTGTAGAGAAATTTGGATTCAACTTTGTAAATGCTCACAAAATAATTATGTAGTATTTGATAAAAAGAAAACAAAGTAAATGCACAGTGCTTCCTCGTTCTAAATTCACAAAAGTTAGTTAACTGTTGAACAGTTAAAATAAAAACCTATGAAGTACAATTTTTTGTGGTTTACCATCGTAAGTCTTTTCCACTAAAGTCTTGTGGAATATACTAGACTTTAGTGGAATAGACTTACGATGGTAAACCACAAAAAAAATTTACTCAATGGGTTCTATGGAAAACATCTCAAAATAATGGAATTTAAGTTTGTGAAAAAAGGTAAAAAATCAATAAAAAAACGTTTGAAACTAAATTTTTGTAAAATTTATCGTTAAGCAAATATTTACGGTGAAAAATCTTGTTATACCGATTTTTCGATTCGTTCCAAAAACTACTCTTCACTTTGAGCATTAAATGCAAGAGTAGGCTAAGGATTAGCCGAATAGTGCATATGACATTTTTAACGTAAAATGTTATGTTTAATCTTTAATTCCTATAACATTTTTTTCTCCGTTCGGTAGTTTGGATGAAAAATGGAAAAAACTGGAATAAAATCCACTCTAGTGGTAGTTTTTCACGTGAAAGGGGATGTTCCATCCACGATTTAGGTGGGAACTTTTCGGACTCTTATTCCGAACTCTTCTGAGAGTACGTAGACAAAATATCAAAACTATATGATTTATTTCTTCTATTCGCCAAATTTTTATCTAACTATATGCGTGTGACAAGAATTCAGGTGACAGACACACACAGACACACAGAGACGGAACAAAAAGTGTTTGTCTTGACCTAAAACGGAAAGATAAAAAGTTAAAATTTTAAAATCAGATAACAATTTTTTTCTCATTTTAAAACGATCACAAAGCTTCTCGTATCTTCGATATTGCGAGGAAGCAATATAATGGCGAAGAAAATCTTAAAACAAAAAACCTATCAACATATACCTATATAACAATCATCCTGTAGAACTGTAGATATCCATACACTTTTCTTAAATTAAACCAACCGCACCCTAATCTAACCTTGAACACACTTTATTTAAGTAACTCCCTGCACTCATAAAAGTTCTTGAGCTTTAAGTAATTAAAACGGTTTTTGTCTACTTTGATAGCACGTGTTTATCGCTACCTACTATCGACGCTAATATATAGGTTAACTGATATCGGTGTACACATATATGTATAGTAATTTTGATAAAATGTTTTCGAGTGGTATTTCTTGTGATTCGGTGTCTTTTACCATGTTATATAACGCGTATCTACTTCAACTTTGATAATTGGAGTGTACAGTTACACGTAGAAAAATAAACTTTTAAGATGTCAGAGTGACTTGTATTTTTGTTGAATCTGTATAAGTTATGGTATAAAGTATAAGGTATAGTTATACATAATTGTATTTTACTTCAACTTAAATGGCTATATGATTGAATTACATATTGCTCATTTGTTACAACATTGACACAATTCAAAAATTGTGATTTTTCAGGAGACACGTTCAAAGTTTTGAATTTGGTACTTATTACTTTATGTGATATTTTTCAAATATATTTAAGCTCTTTCTAGTTAGTTAAAGAAGTTTAAATATGTAGTTCTTGCTGTAAAAAGTACATGTACGAATGTATTTTTCTGTATAAACAACTCAAATATAAGAATTTTTGAGTTATATCATTATTGTAGTAAATGAGCGATATGTAAGCCCGGAAAAAAATGTAGATCTGCAGAGATCTACCCAGATCTCCATTTTGAGACATCATATTTTTCACTGGTTTTTGATCTGTGGAGACTTGCAAAGATCTATATACAACAATCTCTGAAGATCTTTGTAACGTTGAAAATTAATCTCTATCACGATCTACAACGATCTTTAGAGATCTTTGTAGGTTATTGTAGATATTTGCAAGTCTCTACAGATCAAAAATCAGTGAAAAATATGATATTGTCTCAAAATGGAGATCTGTCGAGATTTGAGTAAATCTCTGCAGATCTACAATTTTTTCCCGGGAAGTACAGTCGAAATTGGTTATAACGACATAATTTAATACAACATATCTGTTTTAACGATTCAAAATAAAAGTACGACTGAATCCCATATAATTGTTTTTTACCGGTTTTTACGATCTAATATGCCTAGTCCCTTCGATGACATTATAACCAATTTCGACTATATAAATATACGGTATAATATAAGTAAGAAAGTTAGTATTACTTTAACCCACAAAGGTTACTTTGGCAAGTATATTAATTCTTTCTATTCCATTTAGTTCGCGAGATAATAAAGTGTTTTGCGGTTTAGATCATATATACATATACATATGTGATATATGTCATTATTCTCTTCGATTTTTTAACAGGACTAAAGTTATCCTTGTGGGCTTATAATTATACCTATAGGTCGATTTGTAGATGCTGTAACTTAAAACGACAATTCATAGAAGACTAAAATACTATGGCTAGGCCATAAAATGCACACCCCTTAAACATAAAAAAATGTATTAATTTATAATATCAAATAAATGCGGTACAATATAATTGGTGAAACTTAAAAGGATGTTTGAAAAAAATATTGGAGGTAATTAATATTATATAAATATAAAATATGAAGTTTATCACTCATTAAGATTTTTTAGAAAATCAACAATGAATCTTGTTATCAATCGATTATTACCTTTTTTATTTAAATTTAGGATGTATTGTAATAAAACAACAATCATTTTAATTTACAATTTTTATATAAAATATTTTTTTTTTGTAAAATGTATAAATAAGTATAAATAAATAAATTAATAATAATAATTAAAAAGATAAATACATCCACATATTGCAGCGATAACAGCTGTGTTCACCTGATGTCTAGCATTTAAAATGAAACAACAATGTAACGTTTATAGGTTATATGTATATTATATATTTGTTTTAAAAATGCAAACTTACCAGATTTTATCTTGATTAAAAAGATTGATTGGCTTTGAATAAAATAATTAAAATACAGCACGTATCGATGTACACATGTATTTATATATTAATTAACACAATATACCTAATAGTTGTAATAGATGTCATTTGCAGTGACGTATATGACGTATGAAGAAATAGCGCCTTACGGAATTTTTTGGAACTTCTACGGACTAATACTCTATTTGTAAAAATAATTCTTGTCAAAATATGAATTTTTGTTTAAATAAACTGCAAATTTCGTTACTTCTAGTTATCCAATTTTGTTGAGTTTTAATAGGGTTCTATTTTGATAATAGATGAAGTGAATTCAAAAGGATTGGTGCAAATTTATTTCGAATTGTAGCCTGTAGTTCGGCGTTTCTATCAAAAAAGCGGGTTAAATCGACAAATTGAACTTTATTTATATTTTTATAACAGAAAATTAAAACCGATCGATATTAAACTAAGTAAAAATGAAGACTGTAATGTTTTCTATCAGAAAATGTAAAAATTTAAGTGGGTTACTGAAGAAATTTAAGATATAATACTCATTTTATCAATTTATATACGAAAAAAATTTTTAGGACGACAGTAGAACACACTTCCAAGCAGAGCCTGCTTGGGGTGTGCAATTTCATTAAAAATTTATGTCGATACGGAATAAAATTAAAAAATTTAAATTAAATTAAAAAATTTATTCACTATACTGACATTTTTTGAAGAACTCAAAAAAGGCTATAAATGTTAAACTAAACGTCCAGTGGTAGATTACCCAATAGACGCAGTAGACGTATGTCTAGGGCCCTTTAAAAATTAGGAGATCCAAATTATTAATTAGCTCCCGATTATTGTTTTTAAAAATGAAAAAAAAAATCTGCAAACAGTTTTGTCAATGTTTGGTACTCCGAAATCAATTTGCGCCTAAGGACCCCCAGCTTGGTATATTCACAATGCCATTGTAAATAATGTATCAAAGTTATTTGAAATTTTTCAATACGCAATATTTAATTATTACATATCAAACATTAAAAACCGTTCCGAAATTTATTTGATCTATAATTTCAGTGTACCATATCGCCAAATAAGAGAAATTTTATCCAAAAAATTTAAAAGTTCATATGTAGGTATAACTGATTTTTTAAAGACTTTCTAACTGGTTATTTCCAAATTTTTAACAAAAAACATGGGTTTAGAATTACAAATAAATAGAAATGTATTTTTACCTCTTGTGATTATTTAAATAAATAGTTTTCAAGTAAAAAATTATTGAAAGTCCAAAAATTACTGTTTGTTTTGCTCCATATCATAAAAAATGGACATTTTTCAGATAAAAATGTTTCAGTCAAAAGTTGCTTACTTTTCCCCGTTAATTACGAATCTACAACAAAAAATACAGTTTTAGATTTGAAAAAGAAAAGTTGAACCTGAAAACCTATCATAGCGACCTTTTCAAGGTAAACCCTTAATGTCATTATTTAGCCCCTTCAAAACCATGAAACTTTTGTCTGAAAATTTTTCTCATTCAATTTTTTTGGAAATAATCCGCTGGAAAGTCTTAAAAAACAGCCGGTTATATAATATTACAGAATTTTTTTTACTTTTTTAGTATTTCATAATAGCTCAGCAATATATGTTTATTTGTTTATGTTATTTCCACCATAATTCCTGGAAATCAAATTCACAATCGAAGTTTTATATAATAATATTAAGGTTGACACGTGGAGTTTTAGGTATATTGAAAACTATATGTATGTATGATACATACATATATGTGTCTGTATGTGTAATATATGTGACTGTGTTAGTGTGTAGATATGCGGTGTAGAAATGCCAATTCGATTTAATAATAGCTCACATGCACATGTAATGTTTGAATGTGCAAATTGCAGATTCTCTAACAGAATTGCATGTTCTTGCACCAGTATTTCTTATAATTAATATTTGACAGATTACGAAAATGCCTTATCTTTATATGGAATACAGATTCTAGAACAATCTGTTTTTAATATTTTTCTAACCAAGTAACCCTAATTAATATTAAATTTATAAAAAAATCATTACAAAAGTTAGCTTTTAAGGGGTTACATACAGTTTGTTTTTTATTTCATTTTCGTAATGTACATATATTTAAATACTCATAGAAAATTTCAAGTCAATCCGGCGATTATATACGAACTTACACGCATATTTGTAAAGACGTCTCAGAGCGTTTGAAAGTAGGAGGCCGGAGTTAAGGGGTTATATAAAGTTAGAATTTTCAAAAAAATCGATTTCTTTATTTCATTTTCGTAATGTCCATATATTTAAATACACACACAGAAAATTTCAAGTCAATCCAGCGATTATTTTTGAAGTTACACGCATATTTGTAAAGATGTCTCAGAGCGTTTGAATCTAGGAGGTCGGAGCGGCAGCGCGTTTTTCTCAAATCTATGTTTTGAAAGTCGGTGACCAATATTCCTCGGAAACGGTTGAACTGATCAATCTCAAATTTTAACACAAGTTTCTTAAGAATATTTATTTTTTTATAAACAATTTAAGGTCAAATTTTTGTCGAAAATCGATATATTTTTTTTTGAGAAGCCGCCATTTTGTCAAAAAATTGTATTTTGCTTATTCCTTCGATTAAGTACAAGATTATACATTACTTTAAAGAAATACGTTTGGGTTTTTTATTTTAAAAGATGCAGTCCAGAGATATCGTGGTTACCGCAAGGCGCCTTTTTTGAGAAGACCTCCTGGAGAACAGCTGTAGCAGCTTTCGTAATTATTATTTTTAGAAATAAAAAATGTTAAAATACAATTGAAAGTTACCATAATATGTGTACAAATTTTTAGATTGATAAATTATAAAAGTCTTATTTTAAAAAATTCTTGAAAAAACACTTTTTTTGGCCTTCTAACTGTATGTAACCCCTTAATATAAAAAGTATTCAAAAAAATTTTTTTCAGAATTAAGGTATTTGCACCTGTCTTGAACGCTTTAAGAGCAAGGTACAGTAGAAACCGATTATAACGACATCGAAGGGACCGGTCGTATTGGTCGTAAAAAGCGGATAGTCGTAATAACCGGTAAAAAATGCAATAGACATGATGCCAGTAAAAAAGTATAATTGAAATTATGATTTTAAATAACGAAATAGGTTAAAAATATTCTAAAAAATGTATTTATTTTTGTATTAAAAGCGAGATTAATATAATTTTTGCTAATATAAAAAAGGAAAATACAGCAATCTACCATGTTAAATAAAACACCAATCAGAGCCAATGACGTCACGCACCAGTAAACGTCAAAAGTGATTGACTTTTATTTTAGATACATATCAATTCCTCTTACAAGATTATTAGGTACATATGTACCTTATTTAAGAACTTAAGTATATATTTTGGAATTCAATTTTAACACACGAAATAATTAAATTATTGTCTAACTCTGAATGTTTGATTATTGTTGACAAGGAGTGTGACGTCACAACTCTGAAATGTATCCTGCGAACGTTTCGGCGTCAAATTCAAAATTATTTTTAAAAGATTCAATTTTTGCGATTAAATCTTTATTTTCTGCAGAAATAAGTATTTTTTAGAAATAGGAGACACGTAAGATCATCAGAATAGTTTTTTTAAATTAGTTATCGTGCCTATTATATGAGATTCAGTTGGACTTTTATTTTGAGTCGTTAAAACCGATATGTCGTATTAACCGATGTCGTCATAACCGTTTCTACTGTATATTGTTATTTTTTTTGGGATTGATGGACTATTTTTTTGTAATTCTCATGAACCCATGTTACTAATAAAACAAGTACCTCTTTATTAAATAAATTTAACTACCAAAATCCACAAACATAGTTTTTTTTATTATAGCCTTTTATTTTGCATATGTTTTTTATTCGATAATGAACAACGTAAAACTAGTAATAAACACCCAGTGATGAAAACTTTACTACACAAACGTTATAAAATAAAAAGTCGTAAAATTTTAAATAATAGAAAACATTGACAAAAGATAACAGAATTTTCGTGATAGTGTGTTGAACTGCGATAAATTATTTGTCCACTGTTTTTAAACTAAATGATCAATTATATTATCATCAAATCACACTGTAAGACAGTTAAATGCATAGAAATAGAGTAGAATCCAGTAATGGCAGTAATCAAATATCAACTGTAAGAACAAGGTAAATAATAAGATTTATTTAGTTACAAAAGTAGGTCAAGACAACAGAAAACAATAGACAGCGAAAGAAGAAAATCTAAATACTTTAATAATATTATCATTTGTAATAAATACAAACTTAAATTAAATAAATAAACATATGTTAGCCATAAACGAGTTATAAAATATTTCTAATTCAGTACATTTAATTTAATTTAAAAATGTCCAACTGTTTAAGACAGGTGCCAGTACCTTATAGATTTTTCCCAAATCTTAAAAAAATAGCTTTTTAATGACAGATTTAAACTGAAATTTACGAATTATGTTATAATTGTAATATTTACTGTCATAATAACAATATTTTTGTATTTTTTTAAGAACTTCCCTTATAGATCTGTACCTACTAAAAGAATCATCAAATTAATTTCAAATTTTTATATGTTAAGGATGTATGGCACATACAGTCTGAGTCAAAAACGATGTAAATCAAGATGCAATGAACGATCAAATTCAAATTTTGAATTATTCACTTTAAACGCTTGTAGGAAAGTCAAATTCGTTTATAAACTACTTAAACAATATAAGTACTTATGTTTAAAACCTTATTTCACATTTTTTAACTGTTATTTTACAACTTAAGTCAAAAAATTAATATTTGTGTTGATTACATGAAGATGTAAGAAATAAAAATGACAGAAATTCAAATTTTATAAATAACATTGTTTAGAACATACGTAGAATATACAAATGCAATGAAAATACAAATATTAGTAGTTAATATGCTTATACATATATATGAAAAACTATGTAATAAAACAAATCATTATATTTAAGAACGCCATTTTTATTTATTTTTTAAATATTTTTCAGCAGTAATTATTTTTTTCTCGCAATTTAAGTACGGTAAGAGTATTATATAAGTTTATATAGTTTTTATGAAACGTTTTTGGTTAAATTTCAGATATTTTTCATTGTTTGAACTATGTGTATTATTGAAAAACCGTCAATACACCATTCTGCCATAAGAGCCCATGTTAATTTCGTTAATTTAAAAAAAATAATTACTCTTAAACTATGTTGTAAAACCTACTGAAATTTTGTGTGGGTACTTAAGTTTTATTAAGGAATAACTCCTCCAAATTTAAACTATTTCTCGTGTAAATGAGATACCTGCCATACATCCTTAAACTAGACTTTATAACAAACATTATAAAACTAATCCTGTTATTTATACAGGGTGATTCATTACTGTCGTGCCAAACTTAAACAGTAGATTGAGAAAAATATTTTAAGCAAAAATCTTCCAATAAACATGTGTCCGGAAATTTTTCGTTAGGGAACTACAGCCGTACAAAGATTTTCATCAAAATAAGTTTTATTTAATATCTAGAGCAGCGGTTCTCAAACTGGGTGCCGCGGCACCCCAGGGTGCCGCGAGCGTATGCCAGGGGTGTCGCGGCAATAATCAGCTAAAATTGTGAAAATATTAAAAAACGGCATTTAATTAATTAAGATGCTAAAAGCTAAAATTTAAGTTGTCTTCCATCACCACTGTCGAAAAAGTTTATTTTTTGTTTCACATTCAGACGTGTTTTATAAAAAAAAGCATAAGGTGCAGTCGATAAGTAAAGTTGTAATTACATTTTGAGTGAAGTTTTAAGGTGGAATATTTAGTCGGTAAAACAGTAACTGTAAGCCTGATCAAGTAAGTACAGTAAGGTCTCTTTTTACGCGGTAGGTACTTTTCACAGAAAACCGCATATAAAAAAATCGCTCAAAAAAAGACATTGCTTACATTGTCAAATCAGGGATACGTTCCATAATTTTCTAAAACCGTGTAAAATCAAATCAATGAATTAAAAATAAACCAAAAATCGCATAAGAAAGTTTCTAGAAATAAACGAATGCCTATAAAAAAGGGTTGTTTTTTAATTTTATTTATTTACTTTTATTGAAAAGTAAACAAAATTTTAAAATAAAAGACAACTAAAACACCGATGTTATTATTGCATTTGTAACACGAAACAACTCTAAATTTAACAATTGGATTTAAAACTTTACTACAATTGATTTTAAATTTAACAACAATTGTGTTTAAAAATTTTAGTAAGTGCGGTGACTGCAGATTATTTTCTTATGATATTGGCATATTCCCAATTTTTCAAATTTGTCTCATTATTACTTTCGGAGATATTTTTCACGATTTTTTTTAAATTTGTTAAACGAAGATTTTAATAATAACAAAACGGTTACTTAATTGAATTCCTTGAAATGTCAGCTTTCATTCCATATCTCACCGCCGAAACGGGGAATCTCTGAATTTCCATAAAAAAAGTCCGCGTAAAAAGAGACCCAACTTCACTTATATTAAGGTACCTAACCAAACTTCCTATAAATATAAGAGAAATAATGAAAAATTAATCAAAACAGTTTCATTCGTCGCATTAAAGACACCTGAGCATTAAAGTTGCACTGGTTTTTCTTATTTTCCTTACTTTTTAAACCCCTTTAACAATAACTGTGCCGCGAAATTTTTTATCCCAGCATGGGTGCCGCGAATTTTTTTTTGCCCGACAAGGGTGCCGCGGCGAAAAAAGTTTGAGAACCGCTGATCTAGAGAACCCTTTGTGATAAAATTATGAAATTTGGTATTATGTTTAACAAACATAAGTGTTATCGATTTCTCATATTAACTAGTTACATTTTAGACTATAGGGATGTATGGGGCAAGTAGGTCCATCGATTTTTATCTAGTATTTATTGTATTAAGTTGGGCACTTATTTAAGGTTATATGATACAAAATACACAAAAACATACTTTGCTTATTTGTCATATAGATGGGGAGGCAACGACCAAATGTGGTCATCATAGCAGCCCGCCAAATTTGTTATGAAATTTGTTAACTGGGATATAGGGAACTCAGCTAGATAGGTCCTAAGATCAAAGGACGCTGCCTTTAGATAGGACTGCCCGTCAGATATGTAAAAAAAAATAGGCAAAAAATTCATAGTAACCCGTCAGATATTTATAAAATTTGTTAATTTTGATTTTTTATGAACTGCCATATAAACATCTGACGCCTTAATAGTTGCTTTATTTTTTTATAACAATTGAAACATGTAAAAAAAATGAGCGACATATTTATAGCCGCCCGTTCAAAATCTGTTTTATTCAATAGATTTAAGTTCTCTGAGAAAGAAAATAACTGTATCTGACACCTCAGTTGTTGCTTTATTTTTTTATAACAATTTAAATATGTAAAAAAATAACCAATTAATGAGTGTATTTATTTTTATTATTATTATTATTATGTTTTTCCCAAAAAAGGTCAAACAAATCAAGCCTAACCACTAAAAAAATTGTTTTTACAACAGTAAAAAAATTTTATGTTGCCTGAGCTACGAAATTATCTGACGGGCTCTCCAAATCAAATGCAGCACTTCATGCGTCAGATGTATATATTTTTTGCATAATATTATTCTACAAAATAGTATGCACATCTGACGGGCTGTTAAAAAAAAGTTTCCTCATTTTTTTAACATCTTTGTCCCGCTATAAAATAAAAACGCAGCGGTGAATACGTCAGATATACATATTTCTGTTTTTGTAATAATCAAATCACCCTAAATCTTAAATATCTGACGGGCTGCTAAAAACAATTTTTTTTGGGTCATTTATTTATGTTTAATTCACTCTACTTTTTTTAAGCAGTGGCGTAGGCGTCAGAAAACTATATTTTCTTGATCTGGAGAACATGATATATATCAAAATGTATTTATCTGCCAGATTGCTATATGTCACCCTAGGTCAAAAACTTGACGACTTTGACAACCTATCAGGGGTAAAAGCAGCGTATTTTATGACTGACAATTTACTTTTAATATACAGCTATACTAAATTAACAATTATCATAACAAATTTTGCGGGCTGCTATGATGACCAAATTTTGGTTGCTGCCTCCCGGTCTAATAGGATAAACCGTTTTCGAGAAATATCGATTGAAAAGAAAGCATGCAGAATTTAACTTAATACGAATGCTTCAAATGCTGTATAGTTACAACGTTCAATGTCACCAAACAACATACATTTTTTGTCCACCCAATACATATCTAAATTAATTACGCATTACTTTTAAAACTATATAAAATTATTCACTGATAAACAATATTTACGCTTCTCCAGTTTCCATTACATTCTATAAACCAGTGCTTCTCAAAATACTGATCTACAAACCGATCCAAATAAAAAATCTATCAGACGTATGTATATTTTGAAAAGCACTGATATAAATAACAACAATAACAAATGCAACAATGTTGTTTTAACATAAAATTATCCACGCTTAAAATGTATTCATTCAACAAAATAATGAAGGTCGCCAATAATACCAAAATAACTTTTGAATCACCCTATTTATTGTACTGAAAATATAATAAATAAATTTTATTTTACAGGTATACGCAAGCAGTAACTTCATTTCGAAGAAAACTTCTAAGAATTGAAGACTTACAAAATAAAAATACTGATAAATGTAATATCAAAATAGACCTAACTACGCAGTTGAAGATCAAGACGTCTTTAATTTTGAAATACAAGATAACTAGATGAGAAACTGAATTGTATATAATTTCATGTAAAACATCATATTATATTTTCTCTTTACAATCAAGAACTATTCAAATATGAATATGGTGAAATATATATTCAAGTTTTCTAATATCATCTATGAAAACAAATATCTTAAAATTGTGTGATATTATCAAACAAGAAAATTCAATTACGGTTTAATTTTATCTTAAAATATACGTACCTACATACTTATTAAATAAATAAAATTATATAACATATTTGTCAAGAAAGATAAGTGAAAAAAACATTAATGCAAAAATGATTTGCATTCTAAGAAAAAATAATCGTAGTATGAGAGAAATATAAAAGGAAAAAAATCAGCATTTAATTTTGTATCAGATTACATATTAATATTAAAACGTGTTAAGAAAATGTCAAAATCATATTACCTGCGTATATTATATTAAATAAATCAATAAATTAATACGTATGGAAAATAATTCCACTGATAAAAATTGATATTTGTTGAATATATGCAGATTTGTTCAAAAAAATACTGCGTTATTTATTTTTATCATGTTTATATCAATAACACTATCTACTTCCTGTTGGAATGCAAGATTATGTAAACTAAAATAAGGTAACATAAATAATGATATTAAAAAACATAATACATAATAAAATTGATTTAATTTTAATTAGAAGTTTAGGAAAAAATCTTGATAAATAATAATTTTAACGTCCAAAATATGATCATTCTAAAAAATATTTTTGTAATAGGTTTTTTAAGTTAATAATACATATCGTTTTAAAGGCTGAAGAATTGTAATTGAAAAGGAGGGGAATATCAATGATTGCTAACATTTATTAAACGATGTATACAAAATTAAATTAAAAAGAAAAATCCACATTTCACAAAAAACCCAATAGAATGGTTTAAAAATTAAATATTAAGAAGTAACCTCATAAAATTGTTATTAATTCATACTTTTTTCTTAATTAATTGTATCCATTTCATACTCGTAGTAATTTTTCCACAGATTTTAAAAAAAAATCTTTTTTGATGAATATACATTTTTTTAATCAGTAGGAAAAAAATGTTTTATCTTTTATCACTCCTAAAACTGCAACAACTGTTGTAACACAGTATGACTCATAAATAGATAGATAAAGACAAACCGCATACAAATCCGATGATCCGTTCATCGGACAACAAAAATGGCTTGAGGGGCTCAAAACGACGACATTTGAAGAAAACTCAATAAAAAATTGGGGGGATGGGTTAAAAATAATAATTTCCTTTCTCTACGAGTGAGAAATTAATAAAGAATATGTATTATAATTTTTTTTAAATCTATCTTACCAAAAAAAAATAATTTCCAAACTAGCAAAATATTAATTAACAATTAAAAATACATCAACTGTCATAAATTATTAAGACAGTTAAACATAATTAATGAATAATAAAAACAAGTATTCAATAAATATATACAATAAAAACATTTAAATAATAATAATCTTCCAATGAAAGAAATAAAAATCAGAGTTCAATCACATTCAACAATCGATAATAACATATGAATCAAGTGAGCCATGAAAAAACAAAGAAGCAATGAGTGCGATATCGCATATTATACGATTTATATTTTCCACCACTACGAGTTGGCGCCAAGTCAACAGCTGATTACGAGAAACATGTATGTGTATGAGTGAGCATGTGTGTGTGTGTGTATGCATGTGTGTGTGTATGTGTGTGTAGATCTATATGCTACTCTTTTGGTTCATTACTGATCAAACCACGTGCGTAGCAGGATCATAGTTACACGTGGTTTAAGAAAAATTTAATTGTTGTGGGAAAAAAGTATCATATAAAAATATTGTGATTAAAAATATGTTAGTGTCGTTTATAATTTAATTATAATTAATATGTGAACGTAAAAAAAATAATTCGCCTTAAAAGATTTTATAAAAGTACTTATTAAAAATTTAATCTGTGTTCTGGAAAACTTACGAACACAAAAGAAAAACTTTTTAATATAAAATGAAATCCGATTAAAATAAAAGTTTGTGCGAAAACAAGTGAAACACAGCTGTCAATATTATATTAAAATAAATATATTAATAATATTTAACCTTTACACAAATGAGAAAAGGACTCTTATCATAGAGTCCATGCATTTAAAATATACTAATACAATAAGTGTTAATCAGTGGTAGTCAAAATGTCGCACGGACCGCCAGCAAATAGAAGAAAATCGAGTGCGGATGAATCAGACAATATATCTGAAGGTCCAACACCCCCAGATGGGGGATGGGGGTGGGTTGTCACGTTTGCATCGTTTATGATACACGTTGTCAGTAAGTACATACCATTTATGTATTTATTTATTTGTTTTATTTTATTATATCTACAGAAAGTGCAAAAGTTCACATATTGTGAAATTGTATACTTATGTATATTTTTTATTGAAAGGGACAGATATATTATTTTTTCGTGTAGTCGACAATATTGAACATGTAGGGGCCTTTTAATTTATAAAAACTGTGTCATATTTTAAACAAGATTAGTTAAGTGTATTTTTTTTTAATTTTTTAAAGTTCAATAGGAAATTCAAGTGCATTTCTTATGCAGTCTATTGTTTTGCTTTTCTTCATATGACGACCATACAGTAGTCGAAATCTCAAAGTAAGCGGCCAAATTAAATTTGAGTCACAACATCAAAATTATTAAAGTATAATTTTTGTAACAAAATCTATTTATTTCTATTATATTTAAAAATGATATTTTATCGTTACAAAGTCACAAAATAGGCACTATAGTCTTGAATGCTTTAATAGCAAAGTACAGGGCAGGATTTAGAAATTTGCCGCCCGTAGGCAGTTGTGAAAGTGAAGTTTTTGACCAATAAAAATCTGAAGACCTTTTTTAGGTCTTCAAGTAAAAAATTTACCAATAAAAATCTGAAGACCTTTTTTTAGGTCTTCAAGTAAAAATTTTATCAATCTTTTTTTACGCTAAAATTTTCCGCCCCTAAAATTTTGCATAGACACGTGCCTACATTGCCTGCATGGTAAATCCGGGCCTGGCAAAGTATATTGTTTTTTGGGATTGATGGGCTACTTTTTGTAAAATAACTTACTAATAAAATAACTCTCTTTATTAAATTAACTTGATTTTCCTCCAGTAATGAGCAACGTAAAACCAGTAATGATCACCTAGTGATGAACACTTGCTAAAGATTACAAAATGATAAGTAATACTACACAAATGTTATAAAATAAAGAGTCGTAAAAATTAAAACAATAAAAGGCATTTACATAAGAAAATACACTTTTCTTGATAGTGTGCCGAACCACGATAATTATTTGTCCATTTCTTTTAAATAAAATGATCAATTATCATCAAATCACGCTGTAAGACAGTTAAATGTATATAGATTATTATCCAGTAATAGCAGTTATCAAATAAGTACTTATCAACAAATATTTCTAGTTCAGTTACATTTAATTTTTAAATATTCAACACTGGAATATTTTTCAAGACTGGTGCCAGCACCTTATTAGTTTATTTTTCTTTACTCGTAAAAATATTGCTAATAGAAAAAAATTTAAAAAAAATCTCAATTATCTATTTAATATTGAAAATTTTAACTAAAAAATAACGTTAGTCTTTCTAATGATATTAAATACCTTTATTGTCATATAGAGAAAGATTTAATTATTCTTAAATCCTCGTTTGAATAATTTTAATTAAGATCCCCCCCCCCCCCTTTTATATTTATAACAGTCAACAATGTAATAATATACATTAATTTTAGATTTTCTATTTTATCGACTGTTATATTATTAAATTACTGAAATTAAATTAACGTGCAAACAATATTTCTTTGCACTATAAAAATGAATCAACAATAAACCACATTGTTTATAGGATTTTTATTGCTACGTAATAATCATAAAAACTGCAATAAAATTTTAGTGTGTCAGATTTTTCAATAAATATGTTTCGAACTAATAAGAACGAAATAGTAAAAAAAATATATTGCAGTTGAATCGAAATTAATATAATATATTGGAGCAAAATTAATATTTTTTTGTTACTCAGAATGGGTGAATTTGTTTAAAATGGTGCTAATAAGAGCAAAAGGGTAGAAGTAATTAATTAAATTAAAACTGTTTCATACAAAATCGTTTATTATAATATTTAAAGTGTTAAACGAGTGTAGGATGTAAAAAAAAACATACATGTAAAAAAATTATTAATGGGTTGAGGAAGGTTATTCAAAAATTCTACACATTCATTAGCGTGTATGTGTGTACATACTTATGTATGTTTGTATGTTTGTTCTTGTACACTGAAAAAAATATTTTGATGAATTTAGTACGTAAATAATATTTGGTTACATACAGGATGTCTAAATACCAAGGTATAATAGTATGGTGATCTCAGAAACTATAAGAGATAGAGATTCGGTTAAATGATAGAAAAGTTACCTTTAAGAGGGGGTATTTCAATGGTGCATTTACATTTCACAAAATTTTTATAGCCTACTAGATATTAATCAAAAATCGAAATTTTCCATCACAGCCTGTAGTTTAGTTAAATTGGCCAAATCTAACATTGTTTTAATATTTTGTAAATAGAAATACATTTTTCGTTGATACCCAGTGCCCAGTATTATATAAAGTTTTTGTCTAAGCCAAAACATAGCCAAACTCTATCTACAGGGAGTCAAGTCGATATTAAAAAGATTTAGGAGATTAGAGGATAGGTCTCAAAAGACTTTATTATAAAAAAAAAAGATTTAGATTTTAGAGCTATATTCAGTGGCATAGATAGCTTTTTGCGATGTGGGGGGATATGACAGTATTAATTTTCATAAAGTTATATTTTTCATTATGAAAATCATCTTTTATCGGGTACAAAGTTCAAAAATTGGACTCATGGGGGGGATTGATCCCCTTAATCCCCCCCTATCTATTTATGATCATAAATTTAAATCTGCTATCATTTCAATGGTGTACACCAATCGCTACTTTTAGTGTATATGCGCTGAATCATTAATAAATACCATATTCAACAGTTATTTATATTTATTTTTACTTATCTCACAAAAAGTTTTGGTTTAGACTAATAATTCTCAATCTTTTTTTCACATAGACCACTTTTGAAAGAATGATTTTCTTCAAATATCCCTACATTTGACATTTGACATCTTGTTGAAAAAGTAGAAAGCAAAAAAAATAAAAAAATTGTGTATGTACATATTAGAGATGTAACGAATGTATGATTTTAAACATTCGCGAATGCAAATGCGATTGCGAATATTTGCGATATTTGCGAATGCGAATGCGAATATTGACTTTTCGAAAAAAAAGTTAAAAAAAAAATCGGTCTTCTGATTAAAATGGATATTTTTATTTGTTAATACATCATATTATATTCGCAAGTTTACCTGCGAATGCGAATACGAATGTTTAAAAATGTGCTAATGCGAATGTTTAAAAATGTGCGAATATTCGCGAATGCGAATGCGAATATTCGTTACATCACTAGTACATATACAGGATGACCCATTTTAATTGCACACCTCTTTTTATGGTGAAATGTTATCAAAAAACTTTTCAGTTAAAAGTTGCACGGTTTAGAGGGGGACAAAGACGTACTCGGATGATTTTTTTGTAGATGGTATTTTCAAGGTCATCATTTTTTTCAAATAAGAACCTATAAGTTTTATTTAGTAATTTTATTCTACGTTAAAAAAAACACGAATCTTTCATTGAAAACTTTTTTTAAACAACTTAACTTTTCATAGATATCTAACAAAATGAATAAAAATTTCAAACCTCCAATATTTTTTTACTCAGAAACGATCAGGTTTATAGAAAAAGTACAAGATACATAAAATGTTTATTTTGATCTAGAAAGACTTGGAGAATTATTTTTAAAATTTTATAACTTTTTCAATTTATTTTTTTTAAACAAAAAAAAATGTTAAAAATGATTCTTTAAGTTTTGTAAGATCAAAATAAACATTTATTGGTATCTTGTATTTTCTCTCTAAACCTGATGGTTACTGAGTAAAAAAATATTGGTTCAAAATCTCGAATTATTATGATAAATATGGGTCATTCTGTATAAACTTCGGAACACTCGTAGGAAACATGTTCGACTAAAATTGAAACTGAACTGACCGTCTAAAAGGGCCTTTACTAAATGAATATATCTAACCCACGCCTGTTAGTCTGTTAGTTTTCCTTCACGAAAATCTTTAATAAAAGGCATAAAATATATTCGCTTTGAAGAAGGCCAGTGTGTAAATTTGTTAAGATCTTTCAAAGGTTATAAATTAATCGAATATACGCTTGCCTAGCAAGAGTTAATCAACTCTCACTCTCTCTCTTAAATGTTATTTCAAACTAACATCAACAAGTGAAATTAGTTTCATCGACCTTTATTTAAATTTTTAACCAAATATTTTCAACTGAATGTATTTAATCATTTTTTTTCAGTGTATAAAAGTATATGCACATATGTATATACTATGTTCTATTTATACATCCAATACGTTGTATAAAAATAAATTCTAGTTCATTAACGTTTCTTACTGCTTTGTATTAAGTTAGATACCTTTAGTCATGAAAATTGTAAAGTTAAATTTAGAAGTACAATAACCATTGTTTTGTATTCATCATTATTTTCAAATATTACTGAAAATTATAAAATTATAACAATAATTTTCGTTTACAAGGAAAAGCAAACTAAAATCTTAGTACGATGTAATTCTGTAAAGTGCGATTGACATTTTCAAGAGTTTTTAACGTTACAATGTATTTAAAAAGATGAATTTTCATGATCAAATAGTGACGTCATAGTCAAATACGTTTAAACTACGAGAAAATATATAGTTCCAGATTGGTAGCTCCTGATGAGGACTTCTTGTGAAGTCGAAACACGTGTTATGACCTGTTTACACGTATCCAGTGATTAAGTGTTCAGTCAAGTGACAAGTAATTTTATACGTGTTAATAATAAGGCATGTAGTAATGTGCTCGTAATTTGCTTGACAAAGTTGGTACGGCAGAGAATTGCTGTCTCAGAAAACACGACAAAATCCAATCTGGATAAATCATGAAGCATATAATCAGGAGGTTAAACTCGAGTGGAAGGGGTAGTTCGAAAAGAGGAACCTGGAGTGGGCGGTCCGCCTCTGCGCAGAAGTAAGAAATTTACTTTGTGCGCAGTCATCACTCTGTTAATTTGAACTGATTTGTACATTGCGGTATGCACACAACTATACGGTTGCGCAGTCAACTACTGCGCAGTGGTTCGAATACGAGAGACCACCCACTTCAGGGGTCATATTTTGACTAAAAAACTTGTATTACAGAGATCCACATATGTAGTTCACCCTCCTTATTATATGCTTCATAGGATAAATACTTAACTAAATACATGCTAAGGTGTGAACGCTGTCTTCATATAACGATTTCATTGACTATTTGTCACTTCACTAAGCTACTAAATCACTGGAAACGTGTAAACGGGCCTTTATTTTAGGTGACCAAGAAATCGCAGTTTCTCAGTTTTCCAATAGTGAGCATATTCAATAATTTGTTCAGCGTGGTGGGAATAATAATTTAATTATGTATGAGTACTTGTCACTTCACTAACATAAGCCACTAAATCACGTTATACGTGTAAACGGGCCTTTAGTTCAAGTGACCAAGAAACCACAGTTTCTCAGTTTTCCAGTAGTGAGCGTTTTCAATTATTTGTTCAGTATGGTGGGAATAATAATTTAATTATGTATGACTACTTGTCACTTCACTAACATAAGCCACTAAATCACGTTATACGTGTAAACGGGCCTTTATTTTGAGTGACCAAGAAACCACAGTTTCTTAGTTTTCCAGTAGTGAGCGTTCTCGATGATTTGTTCAGCGTGGTGGGGATATTAATTTAATTATGTATGTTGTAATTTACGGTGTTTATGGTTTATTTGTTGTTTTTTTTTCACTGATAATATGAACATTTATCTACGTTTTTTTAATTTAAAATATAAAATATTTTATGTAAAAATTGACATAAAATTGACTATCACATATTTCGTGCTTCAAAAACTTCCATTTGGATTAAACTGCAAAACAACTTTTTAGATTAAATTCGTAAAAAAAAAACAATTGCCTTTTTAATACCGAATAAATAAGACCATTAAAGTTTCCAAAGAATTGATTATTAATTATTGTAATTTGAGATAAATTATTTCTTTTAAAAAGAAGTGAAGCCGCGGGCATAGCTATGCATATAATATCAAAAGTCCATACAATTGTTTGTTTGTGTCTGAATCAGGCAAAAACAACTAATCGGATCAACTTATCATTTGGTATCAGGATAACAGAAACCAAGGATTAACATATAGACTAATTTGTATCTACATTAATACGGTAGGATTCGCCGGAAGTGCAGATTACGCCGGTTAAGGACATAGTTAATTACAATTATTTAGTTACTGTATAGGACACTAGGTATTCTCTTAAACTGAAACAGTGAGAAATTCACTGATTCATTTAGTGAATATAAAAGAGACTGAAAATCAGTGGTCTTAATGATTCAATTATTTGTTCAGTAATTATTCACTGATTAGCATGATACAATCATGACTATTCACTCACTGATTTAGTTTTAGAGAGTACGTAATATATATTTATTTATTTATTAGGTTTTTTTTGTTATTTTGGATCCAGTCTCCCCTACTTGTCACACTACGTCACAATCTTATAAACCCGCCTCCTTAATATTACATCACAATACTATGCCCCCCCACGTAGATTTAATTACTTATGTTAATTGATATTTTTGATTTCAAAAAATGCGCAGTTAAAATATGACGTCACTTTTTATCTGACCCATTATTTATTACGTTAGTGGCGTGTTTAGACCAAAAAGACAAAACAGTAACATGGTGTTTTTAAAACACTTCGTATTTCAAAATGTTTAAGGTTCGTTACTATTTTGTAAAAAAACAAGTTGCTGTTTTGTTTCTTTAGTCTAAATACGGGATAAGACACAGAAAAAAAACTGTATTGGACCAAGAAAACCTTGTTTGGTATATAACGAAAACAATATTTTCTTAATATAAGAAACATACTCTTAATCCAACTTCAAGAATACTATAGTTGGTTTAAGAGATTATTGTTTATTTTAAGATAATATTGTTTACGTTATATACAAAACAAGGTTTACTTGGTTTGAGAAATCCGTTCTACCAGTGTAGTTGATGGGCAGCCCCTTACTTACTTAAATAACTAATCTCCAACTTAAGTTAATAAAAAAAACAATATTTTTATCGTAATTTATTCAAAATAAATTAATGTTCTATAATAAAATTATTATTATTGAAATATGTATGCTGTATTATGATTGCAATGTTGAAAGTGATAAATGGAATAAAAATACATTTTATCACAGATGAGTCACGGGCATAGAGAGTAACTAAATATCATCTGTTACATTTGCCAGAAAAAGTTTTAACAGTTTTAAATGGTATACATATACTGACAATTAGAAAAAGAGAAACAATAAATTATGATAATTATAGCTTTGACATTTTTAGAAACATTTTTAGTTTGTTTTGTTTTACCCCCTCCTCCAAATAAAAAATACTAGGTATTCTTTTTCTGTGAATTTTAAAATCTGTTAAAGCATATTTTTTGCCTTTTTTATTTTTTATTTTGAACTCTAGTTTGTTGTCTTTTGAAGTAATATGGGTAATTAATATAACATGAACAAAATATTATTATATTCACTATACAGCCATGTTTTACATTCATAAAAATATTATAAATGCAAAAATGTATCTGTCTGTATGTCTGTTTTTTACCTTTTCATGGCTAAACCGATCTTGATGAAATTTGGCAGGGGGATAGCTTACATCCTGAGAAAGGTCATAAGCTAGTTATATTCTGAATATTACGTCCCAAAAAATTATTAGATTAAAAAATGGGTGTAAATGATACTAATACGTGTGACTAAAACAGAAATCTGCTATATCTTCTTTTTATTCTTCTCCATAAGTGACAATTCTTACCTAACCTAAATTCCACGCAAATCATCCGTACTAATACATATTATAAATGCGAAAGTGTATCTGTCTGTCTGTCTGTTTTTTTACCTTTTCACGTCTAAACTGCTGAATCGATCTTAATGAAATTTGGCAGGGAGATAGCTTGCATCCTTAGGAAAGATATAGATTACTTTATTTTCTGAAAATTGCATCCCAAAAAAATATTAGATAAAAAATGGGTGTAAATGACATTAGTACGTATGACCTGTTTTATCGACTAAAACATAAATCTACTATACCTTACCTTCTTCTTTTTCTTCTTCTCCATAAGTGACAGTTCCTACCTATCCTAAATTCCGCGCAAACCATATATATACAATAGTATAGATTATATATTATTATATTATTTATATTATATATGTATGACGCGAACGAAGGTGCGAATAACCGCTAGTATACAATAAATTATATTTAACACGTAGTACAATTAATTTTGAGAATTGTTTGATTAAAATAAAATTTATGAAATAAATTATGATTTGAAATTTATTTTTCAAAACTACGCATAATGAGGATCAGATTACTTCGTTAACAATGTCAGGATTAAATTTAATTTAAAAATATGTACACTAATTAATTTTCAGGTCATAAATGTATAAGATAAAAATTATTTTGCCCTTTAACCTTAATGTTGGCGTTCAAAAAACTCATAATTCAGCACATTATTTTTTATGTTTTCTTCTCTTCTTTAATTTTAAATGGTGAGTGGGAATTATTTAAATTTAAAAAATATGTACAGTGAAACTTGATTAAATTGAACTTGGATAAGTGGGAAACTTCTATATGTAGAATTCATACTGAAGTCCCCGTCACTTCGATACGAAAATACCTCTATTAGTGAGACATATAAAACTTCTCTATCTGGAATTTCATTTTTTTCGATAATTATCTCTCTTACTGGAACATTTAAGATTGATTACCTATATATCTGAGACACGAGATAAATTTGAAAAAAAATATGTAAAAATTATTTACCCTCTGTATAAGAGACAATAACTTGAATTAACTTCGATATCTGGGAAACTGGGTAAATGGGACAACTCTTTAAGTTGGATAAAAAATTTTACTACTCGGCCCACTAATTAGATAGCGTGATTCTGCATAGCCTATGTTATTTCCGAAATCGCGAGGAAGATTTCTGTGAAAATTTCATCAAAATCGGTTCAGTAATTTTTGAGATAATCGAAGACAAACAATCGAACTCACAATCTCAATATGTATAGATACATATATTATATGGCTGGATCTTTGTTATAATTAGCTTTTCCTTTTTTAACTACGATGGTAGTAGTAAGAAATAGTAAAACTACTTCTTTCTAGTTTTATTGTTAGTAGTAATGCAGAAAAGACTAGACTGTGTATATTAGTGTGTATTTTAAAACTAACATAGATACAGTTAGCTATTAATATCTACGTAGGGCTCGCATTCAGGACTTGCTTTAGTTAGTTCAAAGCATTAAGTACTTATTTAAAATTAATTTTATTCAGTAGTAATCCTAATAAAACTGTATCTATACTAATAAGTATGCAGTGGCAATTTTAAGTGTTCTTTGCCATTAATGAGTCTAAAAAAGCTGCCATGGATGACACAGAACTTTCTTATACGTGTTTCTAATTATATAAATAAAACAAATCTTTCTGGCTAACTGATAAAACATAGAAAAATGAACAAGATTTCTATAACTTTTATTAAAAATATTTTTTTCTAATTTGCACCGTTTAAAAAATAAATCGAAAAATTCGAACAAGACTAAACTTCCGTTTCTGGTATAATGAATGTTTTAAAAATATTAAGTTTTCTTTCGAAACTAAAATTGATTCTCAATATAATATTACACCCTTCTGTGTTTTGTCAAAAAATTCAGGGAAGGTCAAAATGGATATTTCCATTAAAATTTGGAATTCGAAAATAATCAGCTTAACAATATTTACTTATACTATATGTATTTCATACATGGGCATAATAAAGTAAAAAGTAATTTGAAACCTTAAGTAAGCAGAATACTGCATCATATTATAAATTTTGTTGTTATATAATTTATATTTAAATATATTCATAAATTACGTCAACAAGTAAAGGGTTAAAATCAATTTGATTACAATATGAGGTTTTATGTAAACTACTTAATCCAATCTATAGATTTTCATCTCAATAATACGTCTATTAATGTCTAATTATAGAAATTTCGGTCGATACTCTATAGTCAATGGGAAATTATTATTTATTCGTCTTTACACAATCTTTATACATTGCGATGCAAACAGGGTTAAGTTGATTTTGTTCGGATAGAAGCGATAAAATATGAGAAAATGTATATATAGACATGAGATTTGATGTCTGGATAAAAACACATATAGTCCACCAGTGGTTCTAAAACGAGAGTAAACGTATTATATATAGGTATGTTGACGAATTTAAATAATCTGCCGTGTGCCACAGGACTTTCTTATACGTAATAATGACAGTGAACAGTGTACGTGATTTTTATTTTAGTGAAGGATATTTCTGACAAACTAATAAAAGATAGAGTAAAATGAATGAGACATAAACTATAGAAATATTATTTTATACATTATGTATCGAACGAATTTTGTTTAACATAATTACTAACAATAAAATGGAAACGGATGTTTACTCATGTAATTTTTTGAATTTTTTGAAATAAGACAAAAATGTTTTAGATAAAAAATGTCGAGTATGTTATTATCTATAATTTATTCCCCATACATTTTTTTCCAACACTTATGATTTAGCCAGAAATATATTTTTTTAAATCATTATTTAGAATAATCTATACTGGTTGCTGGGTGCTTTGACCGTACGGATCACGACTAATACCGTCAAGTCGCACGACGACTACTGCAAACTAAATGAATTAGAGTATACAGTGTTTATTCTCAGTATTACGTATAAGAAAGGCCCATGGTACCTATGGCAAATACGTACAGTCTCTGTAATACGTATAAGAAAGTCCCATGACACTCATGGCAGATATTTCTTCTCTGTTATGAACCATTTGAAATGTACTTAAAATCGAATACTTAGTAAAAAAAAAAAAAAAAATTAAATTTGTTTTTTTCGAAAAAATGAATAGAACATAAATTATAGATAATAATATTACCTACAATTTTCAACTTGGCCATTTTTCTCTAATTCGCACTGTTTCAGTGTAATTCGAAAAATTCAAAAATCGATGTAGGTAAACATCCGTTTCCGGTTGAATGATCGTTTTCAAAAATAGGAGGTTTTCTTCCCAGGCAAAAATCAATCTTAAGTATAAAATTACACCTTTCTACGATTTGTCGTATTTGAGTTACAGCGTCTACAGACAGACAGACCGACAGACAGACCGACAGACAGACAGACCGACAGACAGACACACAGACATCATGGCGAAAATAGTCAGAATGGATTCAGGGAAGGTCAAAATTGATAATTCCATCAAAAACCGGATTTCGAAAAAAATCGCGTTTACTATACTTACTTATACTATATGTATATTTCATATACATTGGTATAAGAAAGTAAAAACTATTCTATGATGATCTTACGTCTCTCCTATTTCCAAAAAAATACTTGTTTCTGCAGAAAATAAAGGTTTAATCGCAGAAATTGACTCTTTTAAAACTAATTTTGAATATTCGACAAAACGCTCGCAGGTGACATATGAGAGTTGTGACGTCACACTCCTTGTCAACAATAATCAAACATTCAGAGTTAGACAATAATTTAATTATTTTTTGTGTTAAAAATGAATTCCAAAGTATATAAGTTCTTAAATAAGGTAATATAATAATCTTGTAAGAGGAATTAATATTTGTCTAAAATAAAAGTCAATCACTTTTGACGTTTAGTGGTCATTCGCTCTGATTGGTGTTCCATTTAACATGGCGGATTGCTGTATTTTGCATTTTTATTTTAACGAAAATTATATTAACCTCGCTTTTAATATAAAAATAAATATATTTTTTAGAATCATTTTAACCTATTTCATTATTTAAAATCATAATTTTTTAGTGACTGGTGTACGGGACAAACGATATTAATAAACACTTTGTAGTTTTGTATGTATATTTATTTATTGTAAGTTACACTGTTGTTGTAAGAATGTTGATGTTATGTATTGTAATGAAGCGAGCGCGAGAGTACTGCAGCGAGATGTGTACTGTTCGAAGAGCGAAGACCAACTGTCTGTTTTAGAAAAATGAACTATCCTGTCTTAGAATCGGTAGACAAGGATAGCGATAGATATTTAGAGAAGGGGAAAAATAGAAAGTGGTTTGCTTGGGGAAATCCAAAAGGCGGCATCTACTTTGACCCTAGCACACTGAGCTTAGGATAAATTAGATATTAAGCCGACCGGAAATACCCAAGCGTACGTGTTACTAATAACCTACAGAGGATTAAGAAAGATTAAAGAATTTGCTGAAAAATGTAAAAGTCTAGACACGTTGTAAAAGTAAATAAGTTGTCGGCAAACTTAAATAAAGGAATAAAAATAGTACGAAATATTAAAAATAAAATTTAAGAAATTTGAACGTGTGAGATGTCGCGAATGTCGCTACAGTACCCCCCTGCCAGTGATTTAAATCACGAAAAACCTATCTGTAGACGGTCCGTGAAGCGGACGCGTCTACCTGACCGTGTTCGTCGTACTCCTTCGTCTGGCTGAACTTCGGGCTGGTGGGCGGGAACGACTGGAACTCGAGATGCAATGTCTGCGTCGTTTGTCTTCTCGCCGTGTATGCCGTCATCATTTGCGTCGTCTGACGTGATGTATGCTGGCTTGAGTCTATCGATGGATACTGTAACGTCGCGGCCACGCATATGAACGATGAAAGTTTTATCGCTTCGTTTGACAACCTTGAAAGGGCCCTCATATGGTTTCTGGAGTGGTAATTTTGGTCCGTCATGGCGAACGAACACGTGTTGCGTTGTGGTTAGGTCTTTAAAAACGAAAGTGCGTTTGTTGCCATGCTGCGTGCCATTGGTTGGACGCAAAGTCGTTAAATGTTGTTTTAGGTCTTTAATGAATTGATTAGTTGTGTCGTCGTTATTGTTGTCCGAGAGACGGTTTGATAAAAATTCTCCGGGAAGGCGTAGAGGTTCTCCGTAGACTATTTCGGCTGCTGAAGCTTGAAGGTCCTCCTTCCAGGCAGCGCGAATCCCTAGCATCACCGTTGGTAGAATTTCCGTCCATCGCTCGTTGTGACATTTTATCGCAGCTTTCAGTTGACGGTGAAAACGCTCAACCATGCCGTTGGCGGCAGGGTGATATGCAGTCGTTCTCAGGTGAGTCGTACCAGTCAGGCGGTTTAGATGCTTGAACAGGTATGACTCGAACTGTCTTCCCTGGTCGGTTGTTACTCGGAGTGGTGTACCGAAGCGTGCAATCCAGTTAGCGTAGAATGCACGGGCGACTGTCTCTGCTTCCTGGTTTTCGAGAGGTATGGCTTCCGGCCAGCGAGAGAAGCGATCGACGCAGGTAAGGCAATATCTGCAGCCTTCCGAACTCGGCATGATGATGATGTCGATGTGCACGTGCTCGAACCTCGCAGATGGTAATGTGAAGGTTCCAGGAGTCGATGAAACGTGTCGTGTGACTTTCGATTTTTGACATTCTAAACAGCTACGGGCCCACATTGTGCAATCCTTTTTTATTGACGGCCAGACGTAACGTTGCGTCACGAGCTTGACTGTCGTTTTAACACCTGGGTGAGAGAGTCGGTGCACTGCGTTAAATGCGGCTCGGCGAAATTGCGTTGTGACGAATGGGCGAGCTGTGGATGTTGAAATGTCGCAAAGTAATGTGACATCAGTATTTGGTATTTTAACAAGTTTCATTTGAAGGCTCGTTGTGTTTGCGTTTTTTAATGTTTTGATCTCCTCGTCAGTTTTCTGTGCCAGTGCGAGTGCCTCGAGGTCGAGAGTAGTTTCAACCTCTTCGACGCGTGATAATGCGTCGGCGACAACGTTGTCTTGGCCGGCTACGTGCCGGATGTCGGTGGTGAATTGTCCCACAAAGTCGAGGTACCGGAACTGCCGAGGAGTGCACTGACCATCCTTCTTCTTGAATGCAAACGTAATCGGTTTGTGATCCGTGAAAATGGTGAATGTGCGAGCTTCGATCATATGACGGAAATGTTTAACGGCGGAGTATATCGCGAGTAGCTCGCGGTCGTATGCACCGTATTTTCGTTCGGCGGAATTCAGCTTCCTGGAGAAGAACGCCAGTGGTTGCCAGGCGTCGTCGAGTCGTTGTTGGAGTGCGGCACCGATGGTATAATCTGATGCGTCGCAGAATATTGCTAGCGGTGCGTCGATTTTGGGATGAGCAAGCAAGGTAGCCTGTGCAAGACTTTCCTTGCATTGCTCAAAAGCACGTTCTGTTTCCGAATTCCAGTTGATCGGAGCTTTCCCTTTCACATTCCCCTGGAGAAGGTCGTTAAGAGGGGCTTGGACTTGAGCAGCTTTGGGTATGAATCTCCTATAGAAATTTAGCATACCCAAAAACTGACGAAGTTTCTTCACGGTCGTAGGCTGCGGATAATTGCGTATAGTTTCAACTTTATCCTGTAGCGGTCGTGTGCCTGCGCTTGAAATAAGGTAGCCCAGAAATGTCACTTCAGGCTGACCGAACACGCACTTAGCCGGGTTCACAACCACGCCGTATTCCTGAAGGCGTGTGAAAAGAATCCGCAGGTGGTCCAGGTGCTCTTCTTCCGACGAAGACGCTATGAGTATGTCGTCGATGTAAGCATAGCAGAAGTCTAGGCCACGCAGCACCTCGTCGATGAAACGTTGGAATGTTTGAGCCGCGTTGCGTAGACCAAAGGTCATAAACGGGAACTCAAACAATCCGAACGGTGTGGTGATAGCTGTTTTAGGGATGTCCTCCTCGACGACAGGAATCTGATTAAACGCGCGCACTAGGTCGATTGTTGAAAAAATAGTTTTTCCCTGGAGAGCCTGTGCGAAATCTTGAATGTGACGGACGGGATATCGATCCGGCTCCGTCCTTGCGTTCAAGCCACGATAATCTCCACAGGGTCGCAGTTCTTCGTTTTTCTTGGGCACCAGGTGAAGCGGAGATGCCCAGCAGCTTTTCGATGGTCGAGCGATCCCGAGCTTTAGCATCGCGTCGAACTCTTGTTTGGCCGCTTTTAATTTGTCTGGTGCGAGACGTCGCGGTTTGTGAGCGACGGGTGGTCCTGGTGTAGTCTTGATATGATGTCTTGTCTGGTGTCGTAATTCCTTAACTGCTCCGACCGGACGTGTGATGTCGGGGAATTGCAGCAGCAGTTCGTGGAACGTCGATGTTCCGGACACCGTTTTGATTCCCAGTACATCGTATTTGGCTACGACAGCTTGTCCCTGCGTGGTTATGCGTGTCGTGGCGTCGAGTAGGCGTCGATTTCTCACATCCACAAGTAAATTGTAGTATGCCAGAAAATCAACGCCAACGATTGGTTTTGATACGTCAGCGACCACGAACCTCCATGTGAAGTCGCGGCGTAGTCCGAAGTCGAGTGTGAACGTTCTCGTACCGTATGTCGATATGGGCGTTCCATTGGCTGCAGCAAGTTCATACGAAGACCTTTCTTGCGGCCCTCGTAGGTATGAACGAGGAAACACGCACAAGTCGGCTCCGGTGTCCACCAAGAATTGTGTTTTCGTCGTCTTGTCTGTGATGAAAATGCGGCGCGATGTCGTAGGGCAGGTGTCGTCTGTCGCCATTACCGACTGCCCGTTGTAGTGCCACTTATGAATCATGGCCGTAAAATTGTTGTATCGAACTTGTTGTTAAGCACTTTGTTGCAGTTTCCGCGAGAGCACTCACTGTTGTTTCTGATGCCATATCTTTGTTCATCTCGCTTGTCACTTGGTCGATGGCACGAAACATGTCAAAAAAAATTGTCAGTTGCACTATAGAAGTTTGTCGAATACACAAATCACTCTTTTTAATTGTCACTGTCACTATGTAGGTATCACTTCGGTCGTGAAAAATTACATAGGGCGCGGACAAATCACGTCGGTTGCGATCAAATCACGTCGGTTGCGATCAAATCACGTCGGGCGCGGACAGATCACGTCGGGGTCACCACTTTAGTGACTGGTGTACGGGACAAACGATATTAATAAACACTTTGTAGTTTTGTATGTATATTTATTTATTGTAAGTTACACTGTTGTTGTAAGAATGTTGATGTTATGTATTGTAATGAAGCGAGCGCGAGAGAACTGCAGCGAGATGTGTACTGTTCGAAGAGCGAAGACCAACTGTCTGTTTTAGAAAAATGAACTATCCTGTCTTAGAATCGGTAGACAAGGATAGCGATAGATATTTAGAGAAGGGGAAAAATAGAAAGTGGTTTGCTTGGGGAAATCCAAAAGGCGGCATCTACTTTGACCTAGCACACTGAGCTTAGGATAAATTAGATATTAAGCCGACCGGAAATACCCAAGCGTACGTGTTACTAATAACCTACAGAGGATTAAGAAAGATTAAAGAATTTGCTGAAAAATGTAAAAGTCTAGACACGTTGTAAAAGTAAATAAGTTGTCGGCAAACTTAAATAAAGGAATAAAAATAGTACGAAATATTAAAAATAAAATTTAAGAAATTTGAACGTGTGAGATGTCGCGAATGTCGCTACAATTTTAATGATACTTTGTTACTGGCCACATGCCTACTACGTTGATGCTGTTATATCATGATTCAATAAAACAGGTCTGCTCTGGATATTTTGACAGCCGCCATTTTATATAAATTTCTTGTCGATGACGTATTACATATTGACAAGAAATGTATATGTGTCGTGCTTCATATCGATAATTTAATTAATGAAAAAAAAACTATTATGTAAACAGTATTGGTCGTTTATTTATTTATGTTCTGTTTATCACAAATTCCTTATTAGAAAAATTTCTTGGTGATGACGTCACAGTATAGAACAAATAAACTGTCGAGCAGATCTTCTATTATTGGATCATGCTATTATGTAATGTGAATTAAAGTTGTCCAGAAGTCAAATTGATTAAGTCCACAGAACACAGTGGTTCTAAAACGGGGGTAAACATACTACTGCAAATAAATAATATGCTTATGTCCGGTATTATAAGGAGCTAACAAATTTGCAAGTACTTTCAAATGGGGTATCAATTCTGTGTTAGTCTTTATAGATTAGTTATGGAATTTAGAGCAGTGATACTTCAACTTATTATAACACAGTTGGCGACTCTGACCGTATAAAATAATTTTTATAATATCACCACTATTTTAATACCGTTAGTTTGTATTTATCACGCGTGCGTGAAACTTGTCAAACAGTTAATGAAACTTCAAGAGAACTGTCAGATAGGTTTGAAACCTCATTTGAAAGTGCTTGCAAATTTTGTGAGTTCGTTTATAAAACCGGACATTAATGTGTTTGTTATAGAACGCATGAAGTTGGCCGTGGAACTAAATTTGAAAATGAAATTGATTACAAACCTAAAAAAAAATTCGTACATCCAAAATTTATATATAATAAATGATGTAAAATGAATCATTATATAATAGAGGAGCTGGCATATTGTGATGTGTAGAAAAGGCTTAAATTGTACAGTTATTAATAGAATTTAGAAACAGTTTCATAGTTTTAGGGGTGATTATATTTAAGACAATGTTATTTCAGATATAGGAAAATATTTGTTTTGATTTATCTGTGTACATATTATAACAAATTCGTAAATACATGTTTTCTTATACATTTTGCGGCTTGACCCAGATTTATAATCAGTTTTTAATTTTGCTTTCGAGATAAGGCACTAGAGAAATTTATGCAAATTATTAACAATTGCAGAAAATACGATGGTTTGGATTGTTTTAAAACTTTATAAATTTCATTTTGACATTTAATTTGAATTTAAGTATGCATTTGAATATTTAATTTTTTATAATTTACAAATATTATATTACTTGGAAACATTTTTAATATGCAATAAGTTAAATTTTTATTTTGTTAACATTTTTACATGCGGTAGGGCAAAGTCGCAGAACAATTTGTAGTGTTTATGACCAAAATCAAAGGACGTATCTGAAAACTAATGGTTTTAGAAAAAAATCAAATTTTTCAAGAAAAAATATATTTTCGAGTTTGTCTTATATTTACAAAAGAGCAAATATTTGCATGCATCTGAATTGATTTCTCTATGCACCGTAGTTTATTTCTACACCTTATGCATACATATAATAATATCAAATTATTATAATTGTTCTAAGTAATGCAATTAATATATGTATATTTTCTATAAATAGCAAAAAAGAAATCGTGTTAAACATTTTTAAATCTGCTGTTTTCCACATACACAAACACACACACATATGCGGACGTTTAATAACCGATCGCATTTCCATTACAAATCTACGCTGTTGATATTATTATAACCAATACAATAATGTTTACATAACATGTAAGTTTTTTAAATTGATATTATCGCACGTTTAAGATTAAGATAATTAAGAATTGCATTTATGAGAACTTGAATCGATACATTCATAAAAATAAAGGCGGGAAAATACTTATTGGTTTGTATTTATGACGTGGACAATCGCTCAATATTTAATGTTTATTTTATCTATTATTTTACATTCTTTGAATTTCCGAATCGCTTAAACTATAGAAAATTGAAATTTTCATTTATGACTGACCAAAAATAGATATGATTTTTTTTAATCAAATTTAGATGGGGGAGTGTTGTTAAACAAAATAAAATTCATACCCCAACAATCCAACAAGTGGGGTATCAAATGAAAGTTACTGATTTGATGAACTAATATACCGGGTGTCCCAGATAACTTTTCCAGCATGGGGATCTCAGTATCTATAAGAGATACAGGTTTGGTTAAATGAGATGAATTATTTGTATGAAAGGGGTGCGTATTATTGCACAAAAAAATATTCATAATTCTATGTGGTTTAGGCGGTATACCCAAAAAACTGAAAATTCGGAATTTCTTTAAATGGCTATAACTTTTTTGTTAAAGTAGATAGGTACTTTTTGTTTGCTGTTTCTTAAAGCACTTTTTTTGTGTAGAATTGATTGGTGTATTTAGATTTTTAATATCACTTTTACTTTCCGAGATACAAACCCTAACTTCAGTATTTCTTATGGGCCGCTAAGTTGGCTATGGCATATTTGAACGTTTTTTTTACTCTACTCTACAACGATATGTCACTTGACATATTTATTATTGAAAAAAAGTCGAAATACTAAATATCAGTGATATTTATGAAGTATTTTATTACAAACTTTTAAGTGAGCCATGAAAAACAAAAATTGTAAACAAAAATCACAATAACAACAATCAAAATAACAAATGAATATTTGAAACAATGAACTATTTGAAAAAATATATTATAATTTTTTTTTCGATAATAAATATGGCAAGTGACACATCGTTGTAAAGTAGAGTAAAAAACACGTTCAAATATGCCATAGCCAACTTTGCGGCCCATAAGAAATACTGAAGTTAGGGCTTGTTTTTTGGGTATACCGCCTAAACCACATAGAATTATTAATATTTTTTTGTGTAATAATACGCACCCCTTTCATACAAATAATTCATCTCATTTAACCAAACCTGTATCTCTTATAGATACTGAGATCCCCATGCTGGAAAAGTTATATGGGACACCCGGTATATTAACAAATTTAGTACATAAGCTTCAAAAGCTGATGTCCTTCAACAAAAATATGTAATTTTTAACTCTGACAGGTCTAAAATTATTTCAAGTGTAAAGTATTATTTTTTTAGTGCAAACTATTTATTTAAAGTGATATAATTTGTTTTATGTTCAATATATATTTTCGTGCAGTATATTTGTTATAAGTGAAAACGATTAAATAAAAAGGGTTTATTATTTAAAAAAAGGTGCATTTAAATACAAGCATTTTTATCTTTTTATATCTAAATATGTTAATATGTTTTAATAATTGGATTTCATACTATCGAAATTCTTGTAGGTACATAATTCAATTTATCATTGTTTAATGGGTTTTTAATGATTATTTATTTAAATACATGAGACAGTTTACTGATAAGATTATTATAATTGTTTCTGCAGTGTTTTTAATAATTGGTATTCATGTCTATTTTATTCTTCAACTATCTATCATAAAATATGTAAAACAATACATATAATCAGAGCCGGCCTTTGCAATTATGGCGCCCCGGGCAAAAATTTTTTTGCCGCCCTCCCCAATAAAAAAACTGATGACCATTTTTTTTCGTTGATATCTCTTCCTTTCATTATTATTTTTATATTTTTAAATTTTATTCTCTTTTGTGGCTTTCCGCGCACCGCCCCTGCTGGCTTGGCGCCCCGGGCAGTTGCCCTGGTTCACCCCCCACCCTCCCCCACCAAAAGCCGGTACTGCCTATAATAATACACCCATACAATATTGCACACAGTATTTTATTTTAACTATATACCTACTTTATTATTTGATAATCAAAATAAGTGTATCGAAAAAGTGTGAGTAAAATAATTGACAATAATTCCCAAGGCATTTTTGTATGTAGGCGTCTTTAAAATATAGGCGCTACATGAATGAAACTGCAAAATTAAGATTGTCACGTAATAAAAGCCCAGGCAATATACTTAAAAAAGTAGTCAAACTAAGAAAAAATTCCGACCTAGCTGGATTTTGGTCGATACTTTTATTTTGATTCCCTAAACATACCCTAAAAAGTACCCTTAATTTGGGTGACGGGTTTTTGTTTTTTAGGGGGTATAGGGGGGTAAATTCTAGTTTTTTGCAATTTTTCGAGGAAAATTGTTATAATGAAAGTTGTAGCTTATGAAATTCTACACAAAAAAGTTATTTATACTTTTTTCGTATAATCAATACTTTTTAAGTAAACTGTTAACCCAGTCAAGGGTGCAGTGAAGAGTGCCAAAATCCGAACTTTTAGGAGTAATCAATCAATTGGGACTACAAATACTGAATTTGAAAAAAATACTCTTTCTACAGGGTTTAAGAAAATGTTAAAATGTGTATTTCGAGGAAAATAATTTAAAAATTAATAATTTTTGTTCAAATCGAAATTGGTCTCAAATTGTTCCTGAAGTTCTAAAGAATACTGATCAACCATAATTTTTGGTCACAATCGATTCGTCTAAGTGTACCCAACAAATATCATAAAAACACCCCATCATCGATTTAGATTTTGAGAATTTTTTTTTTGAAAACGGGGTTTTCACCCTTCAACCCCATTTTTAAGGGTATTGCACTACTTTTCGCTACTCCGGGTTATTTTTTTCGAATTCTACGCCCCAAAATCTATAATAATAATCAACCATAAAATTGCTTACTCCTAAAAGTTCGGATTTTGGCACTTTTCACTGCACCCTTGACTGGCTTAACAGTTTACTTAAAAAATATTGATTATTAACTTTTTTGTGTAGAATTTCATAAGCTACAATTTTCTTAATAACAATTTTCTTAGAAAAATTGATCGTTTTTGAGATATTTGCAAAAAACTAGAATTTCCCCCCCCTATACCCACTAAGAAACAAAAACCCGTCGCCCAAATTACGGGTACTTTTTAGGGTATGTTTAGGGAATCAAAATAAAAGTATCGACCAAAATCCAGCTAGGTCGGAATTTTTTCATAATAAAAACGTTTATTTCCTGGGCTATAATTACTAATTCACATATTTTCATTTGCCTGTGTTCGTACCAAACAAGATTCTATACGTCAACGGGAAGTACCCTATTAAAACGCACGCTTTGAAAGGCTGTATCTTTTTATTATATTGAGTTAGAAACTTGAATTTTTTACAGAACTATGAGGCTGTATACCTTAGTGATTGATATTAATTTCAACTTGATAACTCTACCTATTCCTGAGAAAAATAGCCTTGACGGATAGACAGACGGATAACAAAGTGATCCTGTTTTTTTTTTAAATATGGAACCCTAAAAACTGTCGCTTGATGTATAATTCCATTATTAGGTCCTATTTATTCTACGTATTAATAAAATAAAGGTTATACACAGTCTAAAATTATATATACGACGCCCTCATTTCATTAGCTTTCCTTCGTCAAACAAAAACCATATAAAATATAAATCTATTTAAAGTAAATGCAGTCTTTGTGATATATATAGCTCTTATTTATCTGACGAAACGCGAGCATTCGTAGGGTATTATTTTGTTTTGGATAAATACGACGTAATACATTTTTTGTTTACAAAATACGAGTAACAAAAATAAAGGTAGTTTAAAAAGGAAAAATATTTATAATGAATTTATCGAATGAATAGATTTTTTCTCGCATGAGTGTATTTAAAAATCGATTGGTTTATTATCGGGATTCGCCTAATTAAAAAATACTTTGCGGGTGGTACATGATTCGAATAAATGAGATTGACATTAAGGATACAATCGTATGTAGATTGAAATCTTGTCAATCTATTGGGTTTTATTGTTGCAATTAGTTAATCGGTGTAATATTATATTTTCTTTTATGCATAATGCATACGTTATACAAACGTGTTTATCGAGCAATTAACTAATGCTCTGTTATTTTTTACTTTATGCAATCTAACATAATTGTTTACGAAACAAGATCGATATATTTGTATAATTATAGCAGGGTGATTCTGCACTGCCGTGCCAAACTTAAACCGTAGATTGAGAAAAATATTTTAAGCTAAAAACTTCCAATAAACATGTGTCCGAAAATTTTTGGTTAGGGAACTACAGCCCACCAAAGATTTTCGTCAAAATGAGTTTTTATTTAATATCTAGATAACCCCTTGTGATAAAATTATGAAAATTGATATTCTGTTTAGTAATAATAAGTGTTATCGATTTCTCGTATTAAACAATTTTAATTTAGACCGGGGATGTATGGGGCCAGTGGGCCCATCAATTTTTATCTAGTATTTTTTGTTCTTTAATTTTTTTATAAAGTTGGGCACTTATTTAAGATTATATGACATAAAATACGTAAAAGTATACTTCGCGTATTTGTCATAGGATTAACCGTTTTCGAGTAATATCGATAGAAAAGAAAGCATGCAGAATTTAACTTAATACGGATGCTCCAAATTATAAAAAATAAATTTATATTTTTGTTCTATGATTAATGGTAAGAAAAAAAGTTCATATAAAGAAACCTCCTTACACGAATCTTCTAAGATCTATAGCCAGTTGTATTACTGTATTATGTACTTTTATAATTTGACTAAAAAACGAAACTAAAAATGACTATTTGTTGATAAGGATGCATTTTTTGAGGTATCCTTATGTTAACTTTTTGTCTTAGTTTTTATCACAGAATAAGAATATAAATTTATTATTTGTGATTTGAAGCATCCGTATTAAGTTAAATTCTGCATGCTTTCTTTTCCATCGATATTTCTCGAAAACGGTTTATACTATAAAGTATGTTTTCATGTATTTTGTGTCATTTAACCTTAAATCAGTGCTCAACTTTATAAAAAAATTAAAGAACAAAAATACTAGATAAAAATCGATGGCCCCACTGGCCCCACACATCCCTAGTCTAAATTATAACTAGTTAATATGAGAAATCGATAACACTTATTATTATTAAACAGAATATCAAATTTCATTATTTTATCACAAAGGGTTCTCTAGATATTAAATAAAAACTCATTTTGATGAAAATCTTTGGAGGGCTAACGAAAAAATTTCGGACACATGTTTATTTGAAGTTTTTTGCTTAAAATATTTTTCTTAATCAACGGTTTAAGTTTGGCACGACAGTGCTGAATCAGAATTTGTAGAATTTAGAATTTACCGCGGCTTCGCTCATGTGTATCTTTGTATTTCAAAATCGATTAGTGTCAGTAAGTAGTCAGTATCACATCCTCAGTGATGATGGTTTTATTAAAGTTATTACATCACAAATGCTATTGATTCATATTTTCATGTCTATTGTATATAGTATATATTTTTTGTTAGAAAAAAAAATAGGTCACTTTATATGGTACAATTATAAAGCGTTTTCCATGATTTATAGGGGTTGCTATTACATTTTTAGTATTTCGTACACTTATCGAATCACTTTCATTGTAATTACTCCCTATCTCCCAAAACCTTAAATACAGTTTACAGTAGTATAAAAAAGTTTTTGATAATTTTTAGAAGATTTGTAAATATAGCTGATCTAAATAATCATTTACATTACATATATTGTCATATTTGTAATCCCGGGAAAAAATTGTAGATCTGCAGAGATCTACTCAGATCTCGACAGATCTGCATTTTGAGACAACATCATATTTTTCACTGGTTTTGATCTGTGCAGACTTGCAAAGATCTGCAACGGTCTACAAAGATCTAAAACGACCTACAGAGATCTACAACGATCTACAAAGATCTCTGAAGATCATTGTAACGTCGAAAATTAATAATTGAAGGGTACACGGGAAAAAGAAGCTAAGTCAAAATTTCTAGTTTTGAGTTATCGCTGTTTTAAGGTTAATAACTTGAATGATTTTATTCTATAAATGATATTTTAAAAAAAATTCACTTTATCTTTCTAATTATACCTTATAACGTTGAATTTTGAAGTTTGAATCGTGTTGATAAACCATTTTCCAAAAAAAATATTGACTTAGCCTGTTTTTCACCAGTTTTTAAACACTTTTTTATTTAACCAACGTTTATTTTAATATTTTGGTCTTTTTTGTATTATTTTTCATACTTTTTTATTATTTTCCGTATTACTACAGGGTGACCAGTATTTCTCTGGAACAAATTTCCCTGACTTTTCCCGGTTTTCCATGAGAATATTTTTCCCTGATTTTTATTTAAAAAATTTAGATGAAAAACCTAAAAAAAAAACGTCACTCTTTAAATATTTGCGAGAATTTCTATGATTTTGCATTTTTATAAAAATTCCAACCAAATTCCCTGACTTTTCCCTGTATAACAAAATTTCCTGACTTTTCCGGTTTTCCAGAAACTGGCAACCATGTACTAACTCTTTCCATTATTAACAGTAATGATTCATCACCAGCGACATTACTTGACTTGACTTGTTTTTCACCAAAACCGTGCCTCTTATTCCCGTGTATGCGTATTTTAAATTAATTTATTTTACGTAATTTAACTTGTTTTCCCCTTAATTCATATGTGGCTCGAAAAATACCTAGATTTGCTACTAAATGGCGCTGTCATCTCAATTCGACTAAAAATTGACTTAGCCTTTTTTTTCCCGTGTACCCTTCAATTTTTAAACGTTTTATTCTCTATCACGATCTACAACGATCTTTAGAGATCTTTGTAGATCCTTTTAGATCATTGTAGGTCATTGTAGATTTTTGCAAGTCTCCACAAATCAAAAAAATCTCAAAATGGAGATCTGTCGAGATCTAAGTAGATCGCAATTTTTCTTTTTAATGGTCAACACTGCAGCCACGTAAACTTTAAAAGAAATGCAATTATTTACAGCAATTTTCCAATTGGAAAATAGCATTAACGTTGCTTAAGTCATTACAAAAAAGATCGTAAGATCATAGCCCATATATTCAATCACATGCCACCATGTGACTGGAATTGTTGACGGGCCCCCAAAAAATTGTTTTTTGGCCAGGTTTTTTTTTGCTAAGTTTAAATGACTTTTATTAGGTCTTCCAATAAAAATAAAATAATTCGTAAATACCAAGCAATGACTTTTTTTGCTTACTGCCCCCCCCCCCACAACCCGGGCCACAGAACTGACTTTGCCACCCACTCCCAAATGGGAACCATGCCTAAAATACCTAATAAGTTTTTTAAAACTAGTATAATTACTCATCCAATTGTTTAAGAAACACTGGTATAGAAAAACGCGCAGTGTAAAATAATTCCATAACAGTCATTTTACAGAAATATTCTCTGCGTGTGTAAACAAATATAAAACCAATTAATTATCAACGAGACTGGCAATAAATAAAACAGAAAAACTGGAAGTAATCTTTGAACCGATCAATCAGTAGTTGTGAGAGATAGACAGACTGTTGACCTATATAAATATTTCATAACAGAGTAAATTGCATGGCGCTAATATAGTGTATAGATTAAATAAATAAGACGCATGCTAGATCGATATCTGTGTTTGTTGTAATCCTGTACAAGTATGTTCTATTAATAGATAGATAGTCCTTTCTAATCGTGTTTAAATAAGAATTTATTTCTTAAAATGTCAACTTCTGTGCTTCGACAAGAAATTCTAAATGTCCACTTCAGTGTAGTACATAACATATATCATTAGGATGGTTTAATTTAAGGATGAGGCTATTTGCACATACAGTATGTGCATGCAATTGGCAATTTGCACAAACCGTATATGTATGCAATTGACTATTTGCTATTTGCAAATGCTGTATGTGCATGCAATTGGCTATTTGGACATACCACTAACCCAGGGGTCGGAAGTCTTTTAAGTTAGAAGAGCCAAGTTGGTAAGGAAACAGGATTGCAAAGGTATCAGAGAGCCATAGGTATAAATGCTGTAAATTGAAATGACCTTTTTTTTAGACATTCAATTCTAATTGTCTTTTTTACCCTTGCAATTCAATAAATAGTTAAAATCACTGAAGAGCCGCAAACGTCTCTGCAAAGAGCCACGGTCTACCGACCGCTGCACTAACCTAACGTACACTAACTAATTTGGTACATATACAGTATGTGCAAATAGCCAATTGCATGCACATAATATAAGTGCAAATAGCCACTTTCTTAATTAAATTAAAAATAATATAAAATAATAATAAGAAACGTGACTTATAGATAATAATATTCTATCATTTAAAATATTTTGCTTCTTCACCATATTGCAGATACGAAAATCTTTGTGATCATTTTTCTTTTGTTTCAAAATGTTCACTTGGTCTTTCCGATTCAGATCAAGACACTTTTCGTACCGTGTCTGTTTGTTTTTATGTCTGTCTGTCTGTTCCTTGAATCTTTGTGACAGGCATAAGTCATGAACCACTGAATCAATAATAATAAAACTTAGTTGGTTGCGGTTTGTTCTGGCTTGAAGACGGTCCCATTTAAAAATCATTAAAATCGTGTGTAAGGGAGATGGGTGACATCTTTTTTTAGACTACTGTATATAGTGTAGAACATTAATAAATCGACGGACAAACACACTGAAATAATAGTCGTACTCAGTTCAGGAACTCTTTTTTGATAGTAATAAGAAAAAAATTATCAAAACCCATACGTTGGTGTTGGCGCGCAACCCACTTGACACAACTAAAAAAATACCCTTGCCAATCGATTCGTGAATTAATCCCGAGTCCAACGAGGCACATGAAGCCATTTATGAAAAATTTTGAGGGGAGGGTCATGACCGGAAAAATTCCTAAAATGGGCTAAACTAGAACCACAGGGGGCCGAGATCTCGCGGTGGAAGACAGACGGATGGAAAATCGAGCATATAAGCACTACCGCTTCGTGGGTTGCGGTAAAAACTGCCCTAGTTATAATAACTTGCAGAAGTTGACACCATTCAAAAATAATAGAGATTTCGATAAAACTTTGAAAATAACAAACATTTATCAGTATTTAAAAAATCCCTGCAAAATTTCAAGAGAATAGTTTAAAACATATTAAATAAACAAATTAACATACATTATTATTAGAATTTTGAGACATGACAGGATTTTTCAGTGAGCATTTTTGTTAAGGCTTGTTTACACGGAGCCAGTAATTTAGTAGTTTAGTCAAGTGACAAGTAATTGTATACGTGTAAACAGCAAGGCTAGTATAAAATCAAGTTAAGTAGTAACTAAACGGTTTAGTGATTTAGTGGACAGCTAGTAGACAGTAGGATAGAATATGTTCTATTTTTCGGTTTAGTAGACAAGGTATCCAATTGACAGATGCACAATATATATTACATATATTGTGCATCTGTCAAATGACGTTATTATCAAGTTATTTAAATATGAAATATTTAATAAATACACAAATATAGTTAAGTAAATTGATGCAACAATAAAATTTTTTATGAATTGCTATTATTTTCATTATTGAAAGTAATATTTGAGGTACCTATTTATTTATTATTTTACATTATATATTTATACTTTTATTATTTATACTTCACTAAATACTTGCCAACATGCAAACGCCCTATCTTTACTTAACGATTTAGTTGACTACTTGTCACTTTACTAAACACTAAATTACTGGCTCCGTGTAAACAAGCCTTTAATTAAAAAAATGATAAGTGTGTGAAAAAAAGAGAGAGAGAGACGCATCTATGTGATGTCGTATGCTCCAGAGAAAGTGACACACCTTGCCTTCACTCTATGCTTATCCACAAACGCTTACCCGCACAGTTCCCCGCAACGCCAGCCCCGTACCCTATAGTGTCAACCTCTTTAACTGCGATGAGTAATTATTAATTATCTTCAACAAATCTTTGGTTTACATAAAGTTTCTGGACACCATATGGTATTGTACGATTCCTTTTAGATATGAAACACACCCACGGATATAAGAATAAATAACATAGGTACATGAAACTAACGTGTATTCAAACCAGAATGTTTATTTTCCTAGGTGAATAAGACAAAAAATGCAAATAACATTCATTTGTATTCATATAACACATTGTACACAGCCGTCGGAATGTTAACATGATATTAAATACATTTCTCGAATATGCGAGACCTGATAACAGCAAATAAATGTTTAGTTTAAAATTAAAAAAAAAAAAAACAAAAAAAAACACTGGAGTTGGCATCATGATGGACTGACCTTGGCACCGTGCGAGTGTGTGTGTGTGTGTGTGTGTGTGTGTGTGTGTGTGTGTGTGTGTGTGTGTGTGTGTTTTGTGCGATATCGTACTACTTATTGATAACACTGCAAATCCAATAATTTGACCCTAGAATGTTTGTAATCGAAAAATATTTGCATAAGTAGTACAATAATATTTTTATGTTGGAGCATGGGTTGATTTTTGTAGTATTGAGTTATGCTTGTTTATCTCAAAAATAATAAATGTTTGTAAACTGTAAAAATTGTATCTATAATAAAAAAATACTATGCTGATTTAGGGAATTGCGCTATTGCGCATTAAAATGTGTATATGAAAATACATTTAGTAAAAGAAATATTTATTTATTTATTTGAATAACGTAAAATTGTTTTTTATAAATTTTAAAATAATCTAATAAATTTTACTATATTGTATCTACTACGACTTTATAGAATTTGGTCTTAAGCAAAAGTTAAGCTATCTACAAAGTATTAAATATTAATGACAGCCCGATGACAGTTGTAATCAATGGTATAGTTTTTATGAATGACTGTGACGCAAACGCGTTAAGTAGAAATCAATAATCGAAAAACAGTGGTGAAAGATGTCAAATCTTTATAAATTTGTTCGGAATTTTGATGCAGTGGTAATAAATATATAAACTTCTTTCTTTCATCACCATTGCTTTTAGATCGCTGGCTTCTACTTAACGTGCATTTGCAAAGTCCTACATATTATATATGACTTCAGCTGTCAGTGAAATGTCATTTAAATTTAATATCCTGTAGAATAATTTTGCTTTGCATTTTTTCTCTAAAGCAAATTTATTTCTAATAGCGGACTTAAGGTTCTAAGCTCAAATAATGTAAAATCTAAAGAGTCAAAATTAAAATAAATTGAATTTTAAACAAATTTCGCTTTTAGTGTTCAATTATATTAATTTCATTAATATTTAAGGAGGTTAACACCACAGAAAAAAAACATAGAGATTTCCATGAAACAATGAAAATAACAAGACATTTATAATTTATATTTAAAAAATCTTTGCAAAATTTTAAGGTTATTACGAAAATAGTTTGAGATATTAAATAAACAAATTAACATGCATTCTTATCAGAACTGCATAATTTCGAGACATGACAGGGCTTTTCAAAATGATGTGACGAAGAGTATTTGATGAAAATTTGAGCATACAAACATTCTTTATTAATTTACAAAGATATCTATACATTTTCAGAATGATTTTTTAAATAAAATAATAAGTGTATTAAAATAAAAAGAGAGAGAGACGCATCTATGTGATTTCGCATGAGAAACACACCTTGCTTTTACTCTATGCTTATCTACATGCGCTTTTCCCGCACTATTCCCCGCATCACCAACCCAGCAACTATCTCCATAAAAAAAACTATACATAGTTACAATCTCAAAAATTTTTGGCGTAAAGTATCGAAATACAGTGGTGCCTCGCATAACGAACTTAATTCGTTCCGGGAGCAAGTTCGTTATGTGAAACGCGTTTTCCCATAACAATACATGTTAAAAAAATTTATTCGTAAGTAGCATAAAATATGGTATCTGTAACATAAAAAAGATTGTACACACGTTTTTTATTTTTTAGTCAGATTCAGATTTAGGAGAGTCTACCGAGGCTTGCAGGGTCAAATCCTCTTTCTAATTATTTCTTGTTTCATTTCAACAGAAATCACATTCCTGCTTTTTTTAGAACTCATAATATAGACACATACAAAATTACATTTATTAAAACAAACAAGTGTGTGAGTTAAGCACAGAAAAGAACGACTGCGTTGATGCATGTTCATGCAAGTTTGAGCATCGACTGCGTGCAACCTTGGAAGTTCGGACGACTTCGTGATACGTAGGAGCGTTCGGGCGGCAAAATTAAACACGATGCAGTTCGTTGTGCGAAGCGAGGTTCGTTGTACGAGTCGCGCAATGAACGAACAGAAAGTTCGTTGTGCGCAGCGTTCGTTATGCGAGGCACCACGGTACTTTCACATCATCCTGTATCAGTATTTATTAAGAAATACCGATAAATTATAACGTCATTACATTAAAAAATTATATCAAATGATAAAATATAATATACAAAACAATGAAAATTTATTTTCTAAACAATATATTTGTGATAGGGATTTTATTATAAAATATACATATTTATGAAAATTTATAGTGACATAAATTATATTTAATGTCTGTGATAAGTTATAATTTATATTTGTTAATTAATTAATAGTTTCATGGCTTCTAAAGTCTAATTAGAAACCCTTCAAATACCAATTGATGCGTTTAATTCTGTATAAATTAATTTGGTTATGTGAAAAGTTTATAGGCGCTTTATCATAATTAATATTTGATCGTTCTTTTTATAAGCAATCTATAGAGAGTGAAAAAGAAGATTTAAAATGTTTTTCAATTAATTATAGGAAATAAATGAAATGTTTAAGAATATGTCTGTTTTCTGACGAATTAATTATGGTTACAAAATTATAAAAGTGACAAATTATTTTTAAATTAATTATATTCTTTAATTTTTAAAGGATTTTGAATTTTTTTCTAAATTGGGGAAATGATAGTTCAAGGTGTGCTTATCAAATTTTGTGATGGCCGCACCCGACGAAAATCAATAATTTCTACTCCAGGGAGGGGGCACAAAAACATTTTATATTTATTTTTTATTTCTAAAGGATCAACTTTTAAGAAAAAAATGCAGAGCAGAAAGTGCTTATAATACAAAGAAATAATTTCAATATTTTTTTTATTTCATAAAAAACTACGGAACCAAAAACCTTAAGAATGTCACGGAAAGCTCTAAAAATAATTTCTTTGTATTTTTTTTGCTAATTCTAAGCAATTTTTACTCTGAAAATTGTTCTAAAAGTTGATCCTTCAGGAGATGAAAATAAAAACGATAACAAAGCTTCTCGTATCTTCGATATTGCGAGGAAGCAAAATTAAAGAATAAAGATACAAAAATTTCGGTGCCCCCGAAAATTATTTTAAACTATCATTTCAAGTTGCAAAAAATTTCAACCAAAAGGCAAATCGATTGCTTTTTTGCAAAAATAGAATACTGGCACATTAATTGTAAACACCTAAAAACATGGGGAATCTAGTCATTTTTCCGGCGGAGAGAAATTATTTAGTAGACTATATAGAGAAAGAATTTTATTAATATGGTGCATTTCATATTTGGCATTCTTGTCATAATATACGATTGACAGTTTTATATATGTCATATTACAGTAAACAATCCCCTATTTGGACACTGGAGGGAGGGGGGGGGGGGTATTTGAGATGAAAAGGAACCTCCATTTCCGCTGCACTGCAACAAATCTTTACTGATTAAGTTTAAGGTTTTTGTAGATGAAATCTCATACGACTTATTTTCTTCGTATGAGTATTTTTATTTTGAGATAAATAAGGGGTGTATCTGACTCCCCCACCTTCAAATCTGTTTTATCATTATTATATTTTGTAAATCAAAATACTTTAATTTATAAAATCTATTAGTATAGTGTCTATACATTATTACGCTTCGTTATTTATGTTTGTCTTTGGTTTTTTACCAAATCAACTTTTGGTAAAACTACTGCGCAATATGTTAGTCATTCTTAGTGCATATTTGTTTTCGAACCAGTGCCAGTTAAAATGTATTAACATGTATTAGCAAACTATTAATTATATTATATTCATTATTAGTGTATATTTCTAAACCCTTATCTAAACCCTTATTGTTAGTTGACACTTGGGGTCAGATCTGTTCCAACCTTTAATCAAAACCGGGTTTTTTAGAATCTTCCATTTTTTTCGTATTTTTATATTGGATATTTCCTAAATGTTCTTTTCTATCTATCAAAACAGGATTATAGGAGTTAGCCCGGTCAAAATAGACATGCAAGGTTACAAAAATTCGCATAGAGCTAAAAATTGGTACGAATGTTCGGAACACCATTATAAATGAAATGTATCGTGTTTTTTTTTTCAAATCACAAAAATCATTAGCTGGCTCGCAGCAAACATTTTCGTGGCTGGAGCCACGTGGACCCTACAGTGCCAGTAATGCGACTCTCCGAAAGTGTACCAGCTAAGGGTTAATTTTAATTATATATATAATACACCATGGATGAACGATTTAGAATTTTTTACAAACGCAGATTTGCTTTTTTTGGAAAAGTATGTGTAATTGTGTAATGGAATGTATCATAAATGCTCAAATTTGACTCTTTATAATAGTAAAAATTCTACTGAAATCGGTTCGGTAGTAGCTCACTAATTCTCGATACCTACATATCGAATGCTCAGCTCCTTGATAGAATAGGGTGATGATATCTAACATAGTGAAATTACAATTGAAATCGGTTCGGTTCTTTTTAAGATTACACGGAGAAGCAGGCATGAAAACTTTTACAGAAAAACAACTACTACTTAAAATTTACTAAACCGATTTGGATGGAGGTTTCACTGATAGAAAGTCTAAAATCCTAAAAATACATGCCTATACCCAGTAGATATATTAATTAAATTCGGTACCCACGGCGAAAGGTATAATTTTAAGTCAGTTTAGTTCCTAATGTGTGAACTCACGGGTCAACCCTTAGTCTTCTACGAGTCTCGTAAACGTCGCCTACCCTGATTACCCCAGGGTACCTCCCCATCCTTTCGATAATCCATGTCAGGTATTTGGTTTAAAAGATCTGGCTGTATTAACAAAAAGATAAAAAATATTAATTAAATAAGAATATTTTATTTATTATTCGTATTTTTTATTAAAAAAAATAAGTAAAAAGTAAATATATTTACATATTTTACAAGTAGGTACCTACATACTTATCAAAAAAAATTATAAAAGTGTGTTAGATTTGTTGATAACATATGTAAATAATGCATAACATTTCTACGTTGTATTTATAGTAACATAACGTCACTATTAGATAAAAAAAATTGCACAACTATGTATTTTGAAGGTGTGTCTTACATATTTTATAATAATTTAACTTATTCAACTCAATCTTAATTTATACAGGACCGTTTTTGTTTATTTCTTATTAAATAATATTTTAAATGCCAGCCTTAAACTACTTGTAAAAAATTTTGAGAAATTAAAGCAAAAATACATTTTAACAAATAGATTTTTGGTCGTTAATTACAAAATTAAAATATAAAACAAGTTGTGTGGTGGATGCGACCCTTAAGGTCCACACATAGTATGACTAGCAGTAGGTACTTAAGTACTGATTATTTATTGTTTTTTCACTATTATAAAATAATCTGCCGTGTGCCACAGGACTTTCTTATACGTAATAATGACAGTGAACAGTGTACGTGATTTATATTTTAGTGAAGGATATTTCTGACAAACTAATAAAAGATAGAGTAAAATGAATGAGACATAAACTATAGAAATATTATTTTATAAATTATGTATCGAACGAATTTTGTTTAACATAATAAGATGGAAACGGATGTTTACTCATGTAATTTTACTGGTTGTCGGGTGATTTGACCGTACGGATCACGACTCATACCGTCATGTCACCCGGCGACCACTGCAAACTAAATGAAATAGAGTGTACAGTGTTTATTCTCAATATTATGTATAAGAAAGACCCATGGTACCTATAGCAAACACGTACAGTCTCTGTAATACGTATAAGAAAGTCCCATGACACTCATGGCAGATATTTCTTCTCTGTTATGAACCATTTGAAATGTACTTAAAAACGAACACTTGGTAAAAAAAAAAAAAAAAATTTGTTTTTTCGAAAAAATGAATAGAACATAAATTATAGATAATAATATTACCTACAATTTTCAACTTGGCCATTTTTCTCTAATTCGCACTGTTTCAGTGTAATTCGAAAAATTCAAAAATCGATGTAGGTAAACATTCGTTTCCGGTTGAATGATCGTTTTCAAAAATAGGAGGTTTTCTTCCCAGGCAAAAATCACTCTTAAGTATAAAATTCCACCTTTCTACGATTTGTCGTATTTGAGTTACAGCGTCTACAGACAGACAGACAGACAGACCGACAGACAGACACACAGACATCATGGCGAAAATAGTCAGAATGGATTCAGGGAAGGTCAAAATTGATAATTCCATCAAAAACCGGATTTCGAAAAAAATCGCGTTTACTATACTTACTTATACTATAGGTATGTATATTTCATATACATTGGTATAAGAAAGTAAAAAGCTATAAGATGTTGTTTGATAAAAAAAACTTATGTGATATTTTAAAATATCAATTATTACAAAAACAAATTAGATCGGATGAATATTTTTCAAGAAATTTTGAAATCTACATTTTGCAGTATTTTTGTTCAAACAAAAAAACGGCTGGACCAAATTTGATGAAATTTCTTCCAGATTATATTAACATCAAGACGTTTCGGTTGGCACCTCAAAAAAGTCAATATCATATTTTATTTGTAAGATTTTGTGCATGAAAATAATGATTACGCACGTACATACATATATACATCTATTTTAAAATAGTTTAAACATACTATAGTGACCTTGTAACATAAAAATATGTAAAAAAAAAATATTTCTATTTTTGAATCCATTACAATAACTCCCCTATGCTAGGAAGTTCATTATATACCCACTTTACTTTTTGGATGGGGTTATTTGCACCTACCGTATGTGCATGCAATTGGCTATTTGCACATACTGTATGTGCATGCAATTGGCTATTTGCACATACTGTATGTGCATATAATTGGCTATTTGGACATACTGTATGTGCATGCAATTGGTTATTTGCACATACCACTAACTTCACGTAAACTAACCTGACCTAACCTAATTAGGTGCATAAACAGTATGTGCAAATAGCCACATTCTTATTTTTTATCTGATAGATTTTTTTAAATCACTCTGTATATATGAATAACATTATAAGTCGTAATATGTTATGTTTCCTTCTATCTATAAATAATTTATAATGTTATTTTGTATAAAATTTAACACAACAAAGTAAAAAAGAATTAATGAATGGACGGTAAAAAAATTGATAAAAAATTCCGAAATTTTCCGTTATGATATAACATATGTATAAGTAACAGCAAAAACTTGTTTAAATAGCTTGCACATATGCATTATGTCATTGAGATATCTACGTATTCACAGATTTTTAACCATTTTTTATTTGAACCAAAATAACTCGTTTTTTGTGCATTAAAAAAAATTATTAAAAATATATAATTAGTTGAAATGACATAGTCATAATATTTTGTATATATACACGTGTTCTTGTTTGGGACAAACTAAATAATTTATTTTATTTTAATATTATCAAAAGTAGAAACATTTATTTAATTTCGGTGACAGTGAAAGTAGTTATCAATTTTATGTATGTGCAGGAGTGCACGTAGTCCGTAAGCAACTCTGGGTTTCTTATACTAACAAAGTCTTCTTAAGCGATCAATATCCACAATATTTACGACGAAAACTTACATCTAACATTTTAAAAACTTAGAGTCTAGACCAGAGTTTCCCAATGTGGTCTATGTGGACCTCCTGGGAGTCTATGGAAGTTTAAAAGGGGTCTATAGCACATCAGGGGTCTATAGGAAAATTTGTATGTTTTGAAATTCGATATTTTTTATGCAATGCAAAAGTTTAAAAACAGTTGAAGAGCAAAAAAAGGTCATTTACAATTACACGAAAAAAAAATCATTTACAATTTTGAATTCACAAATAATTACAGGAGGGGTCTATAAACTTTGTCATTCTTTCAAAAGGGGTTTACGTGTAAAAAGGTTAGGAATCCTTGGTCTAGACTAATGCAAAGGTCTTAGGAACAGTAAAAATCTTGAGTTTACTCGAGACACATAGACTGACAATATTTCTAAAATCAAAATTGATTAGAATAGACCCAAACAGCCTAAAATATTTATATTGTTAAAGGTATGTATAATAGTGTAAGGCCTTTAGCTTAACATAAGCAGTGAAACTTGATTAAGTGGGACTTGGATAAGTGGGAAACTTCTATAACTATAGAATTCATACTAAAGTTACATTTGGACATATATCTGCGGAACTGGGTAAGGGAGCGTTCAAGTATTACGTAACGCAATTTTTGGAGATTTTTGACCCCCCCTCCTCCCCATGTAACGCGCCGTAACGTTTTTCTGTACCCCCCCTCCCCCTAGTTTTTACCTAAAAACTGTTACGTAACGCGTTGTTCAACCCCCCCCCCCGCCCCTGTAACGCATCGTAACATTTTACAAAAAAAACCCTCCCCCTAAATTCGTTACATAATACTTGAACGTTCCCAAAATAGGAAACCTCTTTTAGTGGGATAAAATAACTGGTCTCTTGAGATTCCAGTTATCCAGATTTCACTGTATCTCTTTTTTTAAAACTCATACTAATATACATAAATGCAAAAGTATCTCTGTCTCTCTATTTAACACGGAGATGGCTTGCATCCTGATAAAGAGCATAGGTTACTTTGTATTCCCAAAAATTATTAGATAAAAAATAAAAAGTAAGTGTGTGACATTTGTATCGATTATCATAACAGGAATCTGTATTACCTAACCATCTTCACTTCTTCTTCTTCATGGGTTTTATGTCAAGTGTATTTTATCCTTTTTTGAGAACTCATATCTTACGAAGTTCCGGGTAATACAGCTAGTATAACGTATTCGCAGCGTGCGCGATTACAGCGCCAAATAACGGGTGGACTTTAGTAGCAACTTGGGTGGACTTTGACGTACTAACAAACAAATAATTTCAATAAAATATCGTAATATATACATTTTAGACGATTATTTATGACTATTGGCTATGTGCACGAAGTGTATTAGCGTCGCTAGCGGGTAATAGAGAAGGATTGAATGGATTCAACTCTCTTTTTATCATTGTTTAATATGTTTTATACCGTGAAATTTTTTATTAAACAAATATCATTTATTTTAGCTGTTTGCATATAATATAAATAGTATAGCATAAAAGGTACGTGAAAATTATTTATTTTGGGTATCTTTTTCTCTTTAATTATGACGTATAATAGAGAAATAATTAATTCGTTTACATTGACAGCATAACCTCAAATTTTGGCGCCGATAATTTTACAATATTGCTCACCACGAACACTCGCATCGACATTATTTCTAACTCCACCCCCTTGCACATAGTCTATAGTGGGATTAACCATGTTGACCTTTCTATTTTCAGTTAAAAACGAGCCTATTAAAAATGAAAGTTAGTCCACCCAAAGTGTTATTTTTTGCCACGTTGTGCGCTGTGATCGATTTCGTTTCCCCCACTACCTACTTTGCACCCAGCGAATATAAAGAAAGAATTCCTGAATGTTCGACTCATCTACTCACCTGGACCAAGAAACGTGAAATAGATATTATCTTCCTTTTATGACTTAAGCACCCTTTAATCTTTAAGGAAAGATGTTCCAAAATTCATCCCCTAAAAAGGGGAAATGTGTTAACAAATATATTTTTATTATGCTTATCTGCATAACTGATAATATCATAAAGGTGTACTTTCAAGCAAAAACATATGTGCGTATTCGAAAGAGAGGTAATCCCTAAAACTGTTCCACCGATTTGGGTACTTCTTTCACCGTTAGAAAGTTAATGTTTCTCAGTGACATAGGCTGTATTTTCTCATATAAATAGTAACCAATGATAGTCATGATGTTTATGAAATTAAACTTTGATTTGTATTAAATAATTAGGTCATTTTATATAAAATTTTCTTATAAAATTGAACATGAAGAGGTTAATCAATGCTAGTAGAGAAACTGTGTTAATAATTTAAAAAAATACATACAGGGTGTCCCAGGACTGTGTCAAAGCTCAATATTTCATTAATTATAAGAATTGGAAGAAAACTTTAAATGCAAAAATTGTCAGGCTAGAAGAGCGGCATAATTTAAAAATAGTTACATTTATACAGAGTGTCCCATAACTGCGTTACAAACCAAAGTTATGTTTTTTTTAAATACAAACTATATATTTTTATTTGATAATCTAAAAGCATTCATTTTTCTGAGTATTTTGATATATCAAGTATGGGATTATACAGAGGGGTTTAGAAATAATGACCAATTTTGTAAGAAAATATGAGTATTTTCAACACCTTGTAATTTTCTAATTACAACAAAAAAAATTTGTTCTGTGCTGAAAGTATTTTTGGTATATTCTCTATTATTGCGATATTACGTTAAACACTTACAAAATTGTATTATTTGTACAGGGTGTATCAAAACACTGAACTTAGTTTTTTTCAAAATTTTCAAATGGAACACCCTATATATTTTTACATTTTCGAATTGTCTGCTCAATTCTCAACACATTTTACAAACCATGTTCTATACCTAAATCCAGCTGTTAAAGAGTTATTTATTTTATATTAAAATCTTAAGATGTTTTATAAAAACAATACAATTTTATTATAATCAATAAAACAGTTCGCTTAAAAATAACTTAACAAACTAATAGAACTTACAAACTTCAACAACATAAAAATTTAATTATTTTGTGGAATATAATAAAGTTGTATTGTTTTTAAAAAAATCTTAAGATTTTAATATAAAATTAATGACTTATTAACGGTTGGATTTAGGTATAGAACATGGTTTGTAAAATGTGTTGATAATTGAACAGGCAATTCGAAAATGTAAAAATATATAGGGTGTTCCATTTGAAAATTTTGAAAAAAACTAGGTTTAGTGTTTTGATACACCCTGTACAAATAATACAATTTTGTAAATGTTTGACATAATATCGCAATAATAGAGAATATGCCAAAACTACTTCAAACAGAAAACAATTTTTTTTTGTTGTAATTAGAAAATTACAAGGTGTTGAAAATGTTCCCATTTTCTTACAAAATTGGTCATAATTTCTAAGCCCCTCTGTATAATCCAATAATGATATATCAAAATACTCAGAACAATAAATGCTATTAGATTATCAAATAAAAATATATAGTTTGTATTTAAAAAAACATAACTTTGATTTGTAACGCAGTTATGGGTCATCCTGTATAAATGTAACTAATTTCAAACTATGCCGATGCTCTAGTCTGACAACTTTTGCATTTAAAGTTTTCTTCTAATTCTTATAATAATATGAAATATTGAGCTTTGACACAGTCCTGGGACACCCTGTATGTCAGGTATGACATAAAAAATACAATGAATAGTTTCTAAGAAAATGTTAAAAAAATTGATATAAAAACCGCGAGCGGATACACGCAGGATTGCTTTTTTTGCATAAAAAATAAATATAATAATAACATAATAACGGCATTATTTAGAAACGACTAACAATAATTATTCTGTTATCTCTGAACGCTTGTTTTAATTTCATTTCAACACCACAGTTACTGTGAGGATAGAAAAATTCATAAAAACACGTATCTTTTTTATTACTGTCGATAATTTTTGTAATAATAATAAATTATCATGTAGCGAGTTAATAACAGTATTTATTACAAAAATTGATATGTATACTCTAATCTCTAAAAATTATAATTTTACTTAATTAATTTTTTTTTTTAACAAAATATGATATGATATGTGGTAATACTGGTAATGAACCACTTTTTGTCAACGTGATTCTCTTTTGTTTTATTATTTAAAAATATTATTTGGGGGGGGGGGGGTGTTAGCATAGATTGGGTATTTGTATGTGCTCAAACACCTACTAATTTTCAAATGTTTAAAAATACAACAGTTGTTTTTCTCCATATCAAAGATACGAGAAGTTTTTAAAGAGAAAAATTTTTACTTGATCTTTTTGACACTTTTTTCATGACTGTCTGTCTGTGTTATATTTTGAAATTTTAAATGTCAATTTGATGTTTTTAAAGCAGAAAAATGTAGATTTAAATTTGAATTGTTCAAAAAAACTGAAAATATGCGAAAATAATCATGTGCGTATTAAGAAAAATTTCGAATTAATATTTTCTAATAAAATTGTTTAAATTAACTAACTGGTGAATTTAATACCAGGAAACACTGTGCATTTACTTGGAATATGTTTTTTTATTAAAATCCGTTCCAAAATTAAGTTTAAAAAATATTGTAACGATTTTGGGAAGGGAGGGGGGCTCAAAAGAATATAAACATTAAATAATAATGTTTTCGTACGTCAATTTTAAACTATTTAAAAAAATTCAAAATCTACAAGAGTAGGCACCTTAAACATCCGTTTCCGCTTATCAAATTTCTTTCGGAATATGGCGTATTCTTCTGAGGTTCATAATAATAATCTATTTTTATTGTTAACCAATCACTTATGTGATATACAGATCCCTAATATAAAATATCGCACTTATATCATATGTCGAATTAAACTTCTACACACAACTACATGGACGTATGCAGGGGGTGGCAAGGAGGTATCCCCCCCCCTCTCCTAGCTTGAGCTCAAAAAGTAACAAGTAAATCATTCTATTGACTAAAAAGGGGTATATCTAGGCAAAACGATGTACAGTAATGCCTCGCACAACGAATACCTCGCTTAACGAACGCTGAGCTTAACGAACTTTCTGTTCGTTCATTACGTGATTCACACAACGAACCTCGCTTCACACAACGGACCGATTCCTATTTCATATTACCGCCCGAACGCTCCTTGACGCGTTTCACTTAAAGAACTTTTCGCATAACGAACTTGCTCCTGGAACGAATTACGTACGGTATGCGTTATGCGAGGCATCACTGTACCTGCATTTGATTTTTCAATCTATATTTTGAATACAGAAAAAACGTATTTTTTTTATACATTGCAAAAAATCATTTGTTATAGCGGGTAAACTGTTAATGCTATTATTGTCCTGTTTATGTAAGGGAAAAAATGTTACCTAATTTTTATTTTTTTTACTTTTCAATTATAGTTGAAATTGGTTATAATGACATCGTTTAATACAACAAATCGGTTTTAACGACTCAAAATAAAAGTCCTACTGAATCTCATATACATGCCTTTTTACCGATTTTTACGGCTATCGGTTTCTACAACTTAATATGACTGGTCCCCTCGATATAATTGTTATAACCGGTTTTGATTATTTATAATCTGGATATTTATCGAATTATCTTATATAGACCAATCGATTGTTTACCGCGGACTCCTAGGAGGTAAACCATAAAATCCCCAATAAATATCAACCATAAAAATACCCTGTTGTCGCTTTAGATTGTGTGATAAATTGCAAATAACTTGGAAACGGGGTATCCCCCTTCAACCCTATTTTTAAGGGTGTTGCACCACTTTTTGCCAGGTCAAGTTATTTTTTTCGAACTCTCCGTACCGAAATCTATAATAATCAACCATGACATTGTCAAAATGCTTCCTTTACCGAGTAATACCGCGACACAAGACGTGTGGATAAGCGCGCACGCGCGGTTTTTCATATAAATCACTTTTTTTGACACAGTTCCCATCGGAGTTCCACTCTATAACTCACCAGTTTTGTAGAGAATTGATCAAGGAATACGCTGATATTTTTTTCAAAATTTTCAAAGCGTGTTCTCGCCTTTAAAACCACATTTAAATAATATAATTGTTTATAACAAATAAATTAATTTGTTTATAACAATTAAATAAATACATCATTAAAGTGACATTCAAGAGAAACAAAATGTTTTTTTGTTGAAGTCTGTAGGATGAATAGAACCGGAGATATAAGCAGTTAAAGGAGAGCATGTTTTCGATTTTTTGCCGACTAAACTAGGGGTGATAAAAATAAAATAAAACTTGTTTGACATATAAACTGGATCCAAAGAATCTGTAAAAAAAATTATAGCCAAATCAGAAAACATGAGGTCAAAAACTGTCCCGCTTGACGTGGAATGACTCATAGGCAAAACGCGCCAACTAACTGAACAAAATCCTGGGTACGCCGATGCACACACACGGATTTAAGAAAGGTTAGGTCAAAAAAAATAGCAACACTGTGTTTTAAAATACTTCGCATTAAAAAATATATAGGGTTTGTTGCACTTTTGTCAAAAAGACACGAAGTTGCTGTTTTGTTTTTATCGGTTTAAACGCGGCATAAAAAAGACAGCATTTAATAGTTATTAATTCACTTAAGGATCTATGAAGAGGCCGTTTATTTCTTACAGTTTATAAATAAATACTGCCATTTGTTCAATGGCTGTGACATTTTGTAAGGAGTCAGCCTTGAAATAAAAAAATGTTGAATTATGTCACATCGAAAACGACTCCTCCGTTGTTTTAGAAGAGGAGGAGGACGGGGTTTGTGAAAGGAACTATTCATTTCATTAATCGTTACTTGATTTTGTGGAAAAAAATAAAAAAAATCGCTTAAAACTATAGAAACAGCTGAGCCTGCGAATTTTTCGGGTAAGCGTGAGTGATTTTTAAATGTTGGCATATAAAACTCAATTTTTCTCAGAATTAATATAAACTTACGAATTTTTACAAATGCGTGGGAGGGGGGTAGTCGAACACTTCGAAAAGCATTCTTACATAATTAATAGTAAAAAATATTTTCATTAAAAAAAAGGTTTTAATATCATTATTTAAACTCTCTATTGCATAAATTTCCCAAATAGAAACAGAAAAAACATTAAATATAATGCGGTGTTTACACCAAAAAAACAAAACAAAAACGGTGTTTTTTTTGACAAAAAAGCAATAAACCCTATACATTTTAAATACAAAGTATTTTAAAGACACGATGTTTCTGTTTTGTTTTTTCGGTGTAAACACTGCATAATAATTCATGCAATACTGGGTTAAATCGAAAACAAATAAAATTTCAATTTGTCATAGTCCTTTCGACATTGATAAGTAATAAAAAAAAAATTTTTTAATTTCATTCAAAAAGAAATTGTTTCGATATCTGTAACATCGAAATTAATTGACAAAAATAAATCTAAAAACATTGGACGGAACCCGTACATTATGTACGATGCACACTTTGCTGACATTTAAAAAAAAATGTTTCGTTCATTTTTATCTCCACATATTTGCTTATGCTATCATTCTTATTACGAAAGAATTTCACTTTAAGAACACACAATACAAAAAAGAGTTTACCTTTCGCTTAAATAGATATATGACGTATTGCATAATATTTGAAGAGCATGCCATCTGCATTATATTCAAAAAAATGTTTATTAAAGATTTAAATCAACAATACATTTGTATAAAAATCCTTAAATTTCAAGGCCACGACGAAAATAAATTCAAATATACGTCATTTTATAAATACATATACGTTCGAATTATGTAACCATTTTCATAGGTTATATATTATAGGAATACATCAATGGCGTGGTAAGAAAATTTTTCGGGGAGGAGGGGGATATTTACATATGTGTTAAATTTTGGTAGGTATTTTGAACAGATATTTTCTCATAACACATGTTTTTTTAGAACATTGAACATTTTGGAGGGAGTTTTGTCCCCCCCCCCCCCCCCCCCGTTACTACGCCACTGGAATACATCATGATCCAATAAATCAGTTTGCTGTGGATATTTTGACAGTCGTCATTTTATATAAATTTCTTGTTGATGACGTATTACACAGACAAAGAAATTTGAATTTGTTGTGCTTCAAAATAATTGATCGATAATAATTAAATCAAAGAAAAAAAAATTAACAAAAAAAAACAGTACACCCATACCTCACTTTGCGTCGTGGTTACGTTCCAAAAAAACACGACGCAAATTGAAACGACGCAAAGTGAATTATTTAAGTTACTCTCGTTTTAAAAAAAATTAAAGACTCGAACCCAAAACAACGCAACTTCGAAAATTTAACGACGCACAGTGAAAATTAGTACTAATTCAGCAGCGACGCAACTTCGAAAAAAACGCAAAGCGAGGTATTGGTGTATTGGTCATGTATTTATTTATATGTACTCCGTTTGTTACAAATTCCTTATTAGAAAAATTTCTTGACGATGACGTCACAGAAGGATAAATTAACTGTCGATGAGACCTTGTATTATTGGATGATGAGAATACATAACAAAAATCAAACAAGTATAATTTATTAAAATCAATATCCAGAAAAAATGCTGGATTAAGTTTTTTTTCATCAATTTTTACGTAAAGAACACAACAGTAACTTTTTTTTATCGAAGGATGTTACATAATTTTCCGAGATTCGCGAAGCAGTGGCGTAGATAGGGGGGGGGGGTGACGGGGATCAATCCCCCCCATGAGTGCAATTTTTTTACTTTCGACTATATAAAAGATGATTTAATACTGTCATATCCCCCCCCCATGAGATTGAAACAGGGGATTGTGCGTTATAAAAAAATACGAATAAACAACTAAAAAAAAAGGTCTTCAAAATTTACAATGGCTAAAAAAATTCAAAAGGTCTTCATCCCCCCCCCCCCATCGCATCTACGCCACTGTCGCAAAGCACAGGAACTGTTATTTTTAGGATAAAACAACTAAATCTTAAAAAATTAAATAGCCTCAACTCAAAATGATGTATTTTATCCGATCTTGATAACTAAATAAATTAATAGAGAGAAGCAACTAACCAATTCGTAAAGATAGAATTAAGTTAATTAATCGAGGAACATTCAACTCTTTTATCTGAATATTCAATAAGATTCCAGAAAATTTATAAAAAATCTTAAAGAAAGAATTTCAAATATTTTGACTATGTAACAAATTTTTGTCATGATAAATTTTTTTCTGCGACGTATTGTATATCACTGTTTATTATTTTTTAAATAAATATTATTATTACGCATGAATTTTCACTGATTAAATAAGTATGTCAACGTGATTAAAATCAATTATAACGTCAAAAATATAATGCAGATAAAATATAAAAATAAACAAAAATAATTTTAAATAGAATCTCGATATTTTGTCAACAAAGGTAAAACATATATGTATGGTTGTAGATTATTTCTATTGAATGTCTGACATATTAATTAATATCATACTGCGTTACACGCGTCACTATTATACACGCAAGTACTTCGGTAAATAAAATTGATCTGACAAGGGGACGCCGCAGTTTTTGGGTGGAAAATTTCAGTTAGTTTTTGTCGTATGAAACTACAGTAGAAATCAGTTATAACGACATCGGTTAATACGACGTATCGGTTTTAACGACTCAAAATAAAAGTCCAACTGAATCCCAACCTTAATCCTTAATATATATAAAGCTCAACGTCTCTCTGTCTGTTTGTCTGTCTGTCCGTTAGTGCGCTTATCACTCGAGAACCACTTATCCGATTTACGTGGTTTCTTTTTTAATTCATAGGTACATTCTCTGGCCAGGTAATAGGCTATATTTTGTTACGTTAGGTAACATAACAACTAAGCAGTGACGATAATAGTAAATCAAGTCGGAAAAAATTTTGCCGTCGGGGCGCTGTTTTGCAATACGCTGCCTAAACCGTTGAATATAGAAGAAAATAATGTATTAAAGAACTGTGTAGAATCAAAAGTCCTATAATAAAGTCCGCGACACCATATGTCTAACTTTTATATTTAAGCCACAATCACTGACTGCTTTTATGTTACAAAGAAAACATAAAATATTTGGGTTCTGTTTACATGGACTTATGACCTGCAAAACTTTAATCCTTATCGAAATAAATGAATTCATCGTAAGTACTTAATGTAGATATAATTTGCCTTTTATAGAATCCAATTTAGTCTTTTGGTTTAGGAAATAACGTGAAATAAGTATATACTATAATAACTTATCGCGCGAACTACGACTTCATGGGCAGAGGAAACAGGCCGGTATTCTTTTGATTTTTAATTGTTTTTATTTGTTTTCAATAATTAACTTTTAAATTTAAATAGAATAAAAATTATTTTTACTTTGTGTTCTGATTCGCTTTTGTTAGGTAGGTACCTAATTTAAGTGTTGTTTGGTTTTTATTAGAAAAATAACTAATCGTGTTTATACTTAATTCAACTATATATTTTTTTAAATCATAAACAATAATTCCGTAGTCCACGCGAGCGAAGCCGCGCGGGCCCAGCTAGTATAATTATATTTTTTACCGGTTATTATGATTATCCGCTTTTTACGACCAATATGACCGGTCCCTTCGATGTCGTTATATCCGGTTTCTACTGTAGATTAAAAAAAAAAAGATACGTATTTGAGCATTTATTTGAATGCTCATTATTAATTAATTACAATATTTAATTCTGAAAAAATGTATATTTCATATGCAGGATATATTATGTGGTCAAGTGGTTAACATGCTAGATTGGGAACTTGACGAACAGTGGTTCGAATCTTGATCTACGAATTTTATTTTGTATTCTTATTTTTGACAATTGTTGTTTACTTCTTATTATTTTTTTGTACATATCGTCGCTTATCTAACAACACTGTTCAAGTCGAAAATTAGCGGTTTTTCATTTGAATGTCATTGGATAGAGCTACTCATTGCGCGTCGATCTACCAATCACATAGACGTTTCGGCCAATAAGAGACCAGAATTAAAAAAATAGTGACAGCGCGCAAGGCTTGGCCTACCTATATAAAAAAATACACAGTTTTTTCGCTCTCCTGTAAAATTGGTCAAAATGACTTGAGCGGTGTTGTTAGATAAGCGACGATATTTCGGCTATCTCTTGATTAAACTTGGATTCTTTTAGGTAATGAAGTTAAATTCATTAATAATATCTATTTTATAACAAGAACCCTGGGTCCAAATTAGGCACTATTAGGCTGAAGTTCAATTTTTTAAACGGGTTGTTTTTTATGCAGAATCTTTCTACAGAATAATTATTTCTACTCAAATATGTAAACAGGATTTGGGTCACGGATCCACTTTTAGACCTAACCTAACCAGTCTATAGATTTTATTGAATTTTATTTAATAAAAAATCGTAATAGAGTAAATATTTTCCTATTCATCAACGAAAATAATAAAATCAGCTGAACATGTTCTGTACTGGGCACTGTTTGAGAAACTAGTCTTATGTCCGGTATTATAAAGGACTTAGCAAATTTGCTAGCACTCATAAATGAGGTTATTAATTTTGTTATAGTATCTATGGATTTGTTACGGAATTTAGAGAAGTGATACACTCAGCGTTCTGTAGTACGACCATCCACAAGACGACCGTTCCATAAGACATTGTTCTAATAGTTCTATAGAACGTCTTTCCCCAACCCCCACCATAATACCATTGTGACTGCTATATTTCAGCGCAAAATTTAAATTAACAAATTGACATTAAAGTATTCTATGTAGACTTTACACACAAAACTTGTGTTTTAGTGTGACAATGTGGAAAAAAATGAAATTCAATACAAATTTTCGTTGAAATTGAAATATAATAAATAGTATTAAAAAAATGTTTAACGTACATTTTATTTAAAATTTGATAATTTGAAAACGATTAAAAAAGGAAATAACAAAAATAAATTATTGGCATATGATTGTATAGAAATCTATACATATTTCATCCAGTATTAAAGCAACGAATAACAATTGTCTAGAGTTCAATTCTAAAAAGTCAACAAACCAGGATCTCGTTCACCAACAGCGCCATTTTTATTATTATGTATCTGTCAACTTTTAGGCGTGGTGGTGGGGGCTCCTCTAGCCGACGTCTTGTGGAATTATTGAATTACCGATGGCGACGTTTTATAGAACGCTGAGTGTACTTCAACGTATTGTAACACAGTTGGCGACTCTGACCGTATAAAATAATTTTCATAATAGCAACCACTGTTTTAATACCGTTGGTGTTTACATGCAACGCATGCGCGAAAGTTGTCAAAGTCACCACAAAACTCCAAGAGAACTGTCATATAAGTTTGATATCTCATTTGAGAGCTTAATATTCGATTCTTTTAAGTTATTTCGAGGACCCGGCCAATACTGTACATCTTGTATAATATGTATGTAAGTACATACAAGTGGAAACTTCTAAAAAATAATTTCATATTTCTATATCAATACTTCTTTTTACAAAACTGTTCATTTCATTCGTAAAAGAATCATTTTTCATATATTTATATTTTGATGGACGTGTATCAAATTATTTAAGAAGAAAATATAAAATGAATGAATAAATATGAGATATTCAGTAAATAATATTTCATCGTGTGTCAATTTTAATAAATGTATATGAAATGATTGAACTGAAAATCGATATTTTAATACATATTTTAGTGGAGTTATATAACCGGAATTTTTTATTGAATAAAATAATCTCTCCTTACAGCGATTTTATGATTTTAAAATGTTCTAGGGATCAATACAAGTTCATAACTGAGTTTGTGGATCAATCTATTTTCCGCGTGGTACTTTTTTCACGATTTTTCCGGAAAATCATTAATCCACAAACTCAGTTATGAACATTTTAAAATCATAAAATCGCTGTAAGGAGAGATTTTTTTATTTAATAAATAATTCCGGTTATATTTCAAAATGTATTTATTTTGTTCAAGTTCGAGATTTTTATAAAAATATCCATTTAATTTAAACCGTTTCTTTATTTAGTCCGACAATTTTGCCATTTGGTCACTCCGCGGTGACATTTCAACTCGGATTGGAGTTCATAATTTCTAAATAATACTAGTAAATAACATGGTTTTACCATTTTTCTGTAGATCTTAATTTAATACATGTATATTGAAATAATAAAAGGTCTACGGTTATTTTACAAAAAAATGCCAGCGTTCAAAGCCCTGTGACGGGTGTGACGCCAACTATTGCAAGTCTTGCAACCTCTATTCAAAATCTCAAAATATTAGCGAAAATATTGAAGTTACTTTATAATAATTATACTTTAATATGTTACGAATAAATTATTTTTTAGTTACACAAGAGCATCAGGTAAATACGTAATCTATTTTACTGGTTATTACTCAACAAACATTGTGACGGGTGTGACATGATGAATAAAAGGATACAATAAGAGTACTATTTGTGTGTTTAATTGCTTATTGATATTATTAACTAATACTTATAACAATTATTTATCAAATACATCAATAGACTCATTAAAATTATAATAAATGCGGTCACCCTTAGTCATTATTGTTACTGAGGGTAATTTTTTTTAATTTGGTCGAACGTCACGTTTGATATATGTAATTGTCAAAGACTTTTAATAGTGTACTTTACTTTCTTTTAGTTTTGAAAATTGATGTTAAATAGCTTGTTAATATTATATTTTCGTAAAATATTTTTTTAACTATCTGGTATCGATTACCGAGGACTGACCCCATGGTATCTGTGTGTTGATCGGTCAGTCTATCTGTAAATAAATAATAAAATGAATCGTAAAATAATTGGTCCCTTGAGATTCCAGTTATCCTGTTTCACTGTATTATGTAATATGTATCTTACCTCATCTTCCTTATAACGGGTGTTCTATTTAAATTGAAACTAGTAAATATCCCAAAAATGAAGGGAAAATGTTTGCTACAAAAGTTTTGTCTTTTTTTCTGTAAAATGCGAAATATGTAAAAAAAAAGATCTTTCAACCTCCACTTAAGGTCAAAAATTTTACATTCGTTGGTTTTCCTCCTCCTTATCCTGAAACTTTTGTACCACGCATTTTCCCTGAAAAACTTTAATTTTCGAGATATTTGCTTGTCTCAATTTAAATAAACCACCCGGTATACAGAATGTTCCAGACACACGTCCACTATGTCTTATGCCCAAACTATTGAAGATAGAGTTTTAGGATAAAAAATTTACTATATATATCGACCCTAAAGAATTTCAGGAAAATATTTTCAACCCCCTAAAACCGCCCCATAGGGGGGTAGTTCGCGGGGTACATGCCCGTTTCTCAGTAAAATCAAATGGAATGGTATACCAAAAAGTACATATTTGTAAAGATCATAAAAAAATAAGAAACTTCCATAAAACAAAAATTTTCATACTTTCAATTGTTTAAAAAATATGGCGACTTGTTCTCAAATTTTAGGGTTTTACTAAAAGTGCTCTAATTTCGTTAAATATTAATGGAATTTTATTATTTTTTTAATTTAGAAAGTAGAAATAATGATATTTGTAAAGATGAATGATTATTTGAGATTTTAATAGTTTACTATTACTATTATATGAGATTTAATAGTTTACATACCAAAAATTGAAATATTCAATTACATTAGAGATAATTCAAATTTTTTAAATACAATGGTACATCAATTAGTACTTTTTGTTTAAAAAAATATGTAAATAAACGACTTTTGTTTAGAAAATTTTAAATTTAAAATTAAATTTTTAAAATTGAAAACTGAAAATTATAATTTAGAATTTTAAATAATCATTCATCTTTACAAAGATCATTATTTCTACTTTCTAAATTTAAAAAAAATAATGAAATTTCATTAATATTTAACGAAATTAGAGCACTTTTAGTAAAACCCTAAGATTTGAGAACAAGTCGCCATATATTTTAAACAATTGAAAGTATGAAAATTTGTTTCTTATTTTTTATGATCTTTACAAATACGTTCTTTTTGATATACCATTCCATTTGATTTTGCTGAGAAACGAGCATGTACCCCTCAAACTACCCCCCAAGAGGCGGTTTTAGGGGGTTGAAAATATTTTCCTGAAATTCTTTATGGTCGATATACATATATGTATGTATAGTAAAATTTTTATCCAAAAACTCTATCTTCAATCGTTTGGGCGTAAAACATAGTGGAAGGTGATCTGGATCATCCTGTATATGTCAAAATTAATTATTATTTGCTTTCATAATAATATTACGGTTACATAATATAAAACGTTTTTCCTGTTTATAAAAATTCGACAACTACGTTAGGTGAAGAAAATCTAATAACCATTATGCGAGAGAATATTTCTGCAGATGACAGATACCTACTTGTTATCAACATAAACCGTAATATAAGAGAACCCTCTCGTATTAATAAAGTAAATAGAATGGTATAGTATTCAATTTAGTTTTACGTAATAGAAAAATACCGCACGTTTGCAAACCTTATGAAACATTCTCCCCTAAACACAGATATATATTAATATTATTATTAACTTCCATAAGGAGTTACATAACTGTCCTTTCAATGTCAATATGATGGCCACTACACTAGTGTATTGATTATTAATTTCAGTTTTAACTTTAATTAACATTTACTCTATTTGATAGATTCCCAATGGATTAGATGTACAATTAGTTAATTTAGTTAATTTCTACTGAAAAAAATCCTTTGTACCATGTACGTAGAATGAAAAGATTCAGAGAAATAAAACGAGCAAGTGCGTGTTGGGCACGCACATGATAGGGTTTCGTAGTCATTCTCACTACGATTTATAAAAAAGAGTTATTTCAAAATTTCCGTGACTGAAGGGTTAAAATCAAAAAGTCATCTGACTATTATTATTTTATAGTGAGTTCACTTTTCAATCTATGAAAGGGGGTTCTAAAATATGTTTGACAATGTTCGTTATAATTTTCAGTGAAAGCACTAATTAAAAGCTACATTCTGAATTTTTTCAGATTTTTAGAAAATAGAGGGGGGGGGGGGGCTTTTGGCTTTTATAATGATTTAGGAGAGCAAATACATCGTAATTGAAGGGTTAAAATCAAAAGGTTTTAATACATTTTTTGTTGAATTTTAGGAGACCTTTCTAACGACACCCCACTTAATGGGGTAGGTGAATTTTTTTTGAAATCACGTTTCATTTTATGAAAAGGGGGTTTAATTTTTTTTTTTTTAAATCTTATCATTTCTGTTTTTGGGTCATCAATCTACGACCGTACCTATACCAAATTTCATCTTATATCAAAATTTTTCAAGACGGACGGACGGACGGTTCGTAGTTTTCTACGGAACCCTAAAAAGCGGAAAATTATGAAAAAACGTAGAAAACTGTCCATCCGTCTATACAAATTTTATACCGATTAAGATGAAATTTGGTATATGGGTGAAGATTGATAACCCAAAAACAGAAATGATTAAATATTTGAAAAAGATAGATCTCCTAAAATGCAACAAAAAAACGTTAATTGAGATATCAAATAAAAATTTTGGAATCGGAGAACATTTTTTTATACACGCGGACGAAACCACGAGTGATAACCTGATAAAAATATATTCATATTTATTATACCTACGGCAATACCTACGGATAATAGTAGCACATAATATGTACGAGTATTTCAAATATAGTGAATAACATTAATAATTCAGAAAATATTATTTATAATAGGCAGGTATGTACCTACCTACGATAATCCCTCGACTGGTATTATAAATGTACATAGTACATACGTTTTATACGAAATAATGTTCGTTAGACACAATTTCTCAGATTCAGAGACGGACTTTATATCTACCTATGTATATATTTTAAATGGATACATATTTTAGCAAAAATGTTATTTTATAAATGCAGTTATTTTTATAATCTTTTGCGGATTGGTATTATGTCGATCAAATTGTTGGACATCGATTGATAGAAATTAATTTAATCGCTAAAGGGTGATTAGGATAGGACGTTTTCACGATACCCATGAAACAATCCATTATACCCGTCTATGAACAGTTTATATAATGTGAGTAAATCAGATTCTAATGTGGTCAATTTTCTAAGTTAAGTGGCCTTCAAGATTTCAAACATCTGCGGCCTTTCGAGCCCTTCTATTTGATGCTATTGCTTATTGTAGGAGTATAATGTTCGGGGAATCATAAATGAGCTAGCAACATTGCTAGCTAGCGAGCACTCTCAAATGAGGTATCAAATATATGACAGATCTCTTGGAATTTAATGAAGACTTTGACAAGTTTCGCGCACACATTGTATGTCAACATCAACGGTAATATTTTGGAAATTATTTTGTATGGTCAGAGTCGCCAACTATGCTACAATACGTTGAAGTATCACTCCTCTAAATTCCATATAAATCCTTAGATATAATATCACAAAATTATTGGTTCATTTGAGAGTGCTTGCTAGCTAGCAATTTTACTAGTTGCTTTATGATACTGGACATAAATCTTGGAAAATATTTTGACAGTGAAAAAAAATAAATAAATACAATTTTATTTTAGTCCAGTAAATATTAGAAATTATACTTATTTGGCGTGATTGAAAAACAACTATGAAAAATTTTCTTCGAATAAAGTATTTCTTTCAAATATTAAAATTTTAGTTTTGAAAAAAATATATATTTAAAGTAAGAAAATATTTATTTCGCCATAATTAAATACCTATTTATATTGTATCTTTTCCAAACTAATATTTTTTAATAATAACGAAACAAATTAATAATCACTTCAAAAATCCTAAATGTACCTAATTCAAATGTAAACGTAACACGAAATAATAATCCTTGTAAACCAAAAATATAACGCACTCCGAGCGAATCTGACAAAGACAAACCACTGAAAGAGTGAGAACGTTATGTATTTTCGAAGACAGTTTTATCTCCCGCGTTCGGCTCCGAGTTTAGCCGAATGAACCTGGCACATTTTTATGTATTCCCCACGTAGGAAAAAATATGTACACAGCACGTCTAAAGAAGTGTAACTTCAAAAATAATCTCTCGTTTTACTGTAATATATGTTTACAAGCCAACGATTTTATATCTGAAATTACTGATAGTCGTTTTTGTTTCTGATTTAATATTACGAAAAAAATGTCACATCCTTTCACAAATTTCAACATACCGATTGTTTTTAGCATTATTTGAAAAGTACATCTCTGTTAAAATGATTATTATGTATATAAAATATAGGTTAACGTTATATTATCAAGAATGATAATTGTCATAAATCGTAATTGCGCGGAACCAGTTTTAATGTTTTTAATAATCAAGGTAATGCATCAGATTAAGGTGCAATACTTGCATTGTATTTATAATTCTATAGGTAATGAAAATAATATTGCATCATCTGAAGATTTATCGCTCTAGTTACGCTCTTGTTTTTATAATTTAATTTTAAAATTAATTGATATTATTTTGGTTATAAAAATATGAATTTATTTGTAAGATAAAATATCTGCATAATTTTATTTACTTATTTTAAAGAAAGAGTTGTGATAAGTGAACCCCAATAATTTTTATTTTCAAAATATACTTCTTCTTCTTTTTCATGTATTCATTTCTGCAGGCCTAGCCTTTTCAGACAGCAAAAATATACTAAATACAATGATTTTGAGATGTTTTTTATTTCAACACCATTCATTAGAATATAATTCCTTAACTTGGACATAATAATCAAAATTTATTAAAAATCGTATTTTATTTTTCTTTAGCCTCTGTAATTTTCATAGAGCGTATATAAGTAACTTTAAGATATTCACACATGTTCCGGTTTGCTCCGGTGTATTTCGAACCGTGTCACAGTGTGATTATTTTTCATGTTTTATACAAAAATATTTCTCCAGCTCAATTTTTATCGTATCAAAAAAATTCTGCACTCCTTATAATCTTTATAAATTAGGAAATAACTGGAGTCTGCACGTGTTTTGATTTGTTGCCCTCTTCAATTGTAAGGGGATGAAGTAACCCCAAAATATTGGAGTATGTATTTATGTATTTTTCGTTTTTATTTAATTTTTCCTAAGCGGTAAGAGATTTTTCTGGTTAAATTATGTATGATCCCATTGTATCCCTATATTTTAAGGATGGGGCTATTTGCACATACCGTATGTGCTTGCAACTGACTATTTGCACATACTGTATGTGCATGCGATTGGTTATTTGCACATACCACTAACTTAACGTAAAATAACCTACCCTATTAGGTACATAAACAGTATGTGCAAATAACCAATGCAGCACATACGGTATGTGCAAATAGCCACATTCATATAACCATTCGAAAGTCATTTAGATGGCCCCGAACTTTTGGAAGGCACTGTATATGAAATTTTTTTTCAAGGTTACTTATTTCCTATTCCGGAAATCGGGCGATAAGTAATGAGATACACTTTAGTGACATTTGACCTGTGAGAAATACGCGTAGCCATTGTTTATCTAATAAATTCTTAATAAATGTTGTCAATTTCACTAACAGTGCCGATACCTGTAGACTGTAGATACATATTCAATATAAACATTTATGATTCATTTTTACTTATTGATACAAATAAATAATTCAGTCTTTCTTCTATGAAAAGGAAAACTGTCTAGTAAATTTTTTGTCTTGCTTTATCTATCTATACATATAAGTCCCTATAGTAGCGTCTGTCTGTCTGTTCACAATTTTCTCAGTAACGGAACGAATTTTATGATATTTCAGTTTTCACTAATGGATAGAGTTCCGCGAGGAAGATTTAAGTGTATAATGTGTGAAGTTGTTGTTTAATTTAGTCAGAAAAAAACAATCGTCGGAGAGATATCTTCTCGTGCGCTGCGTAAATAGTTAGAGATAATTAAGTGAAAACAATGTTTAATAGGTTTATTACAAAAAAACGCGGTAGTAATTATAAAATTGTGAAAAAAAAATTCAATTTTTCTTCTTTAAAATATTTTTTATATATTTATGTATGATAATTTTCACGATACTTTTTAGGGTTTCGTAGAAAACTAGGAACCCTTATAGTTTCCCCATATCCGTCCGTTCGCCCGTCTTTTGACATAAGATGGTATATGGTCATAGATTGATGACCCAGAAACAAAAATGATAATATTTTTGAAAAAAAAAAATTTAGACCCTCTTTCCATAAAATAAAAAGTATATGCTTCATTGAGTGGGATGTCTTTTGATCGCAACCCTTCAATCACGATGAACTTGCTCTTCAAAGATATTATCAGAGCGTCCCCCTTCTCTATAAAGCTGAATAAATTCTAAAATGTAGCTTTTAATTAATACATTCCCAGAAAATTATAAAGAACACTGTCAAAAATCTTTTGGAGCCCCTTCCAAGACTGAAAAGTGAACTCACATTTTTTTCCATCTACCCTATTGAGTGGGGTGTCATTTGATGGTCTCCTAAAATGCAACGAAAAATGTCGAATATCTTTTTCATTTCAACCCTTCAGTCACGATATATTTGCTTTTCAATGTCATTATCAGAGCGCCTCCCCTCTCTATTTTCTAAACGAACGATTAAAAAAAATCTTCAAAAATTCAGAATATAGCTTTGAATTAGTACTTTCACTGAAAATTATAAGTAACACTGAAGCAAAAATAGTTTATGAAAAATTTTGAAACAACTCTTTTTTATAAATCGTAGTAAGAATGACTACAGAAGCCTATCATGCGCGTGCCCAACACGCACATGCCCGTTTTATATTCAATATTGCCTCTTTTTCCAGAAATAATATACATACATTATGTTTGTAAATACTTACTTTAATTAAATCAAAATAAATCCTCCAAACAATAAGTTCCAACGAAAATATAACCAAGTACAATCTATTTTTAATTCGTTAGTAAGAACGTGAACTTTAATTCTTATGTCGACTAGCTATGTGTCTTTTGTACCACAAAACAAAAAAAAGGTCATTCAAGCATAGGCATTCACATTTCTGTACCAGAGATGTATATATGTATTTATAGACTAGACACTACGACTGCAACGTGCTAGCGAGTGTGTATGCCTGTGTATGTGTATGTGTATGAGTATGTGTGTGTGTGTGTGTGTGTGCACGTGAATGTGTTAGTGTATATACGTGTATGTGTATGACATGACAAAATTGCAACTCATATGATTAGTTTACTCACATGTTCATTTGTATACATTTATATATATTTATTTGTTTTATCTACATCCTTTGTTAAGAATTATATACATATACAGCTGATGTAAACAAAGAAAATGCACAATAATGACGTGTATTTTTGAAGTAAAATGGGGTAAACGAGATATTTTTCAAAATGGCGTTTACGTTAAAATATATCTGAAATTTAAAAGAAAAAAATATATTTTTTTATAATTTCATAAACATCGTTACGCGTGCAAAACCTGCCAAACTGTCGATAATAACTCCTATGTGATGATGCTTCCCAAAGATTACTATATTGTCATAATTGCAAAATTTGTTATTGTACTAAAGTTAAATGCATCAATAAATATTTTTAAGTCTTTATTGTTTCCTGAAAAATTATATTTTTGTGCCATAGCATATTTTGTACCTCTACGCGCAACAACGGTATTATCCCTTACGATTAGTACTAAGTGCCGGGGAGAAGTAGTCTTACGTCAAAATATCGGTATGGAGAACCGAACATGATTTTCATGTTCCATTATCTTTTATTTTTATTATTAAAAAAAAAAATTGCGAAAAATTACTGATCCGATTAATTTCCTTTAAAAAAATTATGATTATGAAAAATGTGAAATCATTTAAATAGTTGTCTTACTGTATTTAGGGTTCCGTACTTCAAAATAAAAAAACGGAACCCTTATAGCAGTGGTCCCCAACCTTTTTGTACCTAAGAGCACATTCTAGAATACCGGTCGGGCGGCGGGCACCATTTATTTTTTTAAAAGTCATTTTTTTCATATATTTCTTAGTTCCTACGTAAGCCGTGACTGGTAAAAAATGCTATTCTTAAAAATATGATCTTTGTTTATATATTGTTAAACGAATTTCTGAAATGTTTGATATATGCACAAATGTTTTTATTAACAAATCTGCATCAACAAAATATTTTTAATTTATCTTTAGAATTAATGTAAGTGATTTTTGTAATTGCGTATAGCCAGAAAAAGATTAAATGGTTACATATTTTCGTGGCTGTACTTTACGGTATACGTTAAATTTGAGGAAATAAATGTAAAATGATTAATATATAATTTATAAACATATTTTTTTCAAATGAATACGCTTATATTTTTCTAATTAGTTACTTAAAATCAAAAATAAATGACATAACATGTTATTGAAAACTTAATTTTTTTTATCGTTCACAGTCAGCGGCGGGCACACGTAAAACGGTCGGCGGGCACAATGGTGCCCGCGGGCATAGGGTTGGGGACCACTGCCTTATAGGATCACTTTGTTGTCCATCTGTCTGTCAGTCAAGATCCTTTATCTCAGGAACGGTTAGTGGTGTCAAGTTGAAAATAATATCAAATATTAAGGTCTACAGCCTTATTAGTCCTGTAAAAAAATCAAGTTTCTAACTCAATGCAATAAAAAGATACGGTCTTTGAAAGCATATTTTGATACTGATAGACTGACTTACTAATCATCAAAACCTCTAGGGTACTTTCCGTTGACTTAGGGTCTTAAAATTTGGCATGAAAGAAGGTCTTATAGCACAATTAAAGGAAAAAATCCTAAAATCATTAGTTTCTAATTCTATGCGGAAATATTACGTGACATACTTTATTTTGCGGTTTCTTTCATATAGCGTCTACGTAGACGCCTATACACACAAAGACGACTTGAGAATCGGGTCAATTGTCTTCGTATCTGATTGTTGTCAATAACTTTGTTTATAACGGTACGGAACTCTCAGGGCGCGAGTCTTAACTCGCACTTGTATACAGCTTTTTTTTGTTTATCATATGTTTAATTTTATAATATATAACTTTGAATTCTTAAAAGTATTTACTATAATTATAAAATCGAAAAAAAACGTATTTACTGTTATTGTATTTAAGTAAAAACTTTTGATCATTTTTAAAATATACAATATATTAAAATTATGTTTCTGTTTTATTTATAGATGATGGTGTTACATATTCCTTTGGGATGTTCTACGTAGAATTTTTAAAATATTTCGATTCGGGAAAAGGTGAAACAGCATGGATTCTTTCTATTCTTGTAGGAGTAACTTTATGCTCAGGTAAGAACTACATACATATGTATGTATATTATATATACTTCCAAAATATCAATATGTTTTATATATTAACAGGGTTTGATTAAAGTTTAAAATCTGTGCTGTGGATTCTTAAGCAGGATTAATAGAACTTCCTTATTGTTTATATACATATATAATTTAAGTGACAATCTCAAATAATAAAAGTAAATAAATTGAAGTGTTCAGATCAAAATGGTAGGGTTTTGATGGGGAAGGAAAATGACACTGAAACAGAAATAGAGGTCCTACTAAAACAAGTTAGTGGTCACGTGACCTCCAAAGTCATAAACACAACGCCATTTACTTTCTTCCTCAAAACCTTACAACTTTTATTTAGCACACTTTTCTATAGAATGCCTTTTAAAGACTATTTGTAAAGGTTTCTTTTCATGTGACGCTCGACGCTGCGTCATTTCTAGTCACGTAACCGATTTTGAATGTTGGAATTTTAGCTGTCAACTACTGTTTGACGTTTAAGTGTGAAACAACCAAAAAAATTACGTTCAGTTATTAAAAATTGATTTATATTTCATTATATTATTCGCAAAGACGTAAACTCACAAAACAAACAAGAATACACAAAATATCAAAACTACTGTCATTAGGTGTCACGTGATTTCTAGCGTCAAGCAGTATGCGCTCAACCATGTTGAGCTTTTTTTACTTGTCGCTGACCAATAGCAAGCATTCAAAATTCAAAACCAGTCACGTGACTAGATTTGACGCAGCGTCGAGCGTCACATGAAAAGGCACCTTAAAATTATCACTTTAAACTTTAAGCGTAATATTTGACATATGCTACTTTTTCAGACAACGTTTGGTTGGACTATCTTATTGATGTGTAATGGAGGTAGAAGTAAAAAGATATAAAATACACTGCACTTTTTTTACATAAATAAGCCCCAACCATAAACATACAGCATGGACAATTATGTTTAGAAGCATCTTATTAATTTTAAATAAACTATTACAGGTCCAATATCAAGTATGTTCGTCAACAAATACGGATGTCGAGCAGTCACAATTGCTGGAGCGATATTAGCCAGCGCTTCTCTTCTTCTGACATCCTTCGCGAATAGCATTTTAATTCTATATTTCACTATAGGCATCGGTACAGGCTTAGGGTTCGGCCTAATTTACTTACCAGCCATCGTCAGCGTTACGATATACTTTAAAAAATACAGATCTCTAGCTACTGGTATAGCTGTATGCGGATCAGGACTTGGAACGTTCATATTCTCCCCGTTAACCGAGCTACTTATCAAAGAATATGGCTGGAGGGGTGCTACAATGATCATATCAGGTCTAGTTTTACATTGTACCATATTTGGTGCTCTCCTTCGTCCTCTTGAAGATGATAATCACAACTCGCCTGCAACTGTAGATGAAGAAATGGCTATCAAAGAGAATGGTATCCCTTTGAAACAGATTAATGGAGACACGAATATCAATAAGGACTTTAAAGAGATTAGTCTTCCGAAGACAATGGTAAGTAATGGAAATGGTAAGATAATGAGGCCGCATAGTATTGCACTTCTCACTCCGCCGAATTTAGATGCGAGCAGGGATGGTGGCAGTGGTAACATTAACCACCATATGTCTAACGGGTCTGCAGGGAATAAGAGGGTGCTCAGTATCCAAAATAAGTCACTTGCGTTGAGTCAACCTCTTCTTGCGACGACTGCTAACGAGCAACCACATCATCAGCATCATTTTGGTAGTCAGAGTTGGAGAAGTAGGGGTGTCCTTCATAGAAAGGACATTTTCTACCAGGGAAGTTTGATGAACATCCCTCAGTACAGATCGAGAAACGATTTGAAGAGTCATCACCACGAATCGCAGAGGATGCTGGAACACAGGGAAAGAAAGGAATCTGTTAAAGATGTCGTGGATCTTGAAGAATCGTCGACGAATCTTTGCGGGTGCTCGGACGATACTAAAGATATGTTCTCTGAGATGCTGGATTATAAGTTGTTGCTCGATCCGATTTTCATCCTGTTTTCTATGTCGAATTTCTTCACGAGTATAGGGTTCAATGTGCCGTACGTGTATATTGTGGCTACGGCTGAAGAGTTGGACATTGATTCTAAAGATGCCAGTTATCTGTTGGCTACTATTGGAGTTGCGAATACCGTTGGAAGGATCATTTTGGGATACTTTTCTGATAAACCGTGGGTCAACAGATTGTGGGTGTATAATGTATGCCTTACAGTATGCGGTATAGGTAAGATATTATGTTTTTATGTTTTGTTTATTTATATAAATCTTTATTGTCGTATTAGCACCGCACTTCATTAATAAAAAAACGTCTTATGTTGGGCGACAGTACTCTGGAATATAAATCAAAGTGACTTCGGAATGGTCATAAAATGCTTGGTATACAGGATGTCCCATTTTAATCTATCACCCCCTAATTTTTTTTATCAATTATATCAAAACATTCTTCGAATAAAAGTTGTTTGGTTTTGAGGGAGACCCAAAATGGCGATTTTTTGTTATTTTTTCGACGTCTTCATGGTCAAATAGGCCCAATTTTTTTTCAAATGGAAACCTATATTTTTTATTACGGTATCTTATTGTTTGGAAAAAAACAAGCAGCTTTTGTTTTAAAAAAAAATGTATATGACTTCATTTTTTTAATATTCAACAAAATAATTTTAGATTTTAGATTTTTACTAATTTTTTACTCGAAACCCATTAACTTTAGAGGAAAAGTGTAAAAAAACACAAAATGTTTATTTTAATCTGATATAACTAGGAAAATTATATCAGTATTTTTTGTTAACTTTTGCTCTTCAAAATATTAAAGCAAAAAAAATAAATAAAAAAAATCTGAAATAATTTTCCTAGTTACATCAGATTAAATAAACATTTTTTGTTTTTTACACTTTTCCTCTTTTTCGAGTAAAAAATTAATAAAAATCTAAAATTATATTGTTGAATATAAAAAAAAATAGTCATACAAATTTTTTTTTAAAACAAAAGCTGCTTGTTTTTTTCAAAACATTAATGCCCGGTATTATAAAGAAATTGCATGCAAGCAAATTTGTTTCCATGCAAATTTGCGATTTGCAAACGCTATCTACTAGGAGTCAAATGTAAATGACAACCAATCACAGATTGTAGCTATAAAATATCAAGACAATTTGATTCCTAGTAGATAGCGTTTGCAAATCGCAAATTTGCATGGAAACAAATTGCTTGCATGCAATTTATTTATAATACCGGGCATAAGATTATTACTAAGTGTAATAAAAAATATATGTTTCCATTTGAAAAAAAATGTTGGGCCTATTTGACCATGAAGACGTCCAAAAAATCAAAAATTAATAACGCCATTTTGGGTCCCCCTCAAAACCAAACAACTTTTATTTGAAGCATTTTTTTATTTAATTTATAGATAAAAAAAATTAGGGGGGTGATAGATTAAAATGGGACAGCCTGTATAGTCTAGTTTTGCATATTATTATCTTTCTATCGAATGATAAGTCGTTACAGACTTTCAAATAGAGTACACAAAAAATACTGATGAATAAATAATGAATAAATAATTCGAAATACTCGTGTTTTCGAAATCCCCACAATTTCTGTGTTTTATTGTTCCAAAGAATTATGTTTCCAAACGGGGTATTTTTATGATAAAGTATTTAAGGTGCTTAGTTTATTTTTTGGAGTTGGTCATGTTTCATAAACAATATTTTTAACTTGTGTTTGATTATTTTCTGTATCGTTTCAGCTACATTCTTCAGTGCCTTCTGTAACGACATCTGGACATTGGGTATCTACGCGTCCGTATTTGGTTTTACAATCGGTGCTTATGTCGGACTCACTTCAGTCATTCTTGTGGATCTTCTAGGGATAGACAAACTCACGAATGCGTTCGGTATTTTACTACTTTTCCAAGGAATAGCATCACTCATTGGACCACCTATTGCAGGTACTGATATATGTAGCTATTTTTTTAGACTAAATGTACTGACCACCATAGGCGGCAACTTTAGTTTTACCCGGGAGGGCGAGATTTTCATAAGTGCAGAGGGGGGGGGGGATTTCCTTTAAAAAAATGTGTAATATTCAAATTTCGTAATAATAATGATCAAATGATGGCAATGATATTCTTCAAAACAATAAATTGAAGCTTGAAATCTACTATAAGATTCTTTAAAAAAAATATTTTCATTTGCATCTTAAAAAGTTACAAGTTCATAAAGGTTGCACCAAAAAAATTCAAAAAATTAAAACTAGGGCAGCGTGTGTCGAGTGTAAAAAAATTGCTTATTATAACCATCAAAAATGTTAAATATTTATAAAGGACCCCGCAGAATCCTTATGGGAAAGGGGCTTCGGTCAAACTCTTTGAAACTTTGGATTATGATATAGTCCTTGATGAGTAGATCAAAAGTATCAATGGGCACTAAGTCCTAAAAACTCAAACTTTTAAGATATAGCCCTCTAAAGTTGGGGATCATGCTCCCCTTTAATTTGCAATAAAAAAATTTGTAGAACCTTAATTTTCGCACAACTATTTGTATGTGTTCCCAAAGACTTATATAATCGATTGTCACCATAAAAAAGTAAACTTTTAAATTCTTTAGCCAATGGCAATACTTAAATCTTATTATTACGTTTTTTTTATAATAAACCAATTTTTTATTATAAAACAATTGGATTTGTTTATAATTAAAAAAAACGTAACAATTAGATTTAAGTGTTGTCATTTCTCAATGAATTTTTTATGGTGTCTTTGGGAACACATACAAAAAGTTGCATGATCCCCAACTTTAGAGGGCTATATCTTAAAAGTTTGAGTTTTTAGGACTTAGTGCCCATTGACACTTTTGATCTACTTATCAAGGACTATCATAATCCAAAGTTTCAAAGAGTTTGACCGAAACCCCTTTCCCATAAGGATTCTGCGGGGTCCTTTAAAGTGTGGGGGCAGAGGGAAGTCTTATTCCTAGGTTGTCACTAAAAATCAATTGTAAGAGTAAGTTTAAAAATATATTATTAAATGTAATTTTTATTTCGTAGGTTGGTTATACGACGCGCTAAAATCATACGACCCCGGATTTTACGTTGCCGGAGTAATGATAGCTCTTAGCGGTTTGATGCTGTTCGCCATTCCAACTGTACAGAGGTACGTCGCAAAGAAAGAGGCACAAAAGAAGAGCAGGACACTCAACAACGTAGACACAAAAAATGCAGCGGCACTCTAGCGTTTACTGTCTTACATAAGTTTAAGTTTATATAATACAAAATTAGATAGAACAAAATTGTGCTGTGTGGTACCATGAATAGCTAAATTTTTTTAAACAGTGGACGACTTACAATTAGAAAAATATTCTTGACAAATTATATTGTGCGTTAAAATAAAATTTTTAATTGGCATGTAATTGAGTTCAAATCTCAAATAAAATTTGTCCGTCCCTTCATTCCGGATTAATGGACTTCCGGATTAACCATAAACCGATGTGTTTCTTATTAATAAGATATTTGTGGTACTGCATAGACAAAAATGTTGGAAAAATTGTTTTTGATATTTTCTGACTTACTAAAACAATAGTTATAAAAATATATAGAATTGAAGTAAATATTGGCAATTTAGTGAGCCAAAGAACTGATTTTACCATTGAATATTTTTGCTGTGTTATTCAGAATAAAGGCAGGGTAGTAATATAGATATTATTTGTAAATTCTACAAAAATTCTTGTATTTTTACTCCGGGTAAATTTCGATACAATAAAATCTGATTTTAAAAAAACTGCCGTAAGATCGAATGTGCAATATCGTATGTGCAATTGTAAATTCTGATCAAAAAATGAGAATTTTTGACGTAATATGTACATATAATGTTTAGTATTATTATAATCTGCAATCCTAATTGTACATTAGTTCAGAAGCAGGTCCAGTTATAGTTTTAGGAGGGGAACTCCTAAAACCATCTCTGGATCTACCCTTGTTGGTTATTTATATACTGCTAATATTAATTTATAATTTGTAGATTTATTTTAAATAATATTTATTCCAATAAACAATAAAAATATTATCATTTAGCAGTATATTTTAAAAAAATCGAAAAAATTAAAATACTTCAAGATGAATTTTATAAACATAAATGTCCATCCTATATAATTGTTAAACTTTCTGTATGTGTATATATTTGTTAATTTTTATTTTTATAATTCCAGTTACTATTATTATGTATCTAATTTTTATATAAACTTAGAAAAGAACTTTATACTATACTTTTAGTTACCAAATGTATGCTGTTATATATTTTTAATTTGTAGTTTGTATTGTAAATATAAATATTAAATTTAACGACCAAAAAATTCACAGACTGTTAAATTGTGAGGTATTTATACATAAATGTAATATGTAGTACCGTACAATAAATAAAAATTTGATGTATGTACTTAAATTTTTTTTATATATAGTTTTTATTACGATTTCTTTTAAATAACTCAGGCCTCAAAAATTACTGTACGGTACTAAATTACTTAATATCGTAGTTCATTTGTAATTGCTATTAAATATTCTATTGTTACAATATTTGTATTCTTTAAAAATGTTTATTCTTGATATAACGTATATTATACAGCTACTTCAAAATGACTGATTGTAAAGAATATTGTTAAGTTAAAATTAAGTCGGTGGTATGATAAATATATAAATAAAATATTAATAAATATCAATTTGTATTTCAATTTCTATTCTTTAATTTCAAAAAAGCTCTAGCCCTCTGGCGGAAAATCTAAATACTTATGAGTTCATATTTTTTATCTATGGAATAAAAGTGTCAACAATTTATTGGTTATGTAGGTTATGTGTATTCATGAAAAGACTGAATTAGTTTTAGTTTTATATAATTAAATATTTCAATATAAAATGACAGACGTAGAACTTCAAGACGAAGAACTTGAAGTTCTTCTTTCTATTTATGATGGTGATGAAGCTTTCAAACAATTAGATTCTAAAACATTTCAGTATAAGGTAGGTATACTATAAAATGTGTTATGTGTCATGTTGTTTATCAAATATATTAATTTTAGTATGGAGAAACGGATGATATCAAATCATTTCTTATAGAAATTAAATGGGGCGACACATATCCTACGGAAAAACCTATAGTTAATATGGACACTTTTTATAATAAACATATGTTAGTATTTATAAATTTCACACTTTAATATGTAGTTTTAATCGTGTATTTTATTTTAGAGTTGATAACGTTAAAGAAAATATTAAAAAATTTATACTCGATGAAGCTGAGCAATATTTAGGCGAAGCTATGACATACACGTTATTCGAAGCAATAAAGGAAAAAATTCCGGATATACTAGAAGGACAACCAGAAAGTTTTGCAACTGCAATTTCGGATAATATAGAGAAGATATCAATATCAGATCAAATGGTAATAATTTTAATAATAAAAAAAATTACTATTTTATTAAACATTAAATATATTTTTAGAGCAATGAACCTTCGAAAAAACCTGAAAAGAAAGAACAATTGACTAAATCACAAAAGCGGAGACAATGGGACAGATCAGACGGCAAAGGGGAAAAACCGCGTGGCTGGGATTGGGTTGATATCGTTAAACACTTATCTCAAACCGGCTCAAAAGATGATGCATCAATCGCAACGTAGTAATTTCAATAATTTAATTTACGTTACAAAATTTTCAATTTTGTTTTTTCTTTCTTTGACTTTCACAATGCTTAAATTAATTATAAAATATTTATACATAAAAAATATTCCTACTGTAAAAATGTATATAACATAATAAATAATGTTATTAAAATATTTGTTTTTGTCCTACCTTTTAAGTCGTCTTTCTGCAGCTAAAAATCTGGAATCATTTCTTCAAAATACATCCTAAATATAAATAAAAAAGTCTGAGAAGAAATGATAAATTAAATTAAAAGATTGTAGAGGACTCGGAAGAAGTCATTATCCAATGAAAATCAAATTAATTAATTAAAATGGGACAGGGCTATCGACTTGTAACAATTATGGTTTCATAAACGATGAGATACAACATCAGCCATGTCTTTTCTCAATTTTGACCTTGTGAAATGGCAGACGTTTCTCACCGTTACACAGGATGAGTCAAGACTATTTTTTTGATATCTCGTCTTCAAAAAAAATTTTTTTTTTTCAAATAAAATAATAATTATTTTTCAGAAGGTCTACTTATACAGCAGTATAATATTTTTTAAAAACACAGGGAATAATGAGATAAAAAATAGTTTCCGTAAAAATTGACATTGTTTTAAAAAATCATTTTGGGCTTAATTTTTGAGATTTATTTTTGCGGTTTGATGTGATAGTAGTTTAAACTATGTACCTCCTACAAACCATGTAGAATTTAATTATTTTATACAGGATGTCCGTTAAAAAACTGAGTTTTCTAACTTAAATTTTTCAAAGTTTGCACGTTTTTAACGGACAGCTTATATAAAATAATTAAATTCTCCATGAATTGTAGGTAATGTATAGTTAAAGCTACTGCCACATCAAAATGCTATAATAAATCTCCAAAATGTTAACAGAAATTAATATGATATAATCAAAATATCTTTCATCTTATATAGTTAGGGGGTGATAAAAACTGCCCCCACTGGCCCAGAGAGGTTGAAAAATTACCTAATAGGGGGTACTAACTTCTATAATATAATATACAGGGTGATTCAGGACTGTCGTGCCAAACTTAAACCGTAGATTAAGAAAAATATTTTAAGCAAAAAACTTCTAATGAACATGTGTCCGGAAATTTTTCGTGAGGGAACTACAGGCCTCCAAAGATTTTACTAAAAATGAGTTTTTATTTAATATCTAGAGAACCCTTTGTGATAAAATTATGAAATTTGGTATTCTGTTTAGTATTAATAAGTGTTATCGATTACTCATATTAACTAGTTATAATTTAGACTAGAGATGTATGGGGTCAGTGGGCCCATCGATTTTAATCTAGTATTTTTTGTTCTTTAATATTTTTATAAAGTTGGGCACTTATTTAAGGTTATATGATACAAAATACATAAAAACATACTTTGCTTGTTTATCATAGGATAAACCGTTTTTGAGAAATATCGATGGAAAAGAAAGCATGCAGAATTTAACTTAATACGGATGCTTCAAATTACAAATAATAAATTTATATTCTTGTTCTATGATAAAAATTAAGACAAAAAGTTAATATAAGTATACCTCAAAAAATGCATCCTTATCAACAAATAGCCATTTTTAGTTTCGTTTTTTAGTCAAATTATTAAAGTACATAATACAGTATTACAACTGGCTATAGATCTTAGAGGATTCATATTAGGAGGTTTCTTTATATGAACTTTTTTTCCTACCTTTAATCATAGAACAAGAATATAAATTTATTTTTTGTAATTTGGAGCATCCGTATTAAGTTAAATTCTGCATGCTTTCTTTTCTATCGATATTACTCGAAAACGGTTTATCCTATGACAAATAAGCAAAGTATATTTTTACGTATTTTGTGTCATATAACCTTAAATAAGTGCCCAACTTTATAAAAAAAATAAAGAACAAAAAATACTAGATAAAAATTGATGGGCCCACAGGCTCCATACAACCCCGGTCTAAATTATAATTGTTTAATGTGAGAAATCGATAACACTTATTATTACTAAACAGAATACCAAACTTCATAATTTTATCACAAAGGGTTATCTAGATATTAAATAAAAACTCATTTTGATGAAAATCTTTGGTGGGCTGTAGTTCCCTAACCAAAAATTTCCAGACACATATTTATTGGAAGTTTTTTGCTTAAAATATTTTTCTCAATCTATGGTTTAAGTTTGGCACGACAGTGCTGAATCACCCTGTATAGTAAGCAAAAATGATTCACAGTAATATGTAATAAAAGATAATGGGCATCGATACAGGTTATTGCCAGGAGTGCAAGAAACACTATCTACGAGGAAAAGTATACAATATTGCAATAAAATATAAAAATAAATTTTTATTTTATGTAAAATAGAGTGATATAAATCATTCTTAAAATAAATCAGTCCAAACTATGCCACTTAGCTCTCCACTCATCAACTTTTATTAAATTACTATCAACACTCCACCCTAAAAAATATAACATTTTACCAAGATATCTAAACAAGGATGTTCTAAAAAAAAATTATATTCGCTCTTGTTAGTTAATAACCTAAAAAAAGTTATTTCGCAATGAACGCTCTGTAGCTTAATATTTAGAGATGCCATAAAGGGAGGTCTCGTTTCCCATTTAAATAACAAGAGAAAATAATTCTTTAGTACTAAAGTTTGTATTACTGATTTACTTATGACAACTGATGAAAAAAATTTCAGGACATTATTTTGTAGAGAACAATTCAGCGGGTCAAAAGTTACAGGAATTCAAAGCAGTGGCGTAGATAGGGGGGGGGGTTAAGGGGATCAACCCCCTCCATGAGTCTACAAAAATTATATGAACATTATAATATATGAATATTTTTTCAATAATGAATACATCTAACGATGAGTGAATAATATAACCAATTTTGGTACTTTGCACCCCATAAAAGATGATTTTCATAATGAAAAATATAACTGAGATTTAATACTGCCATATCCCCCCCATTGCAAAAAGCTATCTATGCCACTGATTCAAAGTGATTTTTTTGTTAAAATTTATGTTTAAAACGATTTCGCAGCTAAACTATTGTCTCTACAAAACTAAGTTACAATTTATTTTTCTAAAACCTATAAGCATTAATGCAATGGATTAAAACCAAAACTAAGAAATGTTTAAAATGCATTTTATATAAAAATCAACATAATTCAGGGACTAAACTTCTATTAAAAAAAATACTGCACATACCTTTTAAAATCAATTCATTTTCAAACTTCTTATACAGCGTATTTATAAATTTCTTCATTTCATTCATAGCTTTAACAGGTACACTTAAACTTGAATTAGCGCTCATTTTTTCTAAACTATAAGATCGAATTTCATGAGGATCGTTATTTTTCTGTAACAATTAAAAAATATATTAATTAAAAACTACTATTACAAAAATATTGTACATACCAATATTCCTTCATTGTTATCTAAAGAAATTAACCCAAATATAATGGCATGAAAATATCCTTTGACGATATCATCAGATTTTTCATTTTCATGGAAAACTACGTACAATATACGATTTTTAATATCAGGTATAATTAAGTAATTACAATCCTTAAAGGTATCTACCAACTTCATAAAATCTTCATAAGGTACTTTGTTTAAAAGTTCTCTAACAGAAACGCCCATTTTAATATCAAAATTGCAAATATCTTGAGCTAAAAATTATTAATTATTTCAGTTTTCTCTGACACATTGGATTAGAAAATTTACCTTTTAATTTAGATCCAAGTATAACAGATTCTTTATCATTTATGTAAGCTGGAGAATAAACTTTATTAAATTGAATAAATTCTTGAAGAAGTAAATTATATCTTGCATCGTTTAAATTTGTCATTATTAATGCTTTTACAGCTAAATAATTTGTTAATAAATGTAGGAATGTAAATAATATAAATAAAGGCCAATCATACCTATAAAAAAAGTTCAAATATAATAATTTTATTTTATTTTTGTTATTAATACCAGGGTTATAAAATAGATACAAAAACCTACGATTCTGACTCCGACTCCTTTATTTTTTTACTGTTCAACTCTGAGTCCGACTCTTTACTGTATAAAAAGGTAGCACAAGACATTTCATTGCCATTACGTGAATTTTTAAGGGATTATATACAGAGCGTTTGAAAGTAGGAGGCCGGAGTCAAACGCGTTTTTCTCAAATCTGTGTTTTTAAAGTCGGTGACCAAGATTTCTCGGAAACGGCTGAACCGATCAGTCTCAAATTTTAACACAAGTTTCTTAAGTATATTTTTTAGTAATTAATCGAAGGTTTTTTCTCACCGATAAATATTTTTTTTATAAATAATTTAAGGTCAAAATTTTTGTCAAAAATCGATTTTTTTTGTTTGAGAAGCCACCATTTTGTCAAGGCGCCTTTTTGAGAGAACCTCCTGGAGATCAGCTGTAGCAGCTTTTGAAATTATTATTTTTAGAAATAATATGTGTATACATTTTTACATTAATAAATTTAAAAGTCTTATCTTCAAAAAATTCTTGAAAAAACCTTTTTTGGGGCCTTCTGACTGTATATAACCCCTTAAATTACTTGTTGTTAGATTGATAGAACATTTGAAAATGGAAAATAAATTTTCCTAAAATTCTATGAAACTAAATTTAATTGTTAAAATTAATTCATATAGAATTTATTTTGAAAAAATTATGTCTCCGGGCAGAATTTTTGGGTGAATTTCGTAAATTCTGATTTCTTAAGGTTAGAAGATAGCAATAATGATCTTTTACTCACCATCCTTCATTGAATGTATAAAGTAAGACAATAGAAAAAACTGACGTAAATAAATTAACACAGGTCTCCTGACTAGCGTCTTTAGCAGCTACATCACCAACATTTCCTTTAAGAGCTTGATGTTGAGTTATACTAGCTCTAGTCGCACCTCCAGCAACACCAACGAGAGCTTTCATTGTCGACGAGATACACAGCAGTAACGTAGAGTAATGCATAAAGTAAGGAATCAATAACTCAATACACATCGCACAATCGTTTATAAAATCAGCAAAAAGACGCCATTTTTTACAGTCCGAATCCAGATCTAAGCTAAAAAACGTATATGTACAATATTTCAGTGTTATTTTATTTGATTTATATTTACCCTTTCCACCAAACAAATAGTATGCGTCCAATTAACCCAGTTCCGTCTTTTACTATCCACGAAATAGCAGCAGCTAACGGAGTAGCTGTGGCATTTCCGACACCGACACCTGCTAAAACTGCTCTTGTCGCTAAAGCACCTGTAAGTCCACTGCAAAATGCTTGAGCGCTATCCCAGATCTGGTATGATAAGTAATCTCCACTTACGCTGTTCGGCCACCCAATGGGTAACAAAACAGCTCGCCAGAACAAGCATATTCGATCAAAATATGTTAACTTAATTGTTGATTCCGAAGTTACGTGTGTAACATGTTTAACTGTAAGGATTGTATAATTTATTTCATTAGAAACTGTGTATGAAGTTTTTTATACGTACCGTCAGATTTAATAAAAGTGTTTTCTTTTGTTGAAGAACCATATTTTTCTCTAAAAATTATTGTAGACATATTTTGATGAAAGTGTTAATTTAATTAAATTATTAAATAATCACCAAGATAATTTACAAATATACATAATTTTGTTTACGTGTATAAATCATAAAAATATGCATAATTTCACATATTTAAGGTTATACCGGTAACAACTTGTCAAAAAAGATCGGTAACAACGATTTCTTTATTACTACACTCATCTCTCGATTTAGTAACCTTCGATTTAATCACTGCTTGATTTAGTAACGGGCCAAACGCGCGATTAAGTAACCTTTCCCTATCCCCACCATAATACTACCGTGATTGCTATATTTCTGTACGAAATTTAAATTTACCAATTAACGTTGAGGTCGGCACGGTGGTGGGGGCCCCTCTCGACGTTCTTAAATCAAGTGGTTGAATTACCAACAACGTGATTAAATCGAGCGATGAGTGTATATGTATTTAAAGCTCTCATTAATTGTTACGTATGTAAAAGCTTTAATACATTACGTAACTAATGTCCGGTATTATAAACGACCTAGCAAATTTGCAAGCTTGCAAGCACTCTCAAATGGAGTATCAAACTTATATTTTATATGTCAGTTCCAGGCCTGGATTTACCATGCAGGCAATGTAGGCAGCTGCCTATAGCGGCAAATTTTTGGGGGCGGCAAATTTTGGTATTAAAAAGAAATAGACATCAATTCTACCTGGAAGAGCTAAAAAAAAGGTCTTCAGATTTTTATTGACAAAATTCATAACAAAATCTTAACTTTTGAATCGAAAAGGGCGGCAATTTTCGGAACTGCCTACGGGCGGCAAATTTTTAAATCCGGCCCTGGTCAGTTCTCTTAAAGTTTTAGATAGATAGTTTCATACAAAGGAAGTAAATTAAAAGGTATGTAAAGTATATTAACTAAAGTGTATTTACTAACCTTGCGTAAAAAACGGTAAAAACCAACTTACTGAGAACTGTCATATAAGTTTGATATCTCATTTGAGAGTGCTCGCTAGCTAACAAATTTGCTAGGTCCTTTATAATACCGGACATAATTGTAAGTACAAAAACAAACTTTTTAAATGATATAAGTATAATGTTTTACATACATAACCACTGGCGCCGACTATGGGGGGCGATCGCCCCCCTAAATGTTATACCAAGGGCGCTTCGCCCCCCCTGTGAAGCTGCACACTAGTTTCTTTTAAATTAAAGATACATTTGTTAATAAGATTTTTTCTTTAAAAAAATATGCAATATTTAAATATTTGTCACTTGAGTAAAAAATGATCACTAATAGTCCAGGAGCCACCAATCCTGAAAGCTCCGTGATCACGGATTCTAATATTTTTAATAAAAAATAAAAGTTAACGTTTAGACGAACAAGATTTGCTTGGTCGGCGTGGATTTGATTGGCCGGAAATATTTTAATTAAATTATTTATTATTAAATTTCCATAATTTTTTTCCGTCATCACGGATTTTGATCAATCTTATATAGAATTTTGTGTGAAATATTATGTTCAACAAGAAAAAATCCGGCCGACCAATGATTTTTAGCCGGAAAGGTCACGCATACCTATTTGAATGGTGTGATAAGGGGTAAAATTTATCCATTATCACAGAAACCTTTTTTTTTTTTTTAATTCACGAATTTTAATGTCACATTTATAATTATCTTGGTATGCGTGCTTACAAACTGCCGAAAGTATCGCGCATACCAAATTTTATTGTGTGAGTGAGGATTATACTGTTATAGATTTCACTTACTTGATGACATTTCTTTTAGAGTCTTTCTTCTACCTCTGGTCTCTTCGTTAAGTTTTTAACTATTTATTATACTAATCAATATGGAAAAGAGGAAATACAGGAAAATTTTTATTTGGGTTGATTATATAATAAATGAAGGTTGATACAAAAAATATGTTCAATTCAAGTTTATTAATCAATAATCATCTACATCAGCGGTTCTTAAACTTATGTGGTCTGGGGACCCCTTTTTTGAACAATTATTTTTCAGGGACCCCCATCCCTCATATAAAAACAAAAAAAGTCGTCAGATACTAAGTAGTCACTGATAAATTGAAATATAAAAGTACTTTATGTAAATTAATTTTTGCCAAAAATGTTTCACGGCCCCTCGTAAAAGTTTGGTGGCCCCCCGGGGGTCCGCGGACCCCAGTTTAAGAACCACTGATCTACATCATTATCATCAAAATTATCATTTCTCTCTTTTTCTGATTCTTCGCTTTCTTCCTCATTCTGTTGGCAACTTAATATTTCCTCAACCTTTAACGGTGCCGATGTGCCAATGTACCACACTGGTTCGAGTTTACTGTTGGATCATATAATGTACAAATAGGTTCAGTAGCATTTTGCCACATTGCGTTTACAAAAATGGTGCGTAATATTTTTTGCGTTAAAGTTTTCCAGCATGGTGGAATATTATTTGAATTGAAATTTATCATACCTTTGTAAAATTTTTCTTTGTCGGTTGTACTTGCAAAAATTTTTAAGAATAATTCAAATCTTGCTATATTAACATCATTATTTTTTACGTTATACATTTCATTTGTAAATGTTTGAACTAAATCTGTCTTTTCTTTATCATTTATGTCTTCCGGATTTGTCAAATGCTCGAACATGTTCTGATATTCTTCATTTTCTAACAGGAGGTTGTAGGCTTTAATTTTTCCTTTACGAACAAAAGCTGCTGTGTAATCACAACCTGTAAAAGCATGGAAGCCCGGTAGAGCTCGACAGACTGATGAACCTAGCTTTTCTGCGAGTTATGTACAATTTACGTAATTTATTTCGTTATTGGTTTTTGTTGTGATCCATACTTCTTGCTCTTTGAATTTATGTATGTTTCCGAGACAAATAATTAACACGTCAGTATCTAATGATTTTATGAGGATTTTTTTGTTGAGGCGAACATTTGTTTAAGTGGAAAATCTTTGAGGCAGGTCAATGTTAAATTCGTAGGGAATAGGAAGAGACGAACTCATGCAAGGTTTCAACTTGAACCAAAAATCTGCCTCACTCACTCTTTACAGAAATATAGAAACCGTTGAAAAGCGAATAGTTAAAATTTGGTATGCGCGATACTTTCGGCAGTTTGTAAGCACGCATACCAAGATAATTATAAATGTGACATTAAAATTCGTGAATTAAAAAAAAAAAAAAGGTTTCTGTGATAATGGATAAATTTTACCCCTTATCACACCATTCAAATAGGTATGCGTGACCTTTCCGGCTAAAAATCATTGGTCGGCCGGATTTTTTCTTGTTGAACATAATATTTCACACAAAATTCTATATAAGATTGATCAAAATCCGTGATGACGGAAAAAAATTATGGAAATTAAATAATAAATAATTTAATTAAAATATTTCCGGCCAATCAAATCCACGCCGACCAAGCAAATCTTGTTCGTCTAAACGTTAACTTTTATTTTTTATTAAAAATATTAAAATCCGTGATCACGGAGCTTTTAGGATTGGTGGCTCCTCGCCTATAAAATTTTCTTCAAAAAAGAAATTAATACTTGAACCATCTTTTTTGTTTCCTTTACAAAGCTTAGACCATCAGCATTAAAAAAAATTCTACGATTTTTCTCCACCAAGTAACTGAAGTTTTCAGTTAAAATCGCCATTTTCGTTTCGTGAGCCTCTGTAAATTAAAATAAATCTGTCAAGACATACACCAGTGTATGCCATAAGGGTTCCGAAGTACATATACAGGGTCCTCCAATAGTGTGTCCGGCATTGTTTTACGCCCGAACTATTGAAGATAGAGTTTTAGGATAAAAAATTTATTGTATATATTGACCCCAAAGAATTTTAGGAAAATATTTTCAACCCCCTAAAACCGCTCCTTGGGGGGTAGTTTGAGGGGTACATACCCGTTTCTCAGTTAAATCAAATGGAATGGTATATCAAAAAGTTCATATTTGTAAAGATCATAAAAAAATAAGAAACTTTTGTAAAACAAAAATTTTCATACTTTCAATTGTTTAAAAAATATGGCGACTTGTTCTCAAATTTTAGGGTTTCACTAAAAGTGCTATAATTTCGTTAAAAATTAATGGAATTTTATTATTTTTTCAAATTTAGAAAGTAGAAATAATGAACTTTGTAAAGATGTATGACTATTTGTGATTTTGATAGTTTAAAGTGTCATACGCGATATATCAAAAATTCAAAAGTTCAACTAGGGATAATTCGAAATTTTCAAATACAACGGTATATCATTTAGTACTTTTTCTTAAAAAGGATATGTAAATAAACAACTTTTGTTAAGAAAATTTAAAATTTAAAATTATAATTTTAAAATTGAAAACTGAAAATTAAAATTTTTAATTTTAATTTTTTTTTATCAAAAACAGTTTATTTACATATCTTCTTTAAGAAAAAGTACTAATTGATATACCATTGTATTTAAAAATTTTGAATTATCCCTAATTGAACTTTTCAATTTTTGGTATGTCGAGTATGACACTTTAAACTATTAAAATCTCAAATAATCATACATCTTTACAAAGTTCATTATTTCTACTTTCTAAATTTAAAATAATAATAAAATTCCATAAATATTTAACGAAATTAGAGCACTTTGAGTAAAACTCTAAAATTTAATAACAAGTCGCCATATTTTTTAAACAACTGAAAGTATGAAAATTTTTGTTTTACGAAAGTTTCTTATTTTTTCATTATCTTTACAAATATGTACTTTTTGATATACCATTCTATTTGATTTTACTGAGAAACGAGCATGTACCCCTCAAACTAACCCCCAAGGAGCGGTTTTAGGGGGTTGAAAATATTTTCCTGAAATTCTTTAGGGTCGATATATATAGTAAAATTTTTATCCTAACTCTCTATCTTCAATAGTTTGGGCGTAAAACAATGCCGGACGCACTATTGGAGGACCCTGTATACTACGTAGACTGATTAGAGCCATTTACAGGTGCATTTTTGAGTTAAAAATAAATATAAAAAGAGGATCATATTCCATTAATTCAGATCTACATTTTGACACCCCACAAACCTAGATATGAAAATAAAAAAAATTCCATGACGCCCTTCCCTATTTTTTCAAAATTTGAAATGATATTGTTGATTTTAGTATTTGTCGTTACTAGTTTCATCAAAACCTCATTTTCAAACCCACCAATTTTTTCAGATTTTTTGAGCTAGTAGTTACCGAGCTAGAGAGGGGGTGGAATTTTTTTTGTTTTTTTTTTGAAGCCCCCTGCAGGTGCCATTTTTGATTTAAAAAAATATAAAAAATAGTTTCATTTTTTATCAGCACGGCCTACTTCGGTGCATAAAAGTGTAATAAAAAGGTTATTTTATTAAATGTATTGAATATTTGAGAAACTATGGGGTTTAGAGATAGGACATCTCCTATACAAATTGAAAAGGAGAAAAAACCCCATCGAATAGCGAAATAAAAAAAGGGTAGTCACATTTGAAAAAAATGAGTTTTATCATTTTTAAGTTTGCAAATTTACATTTTTTTATGGACATACTGTATAACTAAATTCAAATTGGTTATTATCAAAATGTTACTCTTTACCAGGACTAATATAAAAAATATAAAAAAATCAATCACTTCAAAAAAAACGAGGTCGCTACGATTTTTTAAAGTGGACCCTGTTTATGGATTATTTTTCGGAAAAAAATTTATAATTTGGCAACACTTGTCACTTGTTACTAAATCAAAAAATGAATAGATGATAATATGGAGGTTAAAATATGACATCGGAATACTGAAAAGTTTATAGGGGGTTCCATTTAAAAAAATATTTGTTTTTATACAACGCAAAAATGGGACACCCTGTATTATTGAAAATAATTTTACGACGTTGATCTTTTCAAACCAATAATATTATGTACCAAACTTTTTTTTCTATCTCCTACGGGAAGTGCGCTAGGTTTGCCGGACCTACTATTGAAGGACCCTGTATAGAATTAAAAATATTTCAAATTAATATATTACACATACATATGTATGTACCTGTAATTTTATAGTAAAAAGTGTCTGACATTGGAGTTAAAACATTAGACAAACATAAAATCCTAGAGATGAATCTTACATTCTGAGCTGTCGGACTAGAAGAGATTCTGCCGACATATAATTCATCAATAGAAAAAAAAAATCTTACATATAGGTATTATTATGTATGAACATAAATAATACATATATTATCTGAAAAATTAATGACATTAAATAATTATATTAGTAAAATTAGTATCATATTAAAAAAGAGACGTCATAAATAACATAATATTATCAGTTGAAGAATTTGCAATAAATCATTCGTGGTAAGTATAATTTATTGGTTTTTCAGTTTAACTATGTTTGTATATTTTTTCTGAAGCATTCTAAAGTACTGACAGCCAGGCCCGGATTTACCATGCAGGCAGTGTAGGCACGTGCCTAGAGCGGCAAAAGTTTATGGGGCGGCGAAAAAAAAGAAAAGGTTTATTGATACAATTTTAAAAGCTAAAAAAAGGTCTTCACACTTTCTTTTTAATAATTTTTTTAAACAATTTTAACAAAAAAACCTAAAAAAGGTCATTTATATGAAAAACCTTTACTTTTTTATTTTTATTCAATTGAAGGGCGGCAATTTTCGCAACTGCCTAGGGGCGGCAAATTTCAAAATCCGGCCCTGCTGACAGCTGCTAAATTGGCTATATGTACCTATACAAAAATTAACAATGACTTAATTTTGCAACAAATAAAAATTATATATTTTCAAATTTTAAAAGGAATAGTATATTGTGTAGCAAGGGTTGAAACAAGACGATTTCTGACGAGGGCGAGAGTTGACTGCCCGAGCGAAGCGAGGGCTGTCATCGCCCTGATCTAAAATCGTCTTTGTTTCATCCCGTGCCACACACGCTATTTTTCATATCACATGTAATGAAACAACGAGTTTTGATTTCTGTAGCCAGTCGAAGTAAGACTATTTCAGACAAATCCCTGTGGAAAAATTCTGATAGATCCCAATAAAAACCTATGTTCAATTGGAAGTTATTATAATCTATTGTGCTTTTGAAACAGCAATTCCAGATACATGCAGATTGATTATAGAAATTGAAATTCCTATTGGACTCTATGTGGTTCAGAAATGAGATATTGGATTGTATCAGTATTTCCAATTGACTTTGATTTAAAACTGTTCTATTGGGAATTTGGAATTTGCTGATAGAATTAATGAGGTTGTATCAGTAAATCTTAGGTGTTTGTTCTTCAGTTTTTTATGGGATTATATTTGGAAAAACAGTTAGAAAAATATGATAATACATAGTTTTTTTATTGCATTTTTCCTTTTTGTCAATGTATTACATTGTATCATACAATCCAAGATAAAAGTCAATCAGATCATATCAGGTGATTAGTTCCTGATAAAACTGTTTCATTTGCCTAATGTTTTCAAACAGTAATTTCAGATAAATTTGATCGTTTTGAGATGATTATTTATATGTATTGTAGCAATTCAAAAATATTATTTAAATAAATCTATAAAATTTATTACCAATAGCCAATTTATTAGCAACAGTCAAACTACATTATATTACTTGTATTTACTTATTTTAAAGATTAAGGATGACTATAAGAAAATTAATTTAGTTATTGTCACGTATTAATCATCACTTCTAAACTGAAGATAACAAAAATTGTAGGTTTTAATCAATTTTAATAAATTTATCATCAATAGATATCGTAAAGTATTTAAAACACAGTTATTACAACCAATAATTATTTTATCTTCAAAATCTACAAAATGTACAAACAAAAATAATAATCAGAACTACTACAACTACTTTCTTCACTGCTGTCACTCTAACTGGAGCTGGAAATTTCTTGCCGTTTATTAATATTTAAATGTTGTTCAACAGCTAAGATTGCTAACTTCCAATCTTCTATGTAGGTTCGCATCAGGCAATATACTGAATATACAATACATACAATCATATACTGCAGCTCGAGAACAATAAACGGTCACCGACCAAAGTTCACAATTATTTGAAATGTATACTTACTTATTTGTAGCAAATTTGTGATGAACGTGTGAAATGAAACCTTAAAAAACTAAACTGCAAGAGAATGACACAAATGCATTGTCAGGAGTGGGATAGTTATAGGGTTTATTTATTATTTGTATTCTATCTCATTCTCTCGCAGGCTAAATTCCATAGATATATATGTTTGTCTCTTTTTAATGTAACTTTTTCGTTTCATCGAGTTTCAATTCAAAATCTGTTAAGTACAGTTTCAATACAATAATAATGAAGTATTCTTAGTTTGTGCAGACATCAATTCATTTATTTTTATAGTACTGAAAGTTACTTAAACTGATGCGGGGCACCCCCCCCACCTACACATTAAAAAAAATTAATAAAAATTTTAAATACAAAATTTTAGTTTTTATTATTATTAGTTTTTTTTTATGAAATTATATTTTTTTTTCGTATTTCGATATTAATAAATCTGAAGATATTTTATTTTTTTATTACTCAATATGGTAACACTATTTTCTTTATATTTTAAATTTTTGCATAAGTTTTATAAGATTTGACAAAAGACTACAAACAAAAAAAATTTGTGTAATCTGTGACAATTTGTAATGCGGGACATACTACTCAAATAAAAAAAGCAAAAAAATGGGGAGGGGGTGGGGAAAAACCTCACCAAATCTCATTTAAAGGGCGGGGTGGGGGCTAGGTCATTGAAAATCTCACGTCAACTTTTGAATTCAAAGAATATACATTATTATTATTATAATAAATAAATCTCACTTGAGGGTGGGAGGGGGGGGGGGTCCGACCACATCTCATCAAGGGGGAGGGGGTCCAAATTCAAAGAAAACACCTCACGTAATTAATGGACGTCCCCTTATCGTAGCAGATAAGAAAAGGATCTGTAATCCCTCATTATTACCAATACAATAAACTAAACTGGAATGTCAAATTCAGTTATTGGAATCTAAAGTGCTTTTGAAACAGCAAATCATTATAAAAATTCATAAAATAATCACACTTCTCGTATTGCGAATACATTATTACTACCGATAGAAATCACAGAAATAAATAACGTATTACAATTAATTTCCGATAGGAAAACTTATTGGAACAACCTGATTAATATTTATATATTTACCAGAAGGAAAACCTGATACATGTATCAGGTTGTGCAACCCGAATGGATTTGCAGATAAAAAAATATAACAACTTATAACGGTATTTACTTATAAATTTACAGTTTTAACTTTCCCTTATTCAATCCAATAAATATTTTATCCGTTTCACCACATAAAATCCAATTCATTCGGAAACATAATAGAATCCTATAGATTCCGATATGGAGAAACCGTATAAATTTAAAATTTCGGTATTGACTGATAAATTCCGATACAATTTTTATCTGGACATTTTTCGAGCCAGATACACCTATCAGGATTTCTATTGGAACTTATCATTATCTATCAGAATTTTTCCACAGGGATAACGCAGTAATATCTTATACTATTTTAATAATAGAATAATTCAGAAATAAGATTGGCTTTTGTTTATTACAAATGCAATTCTGACAGACTTGAAATAAATAATAAATAAATGAATGTGCCGGGCAGAAACAACGTAGTTTCTCCCCTAGGGCAGAAACAACGTTGTTTCTTTGTTTTTGCCCGGCACAATCGCATTGGTCTGAAATTGTCTTGTTTCGACTGGCAAAACAGGGTTCAAAACTAGTTGTTTCAATGCATGTGATATGAAAATAATATTTACATACTGTATTGAGGCATATTGTTAACAATTAAAATGGCGACCTGCCAAAAAGAAATTAAATACGAATAAATAGAAATATAAAATATGTTTCCATAGTAACAAAATAATAATTTTATATAAACATGGGGTGTTTATTTATTTATTATGCCCCCGTTAATGGATCTTTTTCAAATGTCAAACACTGGTTTATGGCTGTCAATCAACCGAAGCATTTGAAAAAAATAAAAATAAATCTAATATCGATTTTCCTTCTAATAGTATTTCATCTCAAAAGTTGCCCCCCTCCCCCCCCTTAAAGGCCCTTTTAAAAAAGGCAAACATTTGAACTGTACATTGTATCACCCAAAGAATAAAAAAAATAATTTAAAAAATCTGGCGTTTTATTTGAAAAATTGGGGGGGCCTATTTACCCCATTTTTGAACTTATCAAAAAAGGCTGTATAGCTGTCCTTATAATCACACATGGAGACTGTATGCCAAATTTAGACATTCTACGATATGTGGAAATACGCTAAAAAATGATTATCAGTGAGGACACTTGCTTATTGTCACAATTAGTGGGACACTTTTTCAATGTAACACGGTTAAAACTTGTCATATTAATATGAAAATTCAGATAAATCATTAATGTTATGTTATTTCAAAGCCCAAAAAGTAACAACCTTGTCTCTTCATCAAGTGTGCATCCCTTAGAGTGGTGAAAAATGGAAAATGCCATTTTCAAGTATTGAAAAAAAAAGTTTAAAAATTGATTATTCCAAAATGAAACTAACATTCACAGTAATTATTAATTATATATTTTACTTGCACCCTTAAGGTACTATCTTATTAATTTTTATAACATTTTATTCTATTTACTATTTGGTATCATCCAGAGGTGTGCTGGAGCCGGTTGTTAAGATTTTTGAAAATCGGCGAGCCGGTTGTTAAGATTTTTGAAAATCGGCGAGCTTATTAAATTATTCAGCGAATAAAAGTTCGGGCCATTTTTATAAAAATTACAAAAGTACAATTTCTACATTGCAAAATCATAAAAAGTTGTTACAGACAATCTGGTGTATTCGAGAAGCGTTACTTTTACTGTTCTTAAATAATAATAACGACAGTGTCGTGTTAACAGCTTTTTATGATTCTGTAATGTCGAATTTGTACTTCTGTGATTGTATGTATTGTTGAAATTGTAAAAAAATACGAAAACAATATAAATAAAGGAATTAAGACAACATGTGTCTTAGGACACACAAAATATGCGTTTTTTTTATAGCGAGCCGGTTGTTAAATGTTTGGCAGCACACCCCTGGTATCATCCCCTATGTTTAGGTCAACAAAAATATAGGAAGATAACAAACAAAAAAAAAACTTATAATTTGTTAAAAGAAATCACAGTTAATATAAATTAACAGTTTCAATAAAATCCAGTTATTTTTAATATTTTTTCTACCCTTAATTGTTTCAACCCTATTATAATACATTTAATTCGAAAGACATAGATAAAGATACAGTTCCGAAATTTAAAAAAAATGGATAATAAACATTGTATACATTGTGTGTTAAAAAACACAAATAAGCTATAAGGGTAGGCATAGACCCTTAAATACTAAACCACCCCCAATAGTAGGGTAAAAGATTGAAATCATGTGTTATTTTATAAAAAATCAATGACAGCGACTATTCAACGATCTTTGTGAAAATTTTGTGCACTAAAATCTACCCCTACAGATTTCGCTACCCTTAATTTAAAAAATTTACACTTTTTTTAAATCATCATATCTAAAAATTCACCGTAATTTTTTTTCTATCCTTTTGTAAAATAAAATACCCATATTTGGTCATTCATCACCGGTAAAATTAATATACTATGGCTAGGCCATAAAATGCACACCCCTTAAACATAAAAAAATGTATTAACTTATAATATCAAATAAATACGGTACAGGTACAATATAATTGGTGAAACTTAAAAGGAAGTTTGAAAAAAAGATTGGATGTAATTAATATTATATAAATATATAATATGAAGTTTATCACTCATTAAGATTTTTTAGAAAATCAACAATGAATCTTGATATCAATCGATTATTACCTTTTTTTATTTAAATTTAGGATGTATTGTAATAAAACAACAATCATTTTAATTTACAATTTTTATATAACATATTTTTTTGTAAAATGTATAAAGTAAATAAATTAATTAATATCTAATAATAATTAAAAAGATAAATACATCCACATATTGCAGCGATAACAGCTGTGTTCACCTGATGTCTAGCATTTAAAATGAAACAACAATGTAACGTTTATAGGTTATATGACGTATATTCATGGGCGTAGCCAGAATTGTATTTAGGGGGGGGCAAAATTTTTTTTATGTAACATATTTTAGTTTAAAAAAATCAGATCAAAATTAATTTCCGTGGATCTTTATTCTTTTTATATTCACAGCACTTTAACAAAACAATTTTTTAAAGACTTTCCAGCGGATTATTATATATAGACAAAAGTTTCATGGCTTTGAGGGGGCTATACCTATATTGACAACATGTGTTGACCTTGAAAAGGTCACCATTATGGATTTTTTAGGTTATTTTTCAAATGTAAACCCATATTTTTTGTTACAGATTCGTAATTAACTAGGGAAAATAAGTAACTTTTGTCTGAAATATTTTTTCTGAAAATGTCAATTTTGTATGATATGGAGCAAAACAAACAGTAATTTCTGGATTTTAAATAATTTTTTACTCGAAAACTACCAATTTATAAAAAAATATTACAAGAGAAAAGAAATGTTTAGATTTCGGCAAGGATTTTCAGAATTTTTTTTAAAGTAATTATTAATTAAAAAAAAATTGTTTTTAAAGAAATTTTTCGAAATAAAAAAAAAACGAATTAAAAATAAGTAAAAATTCTCCGATAATTCTTGTTGAAAACTAAGCACTTTTTGCTTCTTGCGATTATTTAAAAAAACAATAGTTTTCGAGTAAAAATTATTTAAAATACAGAAATTACTGTTTGTTTTGCTCCAAATCATACAAAATTGACATTTTCAGAAAAAAGTTACTTATTTTTTCTAGTTAATTACGAATCTGTAACAAAAATATGGGTTTACATTTGAAAAAGAAAAGTTGAACCTAAAAAGCCCATAATAGTGACCTTTTCAAGGTCAACACATGTTGTCAATATTTAGCCCCCTCAAATCCATGAAACTTTTGTCTGACAAATTTTCTCTGAAAATTCGTTATTTTGGAAATAATCCGCTGGAAAGTCTTTAAAAAAAACACCCGGTATGGTCTTTATTAGATGTTTTTATTTTATTTTTAATTTTCCCTGAAATTTTAGTTTACATGTAAAAACAAAAGATTGTGATTAAAAAAAACTTTGATATAAGATTTTCTGGATCCAAAATATAAAATTACGTTCAAAAATCCAATGGACATCATAGAAATCTAGAAATATCCCTGTTTAGACAATGTACTGATTTACTTATTACTTTTTGTCCACAAGCTAGGGGGGGGCAAGCGCCCCCCCCTGCCCCACCCTGGCTACGCCCATGCGTATATTATATATTTGTTTTAAAAATGCAAACTTACCAGATTTTATCTTGATTAAAAAGATTGATTGGCTTTGAATAAAAATACAGCACGTATCGATGTACATGTATTTATATATTAATTAATTAACACAATATAATAATTATGTAATTTGAAGTGACATATGAAGAAATAGCGCCTACTACTATTAAAAAATTATAAATAGCAACTACTCTATTTGTAAAAAAATTTCTTGTCAAAATATGAATTTTTGTTTAAATAAACTGCAAATTTCGTTACTTCTAGTTATCCAATTTTGTTGAGTTTTAATAGGGTTCTATTCTGATAATAGATGAAGTGAATTTGAAAGGATTGGTGCAAATTTATTTCGAATTGAAGCCTGTAGTTCGGCGTTTCTATCAAAAAAGCGGGTTAAATCGACAAATTGAACTTTATTTATATTTTTATAACAGAAAATTAAAACCGATCGATATTAAACTAAGCAAAAATGGAGACTGTAATGTTTTCTATCAGAAAATGTAAAAATGTAAGTGAGATACTGAAGAAAATTAAGATATAATACTCATTTTATCAATTTATATACGAAAAAAAATTTTAGGACGAGAGTAGAACACACTTCCAAGCAGAGCCTGCTTGGGGTGTGCAATAATCTAGTCTCCGAACAATTAAATTAATTTTATCCAAACTTGTAAACCACTAATAAATTGTACATAAATATCCATAGTTACCTACCTATATTTTCAATATAAATTGACATAAAAACTATTTTATTTTTAAGATAAATGTTATTTTAGGGTTGTTTCTGTTATTGTATTTTTTCAATTTTATCGGTGATGAATGACCAAATATGGGTCTTTCATTTTACAAAAGGATAGAAAAAAAATTACGGTGAATTTTTAGATATGATGATTTAAAAAAAGTGCATATTTTTTAAATTAAGGGTAGCGAAATCTGTAGGGGTAGATTTTAGTGCACACTTAATACGGATGCTTGAAATTACAAAAAATAAATTTATATTCTTTTTCTATGATGAAAGGTAAGAATAAAGCTTATATAAAAAAACCTCCTAATATGAATCCTGTAAGATTTATAGCCAGTTCTATTACTGTTACATGTACTTTATTAACATGACTAAAAAACAAACTAAAAAAATGGCTATTTGTTGATAAGGATGCATTATCGGAAGTATATTTATTAATATTAACTTTTTGTCTTATTTTTTATCATGAAATAAGAATATAAATTTATTTTTTTATAATTTCAAGCATCCGTATTAAGGTTAATTCTGCATGCTTTCTTTTCAATCGATATTTCTTGAAAACGGTTTATCCTATAATAAACAAGCAAAGTTATGTTTTTGTGTATTTTGTGTCATATAATCTTATAAAAGTACCAACTCAGGGAAAAAATTAAGAAACAAACAAATACTAGATAAAAATCGATTGGCCCACTGGCCCCATACAGTCCTGGTCTAAACTATAATTGGTTAATATCAGAAATCACACCAAATACTAAATTTCATAATTCTAGTACAAAGCGTTCTTTAGATATTAAATTAAAAGTCATTTTTAGTAAAATCATTGGAGGCCTGTAGTTCCCTAAGGAAAAATTTTCGGACACATGCTTATTGAAAGTTTTTTGCTTAAAATATTTTTTTCAATCTACTGTTCAAGTTTGGCACGACAGTGCTGAATCATCCTGTATTTATACATTACATTTCATGTATGTATAAAAAAGTAAAAATACAACAATAAGATTATTTGGATGTTTCTTTATCAGAATCCAGATAAGCTCATTGCTATCTACACTAATTCAGCGAATTATTAATGTGTAATAATTACTCGCCTCTAGGCAGTTCCGAAAATTGCCCCCCCCCCCCCTTTAAATGATGGAATAAGTTTGGTACGAAAAGTTATATTTTTTTTAGTTTTTATATGTAAAGTTTATTAAAAATATGAAAATTACATTAAAATTTATTTTAATTTGTAAAGACTTTTTTTAACAAGTTTTTGCCAAAATTTTAGGCCCTTTAATTTTTGCCGCTCTAGGCACGTGCCTACACTGCCTACATGGTAAATCCGGGCCTGCACATTATTACACAATATTTATACATGTATTGAACATGTATAAATAATCTTCAAGAGGATGATATGTTTGATAAGGTTATATACGTTAATCTGTTTAATAAATATGCCAGTTAGGAAATTCACGTTCAATTGTAAGTACAACAATTGACGATATTATTACGAGGTTGATTAAATTTGGTGATATTGATTCTAAATCAATAGACGAAGTTTTATACAAGTAAGTTTAAATTAATATTATATACTTATTTTTGGATAGAATTATTTGTTTTTATGAATATTTAATTTAGATTTAACGTAAATAAAAATAAATGGATATATATAACAATTAGTGTTCTTAAATTATTGCAATCGTAAATTGTAAATAGTTATAGCCCGAGAGCCGGAAGATTAAATATCCTATGGATAAGACACATGAACGACTTTGTGTGAGTAAGTAATACTACCACAGACCTAAAGGGAGCCACCTTTGGAATTGACCTTTTTTTAACCTAAATACCATTAAAATGCATCAATAAAATAATAAATGTAATTAAAGTTTTTAGTAGTTTTTATTAGTTAATTATTATTTTATTAGTCGCAAAAGCGAGAAATATAGCGCGAACCGCGAACGCGTCAAAGCGCGCCACGCGAGTATTAGTTAATTCGAGCGTAGTTTGGCGGGCGAAAAATCAACCAATCGAGATGATTTTTTTTTTGAAATACTGGAAATTGAGTCTACTTCAAATAGTAAAGCGAGCGAAAGGACTTTTGGGAAAGTTCTTCCAGCTTTGGGCACTAATAACTTTTTTCCAGGACAATCGAGAGTTTAATTTGATATAAACTTTATTAAAAAAAGTAAGAATTGGCAAGTGCAACGAGCCCAAATTCATTGCTGTGGGATAATTAGAACGCAAGTTATGAGCGATTGAAAATAAAAAAAGTAATCAAAGATGCGGTGGGGGGGATTTGGGCAGTGCGCAAACTCAGGGTTAAGGTCTTCATCGAAGCCCCTTTCGAATGAGCCACAAAAGAAAAAATGTAACCGAAATAATTGGGTCAGTTACTAAATGCACTGGACTATAAGAAAACATTAGAAAAAAAAAGCTTTAATGGAGGTTGCCAAAGAGTTGCGACTTAATTAAGCCTGGCACCTCTATATACTTATATTTAGCACATCGAAACCTTCATTTTGGCATAACTATCACTGATGTAACTTATGACATAAGAAAACATTTAAAATCATAACCGGAAGTGACATCATACTTTATCATGTGGGCAAAATTTGTCAATTCCAAAGTTGGTTCCCTTTAGGTCTGTGGTAGTATTACTTACTCACACAAAGTCGTTCATATGTCTTATCCATATGTAGGATATTTAATCTCCCGGCTCTCCGTCTATAAAAGATTATGTATTTTTATTTGGTATATTAGATTCGCAGTTTAAAATGAGCATACGCTTACGAAATCTAGTAATTACTGACGACAACAATACTGTGACAGCAACAAAACAACTGAGAAATAGCAGAAAATACAACTTGGCTGCAGCTGCTGCAGCGAATCTTAAAGAAGAAAATGACGACAAAGAAAATAACTTGAACGCGTAAGTAATTTTATTATTTTACATTCTTAATTAATAATTATAAACGTATAATATCATTTTAATACTAAGCCGTCTTTAACCCTTCTCCCCTTCTAGTATGGTGGTAGACATGTGGAGTTATTAATAAATAGTATAATATATGTAAGTTGCATTTATATGATTACATTTTTTGTAGGGTATTTACTCCACCCAAAAATGAAAATGATTTACCGTCAGTTCCATTCTTTAAATTGGTAAGTAAATTATTTATTTATTATTTATAAAATTCTTTCTGCTATAGAGCCTATATTATTATTTATTATAAATTCTGTATAGTTCCGATTTGCAACCTTGGTCGAGAAAGTCGCTCTAGTTATGGGGTTGCTTCTAACCACTGTGATGTCTCTTGGAGTACCAGCTGTTATAATACTTTACGGAGAATTCACAACCCTTTTAGGTGAAAGGGCAGAGAGCAGCATGGTCATTACGAAGACAATCATTTTGAAATGGTTTGGAGGCGGAAGAGAACTGTAAGTATATTTTTATATTTAGTAGTAATCAGATAGATTAAAAAAAACATCAATTATCGATTTTGAGACGAATCAGACTATAAATAGCAAATTTCGTTCGCCATCTTGGAACCACTATATTCTCTTTCATTCCTGAGCAAAAAAAACAACTAATTTTTACCCTTTTTGATAACTAGAGGTTACTATACTCGACAGGTTTTTCATTATGTGTTTGGTAAACTTATTAATTTTTATAACTACTGAAATACCTTGCTAGCTTTCAATCAAAGAGTATAGTGTTATAATACAACTTTAAATGAAATACAGGGTGAATCCAACTGATTCAGAAATAAGAGATGCAATTTTGGAAGACTCCGCCGCTTTTGGTATAGCCAGTGCATGTATTTGTATCGCACAACTACTGTTAGGAATAGTCTCTATATATTTACTTAATTTCGCTGCCCTGAGACAAATTGCAAGGATTCGTAGTCTCCTCCTGAGAGCGGCACTTACTCAAGACATGGCCTGGTATGATACACATTCGGGAAATAACTTTGCTAGCCGAATTACTGAGTAAGTTTGAAATTTAAATGGTTTAAAATTATTTCTTTTAATACAATACATTTTTTAGAGATCTTGATAAAATGAAAGATGGTATGGGAGAGAAAGTCGGAATATTCACTTATCTAGTTATGTCCTTCTTCTTTTCCGTGATAGTTTGTTTTATTTACGGTTGGGAACTAACATTAGTAGTGCTCAGTTGTGCTCCAGTAATTATCATTACAACAGCAGTTGTCACTAAAGTAAGTAAAATATATAAAAAAATAAATTTAAGATGAATAAAAGTAAATCATCCATTTTTGAATTAGTAATAATAATCTTCAAAAAGACCGAAAGATAGACGTCATTGAGATAATGGTTGTAATCAATTAGCATGAAATTCCATTAAATCTTGAGTTCGAATTTTTCCATGATCACTATTATACTTTCCTATACAATCAGTACATTTTATATTTGTTGATAGGTTCAAAGTTCTTTAACAGCTAAAGAACTGAAATCATACGGACAAGCTGGAAGTGTAGCAGAAGAAGTTCTTAGTTCTATAAGAACAGTTATTGCCTTTGGTGGTGAACAAAAAGAATTAGATAGGTAAATTAAAACAAAAATAAAATAATTATGAACATGGTTATATAATATTTATTTACAATACGCCAGATTCAAATTATTATGAGGTTATCAACCATTTTTTAAATGTTTTTGTAGATACGGCGAACGACTTATTCCTGCAGTAGCTTTAGGTAAACGTAAAGGACTGTACACAGGAATAGGAAGTGGACTTATGTGGTTCATCACTTACTGCAGTTACTCCGTATCATTTTGGTATGGTGTAAAACTTATTCTTGAAGACCGAGGCGTAGAAAATCCCGAGTACACTCCTGCTGTTCTTATTATTGTAAGTAAACCAAGAGGACAAATATAGTTATACAGGGTGGTCTGGTTTGCGATACAGATATTTTAGGAGCTGATTCCTTGGCTCATTCTGAGTAAAAAAAAGTCGGGAAGGGGAGTCTATCTTCAACACCTTCTAGGCTACAGGGTGTTGAAAAAATTTCTTCTTCTAAAGTAACGTCACTAGAGCAACCACAATGAGTCAGTTTCATAGGTAATTAAGGTTGTTGTTCACTGAATGTCGTGGCATCTAGTGGAATTTAACATGAATTACAGGGTTTTGCTATGTCGATGTCGGTAATAAAGAACAAATAGATCTGGCAACAATTTACAATATTAGACAAGAATAGAAGATTCATTTTTAACAATATTATAATTATTACTATTGCTGACAATGGTAATTATTATAATAACAATAGTAACTATTATTATTATAAATAAAAACATTAAATGTAATCAATAATCACTTGGTATTTACAACGCGCGTCAGTTGTCAAAAAATTTCAAAGAGCGCGCCAAATGCGCTGTTGCCATATCGTATATTTACGTCATGTGTTCGGGAATTTATCAAAGTTAAAAATTAATAATTATTTAAGGAGATGGTAAATCATTCTAAAATTTTATATACACATTCCTTAATTACCAATCTATAACATATCCGTTTTTGGTTAAAATCTGACGTTTAGTTTTAATACACGAATTAAACGAATATCGAATTCCAAGTGGATCCCTATGCTTGCAATGTATAAGAGGCCAACTTTGCACGTTTATAATTAATAAACGAAATGGTAAACTGACCCGAAATTTTGTTTACAAATGCGAACTAGCTTACTTCACACAATATTAAAATTTTAACAAATTCTGTAGTGATCGATTTTAGTGAACAACAACCTTAACTAACATATTTTTAAATATCCCAGTTATTGCTAGCCGTGTTTTCAGTTACTACTCATAAAAAATGACATTCTCCAAAAACACCTATAATAATATATGGTCTTTTTATCATTTATTTGGTGCGTCATAATATTATCTACAAACTAAGTGGGCTCTCACACCAAAGCAATATAGCAATATTGCAACACAGCAATAAAGTAACTAACAACTAGAAACTAGCAATTTTATTTTGGTCGCTCTCACACCAAAGCAATATTCACAATCTCAATAGTCAATTGTTTTTCAAAAATCACATGTGTCAAATGGAAATATTGCTATATTCAAGCGATAAATATCGGTTTTCAACATGCAAGTTGTATCATTGGCAATACGTATCGCCAAAATACGGCAATAATGCAATATAGCGATATCGTATTGCTTTGGTGTGAGACAATATGTCTGTTTCAATGTATATTGACCGATAGCAATAATATCGCTAGTTATATATTGCTAGTTGATATATTGCTATATTGCAATATTGCTCCGGTGTGAGAGCCCACTAAGGGGGTTCACCCATGTGACGGCTTATTTTAATTTCTTTTGACGACCAGTAAAAAGACAGAACTTTAAGTTTTTTATCATTTATTTATATGTATTTTAAGTGGGCTCTCACACCGGAGCAATATTGCAATATAGCAATATATCAACTAGCAATATATAACTAGCGATATTATTGCTATCTGTCAATATACATTGAATCAGACATATTGTCTCACACCAAAGCAATACGATATCGCTATATTGCATTATTGCCGTATTTTGGCGATACGTATTGCCAACGATACAACTTGCATGTTGAAAACCGATATTTATCGCTTGAATATAGCAATATTTCCATTTGACACATGTGATTTTTGAAAAACAATTGACTATTGAGATTGTGAATATTGCTTTGGTGTGAGAGCGACCAAAATAATATTGCTAGTTTCTAGTTGTTAGTTACTTTTTGCTGTGTTGCAATATTGCTATATTGCTCTGGTGTGAGAGCCCACTAAGAGCATGTACAATAATGTACATATATAAATTTTTAGCCAAAAATATTAATTAGAACGTGAGTTATAGCGCTCTGAACACAGCCGCCTCGAAAAAATGGACGCTCACTTCCTCTACGATTCCGGCTGATTGGCTTATCTGAATTAAAAAAATTAACGGCATTTTTATCTGTAAGCTTAAATGCACGGAATGGACTATATTCAATTGAAAATACCAAAAATTGGATTTTTGGTAGATCTCTGAAAAAAAAGTTTTCAATTTCATGTTTTTTTTTATTACATTTTTGTTATTAAAAAAAAAAAAAACAGAAATATACCATTCCGTGCATCTATATTCTATACGTATGAGCTGAGTCTACCCTATAAATTTGAAGTCATTCGGTCAAACCGTTCTCGCGATATGATGGAGGAAACTTTGAAAAACAAAGTTTTGAGAAATGGGGATGAACATTTCCAGTCGTACTTTCTGCCTTTTCGATCATTCATTGCGAAAATAAATAATGTTGTGCTCTTCGAAGCTAAACCAAGACTAAAACAAGTTCGACAAAATATTCAATAACTAAAGAAATTTCCTTTTAAACCTGTACAAACTTGTCTATACTTGTATGAACGTATATTTATATAGAAGAGTCTCAGCACTCCAAACAGCTGCTTCTTCTAACTGCCGTACGACTTCGAATTTAAAAAAATCACTTTACCACCGTATTCTAGACATGTTAAGGAAGCAATTTATGAAAAAAATCGATTTTTGAACCCATCACATGGGTGAACCCCCTTAACTTCACAAAGTTTAGAGTCTTACAGTTTTTCAGTTATAAATTTATCTAAATTAATCCCCAACGTGACTATTTTGCTAGCTACCCTAAAAATGAAAATGCCATACTATAATTTTTGTTTGTTTATAATTGCATAATATTAGTGTTAATGGAAATTTACATAATTTTAAAACAAAATCGTTTCCATTATCATTCGCCTAGTTTACCGAACAGACAAACTGATATATGTATTTGTTTGAAAACGTATTTTTTTCGGATTTGAAACGTAAAAATTTATAAAAAAATGATTCAGTTTTTTTTTGTAGATATTCTTTGGTATTTTAAACGCCGCCCAGAATTTAGGCTTGTCTTCACCACATATCGAAGCTTTTGGTGTCGCTAGAGGATCAGCAGCTGCAGTTTTTGATGTAATTGATCGAATGCCAGTGATCAACCCTTTAAGTGGTGACGGATTGAAACCGAATTCTATAATGGGAGAAATTGAATTCAAGGATGTTAATTTTCATTATCCTGCTAGACCTGATGTTACGGTAAATATACTTTTTGTAATTTCGTTTTTTTAACCTTGAAAATAAAATCTATTGTGTGTATTTATAAACAAACGAGCCGACTAAAAATTCTTTGAGTGCACGTCAGTGCATGATAATAAATTATGTAATTTCGTATTTCTAATTATAAATGCTCAAATGTCAAATGACGATCGCTGTAGGTATCATTTAGTATAATATTTAATAACTTCGTTATTTCTTAGCCGATTTGTTCGAATTGGCACTTGCAGAAAAGGTAATTTAATGTGCTTTTAGAAAATAATAAATTATAATTAATTTAATTAAGAATTAATGCAATTATTTTTATAAAAATACGTGGAAGTATCAAATATTGGAATTTTTTGGGATTTCGAGTAGCTTGCGCACCAGGTAAAAGTTATCCAATTGACTTCAAAATTGACCACAATTCGTTTTTTATACATTAGCATAAAATGAGACCATAAGACCTCACAGAGATTCACAAAACGAAAATTCTCCATATGCTATTTTCAGTTTATACTGTGTGTACGGACAATACTTGTGATAGGAACCTTAGAATTATGGCATTGATCATTATCAAACAATTAAAAAAAAATTATTTAAATCAATGATTTATTACTGTCCTAACCGAACATACATACATCTTATGATTTTTTCGGGAGGGGGGGGGGCGACTAACCAAACCTTCGTTAACTATCTTACAGAAAAAATGTTAAGGTATTTATTTTAAAACACCGCATTCTTTATATCGTTTTCTTTTACTTGCTAGACCTTAAATGGATTCAACTTGACAATCCGTCGTGGAGAAACCGTGGCACTTGTCGGTGCTTCTGGGTGTGGAAAATCAACTGCAGTTCAGCTCCTTCAGAGATTATACGACCCATCTTCTGGATATGTACTTATAGATGGTACCAGCGTTGACAAATTGAATGTTCATTGGTTGAGATCGCATATCGCAGCCGTTGGCCAAGAACCTGCCTTATTTTCTGGAACTATCAAAGAAAATATCTCGTATGGAGCTGATCCTGATTCAAAAGCGGAACTAACGCAAGAACAGATTGAAACTGCAGCGTTACAAGCTAACTGTCATGAGTTTATTACGAAATTGCCTGATGGGTAAGCGTAAGAATAATCAAAATGCTAAAACAATCAGTTGATAGTTTTAATTTCTAATCAGCATATTATCTATAAGATATAAATAGACATATATCATGAACTATGAATCACACAACATATTATTTTGTAATGTCATCAAAACAATAAAGTACCAACAGATTAGTATTATTTTATCACCACTTCAAACAGATATGATACATACATTGGCGGAGGGGGAGCCCATTTGTCTGGAGGTCAACGTCAGAGAATAGCCCTTGCAAGAGCCTTGGTTCGTAATCCGGCTGTACTTCTCCTTGATGAAGCGACATCCGCTTTAGACGTCCGAGCCGAAGCCATAGTAACCGAAGCACTAAGGAAATCAGCAGTAGCAAGAGGTCGTACGACTCTCATTGTAGCTCATCGGCTATCTTCGGTGGCGTTTGCTGATCGTATAGTTTGTGTGAAAGATGGAAAGGTGGTTGAACAAGGAACGCATGCAGAACTTATGGAAAGTAAAGGAGTATTTTATAACCTTGTCAAAGCACATGAAACAAAGTTGGATGAAGAAATCGATATAGGTATGCTTGATTCATTCATTGTTTCAAATGAAATGTTTCAAAATTTCGAATTTTTATTTTTCTCAAAAGTAATTCCCACAGACAAAATTGGTACTACAGGTGAGTACCTATTTTGTCTATGCATAACACCATTACTGTATAGACACCATGAGGAATTTATTATAGATCATAAGTATTCATCTTATTCTTTTGATGGTGAACCATATTATCGATCTTGGTATTTTTTTTATTGACTACCATTATATTATCTTTAGGAAGCCATCATAGTCATCAGAGTCACCATCATCAATTTAAACGACAGAATACTGTTGAGACAAGTAGTACTAGGTCTTCATTATCTTCAATTTCAAATGAAGATACTAGTGAGGATGCCGATGATGAAAGTGATGCATCTCCTTCAGAATTTTCTTTCCGTAGAGTAATGGCAATGAATTGGCCAGAGTGGCCATACATTTTAGTTGGATGTTTATCATCTATAGCAGTAGGTGCAACGTTTCCAATTTTTGCAATTATATTCGGTGAAATTTATGGCGTAAGTACATTACTTCATTGTGTAATATAATAAATAATTTATGTCTAAAATAAGAATTTTATTTGTTGTAGTTATTCGTTATTGAAGACCCTCAAGAAGTCCGTGACCAAATCCAACTCTTCTCAATTCTCTTCGTCGTGGTTGGTATTCTTACCGGAGTAGGAACATTCTTACAAATGTACAGCTTCAATGTAGCTGGAGTCAAGTTGACTGCGAGATTACGTGAAAAGACATTCGTAGCATTTCTAAGACAAGAAATGGGATGGCATGATCTACCAAGAAATGGAGTTGGAGCATTGTGTGCCAGACTTGCTAGTGATGCTGCAAATGTCCAAGGAGCGACTGGTACGAGGATTGGATCTAGTCTCCAGGCCTTTTCTACTTTAGGTAATTAAAATAAATTGAATTCGAGTCATACAAAAGCTTTACGTTAGTAAAAAGTATCAATGATCTCTTAACAGGTATAGGAATAATAATTGCGTTCGTCTATTCCTGGAAAATGACCCTAGTCTCCTTAGTCTGCATCCCACTTGTATTTGGTGGTTTGTATCTAGAATCAAGAATGATGGGAAGTGAAGGAATAGTAGAGAAGAAAGCTATGGAGTGTGCGACCAAAATTGCGGTTGAAGCAATTTCTAATATTCGAACTGTTGCTAGTCTTGCGAGGGAGGAGACCTTTATTGAACGGTACATGGTTGAATTAAGAAAGGTCAATAAGTCACTTAGAAAGAAATCTAGGTTACGTGGACTAGTCTTTACTTTAGGACAAGTTGCACCGTCCTTAGGATATGCTTTGGCTTTGTATTATGGAGGTACCCTAGTTGCCAATGAAGGACTGAATTTCAAAGACGTTATAAAGTTAGTTAATATTGATATTTCATGTGATACCGTAAGCTCGGATTATTTTAACTTTCGTGGGTTACTTTGGCAAGTGTTTTAATTTCCGCTTTTCAATTAAGTACAGTTTATATCATATATAGCACTATGCTCTTCCATTGTGATCACGAACTAAATGGAATAGTTACTCACATGAAATAAAGTAACCCGAGTTTGCCGTATATTATTTATGCAGTACTTAAAAAATTCATCAATTGTTTTCAGGGTATCCGAAGCCTTGGTTTTTGGGGCCTGGATGTTAGGACAAGCTTTAACTTTTGCGCCTAACTTCAACATGGCTAAACTATCAGCTGCAAGGATATTCAAACTTCTCGACAGAGTCCCTTTCATAAACTCAGCTCCTGCGTTACCAGAAATAGACAAATGGGTAAGAAAATCAAAATATCTTTAACCAAACAATATCTTATAATAATATTATTTCAGAAATCTGACGGTTCTATCGTTTACAAGGACATACAATTTCACTACCCCACGCGACCTAGCATAGAGATCTTACAAGACATGAATCTTAAAATATATCCAGGACAAACAGTTGCACTCGTTGGCCCTAGTGGGTGTGGAAAATCTACTTGTATTCAATTGTTACAGCGTCTTTATGACCCAGATCTTGGATGTGTTGTAAGTATTTTCATTTTATTTAAACCACATATATACGGTTGCATTTAATATACATAAGTAGGTATGATTTGAAACTATTAAGGCTAGATAATGAATATATTTACTAGTAGTATTGTTACAATTTATTTCTTTCTAGACATTATCTGATAAAAATATTCGAAATGAATTATCATTACCCAACTTGAGAAAAGAAATGGGTATCGTTTCCCAAGAGCCAACCCTTTTCGACAGAACTATTGCAGAGAACATAGCGTATGGAGATAACAGTAGAGCAGTAACTATAGAAGAAATAATTGAAGCAGCTAAAAAATCGAATATCCATAATTTTGTCAGTGCTTTACCAAAGGTAAGATATAAAAGTAAAATTTATGAATGCAATATTAATATAAAACTATTTTACTAGGGTTATGATACCAGGGTTGGAGCTAAAGGTGCTCAATTATCTGGGGGACAAAAACAAAGAATTGCTATTGCAAGAGCCTTAGTTAGGAATCCAAGAGTTCTTCTTCTGGATGAAGCCACATCTGCTCTTGACAACCAGAGTGAAAAGGTAACCTTTTTAGGGTTCCGTAGAAAACTAGGAACCCTTATAGTTTCTCCATGTCCGTCCGTCCGTCCGTCTTCAAAAATTTTGAGATAATAAGATGAAATTTGGTATACGGTCGTAGATTGATGACCCAAAAACATAAATAATAAGATTTTTGAATATTAAAATTCATAATTCATAAAATGAAAAGTGTTTTAAAAAAAAAATTATCACCTACACCTTTAGAAAGGTCTCCTAAAATGCAACAAAAAATTTATCAGAACTTTTTGATTTTAACCCTTTAATCACGATGTATTTGCTCTCCAAAGTCGTTAAAAAAGCGTCCCCGCCCCTCTATTTTCTAAACTATCAATTTAAAAAATCTGAAAAAATTCCAGAATGTAGCTTTTCATTAGTACTATCACTGAAAATTATAACGAACATTGTCAAAAATATTTTGGACCCCCCTTTCATAGACAGAAAATTTAACTTACATTTTTTTCCCACTTACCCCATTGAGTGGGGTGTCATTTAATAGGTCTCCTAAAATGCAATAAAAAATGTCAGATAACTTTTTGATTTAAACCCTTCAGTCACGAAATATTTGCTTTTTAATGTCGCTGTCAAAGCGTCCCCCCCCCTCTATTTTCTAAACTATCGATTCAAAAAATCTGAAAAAAATTCAGAATGTAGCTTTTAATTAGTACTTTCACTGAAAATTATAACGAACATTGTCAAAAATATTTTGGACCCCCTTTTCATAGATTGAAAAGTGAACTCACATTTTTTTCATTTACCCCATTGAGTGGGGTGTCATTTGATAGGTCTCCTAAAATGCAATAATAAAAGTCAAATGACTTTTTGATTTTAACCCTTCAGTCACGAAATTTTTGTAAAATACTTTTTATAAATCGTAGTGAGAATGACTACGGAACCCTATCATGTGCGTGCCCAACACGCACTTGCCCGTTTTATTTATATATGTATATTTATATTCATAACCATTTCTTCAATACGAATAAGATTGACCCCAGAAAACTGACAATTCGAGAAATCGCCAAGGGCGTACAATACTTGTTTAAACGATGGTTAATATGTTTGTTTTTTACTAGGATATAAAAAAATTCATTGAACCCTTATAAGGCATTTTTTATATAATTAGTTTTATACTCAGCAATTCTCAAAATGTTTTTTCAACACATTCTAGATCGTCCAAGAAGCTCTTGATTTAGCTCGTGAAGGTCGCACTTGTATAATAATTGCCCATAGATTAACTACGATCCAAAATGCGGACGTCATTTGTGTCATAGATAAAGGAAGAGTTAAAGAAGCTGGGACACACAATCAATTATTGGCTAAAGGAGGATTGTACACAAAACTTCATGCTTTACAACTCAATGCAGTATCGTAGAGTTAAAGGAGGATATCAGATTTCCCACTAATTATATTATTTTAACAACTGATCTTAGATTACAGTATACAAAATGTGCGATGTTTAAAAAATGGCTAGAGAGGAACAAGTTTTAGTTTTTATTTTATTTTATAAATGAAATATATGTAGATATTTAGTTTTTATGCATATTGACATAGGTGGGCACAGTTAATCGAAAAGTTAACTTCGTTAATCGTTAATCCGTTTATAAAAAAGTTAACCTCGTTAACCGCTAAACCGTTAAAATTCCGAAAATGTAACGGAAGTTAAAGTTAACCGAAAATTTGAAAATTTAACGAAAGTTAAAGTTAATCGTTAAAAAGTTAACCGTTCAAAATGTTTGAAGACATTTTTTTAGCTATTTCGACAACTTTCTTATGTACTTTTCATCAAACAACCAATGTAACGGACTAAAGTTAACGGAAGTTAAATTTAACGGAAGTTAACAAAAGCGTTAACATTTTTTTGAGTTAACTTAAAAGTTAATCCGTTAACCATTTTGTTAACTTCGATAATTAACGATTAACGGATTAACGAGTTAATGCCCACCTATGCATATTGAGATGATGAATCTTGTACATTGATACCAATAAGTTAAAGAAAATTATAAAAGAAATGTAAATATTTAATTTTTATATTGAGATGAATCTTTGTTATAAAGAAATATCTATGAAATATTTGAAAATTCGTACGTAGATAATTAGTAGATAGCATATTTATCAATATGATATTATTGTAAGTATTTATAAATGATACTTATTGATTATACAGTGTAAAGTACCTACTTATTATTTATAATATATATTATTTATTGTTTGTATTTCATATAAAATTATAAAAACTACGTTTTCCTATTTTTTTTTCCTTTTTATATTTTATTAAAATAAATTGAATAGCAAAATGGGAAAAATTTAAAATCCATCACTAATGTAAGTTTTATTAAATCTAAATAAGCATTTTCACGTTCTTTGTAGTTTTCTCACTTTTACTTCTATAAGGAAAAAGTTATTAGAAGTCAAATGAACTCCAATTATTTTATTGAAAAAATGAAATAAAAAAAGAATTTCATAATTCAGACAAAAGTTGTTTTTTATACGGAAAATAAGATTCCGTAATAAAAAAATTGAATCCAAAAAAATGTGTAATAAGAGGTCGCCACAAAGTAGCTTCCCCTGTTGTAATTGAATTTTTTATATCGTTGCCTCCTCAAAAACGCCCCCTAATCCTCATTTTTTTACTTCACATGTCACTTTTTAATTCTGATAATACTATTCTAACCCATTTATTGTCGCCACCTAGGTTTTTCCAACCCCTAGATGCGTCACTAAAATATATGTAGGTACCTACCCTGTTTCTGGTCTTTTTGGATACCTGGTATATAACCAATTCTGACAAAATGACTATTACAATGACTGAATTGCTGTGTTTAGTGGTGTAACCTGCGAGGGACCAGATGGTACATATGTTATATATCAATGGCCTCATACTCTCCCACCCCTGACAGGACTCCAGTCCTGGGGCCCGTGGCTAAGTGGATCCCGATGTTGCGTGCAAAAAAAATCATTGATTAAAATATAAAATTTTAACTGAAAGACCTAAAAAAGGTCATTCAAACTAACTGAAAAAAATCTTCCTTGAGGAGCCTGCCAACAAGTTCCAGTATGGGAACTCAGATCTAATGGGGTATCAGGAGAATCAATGTACCCTCTGATGGTCGCATTAGTACAAATTTCAAGCTTCTGGCACATTTTTATGGTGGACCTTCCAACATATTGAATGTAATTTGAATTGACCGGCATTTTTTTCTCTATTTTTTAGGGTTGTATTAAAAACGCAAAACATATTGACGAGATGTTTGTTCTGTCTGTCTCAAATGTTGAGTTCCAATCACTCATTACATAGACAGGTTATTATAAATGATTATTTTTCTCCAGTATCTTGATTTTTATCTTTGACTTCTGGCCGCCATATTGAGCCGCCATTTTGAAATTTTCCAAAAGGCCCACTAGCCCACAAAGAGGGATCAATAACGAACATTTTAAGCCCAAGATCACTAAAATCCATCAACGTGAATTTTGGGCGCAGCCTTGTTCCGTTTGACAAAGAACGTCCCATATATGTAGGTAGGTATACGTATTTATATAAAATACCCTTAGGCCTATTTCACACATATACGGTTCCATTCGGTTCGGTTCGTTTTCGGTCGCTGCTGACAAGTGTGAAACGGTGATTTAGTTTGTATTCGGTACCTAATAGAAACCGTACAGAACCGAATACTCCTTCCACACGAACAGATTTCATCAAGTTTCTATTCGTGTGCAGGGAACAGAAAGCAGTCAACGCGTTCACACACACTCGGTTTAGTTTCGGTTTTAACCTGATAGCGAGTGTTATTTTTTTTAAGTTTTGACGCGATTTTTCTAATAAAATTAGCGGTTTTCCAGATGTTGATGTGGATCGTCTTCATACTCTTTAGCTTCAGAAAAATAGTGTAGAATGCTCCAAATTCCTGCTGTAAAGTGATGAGAGGGTGCTCGCAATGAATTCTAGAATTCCTCCTTCGTTTTTTAATTTTTTTATAGAGAAACAACATGGCAACAACTTGCTTTCTCTCCATGATAACTACTGAGTGAACGGAAAAAAATAAAACCTAATATGAATCGTATGAGAACCGTGTATGTGTGAAAGGGTTTGATTCGTTTTCGGCTGAAACCGAAAACGAACCGAACCGAATGGAACCGCATATGTGTGAAACAAGGCTTAGGATAGGCGGACAGTACAGACTATGCTATATTAAAAAAAATCTAACAGCATTTATACGTATGACTTATTTTTTATTTTTATTTACACTACTGGAAAAAATTAAAGGAACACAAAAATTTCCTAAATTTTTTAGTGATTTTTGAAAGGTTGTAACTCAGTCAAAAATAATCGTATGAAGATTTAAAAAATATGATTTTGAAGCTTTAAGTTTCTAGTTTTGAAATCTTTTAGCAAATTTTTTTTGCGGGTTACGGTTATTACGCAATCATAAGAAATAACGTGAGACAAAAATTTTCAAAAAAAAATTATTTTTGTTTGGGTCCATTTTTTGGGAAAATTTTTTCTCGGTTAAACCAATACATTAATCAGTTAGCTAGTTTATTTAGCTTTAATTTGCTTTTTTAAATTTCGCTCTACATCGATTTGTCGCTGAGATATGCGACTTTAAATGAAAAAGGATCCTTTTGTCTTTAATCATCGATATTTCAGCAAATAATGATTGCACAGTAAATCTAAGGACGGTTTTGAAAACATGATTAAATTCTCTACAAGGACATACCATGATTTTTAAAGAAAAAATTTTTTTTGTATACTCCACATTAATTTTAAAAACACTGAAAAAAATGACTTTTTACGGTTTTTTAGAAAATCTACGGCGTATTTACTAATTTTGATGAAACGACTAATGTTGAGCGTAATTTTTACAGCTCAATATATCCACAATAACCCTTTAAATTTACAAGTTGATCCATCGAACCGTTTTTATGTTCCAAATGATCAAAGTTTTGAAAAGAATTAAAGGAACACGTTTATTGCTCCTAAAAATTCTGTAATCATTATCAAAATGAAATGAAGATTTTTTTTCGATTGTTCCCACAATTTTACACTACATATTGTTTTTTTTTTAGGAAAATAAAAAAAGAAAAAAAAATTTAAACAATTTTTTTTAAGTTGCTGGACATTTAAAGAAACAATATCTAGTCGTTTCTGAAACGATTAAACATGGATTAAACCTTTGCATTCCATAATTATGATAATCTGTATTAATTGCACATATTTGATACCCCGAACTGAATAGGTGTAATTCTCTTCAACAAGAGCAACTTCCGGCTCAGATAAATGCCACCTGACTATGAAAAAAAATTTAAGTTTTGAAAAAAAATTTTTTTTTTACAAAAAATTGAAGAGGGTTGCACCTATCGCAATGTCGGATATAGGGTGGGTGTTAGCGCATCAGTCGTATTTCGCGCTTATGCGCGGTACCAATAACTTTTTGATAAAAAAAAATTATAAGAAAAAAATTAATTTTGAAAAAAATGTTTTCTACAACGTAAGTAAACATCGCAGAAAATATCGATAAATCAATCTTATGAATGTGTGTAAATCGTGGCCGTAATTCAGTTCGGGGTATCAACTTTGCATTTAATACAATAAATGCAGATTAGTATAATTATGGAAAACAAAGGCCAAATCGTTTGGCAGAAACGACTAAATATTATTTCTTTAAATGTCCAGCAACTTATAAAAAAATTGTTAAACATTTTAACAAAAAATTCTTCATTTCATTTTGATAGTGATTACAGAATTTTTAGGAGCAATAAACGTGTTCCTTTAATTCTTTTCAAAACTTTGATCATTTGGAACATAAAAACGGTTCGATGGATCAACTTGTAAATTTAAAGGGTTATTGTGGATATATTGAGCTGTAAAAATTACGCTCAACATTAGTCGTTTCATCAAAATTAGTAAATACGCCGTAGATTTTCTAAAAAACCGTAAAAAATCATTTTTTTCTGTGTTTTTAAAATTAATGTGGAGTATACAAAAAAATTTTTTTCTTTAAAAATCATGGTATGTCCTTGTAGAGAATTTAATCATGTTTTCAAAACCGTCCTTAGATTTACTGTGCGATCATTATTTGCTGAAATATCGATGATTAAAGACAAAAGGATCCTTTTTCATTTAAAGTCGCATATCTCAGCGACAATTCGATGTAGAGTGAAATTTAAAAAAGCAAATTAAAGCTAAATAAACTAGCTAACTGATCAATGTATTGGTTTAACCGAGAAAAAATTTTCCCAAAAAATGGACCCAAAGAAAAATATTTTTTTTTTTTTAAATTTTTGTCTCACGTTATTTCTTATAATTGCGTAATAACCGTAACCCGTAAAAAAAATTTGCCAAAAGATTTCAAAACTAGAAACTTAAAGCTTCAAAATCATATTTTTTAAATCTTCATACGATTATTTTTGACTGAGTTACAACCTTTCAAAAATCACTAAAAAATTTAGGAAATTTTTGTGTTCCTTTAATTTTTTCCAGTAGTGTATTATATTTTTATTTATTTATTATTATTTTTTAATCGTTTATTTGTTTCTCTTAATTTCTAAAAACGGGGACACATAGATGTAATGAGATTAGATTTGGGCCAATCAAAGCATTTAGGATTAGACAAACATGACGACCATGATTCACGAGTAATTTCACAGGAGAAACACAATAGAAGTTCTAATGTAATTGCACCCTAAACCAAGTTGCCTCAAAGTTGTTAGATTATTGGCCTTTAGGTATTTTATTAATGCCCAGATATTTTTTTTATATGAAATATTGTATTTATGTTACATGGGAAAGTGATATTATACAGCTTGTATAAATAAAATACGCACCTATATAAATCGGGCCTCTATGAACCGATTTTAATAAAACTATTTGCATTTTGATTTTTTCGATGAATAGGTCAAAGTTTATATGCTAAACTTTACGGTCGGTCTTAAATAATTTGTTAGGACCATTCCATTAGAGAGTCACCAGTGAGGTATACAGTTACCTCTCAAATTTTGTTTAAATTTTCACATGTGATGTAGGCAATCAACAAGTAAGTATACATTTTAGTCTAAATTAAAAAGTAGAAATCACAAGCTTTTAAATGATTGCTCTGCGATTTTTTTTAACCAGAATGTAATATTTGATTTGTATCTACCTATTTATATAGAAAAAAAAACTTTAATTTTTTCAAGTACAATAAGGGTAGGCGTACACTACAGACTTTTGATCGGTATTTTAATTACCATAAAGATATATGCGAGTGCGCGCACAGCCGATTTTTAATGGGTCGATATATGGATGTTAATTGCAAAACCGATTAAACTATCGTCCGACTAAAAGTCTGTAGTGTGCGCCTACCCTAATACAGTTGTAGGAACAAGACGAAAACTAGTGCCATAACTAGAAGCTCGGAGGCCCCGGGGCAGAGTGTGAGTGAGGGGCTCCCCACTATATGTAAAATAAAAACTGAAGACCTTTTTTTCGTTGTTGCCTCGAATGGCCTCAATATTTCCAAGTTCTAATAATTGAGGGGTTTGCAACGACAACGAGTTAACTCCATTTTTAGGCCAAACAGAGTTAACAACCGTTTCTTGGGGGACAAAATCAGTCTTTCGTTTGGTTCAACAAAGAGTTACCTACCGTTGATAGTTCTCAAGGTTAACTCCAGGAGCTGACTCTTTGTTTTTGGGCTTTTATTTAGTTAGTACACTCGTTACTGTGTTCTTTCTTGAAATAAACTAATTTTCTTGAAAATTGTTCTTATTCAATGCTTCCTTACTTTAAAAAGAAAATAGTTTTCAACTATTTGGGCCAAAAAGGCGTTAACTCCAAAATAAAATTGACTCTAGAATTACGAATTTGACGAATTTCTCAATGGAATTTGGCCAAAACATGTGGTCGGTGACAAATAATAATTGGACGAAGACAAAGGCGATTTAAATACATTCTCCATTTTTAAACAGTTTTTTCTATTTTCCTACAAATTATAAAAACTAGAGTTAACTCCTTGTTGCTGCATACCCCTCCCTCAATTGTATTTTTTTTTTCATTCACACCTAACTATTTTTGCATCTTATTAATTGTAACCTTTTCCACTACCGTGGGGGCCCCTTATACTCGGGGGTCCCGGGGAATTGCCACGGCTGTTCCGATGGTAGTTACGGCGCTGACGAGCACAACGAAAGTAGCGAAAATATAATGATCTTTTGTTTGGATTTTTCAATTGATTCATTCGTAGTAAAATGTTTAAATCAAAACCTACCATAATAATATCAATATTGTTATTTATAAATAAGTAAATAAAATCATTAAACAATATAAAATAAGTTATCTAATCTATTTCATTATAAAGTACTTATGTATTTCTATATAAATTAATAGGAAATGATGTGTTTTATTTATTTATTTATTTCAGTTTCATAATATTTATCTTGTCTATGAAAAAATCCTTGAAATACATATTTCTCATTTTGATTAACAAGAATAATTATTTTCATTTGATGATTCAATTATTTACAATAAAGTTTGTTTGCATTTTTTAAAATACCTATACCAGTCCCGATATCTTATTATTTAAAAATTACTTCATAGTTTTTTTCTTTTTTATACACATGTATATGAAATATACATATACTTATGTAGTATAAGTAAATATTGTAAAGCTGTTTTTTTTTTCGAAACCCGGATTTTGATGGAATCACCCATTTTGACCTTCCCTGAATCCATTCTGACTATTTGCTGTCGGTCTGTCTGACTGTAAGAGCTGTAACTCAAAGACGACAAAACGTAGATGGGTGAAATTTTATATTTAAGATTAATTTTTGTCTGGGAAGAAAACATCTTATTTTTGAAAACGATCTTTGAACCGGAAACGGATGTTTATGATGTCAATTTTGGAATTTTTCGAATTATTTTTGAAATGGAGCACATAATAATTATAAGATTACAAATTAGACATTATATTGTAACCTACAATTTATGTTCTATTCATTTTTTTCGAAAAACAAATATTTTTTTTTAATAATATTTAAAATCCTTCATAATATAGGAGAAATATCTGCCAGGAGTGTTATGGGACTTAAGAGATTAAACAGTGTACGTGTTTTCCAGGTACCATGGGACTTTCTTATACGTAATATTGAGAGTGAACAGTGTGCGTGAATCTAAATAATTATATTAAAAATTCTTTCTGGCTAAATCATTAATGTTAATGTAAATTAAAGATAATAACATACTTAACATTTTTTATTTAAAATATTTATTCTTATTTCAAAAATAATTCGAAAATTACAAAAATGACAAGAGTAAACATCTGTTTCCGTTTTAGTAATTACGTTCAACAAAATTCATTTGAAAAATAATGTATAAAACTAGCTGTCGGATCAAATTTTACCCGGGGATATAAAATTAAACTATATAACGTATAATGCTGTGGGGTGCGATCCTTTAGGTCCACACAATCAACTTCCCAACATGGTATGACTTACAATACTTGAATACTGATTACTTATTGTTTCCATAATTAATATTACTATGTTATAGTTTGTAAATATTTTTTTTTAATATGTATATGAAAAATTTTAATGGAATTTATCAGAAATAAATCTCACCCTTTGTATTATGAATATTAGTTTTCTAATATCCTAATAATGTTAATAATATTCGCTGGGTGCAAAGTAGGTAGTGGGGGAAACGAAATCGATCACAGCGCACAACGTGGCAAAAAATAACACTTTGGGTGGACTAACTGTCATTTTTAATAGACTCGTTTTTAACTGAAAATAGAAAGGTCAACATGGTTAATCCCACTATAGACTATGTGCAAGGGGGTGGAGTTAGAAATAATGTCGATGCGAGTGTTCGTGGTGAGCAATATTGTAAAATTATCGGCGCCAAAATTTGAGGTTATGCTGTCAATGTAAACGAATTAATTATTTCTCTATTATACGTCATAATTAACGAGAAAAAGATACCCAAAATAAATAATTTTCACGTACCTTTTATGCTATACTATTTATATTATATGCAAACAGCTAAGTTAAATGATATTTGTTTAATAAAAAATTTCACGGTATTAAACATATTAAACAATGATAAAAAGATAGTTGAATCCATTCAATCCTTCTCTATTACCCGCTAGCGGCGCTAATACACTTCGTGCACATAGCCACTAGTCATAAATAATCGTCTAAAATGTATATATTACAATATTTTATTGAAATTATTTGTTTGTTAGTACGTCAAAGTCCACCCAAGTTGCTACTAAAGTCCACCAGTTATTTGGCGTTGTCATCGCGCACGCTGCGAATAATGCACATTTTTAGAAAAAATAATCTGACAGTTTGAATTTTGAATTGAGTTGTTTCCAAGGCAACATGAATTATTAAATGTATTTATTAGTATGAAATTCAAATTTTGATGGTGGTTTTCATCCCTTTAATGGCTGTTTGGACCCATATAAAAAATAAATACTGAAATACACGTTTCATTATTTGTATTGTATAGTATTTATTCTAAGTTCCGACTAAATTCGACCAAGAAAAAAAATAAAAATGAAAAAAACACCCTTTTTACCCCCGTAGGGGTTGAATTTCGAAAAATCCTTTCTTTCAGATCATATTCACGTTAAGACGCGTCGATTAGCACCCCAACGAAGTCAATAGCATTTTTTGTTCGCGAGATTTCGTCCCGGAAAATATGACACGTACGTACGTACGTACATACACACACACACACACACACAGACATTTTTCTGAAAATAATGTCAATATACTCTAATGCCCTTGAAACATGAAAATATGTTAAAATTTTTGATTTCGATTTTCGGACCAATTACAATAACTCCCTATTGGGAAGTTAATAATATTTCTATAGTTTATGCTCCATTCATTTTATTCTATCTTTTATTAAGGTGGCTACAGACGTAACTACATGCTTGACAACACCGCTTGATCAATCCGTTTGATCAAGCACGCACAATTTCGCTGCGCCACCACACGCACAAGCATATGGTTGTACAAGCGGCAGTTTGTTATCACATGTACAGCTGCACACAACAACGTTTGCTTGTACAAACATACACGTTCTTGGTACACACGTTGAGACCGCTTGTGCAATTGCGGATTGTACAAGCGGTATGATTAAAATTCAATCAATCTTCAAGCGGATTGTGCAATCATGCTTGAGCAAAATTACCATACACACGCTACAATATGCTTGATCAAACGGATTGATCAAGCGGTGTTGTCAAGCATGTAGTTACGTCTGTAGCCACCTTTAGTTTGCAGAAATATGTTTCAATAAAATAAAAATCACGTACACTGTATTACGTATAAGAAAGTCCCGTGGTACCCATGGTAGCTTTTTTTTATCAAAACTACATATTTCTCATCAAACCGAAACTAAAAATTTCCTTCCCTCGTAGGCCAATATTAAAATTTATCATTTACTATTTATTAAAACCTATCTGGATACATTTTTCTAATGTAAGAAAAATATATTTTTTCTTATTTTTTAGCGCCTTCCTTCCTAGTCCTAAATACGGCGCTGTGTCCAGTAATTAAATATATATACCTACCTAAAATAACTCACTAAAAAAATATGAAGCCAAATAAACCATAAACTTGATAAGTATCAAAACAAATGAAGAAAAATATACGTCATGGTTTTAAAAAAAAATACAACAATAAGATTATTTTTCTTTATCAGAATCCAGATAAGCTCATTGCTATCTACACTAATTCAGCGAATCATTAATGTGTTTAATACATGTATAAATAATCTTCAAGAGGATGATATGTTTGATAAGGTTATATATACGTTAATCTGTGTATTAAAAATGCCAGTTAGGAAATTCACGTTCAATTGTAAGGACAACAATTGACGATATTATTACGAGGTTGATTAAATTTGGTGATATTGATTTTTTAAATCAATAGACGAAGTTTTATACAAGTAAGTTTAAATTAATTTTTATTTGATTATTTTAGGATAGAGTTATTTGAATTTATGAATATTTAATTTATTATTTAGTTCGTAAATTGTAAATAGTATAGTTATATAAAGAATTTTATATATACTCCAGTCGTATAGGGGTGTCGCTAGAAAAAATGACGGAGTACGTTTTTTTTCAAGAAATTGGTAGATTTCGATATATAAAACATGCCGATAACTCCCCCCCCCTCGAAGGAGGGTACATAACTTTCTAGGGGCTTACAAAGCTATCTTAAATCAGTTCATTGGGAATAACATTGGAGCTGTCAGTTTAAGAATAAAATAAGTAAAATAAATCTTAAAGCTGATAAAATTACAAACAAAATAATGTTTTTAAAAATTATCTTAAATAGTTATTGAAATAGAGCCCGCGAAAAAATCATTTAGCGACGTCAAGTTTGGAGATTACGTCTAAAATGAGTTACGTTCGACCGCTGTGTTTAATATGTCTTTAATTGAATTTCAAAATGAAATTTTCAATTACACTACTGGAAAAAATTAAAGGAACACAAAAATTTCCTAAATTTTTTAGTGATTTTTGAAAGGTTGTAACTCAGTCAAAAATAATCGTATGAAGATTTAAGAAAGATGATTTTGAAGCTTTAAATTTCTAGTTTTGAAAAAAAAATTTTTTTGCGGGTTACGGTTATTACGCAATCATAAGAAATAACGTGAGACAAAAATTTCCAAAAAAAAAATTATTTTTGTTTGGGTCCATTTTTTGGGAAAATTTTTTCTCGGTTAAACCAATGCATTGATCAGTTAGCTAGTTTATTTAGCTTTAATTTGCTTTTTTAAAATTTACTCCTTATTGATTTATCGCTAAGATATCCGACTTTAAATGAAAAAGGATCCTTTTGTCTTTAATCATCGATATTTCAGCAAATAATAATCGCACAGTAAATCTAAGGACGGTTTTGAAAACATGATTAAATTCTCTACAAGGACATACCATGATTTTTAAAGAAAAAATTTTTTTTGTATACTCCACATTAATTTGAAAAACACTGAAAAAAATGACTTTTTACGGTTTTTTAGAAAATCTACGGCGTATTTACTAATTTTGATGAAACGACTAATGTTGAGCGTAATTTTTACAGCTGAATATATCCACAATAACCCTTTAAATTTAAATTTCAAAAAAATTGAAGTTTTGAAAAAAAAATTGTTTTTTTACAAAAAATTGAAGAGGGTTGCACCTATCGCAATTGTCGGATATAGGGTGGGTGTTAGCGCATCAGTCGTATTTCGCGCTTATGCGCGGTACCAATAACTTTTTGATAAAAAAAAATTATAAGAAAAAAATTAATTTTGAAAAAAATGTTTTTTACAACGTAAGTAAACATCGCAGAAAATATCGATAAATCAATCTTATGAATGTGTGTAAATCGTGGCCGTAATTCAGTTCGGGGTATCAACTTTGCATTTAATACAATAAATGCAGATTAGTATAATTATGGAAAACAAAGGCCAAATCGTTTCAGAAACGACTAAATATTATTTCTTTAAATGTCCAGCAACTTAAAAAAAATTGTTAATCATTTTAACAAAAAATTCTTCATTTCATTTTGATAATGATTACAGAATTTTTAGGAGCAATAAACGTGTTCCTTTAATTCTTTTCAAAACTTTGATCATTTAGAACATAAAAACGGTTCGATGGATCAACTTATAAATTTAAAGGGTTATTGTGGATATATTCAGCTGTAAAAATTACGCTCAACATTAGTCGTTTCATCAAAATTAGTAAATACGCCGTAGATTTTCTAAAAAACCGTAAAAAGTCATTGTTTTCAGTGTTTTTCAAATTAATGTGGAGTATACAAAAAAATTTTTTTCTTTAAAAATCATGGTATATCCTTGTAGAGAATTTAATCATGTTTTCAAAACCGTCCTTAGATTTACTGTGCGATCATTATTTGCTGAAATATCGATGATTAAAGACAAAAGGATCCTTTTTCATTTAAAGTCGGATATCTTAGCGATAAATCAATAAGGAGTAAATTTTAAAAAAGCAAATTAAAGCTAAATAAACTAGCTAACTGATCAATGCATTGGTTTAACCGAGAAAAAATTTTCCCAAAAAATGGACCCAAACAAAAATAATTTTTTTTTTTGAAATTTTTGTCTCACGTTATTTCTTATGATTGCGTAATAACCGTAACCCGCAAAAAAGATTTCAAAACTAGAAATTTAAAGCTTCAAAATCATCTTTTTTAAATCTTCATACGATTATTTTTGACTGAGTTACAACCTTTCAAAAATCACTAAAAAATTTAGGAAATTTTTGTGTTCCTTTAATTTTTTCCAGTAGTGTATAATAGAGAAAAGAGTGCCCTAAATAGTGATCTGCACCCAATCTCGAAATCTTGAAAAATGTTTGAATTATAAGCACTCAAAGTTGTAGGTATTACAAATATTTAAGTAAAATTATTCATGTTTTTCGACGTCTGCTGGGAATCCATAGGAAATTCAATGCCCTAATAATGGCTTCTGTCCAACCACGATTACTTTAAAATTGTTCAAGTTATAGGTAAATATACAAAGCACATAAATTAAATTATAATTATCACAAGTGTATTCAAAAACAGTGTATATTAAATTATTTAGTTATGAAAATGAGTCTTCATATATTTACCTATAACTTGATCAATTTTAAAGTAATCATTGTCGGACAGAAACCATTAATCAGAGCATTTTTTTTATGGATTCCTAGCTGGAATTGATTTTATTCGGTATAGAAAGTCTTTTCTGGGGTCGTCGAAAAACATGATAATTTTCCTTAAATTTTGTAATACCTACAACTTTGAGTGCTTATAATTCAAACATTTTTCAAGATTTCGAGATTGGGTGCAGATCAGTATTTAGGGCACTCTCTTCTCTATTATAATTGAAAATTTCATTTTGAAATTCAATTAAAGACATATTAAACACAGCGGTCGAACGTAACTACATTTTAGACGTAATCTCCAAACTTGACGTCGCTAAATGATTTTTTCGCGGGCTCTATTTCAATAACTATTTAAGGTACATAATTTTTAAAAACACTATTTTGTTCGTAATTTTATCAGCTTTAAGATTTATTAGACTTATTTTATCCTAAAACTGACAGCCCCAGTGTTATTATCAAATAACTGATTTTAGACAGCTTTGTAAGCCTCTTCGAAGGGGAGGAAAAGTTATTGGCATGTTCTATACATCGAAATCTACCAATTTCTATAAAAAAATGTACTCCGTCATTTTTTTCTAGCTCAAATTTTATATTGACTGGACTAATAGTATATTTTATAATATTTTATTAATTAATTTAATAATAGTTTTGTGGATATTAACTCGGGTAAAACCGGGTCCAATACGCTAGTTTAAAATAAAAGAGTAAATATTTAATTTTAGGAAATTTAAAAAGTATCAAAAGGTTTAAATAAAAATTAGGAAGAAATATAATTTAAATCATTTGAAATGCTATAAAAATATTTAAATATGTGTTATTATATTAAAACAAATAAATAAATAAATTCAAACGTTTAAAAGCATGCCCTCCCGGGAAAAAATGATAAGATATAACGAGATATTAAAGATATGTTCGCATCTCGTTATATATGGTAATATCTTAATTTTTGAGCCTAAAATATATTAATTTATATAGATATATCTGATAATATATAGTAATATCTTAATATATATTGGCCCTCAGATCCGAAAATATATTGTTATATATATTGATATATAGTAACATCTTAATATGTATCAGCCCTCAGATCCGAGAATATATTGTTATATATATTTATATATTGATATATCTGCTAATATATTATGATATCTTAATAATATTATTTTGAAATAAGTTTGCTTAGCTTAGAATATATTGTAATATATTATTATATATAGATATATCTGCTAATGTATTATTATATCTTAATAAATTTTATTTTTTGAGTTATCATAGCCAAGAATATATTGTAATATATATTAATATATGGACATATCTGATAATATATAATAATATCTTAATATATATCAGCCCTCAGATGCGAAAATATATTGTTATATATATTTATATATTGGTATATCTGCTAATATATTATCATATCTTTTCTGGTGGTAAAGTATTTGTAAATAAAGTGGCTGTTACTTTTTTAAATTAATCAATTTATTAAATGATTAACATTTGTTATAACAAAATATTACATTTGACCAATATGAATGGTGATAAAAATCCGGCAGTAAAAATTTGAGGATTGTAGCAGTTTGTATTAATTTTTTACTTATTAAATGCAGATGGTATTGACGTACAAATAGCAGCATCCTAAGCGAAGAACCGCGTTTTTGAAATCAATAGTGATGCTGCTGATGGAAGACATCTTGTCAAAAGAGAAAAATTTAAAAAATTACCAACAAAAATAAAACTGTTCATTATTCATCTTGCAATAAATCGAACAGCAAAAAATTTTGTGTACTTTTTTAGATCTATTTTAGTTTGTTTTTCTTTCTAATCCTTAATTTTTAGTTGGTTTAATTTAAAAAAAAATTCTTAGTTTCTCAAAAATAGTACCTACCTACATAATATGAATTGGGCAAAAAAATTAATATAATACCTTCAAAATTCCCAAAAACTAGCTTTTTTTGTGGTGTATAAAATACACCACGCGAGTAACTGTGTTACGGTATTTCACGCGAGTAATTAAGGGTTAAGAACAAATAAATACTGAATAAAAATCAAAAGGTCGCTGGCCCCACACTTCTTTAGTCTAAATAATTATTACTTGATACTGTAAATCGCTAGCACGTATTTATACTAAAACGATTATCAAATTTTATATTTATATCGCAATGAATTCTGAAGAAATGGAATAAAATTTTTTTAAATACCCTGAAACGGTAAAATCAGATTAAAGAGAAAAAATTTTGACTAGAATATAAGCCAAATTTTTCTCCATGTAACTGTCCACTGCTCCTTCTGAACTGGCATCCCGGGCGGTAGCCCAGTCTCCCTCCCTGATGTTGGCATTGCTATTATACATTAACAAAATAAGCAACGAATTTTAATAATATTAAATTAATAATAATAAATATAAAAAAATCAAATATCAACCATTCTTTTTTCTAATGTTCACTTGACTTGAATTTAATATTGCACTCGCGTTATTTGTATAGTTTTGTATATACATATATTCTGATTTCACGAAATAAGTAAATTTTATTTAGAATTGCCCATATAATCAGGAATGATAAAGTTATAAGTAATATATTTTTGTTTTAAAAATTCACAGTTGACATATCACCCAAATTTTCAATATAATTTTATAAATTAAGAACAAAAATATTTAAACAAAATTTTGGACAGTGAAATATTTTTTAAAATAAATTTTATGCATTTCTCTACAAAATTAATATCTTTTAGTTTTACTCTATTTTTAATAGTTTTTGAGATATGTTGTTTTCAAAAAAGTACATTCATCAAATTTTAAAATAGGTAGTGAATATTTTTGGTGAAACTTTTTTTTGAAAATGATGTTCCAACGCATTTATCTTAAAAATTCTACAACTTGTGTTGACAATTTTTATACAAACATTGATGAATACATTTTTGAAATTATAATCACTGAATTCTATGATCACACCAGTCAGGTGTGATAATTTCTCAAAAAATACAATTTTTAGAGATATTAATAGACTAAAATTTAACTTGTAAGAGAAATATAAACTGCGTTACAGCCAAAATCTCAAAATTCATGTACGCACTTAGAGTGTTAAGCAACAAGGTTGTGCAAATGTTTTGTTGCAAGTGTATTAGCTTATATACATTTAATTATTAGATATAGAATTTTATTTTGGTGCTTCTCTTCTCATACCTGTAACATACTCAAAATACAAAAGAAATGTCTTCGTATTGTGGCCAGATATGACCCAGGGAACACTGCCGTCCACTGTTTATATAATACAAAGTTTTAACTATAATCGATATTAATTTATTAGAAAATGAGTTATTCATCAAAAAAAAACTGATTTATGTAATATAAATGACCATAATTACAACATAGAAACAAATACAATATGAAATCTATTCAAACACGTAAACAAATTGTCAATAAAAATGTAGTTAACAATACAATTAAAATTTTCAATAAAATTCCTAAATCTATAATAGATCCGTCTGTTGAAGAACTGAAAATTACTTTAAAAGAATATTTAATAAGCAAATGTCACATGGTTTTCTTCATTTATTTACTATACATACATATATTTCGGATTTCTTTAATAGTCACAATATTTCTATACAGTTTTTGTATATATTTTTTTATTTTATTAATACGGGCCTCAAATATCACTTAATAGGCATATGGATTATTTTTTTTAATTGATTAAATAATATTCGAGTATGTTGTATATATGTAATAGCTATTACATACTATGTTCGTAAAAGTTGGTGTAACTTGCCTCTCACTAGCAGTGTGATTTCACTTTGAATCAGTATATAAGCAACCAACGAACTCTAATGTTTACATAGGTGCATTCAAGTTAATACGGACGTAAGTAAATGAAGCTGCTATATGTTTATTTGATTATATAATATATGTGACATTTGATTATAGATTCAGTACGAGTTTTCCCTGGTTGGACGATTCTGTAGTATTGGGATAGATAATAGATGGATACCCCCCCCCCTATGCATATATTATAAGATATTATAATATATTTTTAGATATGCCAAGATATACAAATATATTAACAGATATGCTAATATATTGTTATATATGTCGAGATATACTTGTATATTAACATATATACTAATGTATGCTAATATATTGTAATATATGTCAAGATATGCTTGGAGCCTGAATTTGGCACGATCCAAGAAGACATTAGTATATATTATAATATATAACTATATCTTGCAATATATTACAATATATTATAATGCGTTCTTGGATCGTGCCAAAATCAGGATCCAAGCATATCTCATCATATCTGACCAATTGGATCTTATAATATATGGTAATATCTTATCATTTTTTCCCGGGCTCTCCTGCCAAGAAACATAAAACATTTTTTTCTGATGGCGACCAAAGCAAAAAAGATTGTTGATTCGAGACGTCGAGCACCCCTTTGATCCGGGCTCACAGGCTAGAGCCCTGTCAACCCTTCCTTCTTTTGTGGGGGCTATGGTTTTATCATTTTTATGTACCAGTATACCAATACCAATTAAAAAATTATAGAATAGATTATTTCATATTATCTAAATAACGAGAAAAATAATCCATTTTATTTTATATTTATAATAGTTGTGCCCGCGACTTCGCTTGCGTGGACTACGGAATTATTGTTTAGGATTTATGAAAAATATAGTTGAAATTTTTTTTTAATTCTCTACATAGTTCTTTACTTTTACTTTATATTGTTTAATATTAACGGTTTAGGCAGCGTATTGCAAAAGAGCGCGCTAGCGGCAACATATTACTATTATCGTCACCGCTTATTCTTTTTGTTACCTAATGTAACAAAATATATACTAAAACTTGGGAAAATAACATATCTATAAATTTAAAAAAAAACACGTAAATCAGATAAGTGGTTCCCGAGTGATATGCGGACAGACAGACGTTGCGTTTTATGTTATGTAAGGATTACAGTATAATTGTATAATACATATAGAACATTGTCTGAATTACTAAATAATCCTATTACTTTTTACCTTAAATTATATAAATTCATTTGAACTATGACATTTAAACGTGCTTTAATAAGAAACCTTTTTTATCACCTATACATGTAAACAGTTTTTTAATGTTTTCATACATATACACACACGCAGTGACGTACTACAAAATGGTCCGACTGGTAAAAAGTTAAAAAGTGGCCCCGTGATAGGTATCCACATTTTTTTGTTACCTTATCATCTAAGTTGCTAAGCTTTTTTTAGAGGGACCCATCTTAAAAATTGACAAGTATTTAAATTTGTAGTTACGCCTTTGCACATTCGCAAACAAAAACATACATTAATTTAATAATAGTACATAATACAGGTTGATTTTTAAACTTACACAGTGGATCGAGGATATTATTTTAAGCAAAAAAACTATAAACATATCTGGAAATTCTACTAGACGGAGCTACAGCTCCTTAAAAATGATTAGATTGTATTCAATATCAGAGGAACCTATAGTGATATAGTTATGAAATTGGATAGTCGACTTATTGTTAACATTAATAAGTGTTATCGATTTTTGGTATCAACAAATAATAATTTCGCTCAGGGGTGTATGGGGTAACTATGCTAAATAATAAATTATCAATAACATTAACAAATTCCGTAACGACCTCAATTGAAATTAAATAAACATATTTGGGGTTGGGGGGGGGGGGGGATTAGCTCTTCCATGATTTTTAAAATTTAAAATTTTTAGTAAGCCAAATATAAAAATGCATAAATTAAATTGTTTGTTTAGAAACGTTCTACAAAAAAGGTCGGATGTATTTTTTTTGTAGGACTAAAAATACAATAGTTATCTTGCCTTTAAGATTTTCATCCCCTATTTTTTATCTTTTTTTGCTCATAACGCTTTTATTTTTATTGTTACGCCAAAAAGTTGAGAATAAAAGTTATAGATAGTTTGATTACCTTCAAAAATGCTTCCTAAAAAATTTTTGTTAATCTGATTGTTACGGAGATAAATAAAAAAAACTAATTGCACCCTTATTTTCAAGATAGCGGAAAAACAATATCGTTCCGAATCCCGAAAAATGAGTGTTAGAGTCACGGATGATCCCTCTACGAACCCACCAAACAAAATTGCTGCCTACCCAAAATGCACGGTTGCTTTATTTTTTATGACGCTTTGACTGTACTATTAAGATAAAGTACTTATTGATATATCATTGTATTTGAAAATTTTGAATTATTTTTAGTTAAACTATCAAAATCTCAAATAATCATACATCTTTACAAAGTACATTATTTCTACTTTAAAATCATAAAATTAGTCGCCATATTTTTTAAACAATTGAATGTATGAAATTTTTTGTTTTATGAAAGTTTCTTATTTTTTTATGATCTTTACAAATACGTACTTTTTGATATACCATTCCATTTGATTTTGCTGAGAAACGGGCATGTACCTCTCAAACTACCCCCCAAGAGTTGGTTTTAGGGGGTTGAAAATATTTCCCTGAAATTTTTTAGGGTTGATAAATACATATATAGAAAAAAATTTATCCTAAAAGTCTATCTTCAGTAGTTTGGGCGTGAAACATAGTGGACGGGTGGTCTGGAACATCCTGTATACATAGCAAGAAAGGACCCCGCAGAATCCTTATGGGAAAGGGGTTTCGGTCAAACTCTTTGAAACTTTGGAAAATTTATAAATAGAAATAAAAAATGGTGATTAATGTTTTGTTAATATTTAAAGTTTTTTCTAATGACTTCCCTAATCCCTATGTCTTCTGTTATTCGTATAGTGCTAATTCATTTGCGCGATGAGAGTAATGCATTTCTTATTTAATTAATAAGAGATCGATTTATTACGAAAATGAAATTTTCACAATTTATTCAAATATTGTATTTTAAAGATGATCTATAGATCTAATTTAAGTTATGAAAATTTATATAGATTATTATTATTTGAATTATTTTTATGTTATTGAAACCCTTCATTTTATTTAGGTTATAAGTATATATTAGTTATAACTACAACCATAAATTGCAAAAAATTTATTGTTATAAATATTAAACCGATTAACACGGTCACAACTATGTTATTATAATTATTTATGACTCGATAATTGTTTAACTATAAACTTGTATGTTTTATTTTACTGTCAAATTGTCGCTTATAATAATTTTTTGTTGTCATTATTTTGTCTGTACTAAAAGGCAAAGTAGCTATGTAAATGATTATTGTAGTTTTACCTCGAATAAGCTGATTGTTTTACTGTACAAAAAATTATAATCTTCCTGTAAGAAAATAGTTTAATTTTGTGTGGAATTAGTCAATATGGTATTTTGTTAAGATATTATGAAATGATAATTTCTTTTAACACAAAACTGAATCGGAACATAAGTGTTTACCAGAAAATGTCAGTTATCATATAATGACCTAAAAAACTATCGATATATTTTTATTTGATGCATTTTATTCGCAGTTTAAAATGAGCATACGCTTACGAAATCTAGTCATTACTGACGACAACAATACTGTAACAGCAACAAAACAACCGAGAAACAACAGAAAATATAACTTGGCTGCAGCTGCTGCAGCGAATCTTAAAGCAGAAAATGACGAAAAAGAAAATAACTTGAACGCGTAAGTAATTTTATAATTTTACGTTCTTAATTAATAATTATAAACGTATAATATCATTTTAATACTAATCCGTCTTATCCCCTTATCCCTTCTCCCCTACTAGTATGTAGGTAGACATGAGGAGTTATTAATAAATAGTATAATATAAGTTACATTTATATAATTACATTTTTTGTAGGGTATTTACTCCACCCAAAAATAAAAATGAAAATGAATTACCGTCAGTTCCATTCTTTAAATTGGTAAGTAAATTATGTGTATATTTATTATTTATTATTTATTATTTATTATTTATTATTTATTATTTATTATTTATTATTTATTATTTATTATTTATTATTTATTATTTATTATTTATTATTTATTATTTATTATTTATTATTTATTATTTATTATTTATTATTTATTATTTATTATTTATTATTTATTATTTATTATTTATTATTTATTATTTATTATTTATTTTTTATTATTTATTATTTATTATTTATTATTTATTATTTATTGTTTATTATTTATTATTTATTATTTATAAATTCTATATAGTTCCGGTTTGCAACTCTGGTCGAGAAAGTCGCTCTGGTTATGGGGTTGTTTTTAGCAACTGTGATGTCTCTTGGAGTACCAGCTGTAACAATTCTTTACGGAGAATTCACAACCCTTTTGGCTGAAAGAGCAGAGAGCAGCATGGTCATTACGAAGACAATCCTTTTGAAATGGTTTGGAGGTGGAAGAGAACTGTAAGTATATTTTGATATTTAATACTAATCAGGTAGATTAAACACATCAGTTATCGATTTTGAGGCGAATCAGATCATAAATGGCAAAGTTCGTTCGCCATCTTGGAACAACTATATTGTCTTTCGTTTCTCAGCAAAAAAAAGAATACTTGTTTACCCCCTTCGAGAACTAGGGGTTACTTATTATGTATTTATTATTATGTATTATGTCTGGTATTATAAACGACCTTGCAAATTTGCAAGCTTGCTAACACTCTCAAATGAGATACCAAACTTATATGACAGTTCTGTTGAAGTTTTTTGATGAGTTTGACAGACGTTGTAAGTAAAAACCAACGGTATTAAAACAGTTGTGCTATTATGAAAATTATTTTATACGGTCAGAGTCGCCAACTGTGTTACAATACGTTGAAGTGTCACTGCTCTAAATTCCATAACAAATCCATAGATACTATCACAAAATTAAAACCTTATGTATCCAGTGCTTGCAAGCTTACAAATTTTGCTAGGTCGTTTATAATACCGGTCATTATTCATTTTTATAACTACTGAAATACCTTGATAGCTCTCAATCAAAGAGAGTAGTGTTATAATACAACTTTAAATGAAATACAGGGTGAATCCAACTGATTCAGAAATAAGAGATGCAATTTTGGAAGACTCCGCTGCTTTTGGTATAGCCAGTGCATGTATTTGTATCGCACAGCTACTGTTAGGAATAGTCTCAATATATTTACTTAATTTCGCTGCCCTGAGACAAATTGCAAGGATTCGTAGTCTCCTCCTGAGAGCGGCACTTACTCAAGACATGGCCTGGTATGATACACATTCGGGAAATAACTTTGCTAGCCGAATTACTGAGTAAGTTTGAAATTTAAATAGTTTAAAATTATAACTTATAATATATTTTCTTTTTAGAGATCTTGATAAAATGAAAGATGGTATGGGAGAGAAAGTCGGAATTTTCACTTATCTAGTTATGTCCTTCTTCTTTTCCGTGATAGTTTGTTTTATTTATGGTTGGAAACTAACATTAGTAGTGCTCAGTTGTGCTCCAGTAATTGTCATTACAACAGCAGTAGTCGCTAAAGTAAGTAAAATATATGAAAATAAATTTAAGATGTATAAAAGTAAATCATCTATTTTCGAATTAGTAATAATCTACAAAAAGACCGAAAGATAGACGTCATTGAGATTATGGTTGTAATTAATTAGCATGAAATTCCATTAAAATTTCGAGTTCGAATTTTCCATGATCACTATTATACTTTAGTATATAATCAGTACATTTTATTTATGTTGATAGGTTCAAAGTTCTTTAACAGCTAAAGAACTGAAATCATACGGACAAGCTGGAAGTGTAGCAGAAGAAGTTCTTAGTTCTATAAGAACAGTTATTGCCTTTGGTGGTGAACAAAAAGAATTAGATAGGTAAATTAAAATAATTATAAACATGGTTATATAATATTTATTTACAATATGCAGAATTCAAATTATTATGAGGATATCAACCATTTTTTAAATGTTTTTGTAGATACGGCGAACGACTTATTCCTGCAGTAGCTTTAGGTAAACGTAAAGGACTGTACACAGGAATAGGAAGTGGACTTATGTGGTTCATCATTTACTGCAGTTACTCCGTATCATTTTGGTATGGTGTAAAACTTATTCTTGAAGACCGAGGCGTAGAAAATCCCGAGTATACTCCTGCTGTTCTTATTATTGTAAGTAAACCAAGAGGACAAATATAGGTGTTCCGGTTGGGGATACATATATTTTAGCAGCTAATTCCTTGGCTCATTGTGAGTAAAAAATTGTTGGGAAGGGGGATCTTAATCTTTAAAACAAAGATTATCTTATAACTTCCAAAGTAACGTAACTAGAGCAACCACAATGAGTCAGTTTCATAGGTACCTAATTAACTAGGTCAGTATTATTGTTATTGCTAGCCGTTTCCAACTCAGAGTTATTGCTTATCAAAGAAAAAACAAACAAAAAATGAAAATGACATTTTTCTCCAAAAGATTCTATAATATGCGGTATTTTTTATCATTATTTTGGTGCGTCATAAGGTTACCTACAAATTCACTACACAAAATTTGGACCTGAGTCTTACAGTTTTTCAGTCATAAATTTATCGAAATTAATCCCCAAAGTGACTATTTTGCTACCTACTCTATTAAATGAAACAGTCATATATTTTTTTGTTTATAATTACATAATACTATTGTTAATGGTAATTTACATAACTTTAAAACTAGTTATAACTTATATTTTTTTACTCACAATGAGCCAAGAAAACAGTTCCTAAAATATATGTATCCCTAACCGGACCAACCTGTATATTAGAACCGAAAATCAGATTAATATGACAACTTTTCACAAGGGTAAAACAATAAACAAACGTACTAAATAAAACAAAAATCATAGAGTCGTTTTTATGATCATTCGCCAAGTTTGCTGAACAGACAAACTGATATATTTGTTCGAAAACGTATTTTATCGGATTTGGAACATAAAAATTTATAAAAAATATATTTTTGTAGATATTCTTTGGTATTTTAAACGCCGCCCAGAATTTAGGCATGTCTTCACCGCATATCGAAGCTTTTGGTGTCGCTAGAGGATCAGCAGCTGCAGTTTTTGATGTAATTGACCGAATGCCAGTTATCAACCCTTTAAGTGGTGACGGATTAAAACCGAATTCTATAATGGGAGAAATTGAATTCAAGGATGTTAATTTTCATTATCCTGCTAGACCTGATGTTACGGTAAATATACCTTTTGCAAATTGTACAAAAAATATTTACTAACAACTTTAAAATTTACCTTTAATACTATGAAAGATAAACAACATCAGAAATAGTTTGAGGCCATGGCCACACATGCCATTTTCAGTTAATACTGTGTGTACGGACAATACTTGTGATAGGAACCTTAGAATTATGACATGGATTATTATCAAACCATTAAAAACTTTTAATTCAATCAATGATTTATTACTGTCCTAAAAGAACTTACATCTTATGATTCTATTGTTTTTTGGGGGGACCTTACCAGACCTTCGTTTACTATCGTACAGTAAAAATGTCAATGTATTTATTTTAAAAAGAGTATTTATTATTATTTACATTGTTTTGTTTTACTTGCTAGACCTTAAATGGATTCAACTTGACAATCCGTCGTGGAGAAACCGTACATACATCTTATGATTTTTTTTCGGGGGGGGGGGGCGACTAACCAAACCTTCGTTAACTATCTTACAGAAAAAATGTTAAGGTATTTATTTTAAAACACCGCATTCTTTATATCGTTTTCTGTTACTTGCTAGACCTTAAATGGATTCAACTTGACAATCCGTCGTGGAGAAACCGTGGCACTTGTCGGTGCTTCTGGGTGTGGAAAATCAACTGCAGTTCAGCTCCTTCAGAGATTATACGATCCATCTTCTGGATATGTACTTATAGATGGTACCAGCGTTGACAAATTGAACGTCCATTGGTTGAGATCGCATATCGCAGCCGTTGGCCAAGAACCTGCCTTATTTTCTGGAACTATCAAAGAGAATATCTCGTATGGAGCTGATCCTGATTCAAAAGCGGAACTAACGCAAGAACAGATTGAAGCTGCAGCGTTACAAGCTAACTGTCATGAGTTTATTACAAAATTGCCTGATGGGTAAGTGTAAGAATAGTCAAAATGCTAAAACAATGAGTTGATAGTTTTAATTTCTAATCAGCATATTATCTATAAGATATAAATAGACATCATGAACTATGAATCACACAACATATTAATTTGTAATGTCATCACAACTATAAAATACCAATAGATTAATATTATTTTATCACCACTTCAAACAGATATGATACATACATTGGCGGAGGGGGAGCCCATTTGTCTGGAGGTCAACGTCAGAGAATAGCCCTTGCAAGAGCCTTGGTTCGTAATCCGGCTGTACTTCTCCTTGATGAAGCGACATCCGCTTTAGACGTCCGAGCCGAAGCAATAGTAACCGAAGCACTCAGGAAATCAGCAGTAGCAAGAGGTCGTACGACTCTCATTGTAGCGCATCGGCTATCTTCGGTGGCGTTTGCTGATCGTATAGTTTGTGTGAAAGATGGAAAGGTGGTTGAACAAGGAACGCATGCAGAACTTATGGAAAGTAAAGGAGTGTTTTATAACCTTGTTAAAGCACATGAAACACAGTTGGATGAAGAAATCGATATAGGTATGCTTGATTTATTCATTGTTGTTGTCTCAAAAGTAATTCCTACAGACAAGACTATTTTTTCTGTCCTAATTTAAAAGTCGATATTGCATTCAATTGAATTTACCTCGCCTTAGGCCATCCCTTTAAATTTGGTACTACAGGTGAGTGCCTGTTTTGTCCATGCATAACACCATTACTGTATAGACACCATGAAGAATTTATTATAGATCATAGGTTTTCATCTTATTGTTTTGTTGGTGAACCATACTATCGACCTAGGTATTTTTTTATTGAATACCTTTATCTTTAGGAAGCCACCATAGTCATCACAGTCACCATCATCAATTTAAACGACAGAACACTGTTGAGACAAGTAGTACTAGGTCTTCATTATCTTCAATTTCAAATGAAGTTCCTAGTGAGGATGCCGATGATGAAAGTGATGCATCTCCTTCAGAATTTTCTTTCCGTAGAGTAATGGCAATGAATTGGCCAGAGTGGCCATATATTTTAATCGGATGTTTATCATCTATAGCAGTAGGAGCTACGTTTCCAACTTTTGCGATTATATTTGGTGAAATTTATGGCGTAAGTATATTACTTCATTGTGTAATGTTACAAATAATTCATGTCTAAAATAAGAATTTTATTGGTTGTAGTTATTCGTTATTGAGAAGTCCGTGACCAAATCCAACTCTTCTCAATTCTCTTCGTCGTGGTTGGTATTCTTACCGGTGTAGGAACATTCTTACAAATGTACAGCTTCAATGTAGCTGGAGTCAAGTTGACTGCGAGATTACGTGAAAAGACATTCGTTGCATTTCTAAGACAAGAAATGGGATGGCATGATCTACCAAGAAATGGAGTTGGAGCATTGTGTGCTAGACTTGCTAGTGATGCTGCAAATGTCCAAGGAGCGACTGGTACGAGGATTGGATCTAGTCTCCAGGCCTTTTCTACTTTAGGTAATTAAAATAAATTGAATTTGAGTCCGATGTAGGTAACTTTGTAGTAACAAAAGCTTTACTTAAATAAAAACATCAATGTTCTTTTTACAGGTATAGGAATAATAATTGCGTTTGTCTATTCCTGGAAAATGACCCTAGTCTCCTTAGTCTGCATTCCACTTGTATTTGGTGGTTTGTATCTAGAATCAAGAATGATGGGAAGTGAAGGAATAGTAGAGAAGAAAGCTATGGAGAGTGCGACCAAAATTGCGGTTGAAGCAATTTCTAATATTCGTACTGTTGCTAGTCTTGCTAGGGAAGAGACCTTTATTGAACGATATATGGTTGAATTGAGGAAGGTCAACAAGTCACTTAGAAAGAAATCTAGATTACGTGGACTGGTCTTTACTTTAGGTCAAGTTGCACCCTTCTTGGGATATGCTTTGGCTTTGTATTATGGAGGTACCCTAGTTGCCAATGAAGGACTGAATTTCAAAAACGTTATAAAGTTAGTTAATATTGATATTTTATATGTTACCGTAAACTCGGGTTACTTTAGCCTTCGCGAGTGTTTCAATTCCCGATTTTCCATTAAGTACAATTTAAATCATATATAGCACTATGCTCTTCTATTGTGATCGCGAACAAAAAATAATAATAACTCACATGGAATAAAGTAACCCGAGTTTGCCGTATATTATTCATGCAATACTTAAAAAATTCATCAATTGTTTTCAGGGTATCCGAAGCCTTGGTTTTTGGGGCCTGGATGTTAGGACAAGCTTTAACTTTTGCCCCTAACTTTAACATGGCTAAACTATCAGCTGCAAGGATATTCAAACTCCTCGACAGAGTCCCTTTCATCAATTCAGCTCCTACGTTACCAGAAATAGACAAATGGGTAAGAAAATCAAAATATATCTAACCAAACAATATCTTATAATAATATTATTTCAGAAATCTGACGGTTCTATCGTTTACAAGGACATACAATTTCACTACCCCACGCGACCTAGCATAGAGATCTTGCAAGGCCTGAATCTTAAAATATATCCAGGACAAACAGTTGCACTTGTTGGTCCTAGTGGGTGTGGAAAATCTACGTGTATTCAATTGTTACAGCGTCTTTATGACCCAGATCTTGGATGTGTTGTAAGTATTTTCAATTTTTTGAAACCACATCTATTTGCTAGTAGTATTGTTACAATTTATTTATTTCTAGACATTATCTGATAAAAATATTCGAAATGAATTGTCATTACCCAACTTGAGGAAAGAAATGGGTATCGTTTCCCAAGAACCAACGCTTTTCGACAGAACTATTGCAGAGAACATAGCGTATGGAGATAACAGTAGAGCAGTAACTATAGAAGAAATAATTGAAGCAGCTAAAAAATCGAATATCCATAATTTTGTCAGTGCTTTACCAAAGGTACGGCATAAAAGTATAGTTCAATTTATAATTGCAATATTAATATAAAAACTATTTTAACAGGGTTATGATACCAGGGTTGGAGCTAAAGGTGCTCAATTATCTGGGGGACAAAAACAAAGAATTGCTATTGCAAGAGCCTTAGTTAGGAATCCAAGAGTTCTTCTACTGGATGAAGCAACATCTGCTCTTGACAACCAGAGTGAAAAGGTAACCTTTTTCATATATGTATATTTATATTCATAACTATTTCTTTAATACGAATATGGTTGACCCCAGAAAACTGACAATTCGAGAAATCGCCAAGGGCGTACAATACTTGTTTAAACTCAGGTTAATATGTTTTTTTTTACTCGGAGATAAAAATAACATAAAAATGAATCGTAAATCAAAGTCGTGACTGTATGGGGCTCACCCTAACACTAAAACTATAAAAAAAGAAAACACATCAATATGAGTTTTTCATTGAACCTTTAAAGTAAAGTCGGTATATATGGAACACCATTCATGTTTTAGATAAGAAAACTATGATAATATTATTTAAAAACAGCACTTATCGTTTCATTGGACAGAGAATTTAATCTTTTTAACGAGATGACATACTAGTACTCCAAACACTGGCATGTCAACTGACAATGTTATTTAGAGGTGTAAGCTTAGATACATATTAATTTTGTCTTTATAAAATGTAGAATGGAGCAACAAAAGGAGGTGTCCATATAACCCGCCTGGTCCATATATATCGACTTTACTCTATTAATTAAGGCATTTTTGGATATCATTTGTTTTTATACTCAGCAATTCTCAAAATGTTTTTCAACACTTTCTAGATCGTCCAAGAAGCTCTTGATTTAGCTCGGGAAGGTCGCACTTGTATAATAATTGCCCATAGATTAACTACGATCCAAAATGCAGACGTCATTTGTGTCATAGATAAAGGAAGAGTTAAAGAAGCTGGGACACATAATCAATTATTGGCTAAAGGAGGATTGTACACAAAACTTCATACTTTACAACTCAATGCGGTATCGTAGAGTTATAAGAGGATATCGGATTTCCCACTAACAATTAAAAAACAATTGATTTTAGATTGCAGTATAAAAAATGTGGGATGTTTAAAAAATGGCTGGAGAGGAACAAGTTTTAGTTTTTATTTTATTTTATAAACGAAATATATGTAGATATTTAGTTTTTATATTGAGATGATGAATCTTGCACATTGATATAAAATATACTTACTTATACTATATGTATATTTCATATACATTGGTATAAGAAAGTAAAAATTATAAAAGAAATGTAAATATTTTATTTTTATATTGAGATGAATCTTTGTTATAGAGAAATATCTATAAAATATTTAAAAATTCGTACGTAGCTATAATTAGTAGATAGGATATTTATCAATATGATATTATTGTAAGTATTTATAATTGATACTTATTGATTATACAGTGTAAAGTACCTACTTAGTATTTATAATTTATATTATTTATTGTAATATATTTTTTTTATTGTTTGTATTTCATATAAAAATTATAAAAATAATTTTTTTTTTCTAATTATTTTCATTCCTTTTTTCTACTTTATTAAATTGAATAGCAAAAGGGGAAAAAATCAAAAATAATTCTCAAGCTTTAGATCAAAATAAACATTTTTTGTGATCTCTGTACTTCTCTCTCTTTTTCCTCTTCTAAATTCTTAAAAGTCCAATGTACTACAATTATTCAAAAAAATCATTTCATAATTCAGACGAAAAAAGTTGTTCGTTATTTTACGGAAAATAAGATTACGTAATAAAAAAAAATTCTCATGTCAATTTTTAATCCTGATAATACTATTCTGACCCATTTTTGTCGCTCCTAGGTTTTGCCAACCCCTAGCTGCGTCACTAAAATATATCTACCTTGTTTCGGGTCTTTATGGACACCAGTAGTATCCAATTCTAACAAAATGACTTTGAACTGCTTAACTTTGTGAACCGCGAACTTAGTGGCGTAACCAGCGTGGGGGTGCCTGAGCCGATGCTATACCGAATTTTTTTTAGCAGTTTGAAATCTTTGAATCCTTATACCTTTTGAAAAAATTAAGTTTATAAATGCCCACTATAATTAAATATATTACAATATACCTACATCAAATAAAACAATTGAACTCGTCACGTGTTCCGAGAAAGAAAGTCTTCTGTAAACTCTAAGGTTGTGAGAGTCCTGATGACGACTTTCCGTGAAGTCGAAACACGTATCGAGTGGCATTGCTTTAATGAGGTTAAAGTGTATATGTAAATTTAATTTTACTTACTATTCTAAAAAACCTCCTGTTTAATTCAATATACATGTATTATATTATTAAGACAATAAAATTAATGATCTAAAGCAGGACCCACACATGAGGAAGGACTGACAGAACTCCAAGGCAAAAGAGAGTCCGATATAAAAAAAGGCCAATCAAATATTTCTATGATATTTTTGTCATATTGAATGACCTAAAAATAGGTCACTCAAAATAACTGAAAAAAATCTTTCTTAAGGAGCCCGACAACAAGTTCCAGTATAGGGGCCTGTGAAAGGATGTGATGGCCCATATCTATGTACCTTCTGACGGTGGCGTTAATACAAATTTCAGGGTTCTGGAACATTTTTATGGTGAACCCTTCAATCTATTGAAAGTAATTTGATCTGATCGATTGTTCGGTATGTCTGTCCGTCTATCTGAATATCTACATTTTTTAAGAACGTTGCTCCATCGCCCCCCCCCCCTTCCTCTTATTATCGTAATTAATGAAAGAAAAATTTTGTCAAAATTCCGTGATATTTAAAATAGGAAATATATAGAAGAATAATATAATGAATCTTATGCGGTGTTTACACCGAGAAAACAAAACAGTAACACAGTGTTTTATTGCCAAAAAAGCAATAAACCCTATACATTTTTAAATAGGTACGACTTGGTACGAAGTATTTTAAAAACACGATGTTTCTGTTTTGTTTTTTCGGTGTAAACACCGCATTACAGAGATAAAGTTTTTGATGTTTGGATATTTATTTGTCAGCCAGATGAAATAATAAATTTTTAACTGGCTAAATAATATTAAAACTGATTGTCGTAGACTTGAAATTAATTAATAAATACTTTAGTCGAGTCACGAACTTCTTTATTAGCTCGCACTGAGTCCCCTGAAGCTGAGTGCCTCTGGCATATTCCAATCCAGCCACACTATAGTCACATCCCTGCCTATTGTTACCAACATTGAAAAAAAACTTCCAAGTAAATGCACAATGCTTCCTCGTGTTAAATTCACCAAAGTTAGTTAATAAACAATTTATTCTTAGTAACATTTCTTGTGATGACTGCAAATGCTTAAATCCTGATTCTTTGGGTCTTGTGATTGATATTATTCGCACGCATGACTATACATCAGAAATTGATCATCCATTGTATGAGTTATTTGCTGTTACAAGACGTGCAGAACTTTTTATCATGGAGAATTTAAAGAGTGAAGGCCACAGTGATGGTATAGTCAGGATTTTGTCTCAAAAATTGCGGGAAGAAATTTGTTTCACTTGGTTACATTGCACGGATCATTCAGAAATAATCAAAGACAGATTTCTGTTGAGTGTCTGTAGAATGTTTATTCACATATTCTGCAGGAATAGAAACATTGCCTTGAAAAGACACAGGATACACTGATTTTTTAAATATATTTCTTAAACCTTATTAGCTAATTTATTTGTCATACATGATTTAATATATTTTTATTAAACTTTTATTTAATTTTAATCATTCTGTTAAAAAATATTAATTTCAAAAGATATTTCATGATAGTTTATTTTTTAATTTATTGTATCAGTTTAAAATGCCATGTACTTATATTGAACTTTAAATAAGTTATTCAATCGAACTTGGTTGTAACGAGCACCAGAGAATTAATAAAAATGTTCTATTACTCTCTATATTAGTGATGATAAATTGCAATTGATTTTGAGATTTATATTTGTTTTAAATAGAGTTCATACCTTTAATTTTGTATTTTCTTGTAGTGCGTTCATTATATGAATCATTATATACTGGTATGGGAATATGTGTAAATTAGAATCATGACTTGTTATTTCCCTTCTCGTTGCAAACATGTTTGATTATACTTTAATTTTTCAATTATTTAATTTTTTATCAATCTATACTATTATTTGCTTCTTTAAATATTTTCACTTTAAATTTAATATAGACATTATATGGAATATTAGCAACATACTTGCATTGAATACTTGAAATACTTCTATATTATTAATTATATATTATATTTATTTTATATTGTATTAATTATAGTAAATATTTTAATTAATTTAACATTTTTTTTGTTTTTCCAATTTATATAATATATGTTTGCATGCTTTTTTGAAAAATATGATAATAAATACCTATTTGTAAAAATATTTTGTTTAATTTCAAATATTTTCATTACAGATTTACAGTTTAAATGCAAAATATTGTAAATACAATAAATTATATCTTATTTAGTGACATATTTTATTGTAGTTGCAATATTTTGCATCTAAACTGTTGAGTATAAAATAAAATACTTATATATTGGAATGAAAAGGGATTTGAATTTCGCGCTTCGGAATGGTATAGTTTTCGCTCGCATTACCAGGTAGAAGCACATATTGCGGTCAAAATTTTTTAACGAAGAGTTGAACCCTCGTTGGTAGTGCTATATGGCCGTTGACCAATCAGCGTTGGCGGGGGAATTGACGTCACCAGGCGGATGTATTTGTAATTTAAATTCACCAATCAACGTTGAGGTTGGCACGGTGGTGGGGGCCCCTCTCGACGTCGGCAATACGGCAATTCATGCGGTTCAATTACCAACTTCGTTGGTTAATCAAACGGTGAGTGTATAATAGCTGTCTATACTATTTATACTATATACTTGACCATAGTAGTCTATATATCTATTTTGTGAATTGTTGAGAGTTTTAAAAGTGTAGCAATTTGTGAAGGATAACTAAACTTTCTATACGTGAGTAAATACACAAATTAAGTTAATATACAGTGCCTTCCAAAAGTTCGCGGCCACCTAAATTATGATCATTTGAACATTTCTATTAAGGTTGTTGTTCACTAAAATCGATCACTACAGAATTTGTTAAAATTTTAATATTGTGTTAAGTAAGCTAGTTCGCATTTATAAAAAAAATTTCAGGTCAGTTTACCATTTCGTTTATTAATTATAAACGTGCAAAGTTGGCCTCTTATACATTGCAAGCATAGGGATCAACTTGGAATACGATATTCATTTAATTCGTGTATTAAAACTAAACGTCAGATTGTAACCAAAAACGGATATGTTATAGATTGGTAATTAAGGAATGTGTATATAAAATTTTAGAATGATTTACCATCTCCTTAAATAATTATTAATTTTTAACTTTGATAAATTCCCGAACACATGACGTAAATATACGATATGGCAACAGCGCATTCGGCGCGATCTTATAAAAACGTGGTATTGAAAACTGACGCGCGTTGTAAATATCAAGTGATTATTGATTACATTTAATGTTTTTATTTATAATAATAATAGTTACTATTGTTATTATAATAATTACTATTGTCAGCAACAATAATAATTATAATATTGTTAAAAATGAATCTTCTATTCTTGTCTAATATTATAAATTGTTGCCAGATCTATTTGTTCTTTTTTACCGACATATCAAAACCCTGTAGTTCATGCTAAATTTCGCTAGATGCCACGACTTTCAGTGAACAACAACCTTAAGATTAGGTTAAATGTATTTTCAAAAATGTTATAAATTAAAAAAAGACAAATCTGACGTTTATCAGTAAGTCGTGTCATCATTGGGTCAAAAAATGTAACTTGTTTTTTTTAATTTCAATAATGTATTCAAAATATTCAAATTAAAAGAAGAGTTTTTTGAGAATTTTTAGACACGATGACACAACTTGTTGATAAACGTCAAGTGGGAACACTAAAAATCAACTTGTTGAGATTAAACTTTTTACTGTAGAACTTTGAAGATTTATTGATCAAAAATAATGTTCTAAAATATTTTTTGAAAATTTGCATTATTTAAAAAGTTATAAACAAATTAATTTTTATGTACAATTTTTTTTAAATTGCGATTTCTCAGTAACTATTGAATAAAAGTTAATGAAATTTTTATGATAGGTCTAAAAATAATTCACAATTTAGATGAAATAAAGTTTTCGTAAAATTTTAAAAATTATTTATAAATAATACATTCTTTAATAAACAAATAGAAATTTAACCAACCTCTGGTATAGATAGAAACAAATTTTGTATACAGTATTGTTCTTTATAATCTACATAACTTTATCACGAAACAAATTTTTAGTACATTTCATAGCAAAAAAAGTGACGAGTGTTTAAGTGCCGTCAGATAGACGCGCGGCGCGCTGCCGCGCGAGACACATGGACGCGTTCACTGCCTCAAACTACTCGTTTAATCATCCTTAATATAGGTATATAAAGCTCAACGTCTGTCTGTCTGTCTGTCCGTTTGTGTGCTTATCACTCGAGAACCACTTATCCGAATTACGTGATTTTTTTTAATTCATAGGTACATTCTCTGGCCAGGTTATAGGCTATATTTTGTTACGTTAGGTAACATAACAACTAAGCAGTGACGATAATAGTAAATCAAGTCGGAAAACATTTTACCATCGGCACGCTGTTTTGCAATACGCTGCCTAAACCGTTGAAAGTAGAACAAAATGATGTATTAAAGAACTGTGTAGAATCAAAAGTTCTACAATAAAGTCCGCGACACCGTATGTCTAACTTTTATATTTAAGCCACAATGACTGCTTTTATGTTACAAAGAAAACATAAAATATTTGGGTTCGGTTTATATGGACTTTTGACCTGCAAAACTTCAATCCTTATCGAAATAAAGGATTTCATCGTCATAAGTTCTTAATGTAGATATAATTTACCTTTTACAGAATCCAATTTGGTCTTTTGGTTTAGGAAATAACGTGTTATATACATATAATAACATATTATTCGCGACAATCCGCGCGAACTATGATAAAGAGACGCGCGGAGTGAGGGGAGATACAGCGCTCGGCTAGCAGTTGTTTATTTTGCGCAGGGCAGAGGGACAGGCCAGTATTCTTTTGATTGTCAATTGTTTAATTTGTTTTCAATAATTAAGTTTTAAATTTAAATAGAATAAAAATTATTTTTACTTTTTGTTCTGATTCGCTTTTGTTAGGTAGGTAATTTAAGTGTTGTTTGGTTTTTATTAGAAAAATAACTAATCGTGTTTATACTTAATTCAACTATATTTTTTTTTAATTCTAAACAATAATTCCGTAGTCCACGCGAGCGAAGCTGCACGGGCCCAGCTAGTTCTCATATAAAGGTAATTAGCTAATATATAAATTTTATAGAAGAATAATATTTTTGAGATTGAAATATTGTTAATATTTATTACATTATTCATAAATAGACTTTTTATACAACATTGTTTGAATCCTTATAAAGAAATCTTACAATTCAAATTTTTCTTATCGGATAGCTTGAAGTAGTGAAAATGCCGGGTCCATTTTACTTTTTTTGTTGTAAAGCGTGATTCCAATGTTTTTTTTGTGTTCATCGTTTTCATCCGATGAAGTAAAGTCAAAATGAATTCTCTATATGGTGTAATAAATTTATAAAATTATATTTATTTTTAATGAATGTATTAAATGAAAGGCATATCGAGCCAGTTTACTGAATACGCAAATCACCAATAGGAGAATTTTTTTTTTAATAGGCATAAGAATCTTTTCACAAAATTCATTTTTATTTTTCTTCATCAGATGAATACGATTAACACAAAAAAATATTGGAATCACGCTTTACTAAAGCAAAAACAGTAAAATGGACCCGGCATTTTCACTACTTCAAGCTATCCGATAAGAAAAATTTGAATTGTAAGATTTTTTCCTAAGAATTCAAACAATGTTGTACAAAAAGTCTATTTATGAATAATGTAAATAAAATATTAACAATATTTAAATCTCAACAACATTATTCTTTTATAAAAGGACCCCGCAGAATCCTTATGGGAAAGGGGTTTCGGTCAAACTCTATGAAACTTTGGATTATGATAGTCCTTGATGAGTAGATCAAAAGTGCCAATGGACACTAAGTCCTAAAAACTCAAACTTTTATGATATAGCCCTCTGAATTTGGGAATCATGATTGTCTTTAATTTACAAATTTTTTTTGTAGAACCTTAAATTTCGCTCAACTTTTTGTATGTGTTCCCAAAGACATCTATAATCGATTGCCACCATAAAAAAGTCAACTTTTCAATTCATTGAGAAATGACAACACTTAAATCTTATTGTTACGTTTTTTTAATTATAAACAAATCCATTTGTTTTATAATAAAAAATTGCCATTGGCTAAAGAATTTAAAAGTTTACTTTTTTATGGTGACAATCGGTTATACCATATAAGTCTTTGGGAACACAAACAAATAGTTGTGCGAATATTAAGGTTCTACAATTTTTTTTATGGTAAATTAAAGGCGAGCATGATCTCCAACTTTAGAGGGCTATATATCTAAAAAGTTTGAGGTTTTAGGACTTAGTGCCCATTGACACTTTTAATCTACTCATCAAGGACTATTATAATCAAAAGTTTCAAAGAGTTTGACCGAAACCCCTTTCCCATAAGGTATCTGCGGGGTCCTTTATATATTAGCTAACTACTTTTATATGGGAATGATTAAACGAGTAGTTTGAGGCAGCTATACGCGTGAACGCGTCCGTGGGCCTCGCGCGGCAGTACGCCGCGCGTCTATCTGACAGTACTTAAACACTCATAACTTTTTTTTTCTATGAAATGTACTAAATTTTTTTTCGTAATAAAGTTATATAGATTTAACAGAACAATACAGTACAAAAATTTTGTTTCTATCTATACTAGAAGTTGGTTAAATTTCTATTTGTTTATTAAAAAATGTATTATTTATAAATAATTTTTAAAATTTTTATGAAAAGTTTTTTTTATCTAAATTGAGAATTATTTTTAGTCCTACCATACCACTTCAGAAAATTTGACTCTTTATAACATTTTTGAAAATGCATTTAACCTAATCTCAATATAAATGTTCAAATGATCATAAGTTAAAAAAATCGTAGAGACCTCGGCGATCCCGCGTTGTTTTCATCTCGGTAAACCTTTTGGAACGAGCCCCCACTCAACCCCATGTGCAATTTAAGATTTCTTTGCTCCCCCTTCCCCCACCTCACAGGGATATGCAGGTGGGTGTTTTTGTCGTTAAATAATAGACTAGGTAATCCCATTTTATCTATATGAATTTCAATTCAATATTCCAAACCATTCAAAAGTTATTTAGGTGGCCCCGAACTTCTGGAAGGCACTATACCAAATTTTAGACGCACTATAAGATTTTATGTAAAATGTTAATTATCAGGTGATACTATACAGCTTTATTGTTTTTACTAGATACAATGTATATTTTTTTATTATCCACTTAATTATCTATTTTTTAACACAAATAAAACATCATCATTATAGAATAAATATGTATTTATTAACTCTTGAAAAAAAAAATGAAATTAATGTAATTAAATGTTAATATTTAATTATTTTGCTCTTCCAAAAAAGCTTTAACAGACCATGCAGGAAGCTCCATCTTGCATAAAAATGAATGTTTAAATATAAATATTAAAGTACTGCATATAAACTCATAAAAACATTTAATTATTAAAAAACTACAGTGCGCATAGACATAAAGAAATGGACAGCGCATCTGACTCGTAAAAAGAGCCGTGTCAAATGAGAGAGACAGATGTTTGGAAATCATATATGTTATTTTCCAAAAGACTTGCATCTCTCTCTCACTTACAGAACAAATGTTACACCCATGTTACACCATTATGTTAAATACGAATGCGCTGTCTATATCTCTATGTCTATGACAGTGCGTCTAATAATTTGGCCAGGGACTGTATGTTTCATTAATAAATTACTGTTCATTTTACAGAAAATGTCAGAAGTGAGCATAGATGTATTAAACGATGACTGTTTGCTACAAATATTGGAACTATTGGTACTTAAAGATAGAGTTATAGTTGAGAGAGCTAGTAAACGTTGGCATAGATTGTGTCGTCAGTTATGGAGATCTACAAAAACACTTTATGTAGGAGGATGTGTACCTCAATATTATTCATTTGGTTTTGGAAATAAAAATACAGATGTATTAGAACCTCTTTTAAGGTTATGTGGTAGAAATCTCAGATCTCTAGCTATTTCTGATCAATTTGAAAATAATATAGTTGATTTAATTGAATTGATCACAGAGTATTGTGACTCCCTCGAGAGTTTTACATTAGATGGTATGTATTAAATATAGTAAACTCACTAACACAAATATATTTATATTAAGATCAACAACACCCCTTAAGTCAGAGGTTTCCAAACTTTATGTAACTACGCCTCCCTTTAAAAGAAATTAATCTCTGGCGCCTCCATATTTTAAAAAGGTATAAAATGTATTTTTTTTGCGTGTAAAATTTATTTTTAATGCGATGAATTAAAAATAATCAAGTTTATTAGCACAAACTTCATTAAATCTAGGTCTTATTAAGGGGAGTGAATTTTTTTATGATAATTCTATCAGTTTTGCTTTTTCAATAATAGTTGTCAGTCAAAAACTACCATAGGTGGTCATTCACTCGTTAATCCGTTAATCGTTAATTAACGAAGTTAACAACATGCTTAACGGATTAACTTTTAAGTTAACTCAAAAAAATGTTAACGCTTTTGTTATAACTTTAGTCCGTTACATTGGTTATTTGATAACAAGTACATAAGAAAGTTGTCGAAATAGCAAAAAAAGGCCTTCAAACATTTTTGATGGTTAACTTTTAACGGTTAACTTTAACTTTCGTTAATTTTTCGGTTAACTTTAACTTCCGTTAAAAATTCGTAATTTTAACGCTTTAACGATTAACGAAGTTAACTTTTTTATTAACAAATTAACGATTAACGAAGTTAACATTTCGATTAACTGTGCCCACCTATGAAAACTACACAGTAACGTCTCTTTCAGAAACAGATAGTATGTAGATCTTGGCTTCTGGGTGTAAGCCGCGTCGATTTGGTCATTTTACTGGCCAACGTTTCGTCACACATTGCAGTGGACATCTTCAGGGCTCTTGTTACAGTGCACTGTAAGAAGAGCCCTGAAGATGTCCACTGCAATGTGTGACGAAACGTTGGCCAGTAAAATGACCAAATCGACGCGGCTTACACCCAGAAGCCAAGATCCATTTCAAGATCACCGCGGAAGCCTGAAGACTTGTAGATAGTATGTATATATGTATACACAAATAATGTTGTTATAAAAGTTTATTTATAATTATATATTTTTTATTTATATACCTAAATGTGATGTTATGAAAATTAAATTTCTGTTATACTTTTTGCGCCTCCCTTTGCACTAGTCAGCGCCTCCCCAAGGAGGCGCGCCTCCCAGTTTGGAAATCACTGCCTTAAGTTGTGAATTATCTGTAGCTAAATTCACCAAACAGACACGGAACAAAAAGTGTTTGAACTGAAATAAAATTAAAATTTTTAAATCGGAAAACATTTTTTTTTTAATTTGACCTAACCTAACAAATTGTTTAGAATTACAATAAATAAAGCACTTCCTGCAAGTTCTCTCATTTACCGTGTATTAAAAACTTTATTTTAAATGTCCAATTATTCAAAAACCGCACATCGAATATTTAAAAAATAATAAAATATATGAATAAAATGCTCGATTTTCTGTCTGTCCGTCCGTCTGTCTTCCACCGCGAGAACTCGGCCCACTGATCACCAAAAGATCTCGGGTTTTCGCTAAATGGTAGATCTGTGGTTCTAGTTTAGCCCATTTTAAGAATGTTTCCGGTCATGACCCCCCCCCCTAAAAATTATATATTGCTTCATGTACCTCGTTGGATTCGGGATTAATTCACGAATCGACTGGCAATGGTATTTTTTTAGTTGTGTCAAGTGGGTTGCGCGGAAACACCCAAGGTTATAAAGACAAGGTAAGGTAGCCTGGTTAGCACCTTGACCAATCAGCGATGGCGCGGGATTTGACGTCACCACGAAGAGATATTCAAATGTCATAAATGCATAATTGAGTATAAATTACAAAAAATTACTTTATTTATTCTTGTTTTCGTATTTTTGATATTTTATCAACACATACCATCAAAGAAGTATAAATTCGACATTGCAAAATCATTAAAAGCTGTCAGAATTACAAAACGTATTGCCAACTTAAGAATAGTAAATATGATGTTTCCCGAGAAGACCAAATTGTCTGAAACAGCTTCTTTATGATTTTTCAATGTCGAATTAGTACTTCTTTGATGGTATGTGTTGATAAAATATCAAAAATACGAAAACAAGAATAAATAAAGTAATTTATATTTAATTATACATTTATGACATTTGAATATCTCTTCGTGGTGACGTCAATTCCCGCGCCATCGCTGATTGGTCAAGGAGCTAACCAGGCTACCTTGTCTTTATATACCTTGGGAAACACCTACGTGTGGGTTTTGATAAATTTTTATCTATACCTACATTTATTTAGGGGGTATAGTATAACCTTAATGTTTCTATTGCAGGTTGGAATATAACAGATCCAGAAATTGAAAAGTTTTATCTAAAACTTCATTCTTTAACAAAAACAAAGTTAAATTGTGTAACAATTACTGAAAACCAACTAGAACACATATTTACTTCTCAACCAAAACTAATGTATCTAAAATTGCTTGGTATATATACATTGAACAATTTAAACTTTGATAAACTTAATAAAGATGTGGTATCTATTTCTATAATTTACTGTAGACCTTTAAATAATGATTTTATAATTAGTTTAAACAAATTTAAACATTTAAAAAAATTACAAATTTATACAGAAGAAACTTTGAATCTTAATGAGCTTTGCAGGGAAATTCCACAAATTGAATATTTAACAATTGAAAGTTACGAGTGTGAAGATGGTGAATTATGTGAGATTTTTGTCTTAAAAAATCTTCGCTCATTGAATTTAAACTTACCTGTTTCAATTAGTGATAACACTATGACGGACATGGTTAAGAATTTACCTTTATTGGAAGATATAGAATTTGGAAATTATGTTGATTATTCTTTCGTAACAAATGAAGGGTTACATAGATTGAAAAAAATGCCAAAGTTAAAAAGAATCAAAATCTCTGATGTTGTAAATTGGGCAAGAATTGTACAATAATTATATTTAATTTATTTCGATTTAATTAGGAATTAGAAAATGTTCATGTAAATGTAAGTAATGTTTTTGAAATAATAAATGTATTTTTCAGTAGTGTGTTTTTTTTTTATTTATGTTACCGGTATAGTATGTAATTCAGGCATTAGTAATTAAAAACCAGAGCTTACAAACTTCAAAATGTTTTTTGAATGATCATTTTACGTTTATTTTTAACAAAGATATGGTAATTTGAATTTTATCAAAACAAATCACGAAAAAAAAAATTTTATTTTAAAAAATTTGCTAGTTAAATTAATTGAATCTATTTGGGATCTGAAAAAATCGTTTAAACATTATGTTAATAATTTAAGAATGAAGATTAATTAATTATTGTATTACAGAAACAGTTAGGTTACATAATAATTTATTTTATATTATTACTTAAATGAGAATTAACGTATTATTTATCTATAAGTGTTTATCCTTAAACACTCATATATCAACGTACAGCCCAAACCTCTGGAACTAAAAACGTGAAATTTCATAGGTGCCTTCCTTTTATGATATAAGCACCCACTAAGAATGTTTTTTTCGAAATTCGACCCCTACGGGGTTAAAACAGGTTGTCAAATTTTTAAAAATAATCAGGAATCCTCATAGTTTCTCCACGTCCGTACGTCCTTCTTGTAAAAATTTTGACAGAATAAGATGAAATTTGGTATACGGTCGTAAATTGATGACCAAAAACAGGAAAGATTTTTGAAAAAAAAATTTTTTTAGACCACCTTTTCATAAAATGAAAAGTGTTTTAAAAAAAAATCACCTACCCCATTGAGTGGAGTGTCGTTAGAAAGGTCTCCTAAAATGCAACAAAAAATGTAACAGTACCTTTTGATTTTAACCCTTTAATCACGATGTATTTTCTCTCCAAAGTCATTATAAAAGCATAATTTCTAAAGTATTAATTCAAAAAATCTGAAAAAATTCCAGAAGCTAGATTTTATTTAGTACTTTCACTGAAAATTATAACGAACATTGTCAAAAATATTCCATAGACTGAAAAGTGGACTCAATTTTTTTTTCATTTACGCCATTGAATGGGGTGTCATTGTATAAGTCTCCTAAAATGCAATAATAAAAATTAAATGACTTTGATTTTAACTCTTCAGACACGAAAATTTTGAAATAACTTTTTTTATGGATCGTATAGTGAGAGTGATTACGGAACCCTATCATATGCGTGCCCAACATGCACTTGCCCGTTTTATTTACATTATTATACACATGTACATAGGCGTCGACTTTTCGTTTCACCTGGAGGGGCGACATTTTCATAAGTTTTTTTTTTGGAAGGGAGGGATAAAAATTTCCTTAAAAAATGTGCAATACCCAACTTTCGTAATAACGACCAAATGATCACAATGATATTTAAAAAGAGGAAATAAAGCTTAAAATTAGGGATGTACCGGAACTGGTATTTTCGATTCCGGCCGGAACCGGAATTACCGGAATTCACAAAAAAATTCCGGCCGGAACCGGAATTTCTTTCAAAAAATTATATTTCAATTCATAATGATAATACAATAACTAAAATGTTATAAATATGCTCTATATACATAGATTATCATCATAAATTAATATAATATTATTTTATATTGTATTTCTTAAAGATTAGGGGGAGTAGAGTCTTACATTATATTATAAAACATAGTATTTCTACATATCGTGTGATTTTTACAGCTTTATAAGGTGTTTTAAATTGTTTATATATCATTCGTTCTTTTCTATCAAATGTTTTTGAAAAAACATGACTACAGTATTATTTAAAAAATGCAGAATAAGTCTTATTTTATAGTTATTATTCCAAAATTTTAGAAAATCTTTAGTTTATTATTGAACAATTAATCTCTAATTTATTAACAGTTGAATGTCCATAATCCGTAATATAATGACTTTTTTATTAATATATTTAAAGTCAATTAATGCTAAAATTTCAATCATATTATGATAAAACAAATAATAAAAAACTGCTTTTTTGTTACGGAATGATTTTTTCATTATAAAATGTTATTTATTCATAATTATATTATTTTTGAATTTCTTAGTAGAAGGAAATAACAAAATTTAAAAATTCCGGCAAAATCGGCCGGAATTTAGTAGTTCCGGCCGGAACCGGAACCGGAATAAAATCGTGGATTCCGGCCGGAATTCCGGCCGGACCGGAATTCCGGTACACCCCTACTTAAAATCTACCTTAGAATTCTTTAAAAAAATATTTTCATTTGCATTTTAAAAAGTTACTTAACTTTTTTTGCGCCAAAAAATTTCAGAAATACAACTAATCATGCGTGCAGTGTTAAAAAATTACAATTTTTTTCATCAAATTATTGAAGTTTGCTGCTAAAATCATCGTAAAACTTATTGGATAACGCTAATACCAACGATAGGTACAGCATTCATTATTTATAGTGTTAGTGGAGTCATATAACCGGAATTTTGTATTAAATAAAACAATCTCTCCTTACAGCGATTTTATGATTTTAAAATGTTCTAGAGATCAATAGGAGTTCATAACTGATTTTGTGGATTTGTCCGTTTTCCGCGCGGTACTTTTTTCAGGACTTTTCCAGAAAATCATCATTTTTTCCATTTTTTTGTTTGTTTTTTACTTATATCTCAGCTTTTACTTAATGTATTTTGACAAAAAAAATATGTGGTTACGCGTAAGGAACCCCTCTATCGATATGTGAGGTGCGGAATACTCGGACTTAAATTATAACCTCAAAAAAAATTATATACTGCGGTTATCACAGATTTTTCATTTTTTTTCAATAACTTTGCAAAAAATAAAAATATCTTGACGAAAATTGGAAACAATATTCTTATTATGATTCCAAATAAACTTATCATTAAAAAATATTTTCAAATATCGCAAAAATTTAAATTAAGAAAAATAAATTGATTGACGGCGCATCTTTGGGCAAACAATCGTAGAGAAAATAATTTTATCTCAAATTGTAGGGGTTTTTATGCCCTTTTCAATGATGTATATATAATTGCTTCTACATATTGAAACAAAAAAGTTATTTAGGTTTCTCTGAATTGATTTTGGCATTTTCGGATTTTTATTATTGTTCAGAACAAATTATAAAATTTAAAATCTAGTTAAAAGTCGATGTTTGAAACAAATTTAACATATTTTTATTGTAATAATTAGTTGGTTTACCAAAAAATTCTGAAATTTTCAAATTTCACCCGCACAAATTGGATACTCAAAAATTTCGAGTATCCATTTGTAATTTTATGTTGTTTTAATAAATAACTTTAAATTTGATTACATTTATTTTTTAAATCTTTCTAGTTACTAAAAATAATGATTTATAGTATACGAACGGATATTTAACAAACAAAAATTATTAATTTGTGCGGGTGAAATTTGAATTTTTCAGAATTTTTGGGTTAACCAACTAATTATTACAAAAAAATATGCTAAATTTGTTTCAAATACTCATCTTTCAACTAAATTTTAAATTTTATAATTTTTTCCGAACAATAAAAAAGTTAATCGGGAAAAAATGTATTTAATGCAACAATCCGAAAATGCCAAAATCAATTCAGAGAAACCTAAATAACTTTTTTGTTTCAATATGTAGAAGCAATTATATATACATCATTGAAAAGGGCATAAAAAACCCTACAATTTGAGATAAAATTATTTTCTCTACTATTGTTTGCCCAAAGATGCGCCGTCAATCAGTTTATTTTTCTTAATTTAAATTTTTGCGATATTTGAAAATATTTTTTAATGATAAGTTTATTTGGAATCATAATAAGAATATTGTTTCCAATTTTCGTCAAGATATTTTTATTTTTTGCAAAGTTATTGAAAAAAAATGAAAAATCTGTGATAACCGCAGTATATAATTTTTTTTTTTGAGGTTATAATTTAAGTCCGAGTATTCCGCACCTCACATATCGATAGAGGGGTTCCTTACGCGTAACCACATATTTTTTTTGTCAAAATACATTAAGTAAAAGCTGAGATATAAGTAAAAAACAAACAAAAAAATGGAAAAAATGATGATTTTCTGGAAAAGTCCTGAAAAAAGTACCGCGCGGAAAACGGACAAATCCACAAAATCAGTTATGAACTCCTATTGATCTCTAGAACATTTTAAAATCATAAAATCGCTGTAAGGAGAGATTGTTTTATTCAAGACAAAATTACGGTTATATGACCCACTATGTAGTTTCGGTAAAAACTGATCAAACTTTAATTATTTAAAATAATTGAAAAGTGGACATTTGTATCTTCGAAATATTTTTTTTTCATTTGCACAGTAGTTTTTAGGGTTCCAAAGAAACCCTATTAATCTCACTTTGTCGACCGTCCGTCCGTCCGTCCGTTCCTTTCACTCAAAGCTCAATAGCTCGTAAATTATATAAGCTAGAACCTTGAAATTTTTTACTGAATATGTAAAATGGCACCCTCTAGTAAAATATGTACAAATATTTTGGAAAAATTTTTTTTAGACAGTCAAAAAAATATTTTTTTTATACCAAAGCAAGTGGCACATCAAAATGTGTAACCATGCTAGTGTAATTTGATCCCTATTCTTATTTTTTTATAAATTAAAAATGGCGCATACAGGGGCAATTTCAAAAAAACAAAAAAAAATGTATTCCAAGTCGTGTGGGGTGTCAAAATGTAGATCTCAGTGAGTAGAATATGACACTATTTTTTATTTTCGCATTGTATAACGGACGGGTCGTGTAGTAGATGGTTGTATACAGTATACAGAGTACTGAGTGTAGATAATAGATATGTACATCTGGGGGGCTATTACGGTTCTCGTGCGGATTTTCTCACTTCTCACATTTTCATCTCACGTGACTTTAGTCACCCGATTACGGAACTCTCGAGTGAAAATGTGAAGTAACTAGGCACTTTCGGAAAATGAATCTCACATTTTCACGAATGTTGACGCCATTTTGATTGAAATTTCATATTTCGTTATGTCAAACTAAAAATTAACCTTAAATTATTACATTAATGTGATAAAAAATGAGTTAATTTTAGTAAAACAGAATAGGGTACATTATTAGAATTAATTAAAGAATATAGTGCTGCTATAGAATGTAAAAGAAATATTTGGGCTAGTAAAAATAAATTTTGATTACACATTGACCGTATTTTTAAGTTTTGAAAACATTTAAACATGAATTTAGTTTTTAAAAAATTAATAATGGTTAAAGACAATCGTTATAATTACAGATAAATAATATCACACATCAAATACCATCATATACAATACACATCATACGTTATTTATTTTTGATTGTTTACAATTTTTTCAACAAACAAATCTTTTAAATACATGATATAAATCAATTAATACATAGGTAAATTGTAAAATTCTTCCTTGGTATTTACTGTCTGTTCATTCATTTTATTTTTGGATGATTTAAAACTGAATATTGTTGTGATTTATAAACCGTTACTTCATCTGTCAGTTACTTGAGATTATTTATATTTTCATTACTAAACTATACAAACCAACTTTTTATTCGATTTCTAACGAGGAAAAACCTTTGCAGACCCTTATCAAAAAAATTTCATTTATTTAAAACGCTCACGCGCATGCGCACATTGGTTCTCGACACATAATTTTGTGTCGAGTAAACTCACGCGGATAATCTCACATTTTCACCTAGTGAGATTCACCGTAATAGAGTAGGCTACTCACTTTCGTCATTTTCACTCGATTTAAGAACCGTAATCGCCCCCAAGTACCAATGCGGTAATTCCCCCAAGGTATATAAATATGTAGGTAGTGCAATGCGGTCTTTGACCAATCAGCGTTGACGCGAGAATTGATGTCACCAGGCAGATGTATTCAAATAATATAAATGTATAATTGCAAAAATATTTTTTAATTTATTATTGTTTTACGTATTTTTGACATTTTAACAATAGGTACATACAATCACAGAAGTAAATTAATATTACAAAATCATAAAAAGCCGTTAACACTACATTGCCCGGTTATTGTATTGCCAACTTAAGAACAGTAAAAGTAATGCTTTTTGAAAACACCAAATTATTTGTGACAACTTTTTATGATTTTGCAATGTCGAATTTGTACTCCTGTATGTATTGTTAAAATGTCAAAAAATATGAAAACAATAATAAATTAATAAATGTTTTTGCAATTATACATTCATAACATTTGAATACATCCGTCTGGTGACGTCAATTCCCGCGACAACGCTGATTGGTCAACGACCGCATGGCACTGCCGGCACTGCCTATATATTTATATACCTTGTAATTCCCCTATCTTTTAATAATGTATAATGGCTGTCTTGTATTATACTGTACTTAACCATAGTAATATCTATTTTGTGAATTGTTGAGAGTTTTAAAAGTGTAACAATTTGTGAAGGATAACTAAACTTTCTATACGTGAGTAAATACAAAAGTTAAGTTAATATACAGTGCCTTCCAAAGTGGCCACCTAAATTATGATCATTTGAACATTTCTATTAAGATTAGGTTATATGTGTTTTCAAAAATTTTATAAAGTAAAAAAAATACAAATCTGACGATTATCAGCAAGTCGTAGGTCAAAAAATGTAACTTGTTTGTTAGGGTTCCGTAGAAAACTAGGAACCCTTATAGTTTCTCCATGTCCGTCCGTCCGTCTTTAAAAATTTTGAGATAATAACATGAAATTTGGTATACGGTCGTAGATTGATGACCCAAAAACAGAATTGATAAGATTTTTGAAAATAATTTTTTTTAGACCCCCCTCTCATAAAATGAAAAGTGTTTTCAAAAAAAAATTTTCACCTACACCATTGAGTGGGATGTCGTTAGAAAGGTCTCCTAGAATGCAACAAAAAATGTATCAGAACTTTTTGATTTTAACCCTTTAATCACGATGTATTTGCTCTCCAAAGTCGTTAAAAAAGCTTCCCCCCTATATTTTCTAAACTATCTGAAAAAATTCCAGAATGTAGCTTTTAATTAGTACTTTCACTGAACATTCTCAAAAATATTTTGAACCCCCCTTCTATAGACTGAAAAGTGAACTCTCATTTTCTCCACTTACCCAATTGAGTGGGGTGTTATTTAATAGGTCTCCTAAATTGCAATAAAAAATGTCGAATAACTTTTTGATTTCAACCCTTCAGTCACGAAATATTTGATTTTTAATGTCGCTGTCAGAGCGCCCCCCCCTCTATTTTCTAAACTATCGATTCAAAAAATCTGAAAAAAATTCAGAATGTAGTTTTTAATTAGTATTTTCACTGAAAATTATAACTAACATTGTCAAAAATATTTTGGACCCCCCTATCATAGATTGAAAAGTTAACTTACATTTTTTTCATTTACCCCATTGAGTGGGGTGTCCTTTGATAGGTCTCCTAAAATGCAATAATAAAAGCCAAATGCCTTTTTGATTTTAACCCTTCGGTCACGAAAATTTTGAAAAAACTATTTTTTTATAAATCGTAGTGAGAATGACTACGGAACCCTATCATTTGCGTGCCCAACACGCACTTGCCCGTTTTATTTTATTTTTATTTTTTATTTTCAATAATGTATTCAAATTAAAAGAGTGGAATTTTTAGATACAATGATGACACAACTTGTTGATAAACGTCAGTTTTTCAAATAGATCTGTTTTTTTCATTTTGAGTCAAATCTTCTAAAGTGGGAACACTAAAAATCAACTTGTTCAGATTAAACTTTTTACTGTAGAATTTTGAAGGTTTATTGATCAAAATGGTTCTAAAATATTTTTTGAAAATTTGCATTATTTAAAAAATTATAAACAAATTAATTTTTATGTACGATTTTTTTTAAATTACGATTTCTCAGTAACTATTGAATAAAAGTTAATGAAATTCTTATGGTTGGACTAAAAATAATTCACAATTTAGATGAAATAAAGTTTTCGTAAAATTTTTAAAAATTATTTATAAATAATACATTCTTTAATAAACAAATAGAAATTTAACCAACTTCTCGTATAGATAGAAACAAAATTTTTATACAGTATTGTTCTTTAAAATCTACACAACTTTATCACGAAACAATTTTTTAGTACATTTAATAGAAAAAAAAATTACGAGTGTTTAAGTGCCGTCAGATAGAGAGACACATGGGCGCGTTCACGCACGTAGCTGCCTCAAATATTCGTTTAATCATTCTCATATAAAAGTAATTAGCTAATATATAAATTTTATAGAAGAATAATATTTTTGAGATTTAAATATTTTATTTACATTATTCATAAATAGACTTTTTGTACAACATTGTTTGAATCCTTAGAAAAAATCTTATAATTCAAATTTGTCTTATCAGATGGCTTGTAGTAGTGAAATTGCCGGGTTTCATTTTACTTTTTTTGTTGTAAAGCATGATTCCAATGTTTTTTTTGTGTTTATTGTATTCATCCGATGAAGTAAAATCAAAATGAATTATCTTTATGGTGAAATTTATAAAATTATATTTATTTTTAATGAATGTATTAAAGGAAAGGCTTATCGAGCCAGTTTATTGAATACACAAATCACCAATAGGAGAATTTTTTTTTGAATGGGCATAAGAATCTTTTCACAAAATTCATTTTTATTTTTCTTCATCAAATGAATACGATAAACACAAAAAATATTGGAATCACGCTTTACTAAAGCAAAAACAGTAAAATGGACCCGGCATTTTTACTACTTCAAGCTATCCGATAAGAAAAATTTGAATTGTAAGATTTTTCAAAAAATGTTGTACAAAAAGTCTATTTATGAATAATGTAAATAAAATATTAACAATATTTAAATCTCAACAACATTATTCTTTTATAAAATTTATATATTAGCTAACTACTTTTATATGGGATTGATTAAACGAGTAGTTTGAGGCAGCTATGCGCGTGAACGCGTCCATGTGTCTCGCGGTGTTTATCTGACGGCACTTAAACACTCGTAACTTTTTTTCTATGAAATGTACTAAATTTTTTTTCGTGATAAAGTTGAGTAGATTTTACAAAACAATACTGTATAAAAATTTTGTTTCTGTCTATACGAGAAGTTGGTTAAAGTTCTATTTGTTTATTAAAAAATGTATTATTTATAATAATTTTTAAAAATTTTATGAAAAGTTTATTTCATCTAAATTGTGAATTATTTTTAGTCCTATGGGAATGATTAAACAAGTAGTTTAAGGCAGCTATGCGCGTGAACGTGCCCGTCTGCCTCGCGCGGCAATACGCCGCGCGTCTATCTGACGGCACTTAAACACTCGTAACTTTTTTTTCTATTAAATGTACTACATTTTTTTTTGTGATAAAGTTGTGTAGATTTTACAAAACAATACTGTATAAAAATTTTGTTTCCGTCTATACGAGAAGTTGGTTAAAATTATATTTGTTTATTAATAAATGTATTATTTATAAATAATTTTTAAAAAATTTATGAAAAGTTTATTTTATCTAAATTGTGAATTATTTTTAGTCGTACTATAACACTTCAGAAAATTTGACTCTTTATAACATTTTTGAAAATGAATTTAACCTAATCTCAATATAAATGTTCAAATGATCATAAGTTAAAAAAAATCGTAGAGACCTCGGCGATCCCGCGTTGTTTTCATCTCGATAAACCTTTTGGAACGAGCCCCCACTCAACCCCATGTGCAATTTAAGATTTCTTTGCTCCCCCTTCCCCCGCCTCACAGGGACATGTAGGAGGGTGTATTTGTCGTTAAATAATAGACTAGAAATCCCATTCTATCAATATGAATTTCAATTCAATATTCCAAACCATTCAAAAGTTATTTAGGTGGCCCCGAACTTCTGGAAGGCACTATACCTGCACATTCCCTGGCCGAATTATTAGACGCACTATAAGATTTTATGTAAAATGTTAATTATCAGGTGATACTATACAGCTTTATTGTTTTTACTAGATACAATGTATATTTTTTTATTATCCACTTAATTATCTATTTTTTAACACAAATAAAACATCATCATTATAGAATAAATATGTATTTATTAACTGATATGGATCTTGGCTTCTGGGTGTAAGCCGCGTCGATTTGGTCATTTTACTGGCCAGTAAAATGACCAAATCGACGCGGCTTACACCCAGAAGCCAAGATCCATGTATTTATTAACTCTTGAAAAAAATGAAATTAATGTAATTAAATGTTAACACTTAGGAACTCGCACCTTGATTTGTAACATAAATACTCGCTACCGGGTGCACTGGACCCAGTTTAATATCAAATGTTTATTCCAAAACTGCTGAATAGAAGTGCACATTTACTTTCTTATAAGGATAATTTGTCAATAAAAAAGACAATATTCAATCATATACTAATATTTATTGTTTTTACTTAATCAAACAGTCATTACAAAAATAAAAGGAATTTTTCCATACTTTTATGACAAGATTTAGAGTAATTGTTGAAATTTCTGTAATTACTTATTTTAAACAAAATCTTCTATATTTTCTTACACGACTATAATGTACTTATATGAATTAACAATGAGAGATCAATCATTATAAAAAAAAACTTTGAAAATTAACAAAATTAAAATATCTTCTTTGGGATAAAATCACATCTCAGTCGCTTTCTGTATCAAATTTAGTTATGACAATTTGAACAAACTGACGACTATGGCCGTCATCTGGCGTGCTATTCTATCTGAAAGCGGCAACGTCGCACGCTTCAAACTTTAAAAGATTTTAACCAAAATACGAAGGACTGGGTCCGTTAGACCCAGTAGCGAGTCCCTAAGTGTTAATATTTTGTTGAGCCACCTTTAGCCGCTATGGGAGCTTCAATTCTGCGCGGCATGCTACCAATGCAAGACTTTACTCCTGCATTTGATGATGGTGAGTCCACACATGAAAATGAAAATTAAGGAACAAACAAATACTAGATAAAAATCTATGGGCCCACTGGCCCCATACAGCCATGGTCTAAAATATAATTGGTTAATATTAGAAATCGATAACACATATTATTACTAAACCAAATACTAAATTTCATAATTCTATCACAAAGGGTTCTCTAGATATTAAATTAAAACTCATTTTCAGTAAAATCTTTGAAGGCCTGGAGTTCCTTAAGGAAAAATTTCCGGACAGTGCTGAATCAGCCTGTATAATAAGATCTTAACTATGCATTAATTGTAAATATGAAAAACAGAATACAACAATATGATAATTAAATATGCATAGGGTATCTATAAGCACTGGCGCCGACTATGGGGGGCGATCGCCACCCTAGATGTTATACCAGGGGGCTTCGCCCTCCCTGTGAAGCTGCACTCTAGTTTCTTTTAAATTAAAGATACATTTGTCAATAAGATTTTTTTTAAAAAGGTGCAATATTCAAATACTTGTCACTTGAGAAAAAATGATCACAAAATTTTTTTTCAAAAATAAAATTAATACTGAATATATTCTTTATTTCCTTTACAAAAAGTTTAATTGGACCATCAGCTTTTAAAAAAACTACGATTTTTCTCTACCAAGTAACTGAAGTTTTCTTAATGAACTAATGTAGGTACAAATAAAAAAAGATTCCAAAGATACAAAAATCCACTTTTCAATTATTTCAAATAATTAAAGTTTGATCGATTTTTACCTAAACTATACAATACAAATAACGAATGTTGTATCGTCGGCATCGTTATCCAAGTGGATGCTGCATGGTCCGTTTTACGACGATTTTAGCTTTTTAGCTATTATAGTCGCGTCATTATAGTTGTAATAATACCACAAAAAAAGTTAATTAGAGCCCTTTATATTGTTGATGGAATTTGTTGGGGAAGGTGTAAGGAGTAATTTCTCATCAAATGAGTCAATTTTATTTCATTGGAACATTGTTTATTTTTAAACAATTTGGTCGGAAAATTGTTTTTTCTGATATAGTGGGAAAATTATGGGCTGTAGAGAAAAGTAAAGCACAGACAAAATATGCGCAATCAAAAGATCTATAATTTGGTGCCTGGTTTTTAATAAATAATAAAAAAATTATATACAATTTAAAAAAGTTAATTTTCAACGTTTTTTAGCGGTTTTTTTGCAATAACTTTTGAATCAATTATCGGATTTTAATCTACCAGGCACCAAATTATAGATCTTTTGATTGCGCATATTTCGTCTGTGCTTTACTTTTCTCTACAATCCATAATTTTCCCACTATATCAGATAAACCAATTTTCCGACCAAATTGTTTAAAAATAAACAATGTTCCAATGAAATAAAATTGACTCATTTGATGAGAAATTACTCCTTACACCTTCCCCAACAAATTCCATCAATAATATAAAGGGCTCTAATTAATTTTTTTCAAAATATTATAATGACGCGACTATTACCTATAATTACCAAATGCTAATTGAAGGGTAGTTACGATTTGAAATATTGTTATAACTTTTATAGTTTCGAAAATAAAGTCGATATCCACTCCTAATGTGACGAAAATACTATACCCTTAGAAAATAGAAATATTGCCAATATTTCTTAAACGGTCCATCATAAAAAAAAAATCTTGAAGTAAAAAGTTAATTAATAAAATAGATATTTCTAATTCTGAAATAAAATATGGGGGTTCCCATTTAAAATTTCAAAGTTGAGAGACGTATAGGCGATGCGGGTATGGATGGGGGTTGCATGATTTTTTATTATTCTTCCAAATGCTAATTCAAGGGTAGTTACAATTTGAAATATTGTTCTAACTTTTATAGTTTCGAAAATAATGTCGATATCCACTCCTAATGTGTAACCCTGTATATCTACGTATACAGGCTGGGGCATTTAAAGTGTTACAGATTTTTATCTCAGAGCCACCGCATATTTGAAAAAAATGTTCAAATCAAAAAATTTATGGTTGTGAGGGGGTAATCGAATAGTAATATTTATTTATTATTTTAGTGTGGCCTTCAAGGATATTTGAAGGTCAACAACATTTGTTTAAATAGGAACCTATAATAGTTTTTATTTAATAATCTTATTCTACGTGAACAAACACGCATATTTCATTGAACATTTTTTTGGGAAACCTAAGATTTTCAAGATATCTAACAAAATATATTCGAGATTTTGGATTTTCAAGAATTTTTTCCTCAGAATCCATAAATTTTCGAAAAAAAGTAAAAATAAAAAAAATGTTTATTTCGTTCTAATAAAACTTGGAGAATTTTTCTAGAATTTTTTTAACATTTCGTATTTTTTTTTGCTGAAATAAAATAAATAGAAATAGCTTTAATATTTTTAAAACAATTTTCCAAGATTTATTATACCAAAGTAAACAGTTTTTTTATTTTTACTTTTTTTTTTAAAGTTTATGGATTCTGAGTAAAAAATTCTTGAAAGTCCAAAATCTCGAATTTATTTTGTTAGATATCTTGGAAATGTTAGGTTGTCCAAAAAAATTTTTTCAATGAAATATTCGTGTTTGTTCACGTAGAATAAGATTATTAAATAAAAACTATAGGTTCCTATTTAAAAAAATGATGTTGACCTTCAAATATCCTTGAAGGCCACACTAAAATAATAAATAAATATTACTATTCGATTACCCCCTCACAACCATAAATTTTTTGACTTGAACATTTTCTCTGAGAGAAAAATCTGTAACACTTTAAATGCCCCACACTGTATATACGATTGTGGTTATTTAATACTAATAATATATAAAAAAATACGTTTATTTAAATGTTATTTAATTGGTTGCAATCTTTAGCCACTTCTCTTTTCATCAGCTCCCACACGTTTTCAATCGAATTCATATCGGGGCTATTACCTGGCCAATCCAACAGAGGGATATTTTTCTCTTCCAAAAAAGCTTTAACAGAGCGTGCTGTATGGCAGGGAGCTCCATCTTGCATAAAATGAATGTTTATATATAAATATTAAAGTACTGCATATAAACTCGTAAAAACATTTAATTATTAAAAAACTACAGTGCGTCTAATAATTTGGCCAGGGACTGTACGTTTCATTAATAAATTACTGTTCATTTTACAGAACATGTCAGAAGTGAGCATAGATATATTAAACGATGACTGTTTGCTACAAATATTGGAACTATTGGTACTTAAAGATAGAGTTATAATTGAGAGAGTTAGTAAACGTTGGCATAGATTGTGTCGTCAGTTATGGAGATCTACAAAAACACTTTTTGTAGGAGAATGTGGATCTAAATATTATTCATTTGGTTTTAGATATAAACATACAGATATGTTAGAACCTCTTTTAAGGTTATGTGGTAGAAATCTCAGATCTCTAACTATTTCTTATCTACGTGAAAATAATATAATTGAATTGATCACAAAGTATTGTGACTCCCTCGAGAGTTTTACATTAGATGGTATGTATTAAATAGTAAACTCACTAACACAAATATAATTATATATAAAGATCAACAACAGCCCTTACTTTGTGAATTATCTGTAGTTTAAGAAAAAAAATTCGAAACGTGCTAAATTCAAACAGACACGGAACAAAAAGTGTTTGGCCTGAAATAAAATTAAAATTTTTAAATCGGAAAACAATTTTTTTTAATTTGACCTAAGCTAACCTTACAAATTGTTTAGAATTACAATAAATAGAGCACTTCCGGCAAGTTCTCTCATTTACCGTGTATTAAAAACTTTATTTTTAATGTCTAATTATTCAAAAACCATGCTCAAAAAATAATTAAGATTTAAAAAAAATCTATTAGGGAACCTATAGGATATAATAAGTTCTTCACTTTGTGAAGATTCTTCACAAATTTCTTTGGATTTTTTTTTTCTAAACTATTCTTTGAGTTATGAATATCCTGAAATGTATAACATTTTCCTCATATGCGCGAATAAAGTATGTGCATATATCTTTGATTGCTCATAATTTGAATAATAATTGAATTAAAAAAATCCAAGGAATTTCATAAAGCATATACCATATCTGAGTCTTGAGGCTTCCGCGGTGATCTTGATATGGATCTTGGTTTCTGGGTGTAAACCGCGTCAGTTTGGTCGTGTTATCGGTCAACGTTTCGTCACACATTGCAGTGGACATCTTCAGGGCTCTTCTAAAGTGCAACGATGCTTAGTGCGTTAATCCTTTAAGTACTGGTTGGGCAGCGGTCAGTGGGGGCTCGGACGCACCTGATTGGTGCGCGCTCGAGCCTGTGCCCTCGCACTGTACGCCGGTCTCAGCGGTAGGAGAACGCCGAGCGAACAGATGTCGCCAAGCGCTGCTGAGTATGCACACACGCTGAACCATGACATCCGTTTTGACGAGACCGAGGTCCTGGCGAGAACACCCCGGTATTACCCACACATCATCCGAGAATCCATCGAGATTCTCAAGAACAAAAATAACATCAACAGAGAAGATGGATTCCAGCTCAGCAGCGCTTGGCGACATCTGTTCGCTCGGCGTTGTCCTACCGCTGAGACCGGCGTACAGTGCGAGGGCACAGGCTCGAGCGCGCACCAATCAGGTGCGTCCGAGCCCCCACTGACCGCTGCCCAACCAGTACTTAAAGGATTAACGCACTAAGCATCGTTGCACTTTAGAAGAGCCCTGAAGATGTCCACTGCAATGTGTGACGAAACGTTGGCCGATAACACGACCAAACTGACGCGGTTTACACCCAGAAACCAAGATCCATATACCATATCTTATGGATTCATCAATAGAATTTGATTTTATCTCAACTCGAAGGTCGTCAAAAATTAATGTGAGTTTTTCATAAATATTGTGTTTTTTGTTTACCTTTAAACCGTTATATCTTTCTTAATTTTCAAGTTCTTGTGATTTTACTGATACCAACGTAAAGAGAATTTAATTTAGATACAAAAAAAATATAAATAACCTTTAAAATTGATGGATCAGTGCAATAGTAGCGCGAATTTTAAATGGAAACGAGACAAAAATTGAGTTATCACGCTTCGCACATAAACAGGTCAGATTGTAACGGCCGTATCTCGGTCAATTTTTTTTGTATTGGAATAAAAAAAACAAGTTAAAGGTTAACGCAGAGCTACAAAAAGCATCCGAAATATTTTTAAATAAAATAAGCCATCTTGATGTTATTTATGAAAAAACACATTGTCACCCCTTTCCCCCCTACCAAACTACCCTTGCACCCTTAGTCGACTACGCTCAACGGTTTCTTAAAGTTTAGGTAATACTACGTACCTATGTACCAATTTTCGTTGATGAAGGAATTTTTGTGTTTATAATGTATATTTTTTACTATTTTTACTGTACTAACATCCAATATTAAAAAAATAGTAAAATATACATATGAATAAAATGTTCGATTTTCCGTCCGTCCGTCCGTCTGTCGTCCACCGCGAGAACTCAGCCACTGACTACCTAGAGACCTCGGGTTTTCGCTAAATGGTAGGTTTGTGGTTCTAATTTAGCCCATTTTAAGAATTTTTCCTGTCATGACACCCCCCCCCCCCTAAAACATCATATATAGCTTCATGTACCTCGTTGGATTCGGGATTGGGTATTTTTTTAGTTGTGTCAAGTGGGTTACGCGGCAATACCTACGTGTGGGTTTTGATAATTTTTTTATCTATACCTACATTTATTAAGTGGGTATAACCTTAATGTTTCTTTTGCAGGTTGGCATATAACAGATCCAGAAATTGAAGATTTTTGTATAAAACTTCATTCTTTAACAAAAATAAAATTAGGTGATGTAAGAATTACTGACAACCAACTTGAACACATATTTATTTCTCAACCAAAACTAATGTGTCTAAAATTGGCTGGTTTACATCTATTGAACAATCTAAACTTTGATCAACTTAATAAAGATGTGTTATCTATTTCTGTAATTAACTGTGAATCTTTAAAGAATGATTATATAATTAGTTTAAACAAATTTAAACATTTAAAAAAATTCGAAATTTGTACAAAAGAAACTCTGAAACTTAATGAGCTTTGCACAGAAATTCCACAAATAGAATATTTAACAATTGAAAGTAACGAGTGTGAAGATGGAGAATTATGTGAGATTTTTGTTTTAAAAAATCTTCGCTCATTGAATTTAAACATACCTGATTCAATTAGTGATAATACTATGACTGGCATTGTTAAGAGTTTACCTTTATTGGAATATATAGAATTTGGAAATTATGTTGATTATTCTCTTTTAACAAATGAAGGGTTGCATAGATTGGCAAACATGCCAGAGTTAAAAAGAATCAAAATCTCTAAAGTTGTAAATTGGGCAAGAATTGTACAATAATTATTATATGATTAGGAATTAGAAAATGTTTATGTAAATGTTAGTAATGTTTTTGAAATAATAAATATATTTTTCAGTAGTATGTTTTTTTTATTTATGTTACCGGTAAAGAATGTAATTCAGACATTAGTAATTAAAAACCAGAGCTTACAAACTTCAAAATGTTTTTTGAATGATCATTTTACGTTTATTTTTAACAAAGATATGGTAATTTTAATTTTATATAAAAAAATCACGAATAAAATATTTTTTATTTTAAAAAATTTCCTAGTTAAATTAATTAAATCTGGCTTCTGAAAGAATCATTTAAACATTATGTTAATAATTTAAGAAAGAAGATTAATTATTGCATTACTGAAATAGTAAAGTTACATAATTTATTTTATATTATTATACTTATACTTAAATGACAATTAACGTATGTAGGGGAACTCGGGGCGGAACGGGATAGGTTTTGGGGCCCTCGCTATGGACGACGGAGACACATGTCTTTTGCACACAATGTTTAGTTCGCTGTACTACGCAGAACAAAGTCGCCGCTGTCAGTGTAAAGGTAGCCATACACCTAGAGGAAATCCTTAAGGAAAAAGCCTCCGGGATTTCCTTGGGTATTTCCTGTACAGAACCCTTGCCCACACACGGAGAGGATTTTCCTGAAGGAAATCCTCTAGGAAAAGGACTTGAGGATTTTCTAGTAGCCATACACTAGTTCTGTCTCGTGGTTTTGCAATCCATGCATCACTGGATGATAATATTTTAGCGGCTGTTGGTTGTGTAGTTGCTTGGGACTGCATTCGCATGAAAAGGCGCAGAAGAAGTCTATGCTGCAAGAAGTAGCTTTTAAAAAGAAACGTGTATAAAAACGTGCAAATTTTTCCAAAAGATTTCCACAGTTATTTGAGGATGGACCACGATACTTATTTACATCTTATTTACGCGGCATCCTTTTTATTTCGATCATGAACTAACTTACCACAAGCAAGGTTCATTTTCATACATTAGGACAGTGGTTTCCAAACTGGGAGGCGCGCCTCCTTGGGGAGGCGCGAAAAGTTTAACAGAAATTTAATTTTCATAACATCACATTAAGTTATATAAATAAAAAATATATACAATAAATAAATTTTTATAACATAACATTATTTGTGTATACATACATAAATACATATGTATGTATATTATCTCTTTCTGAAAGGGACGTTACTGTGTAGTTTTAGACTGACAAATATTATTGAAAAAGCAAAACTGATAGAATTATCATGCGATACTTCTAAAAAAAATCTGAGTAAAAGCACTCCCCTTTATAACACCTAGATTTTATGAAGATTGTGCTAATAAACAAGTACATTCACCGCACACAGGTAGAAAGGTTTACTTGAGCCAAGTAAACCTTGTTTTGTATATAACGAAAACAATATTTATAATAACAAGATAAGAAATATATTCTTAAACCAACTATAGTATTCTTGGACGAAGAAATAATGTAGTAGGATTAAGAGTACTTTTCTTATATTCAGAAAATATTGTTTTCGTTATATACAAAGAAGATTTTCTTGATCCAATACAGTTTTTTTTGTGTGCATTAAAAATAAATTTTATAAGCAAAAAAAATACATTTTATACATTTTTAAAATATGTCTGTATAATTTTATAAAATAAAGGGGGGGGGGGGCGCATGAGATTAAATTTTTTTAAAGGGAGGCGTAGTTACATAAAGTTTGGAAACCGCTGCATTAGGATAAATCTATTTGAAATTTGCGAGACATGACTGATGAAATGAAATGAAATCCTCAAGGACGACTGAGCGTAACCACACACGTGTTCAAGAGATCGAGAAAATTCAGCCTCAAGTCCAAAAAGAATTGGATTTCGTTTTTTTTTTTTTCAGCATCTCGCTTCCCCCGTGACCTCAAGGAAACCGCCACACACGTTGGGGATTTTCTCAAGGCTTGGACTGTTCAGGCCAAACCTTGAGGAAATCCCGCTCGTATATGGGGGCCTTAAGAGCGCATTTAGTTTGAATTTTACCGAAGGTCAAAGAAAAAGCTTACAAATTGTAATTTTGTTTTGCGACATCAAGGTAAGTACACTGTATACCTACTATTCTTTCTTCGGAAATTTTACATTACATGTTTGTTTCTGAGAGTTTTGGTTTTGAAAAATTATAATTAATTTGGAAAAACATATTATTCGATTTAAAAAAATGTTGGTGATCACGTTACCGTTAAGTGAGTATCACGTGATCTCCGAGATCAACAGCGTTGTTTTCTTCCCCCCTCCCTCTACAACTTTTATCTGACATATTTATTTCATCGAGTGCCTTTTCTTACAGTAAGATATTTGCAATGACTAATCCTGTAAATTTCATCTTAAAAACGTCATTGTACGATAACAATTGACAGACTGATTATGAGATAAACAAAATGTTTTTAAAATAAACAAAACATTTTATCTTTGACATAATAAAAAAGTTCATAAGTAAACATACAAAGGTATCTAGATATATCATCAACCCAATCTATACATAAGTACATATGTATAAGTACAATTATCAACATTAAAAAGTGATTTCATTGACTGACAATAATGAGTGTAGATTATAAATAAGACCATCGGGTATTATGAATTTTTAAAAGTAATAACTAATTGTAAGCTAACCCTATCTCATTTTTTTTTTATCGGTTTATCCTTATGCATTTACTTGGAATTCTAAAGCAACGGTAATATATGTCTTGTATAAATGTATAGTTATAATGTAAATGCAATGTATTTTAGAGATTCACTTGTCACCACTGCTTTTAAATCGCTGATTTCTACTTAACGCACATGCGTCAAAATCATTCATATAAACGATACCGTCAATGGACTGTCATTTATATTTAATACCTCGCAGATAGCGTAAAGTTAGTTTTTGCTCCCGAGCTCATTCTTTATAGGTAAGTATAATATCGAATATATTTAAGTCCACTTTGAAAAATTTTATAGGAGAGTGAAAAAACTACAGTAGAAACCGGTTATAACGACATCGGCAAATACGACGTATCGGTTTTAACGACTCAAAATATAAGTCCAAATGAATCCCATATAATTGCATTTTTACCGGTTATTACGACTATCCGCTTTTACTACCTATAATATGACTGGTCTGGTACTGGCACCAGTCTTGGACAACACCCTGCTGAACATTTTTAAGTTAAATGTACCTACTAAATTAGAATTATTTGTTTATACATAAGTATCTACATATTTGATTACTATTATTAGTGAATATAAATCTATAGGTATACATTTAACTGTCTTACAGCGTGATTTCATGATAATTGATCATTTTGTTTAAAAACAGTGGACACATAATTATCGCGACACTATCAAGAATTTTTTTTTATGTAAATGCTTTATATTGTTTTAAATTTTATTACTCTTTATTTTATAACTTTTATGTTGTTCCTACTAATCATTTTGTAATCATTAGCAAGTGTCCATCACTTATATTAGTATATACTCATTAGTTTTACGTTATCCATTACTGGAGAAAAAACATAAACAAAATAAATAGCTATAATTTAAAAAAAAACTACATTTGCCGACTTTGGTAATTCAATTGATTAAATAAAGAGTTACTTGTTTTATGAGTAATATGAGTTCATGAAAATTACAAAAATGAAGCACAGCAATTCCCAAGAATGCCTTGCTCTTAAAGTACCCATGACTGGTACCATTACTTTATATACATATTGATCGATATGAATGAAACTATAGGAACCTAGAATGGCAGGTATTTTCTCTATGCTCCCATTTTTTCAATTTTTTTCATCAATTAGTTTCGAAGTTATAATTAATTTGCGGATTCTACCAATTTCTTGTATTATTAAGTATGCCTATTTGTATAGGTATGTATGGTAATTAGTGATGTAACGAATGTATGATTTTAAACATTCGCGAATGCGAATGCGAATACGAATATTAGCTGTCAATATTCGCGAATATTTTGTAAAAAAAGCTAAAAAAATAAAAAAAAGGTTTTCTGAATAAAATAGGTTAAATATCGGTATGGAGAACCATACATGACTTCCATGTTCTATAATATCTTTTACAATAGATAATTGTTAATATAAAACTCACCTTTGTATTATAAATATTAGTTTTCTAATATTCTAATGTCAGTTGTTGTAGAATAGACATTTTTGTAAAATAATAATTATGTGGCATTTGAATTTAACTGCGCTTGTTTCCATGACAACATGAATTTATTAGTATTTAAAATTAAAATTTTGAGGGTGGTTTTCACCCCTTCAGTGGCTATCTAAGCACGTTTATGAAATAAGTGCCCCTTAGATTGGATTGAACTACAAGTGTACCAAGTCTTATCAAAATTGGTGAGATTATACTCACTTTTCAGACGATAATAGGTACAAAATTTCGAATATTTCGGAAACCCCTAATCCGATTAGCACCAAAATCAATAGGTCTGGAGTACTCACTGAGGCAAACATTTTCCCCAAAAATAATTCAAATCGGTGCATATCTACAGTAGTTATCGTACACGGAAGAAAATTCTACATCCAGACACACACACAGACACACGCACAGCCGCCATGCGGAAATTAACTTTTCTTTACGTTCTGAAGTTAGTACAATCAGAATCTGCTTTTTTTTCGGACATGATTTTTTGACGGTATCACAATACTTCCATTTCTTCGAACATGGAAGTAAAAACGATATTTTATGGTTATTTATCGTTTTAGTGCTCCAAATTATTTTATGAAAAATCATTTTGTTTTAATATCTAAATGTGTTCTTATCTATGGATAAAATACAAACAGAAGTTGCTATAAAGCTGGTCGAAAAGTCGTTTCACTTATATAAAAATTAAAATAATTTTATATTTCGTGATTTAAACTATTATTTACTTACAAAAACAATTTATTTTTAATATTTATGATAAAAGTGATGCACAGTTTTAAATAATCAAAGTTAAACAATCCTTTTTTTTATTTTTAATTGTTATAATATTTTTTTTAAATACTTTTTAATCAAATCTATTACAATATTTCTTGCAATTTCTTGTAAGTATCCATAGATTATAGCTAGATATTAAAATAAAACAGATTTTCAATGAAATAATTTGGAGCACTAAAACGATATTTAACCATTTTTATATATTAATTTATTAATACATCATAATATATTCGCAAAAATATTCGCAACTTCACCTGCGAATGCGAATACGAATGTTTAAAAATGTGCGAATATTCGTTACATCACTAATGGTAATACATGATATTATATAGTATATAATATTTGAAATTAGCTCAACAAAACTCGACAATTTTACAAATAAATTTCAACTCAATCGATCTAGTAGTTTTTTATGAGGACGGACGGGAAGGCGAACCATTTTGACGTAACTATAAAAATTACGTCGAAAATTTTCGTTACTGATAACATTAAAAAACCAAATAAATAATTGTTATCTCAACAAGCTACAAATTAATATAATCAGATGATCCAATGCAAAACGCAGTCTATGTTATTTTAATTCAGTGATTGTAAGATAAGCTACTTGAAATCTATTAATAACATTACCTATCAGACAATATTTATATATAAATAAATATTTATTATACGTGACTTTAGAATAAGTACTGTTGCCTACAACTGAAAATATTTTTTTAATGAATATAAAATTGCATTCCCCCTAATCCCCCCCCCCCCAAACTTACTTATCGTCTTGTGGTACTCTGAACAAAGTGCCCTTTTAACGAAATATTTTAAACAAAATCTTATTGCAGAAAATATCTATATAATTTGTGTTGGACTTATTTCTTCAGAAATTCTTTTTGTAAGAGAAAAGCCTCCCTTTAGAATTAATAAATCTTTTATCTATTACTTATGTTTGGCATCATAAAAGAGCTAGCAAATTTGCTATTACACTTATATGACAATTCTCTTGGAGTTTTATGAAGACTTTGTCATGTTTAGCGCACGCGTTGTACCTACCTATATATAAACACCAACGGTGTTAAAACAGTGGTAGTAATAAGATAATTATTTTGTATGGCCAGAGTCACCAACTGTGGTACAATATGTTGAAGTTTCAGTGCTTTAAATTCCATAGCAAATCCATAGATACTATAACAAAATTAAGACCTCATTTGAGAGTGTTTGGTAGCTATCAAATTTTGCTAGTTTCTTTACGATACCGGGCATTAGTATTCTTTTTAGTAGAGGTAGACGACAACTCAAAATGTTTATTAATATTTGAACCCTTAATAAGGCCTAAGAATATAAAACTTAACTTTTAATGTTAACCATAAAGCTTTGCTCCTAAAATAACATATTTTTGGTTAATTATCGTACACTTAACTGCAAAATCTACACCTAAGTTATAAGTAACCTTACTGTACATCTAATTTAACTGAGTAAATACTCTTAATTAACTTACTAAAAATAAGTTACTTCTGAAACTTTGATATATGTATGCATATTTCAAAAATAAGTTTAAACATTTAATTTTTTTAATGTGAAATTTATTTTGAGTTAGGAATTGACCTTGAAATTTCAAGTTACATATATATACTAGGGTGTGCCAAAAAAGGCTATATTTTTTTTTCGCTCTCAACCCAAAATATCTCAGGAAATGCCCAAACAAATCTCCTGTTAAAAGCGGAGCTCAAAATTCCAATTTTAAGAGGTCCTCCACGGAAGTTGAAGTTTTCCCGTCTAAATAACATGGGAAACGGGGTTTTTTAACAGTTTTTTGTCCTGCAAACTGTGAAAAAATTATTTTTGAAAAAAATGAATGAATGGATCTTTTTGAGTATTAAATTTAGTACAAAAAGTCCCGTTGAGTCAAATTTCTATATTCAATATTTGATTTTTGACAGAGCTTTGAAGTTCAAATTTTCGCATTTTTTCGCGTTTTTTGCATTTTTCAGCTAAACTATCCAAGTTAGGGCAAAATGTTAACTAGCAAAATTGTAGTACGGTTGACATTCTATAAAAAAGTCTCCATCGACTTTTTTGTATTATGAATAACAAAAAAAGTTATAGACCCATAAACATTTATTTTTTTAAATTTTCGCTTTTATGAACTAAAAAATCGATAATTGAATAAAGAATTTTATGCAAATTTGTTAGTACGAATAAGATTTTTTGTATTATCAGTAGTTAAAAGTAACAGACTTATTTAATCATATTTTTATGATTTTTCCACAAAATTATGAAATATATTAACAATAAACATGACATATTATTAAAATATAAAAAGCACAGTCAATGTCGTAGCCTTTATCCCTTTTAGGCTGGTTCCAATAATTTTTAAATTAATTTCTAATAGTTTGTAATCAATCGTAAGAAGTCATAAGAATAACAATAATATTGTTAACAGATTGAGCTGCAGCTTTATATAAAAAGTTCACCGAGGTTAATTTTGTCATAAATTGACTGTGCTTTTTATATTTTAATAATATGTCATGTTTATTGTTAATATATTTCATAATTTTGTGGAAAAATCATAAAAATATGATTAAATAAGTCTGTAACTTTTAACTACTGATAATACAAAAAATCTTATTCATCCAATTTTGTTCCAAATTTGATGTACTAACAAATTTGCATAAAATTCTTTATTCAATTATCGATGTTTTAGTTCATAAAAGCGAAAATTTAAAAAAATAAATGTTTATGGGTCTATAACTTTTTTTGTTATTCATAATACAAAAAAGTCGATGGAGACTTTTTTATAGAATGTCAACCGTACTACAATTTTGCTAGTTAACATTTTGCCCTAACTCGGATAGTTTAGCTGAAAAATGCAAAAAACGCGAAAAAATGCGAAAATTTGAACTTCAAAGCTCTGTCAAAAATCAAATATTGAATATAGAAATTTGACTCAACGGGACTTTTTGTACTACATTTAATACTCAAAAAGATCCATTCATTCATTTTTTTCAAAAATAATTTTTTCACAGTTTGCAGGACAAAAAACTGTTAAAAAACCCCGTTTCCCATGTTATTTAGACGGGAAAACTTCAACTTCCGTGGAGGACCTCTTAAAATTGGAATTTTGAGCTCCGCTTTTAACAGGAGCTTTGTTTGGGTATTTCCTGAGATATTTTGGGTTGAGAGCGAAAAAAAAATATCGCCTTTTTTTGGCACACCCTAGTATATGGTTTTTTACTCCTAATTCAAGTTTTTTCATTTCAAATTAAATTTTTTCCATTTCAAATTCAATTTTTTTCATTTCAAATTCAATATTTGAAAATAAATTGATATATATTTTTTAATTTTTTAAACTGAAGAAACTAAATATTTTTAAACAAAACAAATATATTGTTAAAGCCAACTGCAATTGCTTTATCTTTCTTATTTTGATTAAAAGTACTTAGTTTCTTCAGTTTAAAAAATTAAAAAATAAATATATCAATTTATTTTCAAATATTGAATTTGAAATGAAAAAAATTGAATTTGAAATGGAAGAAATTTAATTTGAAATGAAAAAACTTGAATTAGGAGTAAAAAACCTATATACACTTCAAATAACCAAATATTTTGGTTCAATTATACTATTTTTATTCAATGTTGTTGATCCTGGTTTGTTATTAAAAAAACCCTTCCTAGAAAGAAATACTTTTTTGCATTGAAATAATAACAAAAATATATAATACAAAAATAATTTATTAATAATAATAATTTTAAACAAATAAAAATAAATACATAAAATTAAAATATAGGTACACTGACAAATTAAAAAAAATACTAACCAACCCCATAAAATAATAAAAATGTATATAAATCAAAATCACAATAAACGACATTAATCTATAGGTAATATACAATTATTATTATTAATTTTAAAATAATTACTATAACCTCAAAAACGTATAATACACATTAAGTAAAAAATTAAAAGAGATGTGTAAAATATCTTATCTAAATAAACATGTTTTGAAGTTACTTCTTTTATATTAAATTATTTTGTTTATTGATATAAAACATTATTTACTATATTTAAAATCAAGTGTAAAATATAATAACAAATGTGATGAATCCACTGTACTATTCGCTTACAGGTAATAATTTTGAAGTTGGTTTCTGAGCAAAATTCGACGTACAAAAACATTAGTGACTTTTGAAAAAAAAAATATTGAGTACATATTGAGTGCAAGAAATAAATCAATTTAATCAGTGGCGGATTTAACGGGCGGCAAATGAGCAGTTGCCGCCTGGGCCCCCGTCTGAAAATGCTCTCAAGGGCCCCTCCAGATAAGAGCCCTTGTATGTGTGCCTGTTCAGATTCTGCTGTGTAAAAAAATTTCGAATTCATCCAATAATTTTGCGTGCGGAAATAAAATTATTCCAGAGTTGTTGAAATTTAATTTTTTTACCCATATGTAATGTCATAATCACTTATAATCAGAGTACATTAATTCAGCGTTGCCGCGAAATGTCTTATTGTTAGTACCATCAATTGATATACCTGTTTCCATCTATGAGGATTCATTTCAACTAAAATAGAAATAAAACCCCCGTCTGCCGTATTGTTGAAGCCATGATTTTTTCAATTCGACAATCGAAATATTTGCATAACAAAAGGCGAGACGAGACAACCTAACATGTACTATAACTATATCTATGTGTAAACAAGTGTTAAATGTATGAGTCGAAATTTATATGAGATTGTCGATAACGAATCATACAATAAATAATAAATAAATAACATCAAAATGTTTGCCATGGTTGAAGCAATAAAAAAATTAATTAGGAAATCAAAAATCAACTAAAAATTATTTATGTAAATACATAATTAATTTGTAGCTCTCAAAGAATTAATGTTTTTTTCACATCAATCAATTTTTGAGTTTATGCAATCAAACAATTCTTTAAGTGAAATTTTTTACTCAATAAAAGGGCCCCTCGGTACGTTTGCCACCTAGCTCATTTCCCTTAAATCCGCCACTGAATTTAATCAATCAAATGTAATTCTATTTTTAAATTTTTGAAAACCACTAATAGAAAGTTAAAAAAAATGTTAATAAAAATATACCAAATATATCAAAAGTACGGGTGTTTAGACTAATATTTCTGAATTCACTAATTATGGCGAATAGTTTAGATAAAATTACTCTGTCAAAAACAGAAATGTCATATTTTTATTTCTTATTTAAAAAATGTTGAGATCTAAAAAGCTCCAATTAAAATAACCTCAACGTCAGTTAAACATAAGCTTATTAATTTTAACATTAACAAAAAGTTCTTGCCTGAACGTAGTATCACATAGTTTCATTAATAGGTTCTGAACATCATCTGTAGCTACTATATGCAATTTAGGTACTGGAAGGCCATTGAAAGTACTGCATAAACATCTGGAATAGGCGCCCATGTTGTCATAGAGTAGCCAATCACCCGCACCCAAACGGGGAAGAAGTTCTGCACTTTTTATTAGATCATACCCGGAGCAAGTTGGACCCCAGAGTCTGGACCAATGTAGAGGTTCAGTTGGTAAAACAGGCTGGAAGAAAATAAATAAATAAACATTAGTTTCTTAATGTTAGATGCAAATAATACAATACTTATGTTCAGTACAATTTGTAATAAGTTCATTTTTTAATGATTAGAATTTTGTAGATCTACGACATAGACTTATAGAATGGAGCATTTCCTATCCAACTGTGAACTACATACTGGCGAAAAAGTGTGACAGAGACAAAGCGAATATGTAGCCAATACCTGCCTCTTTCTAGAATTCTGATTGGTCACGTCACAGGTTTGCAGTCATTACAGACCTACAGAAAAGAGACATGTATTGGCTACATATTCGCTTTGTCTCTTTAGAGATACACTCAGCGTTCTACATAACGTCGCCATTGGTAATTCAATAATTCCACATAACGCCGGCTAGAGGAGCCCCCACCACGACGCCTAAAAGTTGACAGATATATTTATCCAATAAAATGTTAATTTTCTTTTACAACTTTGATACTCTAGAACTCTAGACAATTAATTGTTATTCGTTACTTTAATACTGGATGAAAAATGTATAGATTTCTATACAATCATATGCCAATAATTTATTTTTGTTATTTCATTTTTTAATCGTTTTCAAATTATCAAATTTTAAATAAAATGTGCCTTACACATTTTTTTTATACTATTTATTATATTTCAATTTCAACGAAAATTGTATTGAATTTCATTTTTTTCCACATTGAGACACCAAAACACAAGTTTTGTGTATAAAATCTACATAGAAGACTTTAACGTCAATTTTGTTAATTTAAATTTGGCGCTGAAATATAGCAGTCACAATCGTCACAATGGTATTATGGTGGGGGTTGGGGAAAGACGTTCTATAGAACTGTTAGAACATCGTACTATGGAACGGTCGTACTGTGGATGGACGTTTTATAGAACGCTGAGTATAGTGGTCAATTTTGTGAGGCTATTTCTCAATCCATTCTATAAGTCTATGGTCTACGACTAGAACCAGTAGCGTAACTAGAGGGTGGCTGGACTGACATGGGGGTATAGGTATCCAGTAACCTTTTTTTTCACCATATTCCCTGAGTTGCTAAGTTTTTTTTTTAGAAGGCTCCACCTTTAAAATATGCCAAGAGCATATTTGTAGGTATGTCACTAAATAGAACCCTATTAATACCATCTATCATAACAAAATATGTATCTCGTAAATTATAATATACATAAGCTAAAAATTTGAAATTTAAAAAATCATTCAAAATGATGACTCCTGGATTTTTATTTATTCAAAAATTGATAGGGGTTCAAAACAGTCATATAATATGCCCTTCCTCTCTCTAACTCAGTAAATACTAGCTCAAAATTCATAGTAAAATCTATAAACATTTATTTAATGTCGGTGCCTATCTCATAATAAAGACCTACCAATCTCATTTAAGTTAAAGATTTGGTATCCACCAATTCTCTAAATTATAATACGTAATGCATTACATAACGAACTGTATTCTTTCTTACCCGTAAAACTTTCGGGGTCAAGTCCATCCTGTCCAGAGGAACACACATCATGAACGTACCAAAGATACCGTCACTCAAAGTGTAATTAACCAACGGGTCTTCTTTAGTGCTTACTTCTTGCGATCCACAAATAGTATCGCGGACTGCATGGACGTGGCATGCAAGGATCAAACAGGACTCGACGAGGTACCTTCCGGGTTCGGCTATCACACGGACGGGGTCTGTTTCCGGGAAGAAATCTTCTAAGGCGCGGTTCACTGATTCTGCCATGGGGTCGATTAGACCGCCGCTAAATCCGCCTCCTGTTGAAATGGATTTTGTTTAAAAAGTTACCAGTTTAATCTATATCTATAAAAGAGTTTGTCCTTAACCACTCACTCACTCACTCACTCACTCACTCATATATCAACGTACAGCCCAAACCCCTGGACCTAGAAACGTGAAATTTCGTAGGTGCCTTTCTTTAATGATGTAAGCACCCACTAAGAAAGGATTTTTCAAAATTCAACCCTTAAGGGGTTAAAACGGGGTGTCAAAGTTTGTATAAAAAATTTTTTTTTGTTCATATTTAATTGAAACATATCATATATACTCTACAATACAAATAATGAAATAGTTATTTCAGCACTTCCCAAAAAACCCCTAAGATGTTAGGGAGGTGGAAAAATTTGTAAGATATATTTTTTGTATTCGCCGAATAACAAAACATGGCATAAGTAGGTAGGCACTCTACAAGACAAATAACATTTACGAAAATTTAATCCCTATGGGAATGGGGGGGGGGGTAAAATTTTGATATATTTATATATTCATAACTGTTTATGATTTTAAAGTAAATTTTGATAAATTAATATCCAATTAAAAATGAAAGATCGACATTCAACCCCTAATAGCATTGGACGGGGACGAGGATAGTTTTAGATATGTTTATCTGTAAACCTGCATTACTTATAAAGGTAAATTCGGGCAAAATAATCATTTATTAAAATAAAAAAATCGATATTCCACCCATAATGGCGGGGGTAGACACTAGTAGACAGGGTGTGTGTTTTTGATATGTTTATTTGCATAGCTACTTAAGTTATAATGATGTAGTCGGGCAAAATAATCTGCAATAAATGGGTTTTTGCTATTTTTAACTAAGATCCGAGATATTTACGATTTTTTATTGGTAATGAATAAAAAACAATATAAAAAAATTTATATGCCATCCCCTATCACGTATGGAGGGTTGTAATTATTTTCGAAATTTACGCGAGCGAAGCCGCGGGATGCCGCTAGTGTATGTATATGTTACCGGCAATGTATGAAATCCGGCATTTTATAGAATTCCTATGTATTCTATAGAATGCTTAAAATTCACCAGGCAATGTATGAAATGAATTTAATTACATACATTTCCTAGGCATTGTATAGACTAGAAATATAAACAAAATAGGGTGAACCAACCAATTTTGGTTCAGGCACAGATATTGGCTTACTTTATGTAATAAAATACTAAAATACTGATTAATTATCTTACTTTATTTATCTTACTTAATACTGGCCTAATATGTTATTAAATGACTAAATAATATCTAACATTTTTATATGTTTTTTATTTTAACAATTTTAAGTCATATACCTACTTAATATTCTTCTGAACTAATATTTTATTTTATTTGTTATAACAATAAATAAAAATTATTTCATACTTTGCCTGAAATCATTAGGCATTGTATAGAATTCCTATGAATTATATAGAATGCATGAATAACATACTTTGCCAGTAACATATATAGATATAATATTTGTTGTAATTTCTATAACATAAAGAGTGAATTTGTTTTATAAAAATATTTCAGTTATAAATAATTTCACAAATCTAAAATCATTTGATATCTGTGGACATTATAGATTAAGTTATACAGACAGTTTGGTCTGTCTGTACAATTTTCTCTGTAATTACTAAACGGATTTTATTCCGGTTTTCACTAATAGATAGAGTGTTTCACGAGGAAGGTTCAGGTGTATAATTTGTAGATATTTTGTGTACATTTTGTATTTACGTGCGCTGCGTAAATAGTTAGCTATAAGTGAAAACAATGTTTAGTAGTTTTATAACAGATTAAAAATTTATATCCCCGGAACACCGGGTCCATACACTAGTCATTTATAAAATTAAACATTTCAGTTGTATATAGTAGGTATGGTTTAATTTCCAATGACATGCAGTTAAAATTCTTTAAAATACAGTTTATCTAAATGAATAGTTTGATAATATTGATTATTCAAATTATTTTTCATTAAAAATAATTTTATATAATGAATATGTATCGAACTACTCATTTAGTTACTAAGTTACTACAATTATATTATTATCAAATCACGCTGTAAGCCTTGTTTCACACATATGCGATTCCATTCAGTTCGGTTCGTTTTCGGTTGAAGCCGAAAACGAATCAAACCCCTTCACACATATACGGTTCTCATAAGGATCATATTTTTTTTTCGTACACTTAGTACTGATCATGGAGAGAAAGCAAGTTGTTGCCATGTTGTTTCTCTATAAAAAAAAAACTAAGGAGGAATACTAGAATTCATTGGGAGTACCCTCTCATCACTTTACGGCAGGAATTTGAAGCATTCTACACTATTGAAGACAATTTTTTTAGTTACTTCAGGATGTCACATTAACATCGGTTTACCAGAGCTCATTTTATTAGAAAAACCGCGACAAAACTTTCAAAAAAATAACACTCGTTATCAGGTTAAAACCAAAACTGAATCGAGTGTGTTTGAACGCGTTGATTGCTTTCTGTTCCCTGCACACTAATAGAAACCTGATGAAACCTGTTCGTGTCGGGGGAGTATTCGGTGATCTACGATTTCTATTAGGTACTGAATACAAACTGAAACACCGTTGCACACTTGTCACCAGCGACCGAAAACGAACTGAACCGAATGGAACCGCATACGTGTGAAATAGGCCTAACGCCCAGTATTATCAACTTTAACTAAATGCTTCTTTAACTAACTGTCATATTATCAACAGATAATATATCTGCAGTATTTCTTTACAACGTATATTATGTCTATTTTTCATTTAAAGCTTAAATATTGATTTAAATCACGTTTGTAATACACCAAATTTACTTTAAAGGAGCATTTAGCGCTAAAGGAGCTTTAAATTGGTTGATAATACCGGGCATAAGACAGTTAAATGTATATAGATTAATATCCAATAATGAGAGTAATCAAATATCAACAAATATTTATAATTCACTACATTTAAGTTAAAAATGTTCAGCACATGGACCGATACCTTAGTCATTTGTTTTATTTATTGTTTTTTTTTTTCACTCACCAATATCTAGTAGGTTCATATTGTATCCAATTGTTTTACTGAAGTCAAATACACGTCTAGCAGCGGCAATTGCGTGATAGAACGCTTCTGGGACACCGCACATTGTTCCTACATGGAACGACACTCCAACCACATCAAGACCTAAGTCCTTAGCGAGTTGCAACAGGATAGGCGCTTCTGTACAACAAATAAATCAATTTTAAAATATAATTAAATTAAAACATTAAATTTTAATAATTATACCTTCATCTGGATCACATCCACATTTCTTCCCGAACGAGGTGAATGAAATATCGGCATCGTATCTGATACGTAGAACTAACTGCGCGTTGGGATACTCGCGAGCTACCTTGTGCAGCTCGCATTCGCTGTCGACGGTCATGAGGGAGACGTCCAAGCTGGCCGCGCGACGAATTAGCGACGGGGCTTTGGCAGGGTTCGCTAGAATTACTCTTGAAGTTTTGACTCCGGGAAGTGCAAGTACTCGAGTTGCTTCTACGTCGGATGCGCAGTCGAAACCGGCTCCTAGGGCGGCTAGGGTTTGCAGAACGATACGGCTATCGTTGCATTTTACAGCTGGAACGAAAGAAGGTATATTATTAATTTCGGTCAATTAAAAAAAACATTTATGAATTATAATAAATAATCATTTTTTAAGTTTTTGAAGTCGGTTATATTTATTTTTTATTGGTTTGGCACCGACTCCAAAAAATGTTCACAATTATTATATACTTTTCAGTGTTTATAAAGGTTTATTTTGATGTCAGTTTTATTTTTTGATTGGCGTACCTTCAAAATCCATGGTCAGATTCTGACAAAATTTATATGGGACTACCTTTTTCAAACTAAAAATATAATATAATGGGGTTCGAATTATTAAGGGTAGAAAAGTTATTGAAAATAACTAGATTTTATGAAAATTGTAAATTTACAGTAACTGTGATTTAGTCCCCGGTCCCCCATTTAAACTTTTTTTTAAAATATACTCCTCTGAAACTTCGTGGGTGGACTAATTTTAGCGTAACCTACACGCTTTATCTTGGAAAATTCTGAGGGTTGGGGCGTTTTTGAAGGGGCATGCATCAAACATGTCAATTTAACGATGTATGGAAAATTTACGAATAACCATTTCCTTTTTGCTTGAATTACAAGATTTAATAACGCAAACATCGGGAAATATGTTGACTTACAAAAATATTGGGGCATTTAGCGAGACCTACACCCTCAACATGTCAAATTCATGGTGTTATGTAATTTATAAATAACCGGCTGATTTTTGCACAATTGCTAGATAAATAATAATAAAATGTTATGGTTATATTGGCCTACAAAAATCATGGGTCTTTTGCCCTGACCTACGCCCTAAACATGTCATTTCCACGGGGTGTTGTTTATTTAAATATACTCATTGGTGATTTTGTTTTTCTTATTTGAAATGAAATATAGAATACAGTTAAACATGTGACCTACAAGGTAAACAGGTCATATTTGTATATATGTAGATCTTTGTGTCTGGATGTAGAATTTTCTTCCGTTCACGATAACTACTGTAAATATGCACCGATTTGAATTATTTTTGGTGAAAATGTTTGTCTCAGTGAGTACTCCAGACCTATTAATTTTGATGCTAATCGGATTAGGGGTTTCGGAAATATTCGAAATTTTATACCAATTATCGTCTGAAAAGTGAGTATTATCTCAACAATTTTTATAAGACTTGGTACACTTGTAGTTAAATCCGATCTAAGGGGAACTTATTTCATAAACGTGCCAAAATAGCCACTGAAGGGGTAAAAATCACCCTCAAAATTTTAATTTTAAATACAAATAAATGTTGCCATGGAAACAAGCGTAGTTAAATGAGTTATATCATAGAGTTAAATTCAAATGTCAGATAATTATTATTCTACAAAAATGTGTATTATACAACTGACATTAGAATAAGATATTATAGAACATGGAAGTCATGTATGGTTCTCCATACCGTTATTTTTTTTTATAATAAAACAAAGAAAATTTAGCAGATACATGCAATTAAAAGTGCATAAATTATTAAATAATAAAATATCAAAATATTCTACAACTAGTGTTTAACAGCAATACTTTCGCAATATTCCGTACCGTTTCAGAAATGATTCTAATAATTATAAAAATTACAAGAGTAAACATCCATTTCCGGTTTTAAAAACATCTTTAATAGCCGATATAACAATGTTCTACACACATTTATAATATATGTGTTTAATATAATGTATAAAATAATATCGGAATCTCGAAAAATATTACAAAAATTTAAGGAAAATTATTCATGTTTTTCGACGACCCCAGACACCTTCTACACCGAATAAATTAAATTCCAGCTAGGAATCTATAGAATATTTAATGCCCTAAATAATGGTTTCTGTCTGACCACGATTATTTTTAAATTATTGAAGTTATAGGTCAATATCTAAAGACAAATTTTATAACAAAAACTTTAAATAAACACTGTTTTTGAATACAATTGTGATTATTACAACTTAAAATATGTACTTTATATATTTTCCCATTATTTGGACAATTTTAAAGTAATCATGGTCGGACAGAAACCATTACTTAGGGCATTAAATTTTCTATGGATTCCTAGATGGAATTTATTTTATTCGGTGTAGAAGGTCTTCTCTGCGGGCGTCGAAAAACATGAATAATTTTCCTTAAATTTTTGTAATATCTAGAATTTTGAGTGCTTATAACTCAAACATTTTTCGAGATTCCGACATTGGGTGCCGAGCATTATTTAGGGCACTCTTTTCTCTATTATAATTTAAAATTACATTTTGAAATTCAATTAAAGACATATTAAACATAGCGGTCGAACGTAACTCTACATTTCTGGCATAATCTCCAAACTCGACGTCGCTAAGTGATTTTTTCGCGGGCTCTATTTCAATAACTATTTACGATACATAATTTTTAAAAATACTATTTTTTTCGTATTTTTATCAGCTTTAATATTTATTAAACCTATTTTCTTCTAAAACTGACAGCCCCAGTGGTATACCCAAATAACTGATTTTAGACAGCTTTGGAAGCCCCTAGAAAGTTATGCACCACCCTGTGAAGGGGAGGAAAGTTAGCACCATGTTCTATACATTGAAATCTACCTATTTCTTGAAAAAAAAACGTACTCCGTCATTTTTTTCTAGCTCAAATATTATAATGACTGGACTATACATATTTTTATCCTTTTTTTGTAGGTCACGCTATACGACCCAATATTTTTGTAGGCCATTCCATTATTTCATCATGGAATATGTTAAAGATCATGTGGTTTTCATGACCTACAAGTATTTTTAAATAAACAACACCCCGTGGAAATGGCATGTTTAGGGCGTAGGTCAGGGCAAAAGACCCATGATTTTTGTAGGCCAATATAACCAAAACATTTTATTATTATTTATCTAGCAATTGTGCAAAAATCAGCCGGTTATTTATAAATTACATAACACCATGAATTTGACATGTTGAGGGTGTAGGTCTCGCTAAATGCCCCAATATTTTTGTAAGTCAACATATTTCCCGATGTTTGCGTTATTAAATCTTGTAATTCAAGCAAAAAGGAAATGGTTATTCGTAAATTTTCCATACATCGTTAAATTGACATGTTTGATGCATGCCCCTTCAAAAACGCCCCAACCCTCAGAATTTTCCAAGATAAAGCGTGTAGGTTACGCTAAAATTAGTCCACCCACGAAGTTTCAGAGGAGTATATTTTAAAAAAAAGTTTAAATGGGGGACCGGGGACTAATTGTTTCTAACAAATTCTAATTTTACCAAAAAGTAAATAGAATAATAGTATATTATACCACGAGTCAATAATGATAGCTATTATTACCGAGGAATAATTTTCGAACCGAGCCGCGTAGCGGCGAGGGAGAAAAAAACATTCCGAGGTTATAATAGCCATTATTACGAGTAGTATACTGTACTTTATCTACGACTATTTTATTTACTTTTATAAACATAACTGAATACAAGGAATGCAAGCTTCAATACAAAAATTTTTGTTCTAATCTCAAATTAATAAAAATTAAATAATACCATGGAAACAAAATACAAACTCTGTTATTATAAATTATGCATTTTGATTTTTCTAGTAGCTGCAGCTTGTAGTACAATTTCGGGAGGTGTACAAGTAATAGACTCTTCATTTTTATCCATCTCAATACAAATACACAAACACTAGATGTTTTATTTGACAGTCGCAAATAAATTTTTTAGACTTTAGAATTTGTGTATTTTGTTTCCATGGTATTATTTAATTTGAGAAATTTTGTGATTGGTGCATTTAGAGGGAATAATGACCATTATTCCCTCTGATGCACCAATCAGAAAAGTTATTTTTTCATTATTCCCTCTGAGAGATATAAGTCGTGGATAAAATATTATAATTAATAACATGGTACCTTATGGGTGCAAATAAGTTATACAAATAATAATTATTGTGAATTTTAGTTTTATTTTAGAATAATCAGTTTTTAAATTTTTTTTCCATTTTTCACCACTCAAAGGGTTGCACACCCCTTATTGATGAACGGACAAAGCCGGAACTCTTTGGGCATTGCAATAAAACCGCATTAATGATTTATCTGGATTTTGCACTAAAAAAATACTTTTTACTTTACCCTTGACCTAAAGTTTGGACCTATCAGATTTAAAAATTACATATTGTATTTATAAACATGTATTTATTGTGATTTTTGCGATTTTCTATATTTTAACCTGACCTATGTAAGTGCAAAGTATCTAATTTATGTTCACGTTTACAAAGTGAATACTATTTAATATATAGTGCAATTAAACATAAACCAATTGAAAAAGTGCCCCACTAATTTTGACAAGCAGTGTACAAAGTTAATAAAAGCGTGTCAGAAACTTACCGTAAAATAGAGTAACTCTCGGCATAGCCATACAGAAATAATCGTATCTTTTAATAATTTCCCCAATATCACAAATATGTAAAGTGTCATCTGTACCAGTGGTTTCAACAATGTTTCTGATCACGTTCTCGTAGCTGACATTCTCGTTGTGGATATGGATTTTGTTTCCATTCATTAACTCCATTGTTGATGATTTAATTAATAACTGTTTTTATTTGGATTAGTTTTCAACGAAAGTATCGTTATTGGAAGAGCTGTAAAAAATAATACCAATAAGTAGCTAAATAATTTGGTTTAATAAAAAAATGTAACTGTTGTGAGTATCCCCCCCCCCCCCCCGCGAAATTCTCATTAATTATAACGTGAGTAATATTATGTGGTAACTTCTGTAACTTAAATTCAAATGATTTAGAATATAGTAATATTTAGACTTAACCATCGCCCCCTTTTTACAGACATCTAAAAATATTTTTAGTTACACTGGTAGAAAGGATTTCTCAAACCAAGTAAACCTTGTTTTGTATATAACGAAAACAATATTTTCTTAAGATAAGCAATAATCTCTTAAACCAACTATAGTATTCTTGAACGAAGGAATAACGTAGTTGGATTAAGAGTATGTTTCTTATATTAAGAAAATATTGTTTTCGTTATATACAAAACAAGGTTTTTTTGGTCCAATACAGTTTTTTTTCTGTGAATAATTGTTTTGGCAAGTGGGTAGGTATTAAAGATATTAAACATGCATATATAAATAATTAAAAATATTTTAAAATAAGTACATATTATCAAATAAACTTTCACGTTCACCTTCTTAATAATTTTTTTAGATTAATTATTATTCAGCCTTAATTCACGTTAAAATTATTTTCGAATTATTAAGTATAGGTGCCCCCAATTAGTTCGATTGTTTCATTGTACATGTCTCTTTTGTCCCCGGATTAAAACTGTGCCAAATTTATCAAATTTAAGGGGTTAGGTGTAGTCAGAGACATGAAAAAATGACAAATTTAATTTTTTTTTTTGCCAGTAAATTATTTTATTTTATAAAAGTAAAAACATAGCATCATTAAATAAGGTTTCGACTTGACTTGACAGAAATTTTAGAAAAAAAAATTAATAATTTTAAAAGTAATGGCTGTTTGTGTTGATCCAGTTCCAACCGAAACTCCTTGCGGTGACCATCACTCATCCTTGGAGATTCATTCAAATTCAATCGGACAAAAAAAATAGTTTTATTAATAGATAATCTAGTGCCTGATCGAAGCTTTTTTTTTCGTTCTTAAATTAACAAAATGGCAGCCTCAGGAAATTTTTTCCAGATTTTCGGGAAAAAACCAACAGTTAATTGTTTATAACAAATCGAAATTAAAAACAAAACAAAAATCCTTCTATCAGGCACTAGTTTTTCATGTTTTCAAAAAGCTGTATAAATTTCATTAAAATCTACCGAGCGGTTTTCGAGCTACAGTGGTCACCAGTTCAAAAAACATAGTTTTGAGAAAAACGCATTTAAAGTTTTACACTCAATTTACGTAAAGTAATACGTATTATTTAATTACGTACACTGAGTCATCTATCAATGGGCCATATAATAGTTCTTCTGCCGTTATAGCAGCTTCCAAAAATGCAAAAAAAAGAAAAACGATTTTTTGAAAATTCTGACTACACCTAATCCCTTAAACAAATTACACCTCAAAATTGATTTACGAGTAACTTGTCATCTTCTATCCAAATACATAATTATTAAGATATGCATTTTTAATTTTAGTATTTGATTATGTATGTTTATTTATAAATTGTGGTACCTACAATATATTTTATGAATTAAATTAATGTGATTCGAAAATTAATCAATACAAAATGAAACTATCTGTCAGTTATGTCTATTTTTATTATTTATTTATTTATAATAAGTTATGTTTATAAAAAATTATGTCTATATGGGTGTAAAATTTAACTATGGTACATAGGGAAATTAATGTTATATTAGATGCATACAAAATTTTTAAATCATAAACAGTATAAGAAATTCTTACAAATTATTAACAAAATAGAATTTAACATTTTGATAACAGTAACTAAATTTTTTAACTTTTAAAATTATTTTAAAACATTAATGTTTCAAAATGAAATTATATCCAGCAGATTTTTGTATTACAATACGCAACAGAATAAATAATTGCATGCATCTGAAATAACTTTAATATCCTTGTGTACCGTTATTATTATTTAATTATTACATAAAGCTAATTTATCACCCGCCCCCTCCCCAATCTTCTTCTAAGGGTTCATTCCCTTTACGATTTTTTAATTGAAAATAAAATTTTATAAAAAAATCTATTTTGAGTAAAATTCAACCACATAAAAAAAATATTTATTAAATTTTTGTAAAATATAATTTTTGAGCAAATTGTATTCCACCAATATAATTATCACTAACAACAATTGAAAAAATATCAAAATATGTATAAGTATTATTGTTAGATATTTCTTACCTTACAGTTAGGTCGACTTGTCGCAAAAGGACTGCAGTAAAAATACACGATCTGGAGCTACTTATTACTCAAATATAATCTTATTTCACCCATAATGAGCGTAAATCACATCTCTACCACGAATTTAAAATAATACAGCTAACTTTTCTTCGATATAAAAACAAAGAAAGGTAGAAAAAACAAATTCTTCTGTTGATTCTTATTATTAACAGTCCAATCACATTAGACTTTTACCGGGCACTAATTCGGACAAAAATGATTTTCGGTGGAAACGTTCTACTAGTGTCCCTGATCATCCCACAAAAAGTCCGAGCTAATCCGAGTTGTGCTACCGCCGCCATCTTGAAAAATGGTCACGATTTTCCATAGTTTTTCGTGTTTTTCTCTGAAACCGTTAATTTTATGAATACGGTGCAATGGACTTTTTTTGTAGAGTATAAAATTTTATTTAAAATAAGTCCAAGGTCGTTCAGATCGGGTTAATAGTAACACAAGGAGTGCCGGTTTTTAAAATCACACTAAACGGAGAAAATAATTTTTCGCATTTTATTTCAATTTTACTTGACTCTCGATGCTATTGCGAAAATTTTATATAAAAACTTTATGAAATATCGTAAATTTGTGCATATAATATTTTCAGAGACGGTTTAAGGAGATATATCAGCCCGGGTGTTTCTATGAAAAATTTGCCCATTTATTGCAAATATAATATGTTATTATTGTGTTCTGAGTATTTAATTTTCATTTAAATAACATATGTTAGTCAATTTTCATAGAGACTTATGTACCTAGGCAACTACAATAGATGGATAGAAACACACGACACAAAAATAGAGAAGTGCAAAATCGATATTAAAAACGATTCATTACTTAAAAAAAAATCATTAAAGTGTCTATGTTTTTTTAAGTTAAAAATATTCATATTCAATTATCTGTGAAACCCTGAATCATTTAGATTTTTTTCTTTGTACTCTTAACGAACAAACATGCCATATTGCTATGAGGGAGTTAACGGGCCACTCAAATTTTCCAATATTTTAAAGATATCTTTGAGTGGCTGTTTCTCCGCGAAAAATGTTCATAAAACAGTTTCCTAAAAAAGGTTATAAAACTTAAATGTTCTTAATCATTGCTTGAAATTTTTTTCAAAAGAAAATTGATAATTTTTTAGAGCCTCCATAGCTCGTGGGACATTTTTTTGATAAAATACGTTCAATTAAATAATTTTGTATTATACTCTTCTATTCAATTAATTTTTTTTGTATTACTGTACGACCACAAATTTATATTTCATAAAGTTTTTATATAAAATTTTTGTAATAGCATCGAGAGTCAAATGAAATTCAAATTAAAATGCGAAAAATTATTTTCTCCGTTTACTGTGATTTTAAAAACCGGCACTCCTTGTGTTACTATGGACCCGATCTTAACGACCTTGGACTTATTTTAAATAAAATTTTATACACTACAAATAAAGTCCATTGCACTGTACTCGTAAAATGAACGGTTTCAGAGAAAAACACGAAAAACTATGGAAAAACGTGACCCATCCGCCATTTTTTCAAGATAGTGGCGGTAGCACAACTCGGATTAGCTCAGACTTTTTGTGAGATGATCAGGGACCATAGGTGGGCACAATTAATCGAAAAGTTAACTTAGTTAATCGTTAATCCGTTAATAAGAAAGTTAACTTCGTTAATCGTTAAAGCGTTAAAATTCCGAAAATTTAACGGAAGTTAAAGTTAATCGAAAATTTAACGAAAGTTAAAGTGAACCGTTAAAAATTAACCATCCAAAATGTTTGAAGACCTTTTTTTAACTAACAAGTAGTTAGCTCAATATTTAATTTATTCGAGCTGGATTTTTTTTGTCTATAATATGTACCTGTACTGGTCACCATATCGAAGATACGAGAAGCTTTGTGATCTTTTTAAAATGATTAGTTTCAGGTCGAGACAAACACTTTTTGTTCCGTGTATGTCTGTGTGTCCCCTGAATCTTTGTCACATTATTTGTGGCTTGAGAACGGTCTCATTTAAAAATGTAATCATGTATAATATTTATTTCTGTCCTATTTGCTTTAAAAAATCTTTTTTTGTTTTTTATAAGAGCTATTTTTTCCCATTTTAATCTATCACCCCCCTAATTTTTGTTATGTACATATCAATTATATCAAAAAATGTTTCAAAAAAAAGGTGCTTGTTTTTGAGGGGGAACCAAAATAGCGTTATTATTATTATTTTTTTTGGACGTCTTCAATGTTAAATAGGGCCAACATTTTTTTTTAATGGATCCTATATTTTTTATTACGGTATCTTATTGTTAGGCCAGTTAGGTATATAGGCAGGTTATGGTGCTGCCAAAAATGTTATATACATATTTTGTATTATAAAATTAACATTGTGTGTATTTATTGATTAAATAAACATAGCTAACTTATTAGGCGGTAGCCTGGTAAGAAGAGCTTTAGTAGGTATCTTATTGTATGGAGAGAAACAAGCAGCTTTTTTGTATGAACTATTTTTTATTTTATATTTATCAAAATAGTTTTAGATTTTCACTAATTTTTTACTTGAAAACCATTAACTTTAGAGGAAAAATGTAAAAAACTAAAAATGTTTATTTTGATCTGATGAAACTATTTTGGAAAATTATATCAGGATTTTTATTAACTTTTGCTCTTTAAATATATAGTGTATAGGTAAATCGGGCCTATTCGTGGAATAATCAGCCCGATTTACTAATACACGACCCAAATTGCAGTACCCCAACTCTACCTCCCGAAAAATCGGTCCGACAGATTGGGTTGTGTATAGGGCCTTAACTTGTTATTTTACAATGCCAACGCTGTTGCCATGATGTTACGCAATATTTTCAAATATTTATACATTCATTATTTCACATATTTTTCGAGTTTCTTGTATTTTTTTTAATAATAGTATGTTTGAAACGGGTAATTCTTGTTTAAATAATAACATATTGGTAAATATATACTTTACAATATAGAGTAAAGTCGGTATATATGGAACTGTTTTAGGTAATAAAACTCATATTTATTAGTTAAAATCAGCCCTTATCATTTCACTGGATAGAAAATTTATCCATTTAACGAAATCGGGCAGGCAAAAAAAGAACTCATAAATGAAAAATAAAAATCTAAAACAATAAAAAATCAGCCTCTCAAAAAATGTGCGTGTAATATGGACTAGATTGATCCATATTACACGCTTGTTACTATAATACACGATTATCTATGTATATTAGGTGTTTATAACATTTGTTTTTTTAATTTTATTTTATTGTTTTTATTTAAAACTTATATTTTGTCACTGTGAAAAAATAGCAGTGGCGTAGCAAGGAATATGCGGACGGAACCTCTGTAAGTAGTAGGCACCATCTTGAAGATACTTATTATACTTTTGATACTATTTGCCTCACCACGATTCTGGTTAATTATTACACTTCATAGTCGTATAATACACGATTACATATAATACTCGCAACAACATGTACTTATTTATTTTTAAATTGTTATTGCCGAGGCAACAATTATTACGTGGATTAAACACAATGTATACCACTGGCACCGACTTGGGGAAGGGGACGATCGCCCCCCTAGTTATTATACCAGAAGGGCTTCGCCCCCCCCCCCCCTCCCTGTGAAGCAGCACACTAGTTTCTTTTAAATTAAAGATACATTTGTCAATAAGATTTTGTCTTTAAAAAAGGTGCAATATTCAAATACTTGTCACTTGAGTAAAAATGATCACTAAAAATATCTTCAAAAAGGAAATTAATAGTTGAAACATCTTCTTTGTTTCCTTGACAAAGCTGAGTTAAACCATCAGCATTAAAAAAACTACGATTTTTCTCCACCAAGTAACTAACATTTTCACTTAAAATCGTCGTTTTCGCTTCGTGAGCCTCTGTAAATTAAAAAACTACTGTACAAATGAAAAAATATATTTCAAAGATACAAATGTCCACTTCAATTATTTGATTGGTTTTTACCGAAACTACACTAAGTACAAATAATGAAGTTGTATCGTCGGCATTAGCGTTACACCCAAGTGGATGTGGCATGGTCAGTTTTCCGATGATTTTAGCAACTTTAATAATTTGATGAAAAAAAATTGTAATTTTTTTTACACTACACGCACGATTAGTTGTATTTCTGAATTTTTTTGACGTAGAAAAAATTTTTAAGTTAAGTAACTTTAAAAATGCAAATGAAAATATTGTTTTAAAGAATCTTAAGGGAGATTTTAAGCTGTATTTCCTCTTTTTTAATTTCATTGTGTTCATTTGGTCATTACGAAAGTTGGATATTGCACATTTTTTTTAAGAAATCCCCCCCTCCAAAAAAAAACTTTTAAAATCTCGCCCTCCCCCAGGTGAAACGAAAAGTCGGCGCCTTTGATGTATACATATACCTACAGCCATGCAACAGCCAACCCCTATACCTGCATTTTTAAACATCAATATAAACAATTTAATACAATAAAAATTTCAACTAAATTACCTTAACATAAATGACAAATTTCATTAAATTGCTCTCAATGACATACCGGTACTTCAAAAACTGTCATGTCAACTGAAGCAGTTATTTAGAGGTGTAAGCTTAAAAATATATTAATGTTTTCTTTATAAAATGTAAAATGGAGCAACAAAAGGAGGTGCCCATATGACCCGCCTGTTCCATATATACCGACTTTACTCTACTTAATTTTCAAATCAATCTGTTTTTTAAATTGATTTTTATCTTTTATCATTCTGTTTTCATCAACTGCCATTTCACCATGTATTACAAATGAACTTAAAAGTTTATTTTCTTAAAAACAAGTTGGTAAAAAAATCAGAAATTTCTGTATTGCATTCACTTTGAGTGTTTAAACATTACCCAACCTACTTATCACGAAAAAAATTGCTGTCCCCATGGATTTGTATTAAACGATATCAACTCTATGTTCTCTAATATAACTGGGTATTTGACACTATATATAAATAATAAATACTAAACAGTTCTAAATAGTGCAGTGTACTAATATTACTATAATTTACAATCAAGTGTTTTTTTACGTGAAATAAGTCAGTATTTTAATAAAAAAATCTGTCAAGACATACACGGGTGTATTTCAAATAAGGATATTTATTATGTGGGCTGTTTGGAGCCACTTGCAGGTGCATTTTTGAGTTAGAAAAAAAAATATCGTATTTTACTCATTGAAATCTACATTTTGATACCATACAAGCCTTTGAATACATTTTTTTAAAGCCCCCTGCAGGCGCCATTTTTGATTTAGAAAAAATGACTTAGATTACACTAGTTTGGTTACACATTTCGATGTGCCACATACCTTGGTATAAAATAATATATTTTGTTGCCTAGCTTTAGCTTCTTAGCACCCCCCCCCCCTCCTAAATATCAATAAATTTCAAAATATCTGTACATATTTGACTAGAGGGTCTCAAGGTTTGTATACTGTTTCTACGGGCTCCGAGTTTCGTTACATAGGATTTCTATGGATCCCTAAAAACCTAATTTTAAAATGTTATATTTAACCTTTTTAGTCACGTGATCACAAACGCTCCTAGTAGAACTGTCACTGGTATGACGTAGTTACTTACTAAAAACGTTAGAATACTCGAGCCCTATTGATTAATTTCAGTTTGTTTTAGTAAACAGTTACGTCACGCATAGCACGTGACTTTGAATGCGTGTTTTGGCGGGAATTTTTTCATTTGAATAGAAAAAGATTAATTTCAGCGTTTTTTTCGGTATTATCTTGGAAAAAGATACTTATTAGAAAAAGAATAATTTATTATTATTTGTTAAATAATAATAATAAAATAATTATTATTTTCTCAAAAGATCTATGTGGAAAAAAAGGTTGGGAACCCCTGATATAAAGCATGACTTGAGTTATTTATTTATTTTTATTATCATTTATATGTTCGATATGCAAATAGTTTTTTATCCTTGCATCATCACTAGAAAATTTTTTGGTATGATTTGGAAGTATAGACATTATAACGGCATTATACACTCGACAAATTAATTAAGGGGACACCTAAAAAATAGCATGTTTTCAAATGCTTGTAACTTGGTCAAAAATTAACTTTTTTCTAAACTTTTTTATTATTAAATTGAGCAAATTTACTCTACTTTATGATGGTCTAATTCGTTCCTCAACATCTTTTAATTTTTTAACTTTTTTATGTAATTATATAAATTAAAAAAAAAACTGCATATTTTGACACTTGATGTAGAGTGCATTTATGTAGAAAATGAAATTTTGAAATAACCTTTTTGTAGAGAATTTTAATACCTTCAAATTTATTATGGTGCGAAAAAAATGTGACAAAAATTCGCAAAAGTATTACAGTTTTAGTGAAAATCAGGAAAAAATAATTCAAATGAATATAGCCGGAGTAATTTTGGTGGTACAGAAAATAAATAAAAATAAAAATGCAGCTCAAAGTATCACCTTTCAGATTATGCAATGTAATGAAAGATTTTTTTATGAATTACAAAAAATATTCAAACTTTAAACAGAATAGAAAATATGAGTAATTAGACAGTAAAATTAAAACAAAGAATACATACCATAAACATTACATTTTAGGTGGCCCGAGCTAGAGGTCTCATTAACAATACATGTTCTTTATAATTCATTTTTATTTTTTTAAATAGGACCATATTACGCGAAGATATTCAACTTTGATGTCTCAACATCAGAAAACCCAAAAAAATTACAAATTGGAATTTATTGAAATTTTTCTCGAAATAAAGCAGCTTATGAAAAATTTTAAGAAGTCAAAAAATGCATTATTTTACTGAAATAATAACCCAAAATGATCCATATGGTTTTAAAATTGTACCTAAATATGTGTGCTTACTGTATACATTCATTTGTGCATGTAAAAATAAATATTTAGTAAAAATAAGTAGTTATTTATAAATAAACATTCCATGACCTGCTTTATTTTACAAAAAAAATTTAAAATTTTTGCAATTTGTAATTTTTTTGGGTTTTCTGATGTTGAGACATCAAAGTTGAATATCTTCGCGTAATATGGTCCTATTTAAAAAAATAAAAATGAATTATAAAGAACATGTATTGTTAATGAGACCTCTAGCTCGGGCCACCTAAAATGTAATGTTTAGGGCAGTTATTTCCAAACTGGGAGGCGCGCCTCCTTGGGGAGGCGCGGACTAGTGCAAAGGGAGGCGCGAAAAGTTTAAGAGAAATTTAATTTTCATAACATCACATTAAGGTATATAAATAAAAATATATAATTATAAATAAACTTTTATAACAACATTATATTTTTCTATTTCTAAAAGGGATGTTACTGTGTAGTTTTTGACTGACAACTATTATTGAAAAAGCAAAACTGATAGAATTATAATAAACAAATCAGAGTGAAATCACCCCCCTTAATAAGACCTAGATTTAATGAAGTTTGTACTAATAGACAAGCATATTCATCGCATTAAAAATAAATTTTATACGCAAAAAAATACATTTCATACCTTTTTAAAATATGTCTGTATAATTTTATGAAATAAAGGGGGGGGGGAGGTGCCAGAGATTAAATTTTTTTAAAGGGAGGCGTAGTTACATAAAGTTTGGAAACCACTGGTTTAGGGTATGTATTCTTTGTTTTAATTTTACTGTCTAATTACTCATATTTTCTATTCTGTTTAAAGTTTGAATATTTTTTGTAATTCATAAAAAAATCTTTCATTACATTGCATAATCTGAAAGGTGATACTTTGAGCTTCATTTTTATTTTTATTTATTTTCTGTACCACCAAAATTACTCCGGCTATATTCATTTGAATTATTTTTTCCTGATTTTCACTAAAACTGTAATACTTTTGCGAATTTTTGTCACATTTTTTTCGCACCATAATAAATTTGAAGGTATTAAAATTCTCTACAAAAAGGTTATTTCAAAATTTCATTTTCTACATAAATGCACTCTACATCAAGTGTCAAAATATGCAGTTTTTTTTTTAATTTATATAATTACATAAAAAAGTTAAAAAATTAAAAGATGTTGAGGAACGAATTAGACCATCATAAAGTAGAGTAAATTTGCTCAATTTAATAATAAAAAAGTTTAGAAAAAAGTTAATTTTTGACCAAGTTACAAGCATTTGAAAACTTGCTATTTTTTAGGTGTCCCCTTAATTAATTTGTCGAGTGTATGTATGTCAAAATAAAACAAAAATCTATCGGGCGGTAATAGAGTTTTACTCTTAAAGGAAACTTTTAACGATTTCGGCCTCGAAACGGGATAGAAGTCGAGAAGAGAGTGCCATAAATTCTGACAAGATGAAACCGAAAAGAAATTCGGGCGAGATGAGACTAAAGTTTTAACGAAACTTTCGGTTTTGAAAGATTATAATTAATTTGGAAAAATTTACTATTCGATTTAAAAAAAAATGTTGGTGATCACGTGACCGGAATGTGACTATCACGTGATCTCCGAGATCAACAACGTTGTTTACTTCCCCCCTCCCCTCTACAACTTTTGTCTGACACATTTTTTTCATCGAGTGCTTTTTCATCAATTAGTTTTGAAGTTATAGTTGTGGAAATTTCTTCCTAATTTGCGGTTTCTACTAATTTCTTGTATTAAGTATGCATATTTCTATATGCAATATATGTACATTGTAGGGGAGAGTCCCCCAAGGTGGACACTAATGTTTTAAACAATCGTAGAATCCAAACAACATTACATATCTTGTACAATTATACATTTTCTGAAACCTTAACTCATAAGCTTACTGTTCATGAAACACAATTTTGATATCATCAATATAACCAAAGTTTTAATTAATTTTAAATATAGTAAAAAATTTCGACTTTAAAAAAAGTCTCCCAAGGTGGACACCTTTGAGAAATCCTTTCCAAAAATTGGAAAAATAATCCAAAAATTCATGTTTTGATCATTTTATTCAATCTTTGATGTTTCTTATTTGAAATTACATCGAATGCTTATGAAAAAGGAATTTATTACAAAATAAGCAAATACCAAGCGTTAAATAGACAAAAAAAGGTTTACGGAGTTACACTGAGGACAAGTGTACCAAGAGCCGCACATTTTGACACATTTCAAGGCGTAAGTGTAGAGGAAGAGAGATAACTGCTAACGATTTTTTGAGGAACAGTTTTTGCTGGCAAACCCCATACTATCCCAACGTACCATAAGTAACTACGCAACAAAAAGCAAGTGTCCACCTTAGGGTAAAAAAAGTGTCCAACTTAGGGTCAGAACGCAATTTTCTTGGCAAAAACGAAAAAAATTATCTACTCGCAATATCATGCAAATCTGTTTACAATATGTTTGTTTGGTACGTAAGCAGACTCAAAAGGGTATTTACTTTTCGGAAACACTGTTTTCGATCATTTAATCCCAGTTATTCGAAGCGTCTTCAAAACTTTCGGAGTGACTTTCTCGTACTGTGTAGTGCAGCGGACAAACAACCACGACACGCCACTTCATGATATAACCAAAAACTGCGTCTTCCCAAACTGTAATACCGACATGAAGCGCACAGTGCTACCACCTGATACAAAAAAAAATTCCCAGGGTGTCCACCTTCGGGGGATGTCCACCTTAGGGGACTCTCCCCTACATATATTATGCAGTATATAATATTTGAAATTAGCTCGTCAATTTTACAAATATATTTAAATTTTTAGTTCAATCTGTCCAGTAGTTTTTGTTGAGGATGGTCGGGAAGACCGTTTTGACGTAACTATAAAAATTACCTACGTCGAAAATTTTCATTACTGATAATATTATAAAAACCAAATAAATAATTATTATCTCAACAAGCTACAAATTAATATAATCAGATGATCCAATGCAACACGCAGTCTATGTTATTTTAGTTCACTGATTGTAAGATAAACTACTTGAAATCTGTTTATACCATTATCAGACAATATTTATATTTGTATAAATAAATATTTATTATATGCAGTATTGAATAAGTATTGTTGACTACAACTGAAAATATATTCTAAATAATTTAAAATGGCATCCCTCCCTACTCCCCCCCCCCTCACACCGTCTTCTGGTACTCTGAACAAAATGCCCTTTTAACGAAATATTTTAAACAGTCTTACCTTGGGCTACATAAAGCAAAACTAACCACGATTAGTTAATCAGTTGTTTTCAAACCATGATTAATGTTAATTTTAAACTTATACTCAATTTGTAATAGAACAATTCACTAAATATAAGAATTTTTTACCTTATAAAATGTATCGTAACCGTGATTGTTTTTTAGAATTGACGTAATAATGCTTTAAAAACAACTGATTAACTAATCGTGATTAATTTTGCTTTCCAAGTAACTTTACTGTACATCTAATTTAATAGTCCAAGTAAATTAGATATTTTAGAAGAAAATAATCATAAAGTTTTGATATTTTGTCCACGTACTCTCAGAAGGGTTCGGAATAAGAGCCCGAAAAGTTTCCACCTAAATCGTGGATGGAACATCCCCTTTCACGTGAAAAACTACCCTCGGAGTGGATTTTATTCCAGTTTTTCCCATTTTTCATCCGAACTATCACTCGAAGAAAAAAATATTATAGGAATTAAAGATTAAACATGAAATTTTACGTAAAAAATGTCATATGCACTATTTGGCTAATCCTCAGCCTACTCTCGCATTCAATGCTCAAAATGAAGGGTAGTTTTTGGAATGCAAGGAAATATCGGTATAACAAGATTTTTCACCGTTAATATTTCCATAACGGCTAATTTTATCAAAAAGTTGATAAGGGTGGAAATTGTAGAACTGTATCTCCTCTATAAGATCCAAGTACCAGAATTTTGTTTTAAACGTTTTTTTATTGATTTTTTACCTTCTTTCGCAAACGTTAATTCCATTATTTTGAGATATTTTTCATAGAACCCATTGAGTAAATATTTCGCACGTTTTTTTTTAGTGGTTTACCATCGTAAGTCTATTCTATTAAAGTCTTGTATATTTTTGCAGATTTATTCCTGTTTTTTGATGTAAAAGTAGCCTTAACTATGAACTACCTGTTAATTCATTCAAAGTTTAATTATTTTATACAGGATATCCGTTAAAAGGACTTAAGGGACAAGCACACATACACACACACGTTGGCAACATATCAACATAGTTTTTTTTAAATATAAATTGTAGTTGTCCCACTTTTTTTATTATAAAATTATATTCGTGTAAAATTATTGTATGTACATTTGTGTAAAAAGATAAAAAATTCAATAAAAAAACAGTAAAAAAAATTGTGATACTTGAATCTTATAGAGGAGATTCAGATCTATCATTTTTATTTTAATCATTTTTTTGGTAAAATTAGCCGTTATGGAAATATTTGCGGTGAAAAATCTTGTTATACCGATTTTTCGTTGTATTCCAAACATTACCCTCCACTTTGAGCATCGAATGCGATAGTAGGCTGGAGATTAGTCGAATAGTGCAATGGCATTTTTTACGGAGAATTTAATCAGGTATATTTAATTCCCATTATATTTTTTTCTCATAACGTCTGCTCGGAAGCAAATTATTGTATAGGGCTTAACGAAAGGAAATATTTTTAAATCGACAAAGAATTAGTCCGTTTCATATGTTGAAAATTTTCCCATAACGGCTAATTTTACAAAAAAAATAGCTATGATGAAAATTATAGATCTGAATCTCCTCTATAAGATTCAAGTATCACAATTTTGTTTCAAATGTTTTTTTATTGTATTTTTTATCTTTTTACACAAATGTACATACAATAATTTTACACGAATATAATTGAATAATAAAAAAGTGGGACAACTACAATTTATATTTTAAAATAACTATGTTGATATGTTGCCAACGTGTGTGTGTATGTGTGCTTGTCCCTTAAGTCCTTTTAACGGATATCCTATATATAATAATTAAACTTTGAATGAATAAACAGGTAGTTCATAGTTAAGGCTACTTCTACATCAAAAAACAGAAATAAATCTGCAAAAATATACAAGACTTTATAGAATAGACTTACGATGGTAAACCACTAAAAAAAAAAACGTGCGAAATATTTACTCAATGTGTTCTATGAAAAATATCTCAAAATAATGGAATTAACGTTTATGAAAGAAGGTAAAAATCAATAAAAAAATGTTTAAAACAAAATTGTGGTACTTGGTTCTTATAGAGGAGATTCAGTTCTACAATTTTCACTCTTATCAACTTTTTGATAAAATAAGCCGTTATGGAAATATTAACGGTGAAAAATCTTGTTATACCGATATTTCTTTGCATTCCAAAAACTACCCTTCATTTTGAGCATTGAATGCGAGAGTAGGCTGAGGATTAGCCAAATAGTGCATATGACATTTTTTACGTAAAATTTCATGTTTAATCTTTAATTCCTATAATATTTTTTTCTTTGAGTGGTAGTTCGGATAAAAAATGGGAAAAACTGGAATAAAATCCACTCCGAGGGTAGTTTTTCACGTGAAAGGGGATGTTCCATCCACGATTTAAGTGGGAACTTTTCGGGCTCTTATTCCGAACCCTTCTGAGAGTACGTGGACAAAATATCAAAACTTTATGATATTTTTCTTCTATTTGGCAAATTTAAATCTAAATACCGTGGACTAAGTAACATATTTTGTTTCAATTATACTATTTTTTTTCAATGCTATTGATCCTGGTTTGTTATTAAAAAAATCCTTCCTAGAAAGAAATACTTTCTTGCATTGAAATAATAACAAAAACATATAATACAAAAATAATTTATTAATAATAATAATTTTAAACAAATAAAAATAAATACATAAAATTAAAATATAGGTACACTGACAAATTAAAAAAATACTAACCAACCCCATAAAATAAAATAAAATTATATAAATCAAAATCACAATGAACAACATTAATCTAGGTAATACACTTATATTATTATTAATTTTAAAATAATTACTATAACCTCAAAAATGTATAATACACATTAAGTAAAAAATTAAAAGAGATGTGTAAAATATCTTATCTAAATAAACATGTTTTGAAGTTACTTCTTCTATATTAAATTATCTTGTTTATTGATATAAAAAATTATTTACTATATTTAAAATCAAGTGTAAAATATATTGTGATGAATCCACTGTACTATTCGCTTAGGTAATAATTTTGAAGTTGGTTTCTGAGCAAAATTCGACGTACAAAAACATTAGTGACTTTTGAAAAAAAAATACTAAGTACATATTGAGTGCAAGAAATAAATCAATCAAATGTAATTCTATTTTTGAATTTTTGAAAATCACTAATAGAAAGTTAAAAAAATTGTTAATAAAAATATACCAAATATATCAAAAGTACGGGTGTTAAGACTAATATTTCTGAATTCACAAATTATGGCAAATAATAGTTAATAAAATTACTCTGTCAAAAACAGAAATGTCATATTTTTATTTCTTATTTAAAAAATTTTGAGATCTAAAAAGCTCCAATTAAAATAACCTCAACGTCAGTTAAACATAAGCTTATTAATTTTAACATCAACAAAACGTTCTTGCCTGAACGTAGTATCACATAATTTCATTAAACGGTTCTGAACATCATCTGTAGCTACTATATGTAATTTAGGTACTGGAAGGCCGTTGAAAGTACTGCATAAACATCTGGAATAGGCGCCCATGTTGTCATAGAGTAGCCAATCACCCACACCCAAACGGGGAAGGAGTTCTGCACTTTTTATTTGATCATACCCGGAGCAAGTTGGACCCCAAAGTCTGGACCAATGAAGAGATTCAGTTGGTAAAACAGGCTGGAAGAAAATAAATAAATAAATATTAGTTTCTTAATGTTAGATGAAAATAATACAATACTTATTGTCAGTTTGTCAGTATAATTTCTAATAAGTTAAATTTGTAATGCTATAGTTTTACTTTATTAGAATTTTGTAGGTTTACGACATAGACTTATATAATGGACTGAGCATTCTCTATCCAATATGTAGCCAATACCTGCCTCTTTCTAGAATTCTAATTGGTCACGTCAAAGGTTTGCTGTCATGACAGACCTACAGAAAAGAAACAGGTATTGGCTACATATTCGCTTTGTCTCCTTAAAGAGAGTCGTCAATTTTGTGAGGCTATATCTCAATCCATTCTATAAGTCTATGGTCTACGACTAGAACCAGTAGCGTAACTAGAGGGTGGCTGGACTGACATGGGGGTATAGGTATCCAGTAACCTTTTTTTCACCATATTCCCTGAGTTGCAAAGTTTTTTTATAGAAGGCTCCACCTTTAAAATATGCCAAGAGCATATTTGTAGGTATGTCACTAAATAGAACCCTATTAATACCACTTTGTTGGCCATCTATCATAACAAAATTAGTATCTCGTAAATTATAAAGGTGGCTACAGACGTAATTACATGCTTGACAACTTCGCTTGATCAATCCGTTTGATCAAGCACGCACAATTTCGCTGCGCCACCACACGCACAAGCATATGCTTGTATAAGCGGCAGTTTGTTATCACATGTATAGCTGCACACAACAACGTTTGCTTGTACAAACATACACGTTCTTGGTACACACGTTGAGACCGCTTGTGCAATCGCGGATTGTACAAGCGGTATGATTAAAATTCAATCAATCTTCAAGCGGATTGTGCAATCATACTGCTTGAGCAAAATTACCATACACACGCTACAATATGCTTGATCAAACGGATTGATCAAGCGGTGTTGTCAAGCATGTAGTTACGTCTGTAGCCACCTTTATATACATAAGCTAAAAATTTGAAATTTAAAAAATCATTCAAAATGATGACTCCTAGATTTGTTTATTCAAAAATTGATAGGGGTTCAAAACAGTCATAAAATATGCCCCCCCCCCCCTCTCTAACTCAGTAAATACTAGCTCAAAATTCATAGTAAAATCTATAAACATTTATTTAATGTCGGTGCCTAACTCATAAAGTTATAGATTTGGTATCCACCAATTCTCTAAATTATAATACGTAATGCATCACATAACGAACTGTATTCTTTCTTACCCGTAAAACTTTCGGGGTCAAGTCCATCCTGTCCATAGGAACACACATCATGAACGTACCAAAGATACCGTCACTCAAAGTGTAATTAACCAAAGGGTTCTCTTTAGTGCTTACTTCTTGCGATCCACAAATAGTATCGCGGACTGCATGGACGTGACATGCAAGGATCAAGCAGGACTCGACGAGGTACCTTCCGGGTTCGGCTATCACACGGACGGGGTCCGTTTCCGGGAAGAAATCTTCTAAGGCGCGGTTCACTGATTCTGCTACGGGGTCGATTAAACCGCCACAAAATCCACCTCCTATTAAAAAGGATTTTGTTTAAAAAGTGACCAGTTTAATGTACATAAATATGTATATTGTAATTTCTGTAATATTAAGGTCCGGTATTATAAAGGACCTAGCAAATTTGAAAGCTCGCTAGCACTCATAAATGAGGTTATTCATTTTGTTATAGTATCTATGGATTAGCTATGGAATTTAGAGCAGTGATACTTCAACGTATTGTAACACAGTTGGCGTAATTACTGAAGGGATTTTATTCCGGTTTTCACTAATATATAGGGTGTTACACAAGGAAGGTTTAAGCAGAGCTGTGGAGTCGGTACAAAAACCTACAACTCCGACTCCTTACTGTACAAAATTTTTTTTTGAAAAATATTCCGTTTTCGGACAAAAATTTTTTTGAGTGAATTACGGTGATTCTGGTTACGGCCAGAATTGAAAATTTCAAATCATTGTACTTCAAAATTCAAAACGAACAAAAAATATTAAGTGTGTAAAGAAATAAAAACCATTATTTAATTAAAGGATTCGGAGTCGGTACCTTTTTACCGACTCCGACTCCACCCAAAATTACTAAAACTCCGACTCCTCGACTCCAACTCCGACTCCACAGCCCTGGGTTTAAGTGTATAATTTGTAGATATTTTGTATAAATTTTGTATTTACGTGAAATGCGTAAATAGTTAGCTATAAGTAAAAACAATGTTTAGTAAGTCTATTACAGATTAAAAATTTATATCCCCAGATAACATCGGATTTATGCGATAGTCATTTATAAAATTAAACATTTCAAATTTAATTTCCAACAACATGCAGTTCAATTTCTTTTAAATACAGTTTATATAAATTAGTAGATTGATACTACATATTCATTATTCAAATTATTTTTCATTAAAAATAATATCATATAATGAATAATATGTATCGAACTACTCATTTATTATTTTTAGCATAATTAAAGCCACGTGAACTTTTTAAAAGAAAGAAAATGTTTTATACTAACAATAGCTAGTTAATAATTCATTCTAATCTACAGATTTCAAGGATTTCTTCGACTTAGTTACCATAAATTTAAATATACATAGATATTATTATTAACAGTAAGCTTTTTTACTTTCTTATACCAATGTATATGAAATATACATATAGTATAAGTAAGTATAGTATTAAATATCTAAACATATTTCTCAACATGACAAAAAAAGGTGTATTTATCATATCTACATCTGGTTAGTTATATCTGAATTGATATAATATTAAAATTCAAAAAATCTAAATAAGGTACTGGCACCCAGTCATGAACACGTTAAGGGCAATGTACTATGTTGTTTTTTTTGATTGGTGGGCTACTTTTTTGTAATTCTCATGAACCAATGTTACTAATAAAACAACTACCTTTCTATTAAATCAATTTAATTACCAAAATCCGTAAATATAGTTTATTTTTTCAATTATAACCTTTTATTTTGTATATGTTTTTTCTCCAATAATTGACAAAATAAAGCCAGTAAGCCTTGTTAAACACATACGCGGTTCCATTCGGTTCGGTTCGTTTTCGGTTTCAGCCGAAAACGAATCAAACCCTTTCACACATACACGGTTCTCATACGGTTCATATTAGGTTTTATTTTTTTCCGTAAACTCAGTAGTTATCATGGAGAGAAAGCAAGTTGTTGCCATGTTGTTTCTCTATAAAAAAATAAAAATCGAAGGAGGAATACTAGAATTCATTGCGAGCACCCTCTCATCACTTTACAGCAGGAATTTGGAGCATTCTACACTATTTTCCCGAAGCTGAAGAGCATGAAGACGATCCACATCAACATCTGGAAAACCGCTCATTTTATTAGAAAATCCGCGACAAAACTTAAAAAAAAATAACACTCGCTATCAGGTTAAAACAGAAACTAAACTGTTCGTGTGGAGGGAGTATTCGGTTCTGTACGGTTTCTATTAGGTACCGAATACAAACTGAATCACCGTTTCACACTTGTCGGCAGCGACCGAAAACGAACCGAACCGAATTAAACCGTATATGTGTGAAATAGGCCTAATTAACACTTGCTAATGATTATAAAATGATAAGTACCTACTACTACAAAAACGTTATAAAATAAATTTATCTTTAAAACAATGTAAAGCATTTACATAAGAAAATATACACTTTTCTGATAGTGTGCCGAATCGCGATAATTATTTATCTATACCGTTTTTTAAACAAAATGATAAATTATCTTCTAATCACGATGTAAGTCAGTTAAATGTATATAGATTAATATCAAGTAATGGCAGTAATCAAATATCAACCAATACAGTAGAAACCGGTTAAAACGACATCGGTTAATACGACGTATCGGTTTTAACGACTCAAAATAAAAATCCAACTGAAACTGAAACCCATATAATTATATTTTTACCGGATTTTACGACTTAATAAGACCGTTCTCTTCAATGTCGTTATAACCGGTTTCTACTGTACCTATTGCACACCCCAAGCAGGCTCTGCTTGGAAGTGTGTTCTACTCTCGTCCTAAAAAAATTTTTCGTATATAAATTGATAAAATGAGTATTATATCTTAAATTTCTTCAATAACCCACTTAAATTTTTACATTTTCTGATAGAAAACATTACAGTCTTCATTTTTACTTAGTTTAATATCGATCGGTTTTAATTTTCTGTTATAAAAATATAAATAAAGTTCAATTTGTCGATTTAACCCGCTTTTTTGATAGAAACGCCGAACTGTAGGCTACAATTCGAAATAAATTTGCACCAATCCTTTTGAATTCACTTCATCTATTATCAGAATAGAACCCTATTAAAACTCAACAAAATTGGATAACTAGAAGTAACGAAATTTGCAGTTTATTTAAACAAAAATTCATATTTTGACAAGAATTATTTTTACAAATAGAGTATTAGTCCGTAGAAGTTCCAAAAATTTCCGTAAGGCGCTATTTCTTCATACGTCATATACGTCACTGCAAATGACATCTATTACAACTATTATATTGTGTTAATTAATATATAAATACACGTACATCGATACGTGCTGTATTTTAATTATTTTATTCAAAGCCAATCAATCTTTTTAATCAAGATAAAATCTGGTAAGTTTGCATTTTTAAAACAAATATATAATATACATATAACCTATAAACGTTACATTGTTGTTTCATTTTAAATGCTAGACATCAGGTGAACACAGCTGTTATCGCTGCAATATGTGGATGTATTTATCTTTTTAATTATTATTATTAATTTATTTATTTACTTATACATTTTACAAAAAAAAAATATTTTATATAAAAATTGTAAATTAAAATGATTGTTGTTTTATTACAATACATCCTAAATTTAAATAAAAAAGGTAATAATCGATTGATAACAAGATTCATTGTTGATTTTCTAAAAAATCTTAATGAGTGATAAACTTCATATTTTATATTTATATAATATTAATTACCTCCAATATTTTTTTCAAACATCCTTTTAAGTTTCACCAATTATATTGTACCGCATTTATTTGATATTATAAATTAATACATTTTTTTATGTTTAAGGGGTGTGCATTTTATGGCCTAGCCATAGTATTTCTAATTCAGTACATTTAAGGTGATACGCTTAACACACTGTAAAAAAGATTTGGTTTCGAAAAATTTTGTTTTTAATTTATATTCAGAACACATGTACCTACATTCAATGGAATATTTTACTTTGTTAGTTATAAAAAGTAAAAAAAGTTTAATTTAATTTGAAAATTAAAATAGACAGAACGGTATATAATAGTAACATCTACTAATTTGCTGTAATGGCTAGTTTTTTATTATTTTGAATAAATTACACGTGAATATATTTATTTTATAATTATTATAGTATTTAAAAGGGTTGAAGTTTCGAATAATTAGTTTTTAAAACGTCTCTATATAGCATTTTGTGTATAATTTCAATAAATAGAGCATTTTTGGCAAGTTCTCTCATTTATCGTGTGTTAAAAACTCTAATATCCAATTACTCAAAAACCATACATCCAATATTTTAAATAAAAATTAGTAAAATATATGAGTTATCCATAAATAACATATTAAAATTTTAGACTTTTATCTATACATTGCTTTAATGATTGAATAACCTTAAGTTAAAAATGTTCAGCACATGGACCGATACCTTATTGTTAGCCATTTGTTTTATTTATTGTTTTTTTTTTCACTCACCAATATCTAGTAGGTTCATATTGTATCCAATTGTTTTACTGAAGTCAAAAACACGTCTAGCAGCGGCAATAGCGTGATAGAACGCTTCTGGAACACCGCACATGGTCCCTACATGGAACGACACTCCAACCACGTCAAGACCCAAGTCTTTAGCGAGTTGCAACAGGATAGGCGCTTCTGTACAACAACAAATAAATTAATTTTAAAATATAATTAAATTAGAACATTAAATTTAAATAATTATACCTTCATCTGGATCACATCCACACTTCTTCCCGAACGCCGTGATTGAAATATCGGCATCGTATCTGATACGTAGAACTAACTGCGCGTTGGGATACTCGCGAGCTATCTTGTGCAGCTCGCATTCGCTGTCGACGGTCATGAGGGAGACGTCCAAGCTGGCCGCGCGGCGAATTAGCGAAGGAGCTTTGGCAGGGTTTGCTAGAATTACTCTTGAAGTTTTGACTCCGGGAAGTGCAAGTACTCGAGTTGCTTCTACGTCGGATGCGCAGTCGAAACCGGCTCCTAGGGCGGCTAGGGTTTGTAGGACGATACGGCTGTCGTTACATTTTACAGCTGTAATGAAAGAAGGTATTGTTATTAATTTCAGTAAATAAAAAACTACTTTTTAAGACAAAAATAAAACCGACTAAAAACCCTGAAAAGTATGTATATTTTATTATAAATTTTGACAGGTTTTTCTTGATTTGGCACGGACATCAAAAACTGTTTTTAATTATTATAAAATATACTTTTCAGTGTCTATAAGTTTTTTTTTAATGTTTTTTCTCCTTTTTGCGTGGCGTATCTTCGAAGTTCATGGTAAGATTCTGACAAAATTTATATGGGATCACTTTTTGCAAACAAAAATATATAATATCATGGGGTTGGAGTTATCAAAGGTAGACAACTTGTTGAAAATAACCAGATTTTATTGAAATTGTATATTTATATTAACTGTGATTGTTTCTAATAAATTGAAATAAAATTTTCTTATATTTTGGTGATACCAAAAGGTAAATAGAATAAAATATTATCAAAATTAATAAGATAGTAAATTAAGGGTGCAAATAAGTTATACAAATAATAATTATTGTGAATTTTAGTTTAATTTTGAAATAATCAGTTTTTTTTTTCAATATTTTTTTCCATTTTTCGCCACAAGGGTTGCACGGATAAAGTTGTAACTGTTTGGGCTTTGAACTAAAACCGCATTGATGATTTCTCTGAATTTTCAGATTAATATAACAATTTTTAACAAAACTGTGTTACATTGGGCTTTATTTAAATCCACTAAAAATATATTTTTTGCAAAAAAAATATTAGGTACTTTGCACTTTGCCCTTGACCTAAATTTAGAACAGTGAGATTAAAAAATTACATATTTTTGATGTATTTTTTGTGAATTTTTATATTTTAAACTGACAAGTATTAAAAATTATGTTCATGTGTAAAAAGTGAATACTATTTAATATATAGTGCAATTAAATATAACCCATAGAAAAAGTGTCCCATTAATTATGACAAGCAGTGTACAAAGTTAATAAAAGCCAGTTAAAAACTTACCGTAAAATGGAGTAACTCTCGGCATAGCCATACAGAAATAATCGTATCGTTTAATAACTTCCCCAATATCACAAATATGTAAAGTGTCATCTGTACCAGTGGTCTCAACAATGTTCCTGATCACGTTCTCGTAGTTGACGTTCTCATTGTAGATGTGGATTTTGTTTCCGTTCAGTAACTCCATTATAAATGATTTAATTGATAACTGTTTTTATTTGAATTAGTTTTCAACGAAAGTATCGTTATTGGCAAAAGCTGTAAAAAAATATCAATAAGTACCTAAATAATTTGTTTTAATTTAAAAATATAGCTGTTGTAAGCACCCCCTCCCCCTCACCCCGGTCGCGAAATTCTCATTAATTATAATGTAAGTAATACTGTGGTAACTTCTTTAATAACTTAAATTCAAATGAATAAAGTAATGTTTGGACTCCTCCCCCCTACATATTTTTGGTTACGGCACTGGTGTTAACATAATCGTTTTGGCAAGTGGGTACCAAAGATATTTAATATGCATAAAATATAAATATTAGTGATGTTAAATATAAATTACTTTTAAACACTTTTTTTAAAATAATATTTTATCTTTGACACTTTCTTTATTGTCATAAAGGCACTCACATAATATAATCTATCAACAAATGTCTATTATAAGTATGCATGTATCATATATTATACTAACTATAGCTAAGTACATATAATACTATAATATAGTGCAAATCAATAAATAAATTGTAACACTGATAACATTCTATGTGGTTATAATAAATAATACTTATTATACAGGGTCCTCCAATAGTGTGTCCGGCATTGTTTTACGCCCAAACTATTGAAGATAGAGTTTTAGGATAAAAAATTTATTATATATATTGACCCTAAAGAATTTCAGGAAAATATTTTCAACCCCCTACAACCGCTCCTTGGGGGGTAGTTTGAGGGGTACATACCCGTTTCTCAGTAAAATCAAATGGAATGGTACATCAAAAAGTACATATTTGTAAAGATCATAAAAAAATAAGAAATTCCGTAAAACAAAAATTTTCATACTTTCAATTGTTTAAAAAATATGGCGACTTGTTCTCAAATTTTAGGGTTTTACTAAAAGTACTCTAATTTCGTTAAAAATTAATGGAATGTTATTATTTTTTCAAATTTAGAAAGTAGAAATAATGAACTTTGTAAAGATGTATGACTATTTGTGATTTTGATAGTTTAAAATGTCATACGCGATATATCAAAAATTCAAAAGTTCAACTAGGGATAATTCGAAATTTTCAAATACAACGGTATATCAATTAGTACTTTTTCTTAAAAAGAATATGTAAATAAACAACTTTTGTTAAGAAAATTTAAAATTTAATATTATAATTTTAAAATTGAAAACTGAAAATTAAAATTTTTAATTTAAAATTTTTTTATCAAAAGTTGTTTATTTACATATCTTCTTTAAGAAAAAGTACTAATTGATATACCATTGTATTTAAAAATTTAAAATTATCCCTAATTGAACTTTTCAATTTTTGGTATATCGAGTATGACACTTTAAACTATTAAAATCTCAAATAATCATACATCTTTACAAAGTTCATTATTTCTTCTTTCTGAATTTAAAAAAATAATAAAATTCCATTAATATTTAGCGAAATTAGAGCACTTTTAGTAAAACCCTAATATTTGCGAACAAGTCGCCATATTTTTTAAACAATTGAAAGTATAAAAAATTTTGTTTTATAAAAGTTTCTTATTTTTTTATGGTCTTTACAAATATGTACTTTTTGATATACCATTCCATTTGATTTTACTGAGAAACGGGCATGTACTCCTCAAACTACCCCCCAAGGAGCGGTTTTAGGGGGCTGAAAATATTTTCCTGAAATTCTTTAGGGTCGATATATATTATAATTTTTTTATCCTAAAACTCTATCTTCAATAGTTTGGGCGTAAAACAATGCCGGACACACTATTGGAGGACCCTGTATATGTACATATTGTCCCTTACAAGGTAAATTACAATTATTACAGTACCTACATAGCACTTGCCTTGTATAAGACGTTGTACGTATATGAAGGACATGAATATATTTTAATATTATAAGTACTTACCAATTAAAAAATAAAATAGATATTAAACATATTTTAAAATAATATCAAATAAAACAAAATGGCACCCTTTCATGTTCATATTAAATTAAATTAAAATTTATTATAAATTTTATAATTTAATTACTATTCAAAAATAATTCGCGTTAAAAATGTTTTAACACTACTTATATTACAATATATTTATAAGTAATTTTATTTTAAATAATAAATATTCAAATTATTTAGTAGGTGCCCCCAATTAGTACGATTGTTTCATTGTACATGCCTCTTTTGTCCCCGGATTAAAACTGTGCCAAATTTATCAAATTTAAACAAATTACATCTCAGAATTGATTTGACTTGTCATCCTATATCCAAATAATTATTAAGATATACATTTTTAATTTTAGTATTTGATTATGTGTGTTTATCTATAAGTATTAGTGCCTGCAATATATTTAATGTGTTTTGGGAATTAATCAATACAAAATTTCATTTAATTTTCTGTCAGTTATGTTTATTGTAGTTATTTATTTATTTATGTAAAAATTATATTTATAAAAAAATATGACTATATGGGTGTGAATTTTAATGTTGTATTAGATGCATGCAAAAATTTGCTCTTCTCAAATTTTTTTTTGTGTGAATTTAAAACAATGATTTTTTCAGTTTAATCGTAAACAGTATTAGAGATTATTACAAATTATTAACAAAATAGAATTTCACATTTTGATAACAGTAACTAAATATTTAACTTTTAAAATAAGTTGTTATAAAAAATTAATGTTTCAAAATGAAATTTATATTCAGCAGATTTTTGTACAACAATGAGTAACAGAATGCATCTTAAATAACTTATATATTGTAGTTGAATTCTATATACATAATATACCGGGTGGCATATTTCCAAAAGCCCGTCCAGTACAGAGCAACGGATAAAAATTGTGCTCTGTAAAGCACTGGAGTTTGGAAATCGTTTCATTGATATTTGCACTTCAAACCCCAGTCGAGTACAGAGCATACTCAGACTGAGGCTAATGTTAGATGCGTCGTTACAACTTTCAAATAAGTTTTATTAATACATAATTGTATTCTTTACAGATACAATTGATAGATTTTAATATAAATAGTTTTTTATGAAAACTAATATTAAATAATTAGGTCAGGCACGTATTAAAAAAAATCAATTAGTACTTTTCAATAAAAATTATACAAATGAAACGGATTACTTTTTGCTTTAATTATATAATAATTATAAATTTTACATACATACCAACTTAATAATATAAATACTGATTAAATTTTAAACAGTACAGTTTTTAGAATCGAGGCAAATTAATTTATTTACTTTTTTATGTTTGTGTCTAACAATGTATGTTCGCTTATTTGTTTTTATAAAAAATATGACTATAATATTGTTTATATATTTTATTTTCATCAATTATAATAATCACACATTGACGTAACATAATTGTATTGATTAAATATCCCTACATTTTAAATTCAAACAAATAAGTATAATCTACTGATTTTATTTACGTAAGTATTTTGAACCAATAATTAATTTTAAAATTTTCATTGAAGAACGTTTGTTGTATCTTTTCTGTAACATATTTTTTATATAGAACAGCAATTGATTTTTTAATACATGTCTGACCTAATTATTTAATATTCGCTTTAATAAAAAAACTATTAATATAAAAACCTATCAATTGTATCTGTAAAGAATACAATTACATATTAATAAAACATATTTGAATGTTGTAACGCATCTAACATTAGCCTCAGTCTGAGTATGCTCTGTACTCGACTAGGGTTTGGCGTGAAAATATCAATGAAACGATTTCCAAACTCCAGTGCTTTACAGAGCACAATTTTCATCCGTTGCTCTGTACTGGACGGGCTTTTGGAAATATGCTACCGGGTGATCTATTTAAATTGAGACAAGCAAATATCTCGAAAATTAAGATTTTTAAGGGAAAATGTTTGGTACAAAAGTTTCAGGGTCAGAATGGGAAAACCAAATGGAGGTAAAAATTTTGACTTTGAGTTTTTAAGGTCTTTTTGGGGTCAACTTAATTTTTTTAAATGGAAACCTATTTCTTTTTTTACATATTCGTATTTTGCAGAAAAAAAGAAAAAACTTTTGTTTAAGAAGTTTTTTCAAATTCCTCAAATTCAAGGGCATTTTTTAAATCTATTTTTTTAATTTTTTGTTTGTTTTTGTATTAAAAAAATCGAAATTATTATTTATAAATATTAACTATGATTTTTTTTCAATTTTAGGATTTTTTAAAATATTTTTTTTATATTTTGAATATTTTTACTAAAAAAAGATACGTTAAAATTGAGGATTTTGAAAAAAACTTCTCAGACAAAAGTTGTTTCGTTTTTTCTGTAAGATACGAATATGTAAAAAAAGAAATATGTTTCCTTTTAAAAAAAATGAAGTTGACCCCAAAATGACCTTAAAACCTCCACTCAAAATCAAAAATTTTACCTTCATTGGTTTTCCCCCTTTTAACCCAGAAACTTTTGTACTAAACATTTTCCATGAAAAACTTTAATTTTCGAGATATTTGCTTGTCTCAATTTAAATAGTAAGGCTGATTTACGAAATTTTGAACCCCCCTCCAATCCATTAATAAGGACCAGAAGTAACTAGTTAACTAGGTAATTCCACCCCCTTTACGATTTTTTAATTGAATATAAAATTTTATAAAAAAAATCAATTTTGAATAAAATTAACTTAGTTATTTATAAAAAAATATTTATTCAATTTTTGTTAAATTTTGAGCAAATTTTATTTCAACAATATCAATATCACTAACAACAATTGAAAAAATATTAAATATGTTTTGTTATTATTACAAATTTTTAATTGTATTGTTAATTAATTAATACAAACTATGTATTGTTAGATATTTCTTACCTTACAGTTAGGTCGACTTGTCGTAAAAGAACTGCAGTAAAAATACACGATCTGGAGCTACTTATTACTCAAATATAATCTTATCTCTTCATTAATGAACGTGATAATCATATCTTTACCAGGAATTGAAAGAAAGAGCTATACAGCTAACTTTTCTTCAATATAAAAACAAACAAGTAGAAAAAAACAAATGATTGTATTGATACTTATTATTAAGGATTTCTATAGGTAAGGTTACGTAATAACGGGAAATATCTAGATTTCTATTTTCAGCATAAATGATGATTTTCATATTATCAGTTAATTTTTTTTTGTATGTGATAGCCAAGTAGTTTTTGGAAAGTAATAATTGCTCAATATTTAATTTATTCAAGCTGCTTTAAGGTTTCAACGATGATCTTATAATGTTCTTTTTTTTGTTATCTTAATATATAAAACTCTTGGTGCGTATGTATGTACCACGGATCATCAGGCCTAAACCAATGGACGTATTGAAGCCATATTCACACCATATATTTGTTTGGTGCTCGGGAAGGTTTATAGATATTTTTGAACCCGGTAGGTGACTTGACTGTGGGGTCGAGATATTTACGAAAATGAGAAAAATCGTTCAATGGCTACTATGTTTTTATATAAATAACAGTGACATCATGAAAACAAAACACGACTTTAAAATAAAATATTTTTTTAGAATTTTGACATGATTTTGACGTTAAAAAGTTTTTATCAAATATTAATAGCTTTGTACTGAAAAATTATATAGCTATTGGTTTTTATATTTTATATTTCTTTTGTTGTTTTTCTTAAATTCAATTGTTTTCAATTTAAACAGGTATACTACGTAATTTTACTATTTTATTATAGATTTTTTTGAACTCAAAGGTGACTGTGGGATCGAGATATTTACGAAAATGAGAAACCGTAAATTATAGAATTCGTTATTCAATGGCTACTATGTTTTTATATAAATAACAGTGACATCATGAAAACAAAACACGACATGATAAAATATTTTTTTAGTATTGTGACGTGATTTTGACGTTTAAAAGTTTTCATTAAATGTTAATAGTTACGTACTAAAAATTATATAGGTATTGGTATTGGTGATTCAATTGTGTTCAATTTAAACAGGTCTACTACGTAATTTTACTATTTTATTTTATTTTGCCCGGGCGCACATTGAGACGTAGGCGACGCAGCGCAGCGCAGGGCAGCGCAGCACAGTTTTTGTGTAACCCATGTTTGTACTTACGCGCGCTAATTGAGAGGCAGGGCAGGGCAGCGCAGTTCAGTGCCTGCGTGAACCTGCGTCGCGCAGTGTTTGTGACTCAGTTTAGCCCGAGCGCACATTGAGACGTAGGCGACGCAGCGCAGCGCAGGGCAGCACAGCACAGTTTTTGTGTAACCCATGTTTGTATTTACGCGCGCTAATTGAGAGGCAGGGCAGGGCAGCGCAGTTCAGTGCCTGCGTGAACCTGCGTCGCGCAGTGTTTATGACACAGTTTTCTACAAACGTGTCACGCAGTTTTTATTACTATTCATTTTTATCCATACTAATATTATAAATGCGAAAGTGTTTTTGAACCGATCTTGATGGAATTTGGTAGGGAGATAGCTTACATCCTGAGAAAGGACATAGGCTATTTCGAATCCCAAAAATTCATCCCCTAAGAAATTTCAAGGGGGTGGAAATGTTTGTATGGGCATTTTTTTTAATATTTCACCCCCTGTCACATATGAAGGGCTGTAATTATTTTCATTCGATCCGGCGGGAAAAATACCATGGGGGTGGGGGGTTATAAGGAAAAAACAGCAACCTATCTTACTTAGGAGCCGAGATATTTAAGATTTTAATACATATTATAAATGCGAAAGTGGATCTGTCTCTCTGTTTGTTTGCTATTTTTTCACGGCTATACCGCTGAACCGATTTTGATGAAATTTGGCAAGGAGATAGCTTGCATCTTGAGAAAGGACATATGCTACCTTATATCCCGAAAAATGTTTTAGATAAAATAATGGGTGTGTAACATTTTACCTGTTTTATTGATTATCATACAAAAATTTGTATTACCTATCTGTATTATATACCCAACTGAAATTAACGTATTTTCACTAACCTAAATTCCACGCGAACGAAGTCGCAGGTACCCGCTAGTTATTCATATTTTATTCTATATTTTATAAGATAAGATATAATATATAATCGTTTATCGGAAAATTCCGATGTTAGAATGAATTCACCGTGACTTTTTCTTTTTTTCATATACGCTTTTTTTCCAAATAGACTTATTTCGTTTTGATAATGAATATAAAAGTAAAAGTTCGTCCATTTCTTTGTCTGAATCAGACTCAGAACTTAGGTCTAGTTTGTTTAGTTCGACCATATTGTTTTCTACAACTGTCACAACGCAGCAAAAACTGTGCTGCGCTGCGTCGCCTACGTCTCAATGTGCGGACACCCAAGTCACGCAGTAAAAAACTGTGCTGCGCTGCCCTGCGCTGCGCTGCGTCGCCTACGTCTCAATGTGCGCCCGGGCTTATTGCGAACGTGTCACGCAGTTTTTATTACTATTCATTTTTATTATTCATATTTTATTCTATATTTTATAATATAAGATATATTATATGTATATAATCGTTTATCTGAAAATTCCGATGTTAGAACGAATTTACCGTGACTTTTTATTTTCTTCATGTAAGCTTTTTTTCCAAATAGACAAGAAACTGCGTTGCAATGTGCGGTCACTCAAGTCACGCAGCAAAAACTGTGCTGCGCTGCGCTGCGTCGCCTACGTCTCAATGTGCGCCCGGGCTTTATCTATTCGGTACGCGGGACACGTGTTTTTAACATAACCTACGATACAGTTTATTTATATTCTTAAAATATAGTGAAATTATACAAAAATGCATACACGACGACGTTTAAACATCGGTCGAAATACTCAAAATAGTCAAAATAGGTACACAAAATAACCCTAACAAATTTAACACTATAACAATGAGAAAGAAAGAGCATGCAAATTATCTTTTGGCAAAACAACGTTTGCCGGGGCAGCTTGTAAATATATAAAAATTTGTATTTTTACTAAAATATTACTTTCTCGCCATATCAAAGATACGAGAAGCTTTTAAAATTAGAAAATAAAATAAATGTTCTCCGATTTCAAAATTTTTACTAGATCTTTTCGTTTCAGGTCAACTCTCCTAAATCTGAGTCTGTCTAAAAAATAAAAAACGTGTGTACAATTTTTTTATGTTACAGTACCATATATTATGCTACAGAACGAAATAAAAATTTGAACATGTATATTATGTTATGAGAAAACGCGTTACACATAACAAACTTTTCGCATAACGAACTTGCTCCTGGAACGAATTATGTTCGTTATGCGAGGCATCACTGCATAAGATGGTACTGTACTGTACATACAGGATGTCCCAGGACTGTGTCAAAGCTCAATATTTCATATTATTATAAGAATTAGAAGAAAACTTTAAATGCAAAAGTTGTCAGGCTAGAGCATCGGCATAGTTTGAAATTAGTTACATTTATACAGAGTGACCCATAACTGCGTTACAAATCAAACTTATGTTTTTTTAAATACAAACTATATATTTTTATTTGATAATCTAATGGCATTCATTTTTCTGAGTATTTTGATATATCATTATTGGATTATACAGAGGGGCTTAGAAATTATGACCAATTTTGTAAGAAAATGGGAACATTTTCAACACCTTGTAATTTTCTAATTACAAAAAAAAAAAATTGTTTTCTGTTTGAAGTAGTTTTGGCATATTCTCTATTATTGCGATATTATGTCAAACATTTACAAAATTGTATTATTTGTACAGGGTGTATCAAAACACTAAACCTAGTTTTTTTCAAAATTTTCAAATGGAACACCCTACATATTTTTACATTTTCGAATTGCCTGTTCAATTCAACACATTTTACAAACCATGTTCTATACCTAAATCCAGCCGTTAAAGAGTTATTTATTTTATTTTAGAATCATAAGATGTTTTATAAAAACAATACAACTTTATTATAATCAATAAAACAGTTCGCTTAAAAATAACTTAACAAACTAATAGAACTTACAAACTTCAACAACATAAAAATTTAATTATTTTGTGGAATATAATAAAGTTGTAGTGTTTTTAAAAAAATCTTAAGATTTTAATATAAAATTAATGACTTATTAACGGTTGGATTTAGGTATAGAACATGGTTTGTAAAATGTGTTGAGAATTGAACAGGCAATTCGAAAATGTAAAAATATATAGGGTGTTCCATTTGAAAATTTTGAAAAAAACAAGGTTTAGTGTTTTGATACACCCTGTACAAATAATACAATTTTGTAAATGTTTGACATAATATCGCAATAATAGAGAATATGCCAAAACTACTTCAAACAGAAAACAATTTTTTTTGTTGTAATTAGAAAATTACAAGGTGTTGAAAATGTTCCCATTTTCTTACAAAATTGGTCATAATTTCTAAGCCTCTCTGTATAATCCAATAATGATATATCAAAATACTCAGAAAAATGAATGCTATTAGATTATCAAATAAAAATATATAGTTTGTATTTAAAAAAACATAAGTTTGATTTGTAACGCAGTTATGGGTCACTCTGTATAAATGTAACTAATTTCAAACTATGCCGATGCTCTAGCCTGACAACTTTTGCATTTAAAGTTTTCTTCTAATTCTTATAATAATATGAAATATTGAGCTTTGACACAGTCCTGGGACATCCTGTATGTACAGTACAGTACCATCTTATGCAGTGATGCCTCGCATAACGAACATAATTCGTTCCAGGAGCAAGTTCGTTATGCGAAAAGTTTGTTATGTGTAACGCGTTTTCTCATAACATAATATACATGTTCAAATTTTTATTTCGTTCTGTAGCATAATATATGGTACTGTAACATAAAAAAATTGTACACACGTTTTTTATTTTTTAGACAGACTCAGATTTAGGAGAGTCTACCGAGGCTTGCAGGGTCAAATCCTCACACACAAAATTACATTTATTAAAATAAACACGTGTGTGAGTTAAGCGCAGAAAAGAACGACTGACGCGCGTTGATTCATGTTCGTGCAAGTTTGAGTATCGACTGTGTGCGATCTTGGAAGTTCGGGCAACTTCGTAATACGTAGGAGCGTTCGGGCGGCAAAATTAAATACGATGCAGTTCGTTGTGTGAGTCGCGCAATGAACGAACTGAAAGTTTGTTGTGCGCAGCGTTCGTTAAGCGAGGCGTGCGTTGTGCGAGGCATCACTGTATTAGACTACTATTTACATGCCCGGATTTACCGTGTAGGCACGTGCCTAGAGCGGAAAAAAATTAAGGGCGGCAAATTTTGGCGGAAACTTGTTAAAAAAAAATTTCGTGCGCTGAATGCGAATCCGTGGTCAAGCAATACGTACCGATATCGTCATTCTTCAGATTTCTGAGGTGATTCAGCGATTTTCTGAAGACTGAAGGATGATGCATCTATTTTGATGGATTCGCATTCAGCACACGAAAATACATAACGATAACTTCAGAACAGTAGTTTTTTAGACCTAGATCCCATTGACTTTTTTGATCTACACATTGAGGACTATCATTCAGCAGAGTTACGTAACATTTGACCGGGACCGGTTTTCCATAAGGATAGTTGCGGGTAGTGTTTCCAAATTCCCGGAAATTTTCCAACACCGGGAATCGAGAACAGGAAATTGCAATTCCCGGAAATATCCTGGAATTCTCTAAATTTATATATATTTTTTACATTTTCATACTTTCTCTTAAAAACTAAAAATAAGAACAATAAAAAATTAAGAACACTTTTTGAATTTTAATATTAATCGGTGATTATCTAAAAACAATACTATTATATTTTAAGAAAAATTGTTAGTTGAAAATTATAAAGAAAGAAATAATGAGTCATATAATAATGCTCTGGATGAAGAAAATATCTTATAAAATAGAAAAACAATAAATGGAAGCAGAAATTATTTTATATTAGAAATAATTTTTTTTTAAATTCGCCGTCTCTAGCAAAGTTCACCCCAAAGAGAGCACCCCCTCTGCAAATGGGCAGTAGTAACACAATATCTATATCTATAAAAAAGTTTGTCCTTAACCACTCACTCATATATCAACGTACAGCCCAAACCCTTAGACCTAGAAACGTGAAATTTCGTAAGTGCCTTCCTTTTATGATTTTTTTTATTCACCGAATGAAACATAGCACAAGTAGGTACTCTACAAGACAAATATCAGTTACAAAAATTTAACCCTTGTGGGAATGGGGGGGGGGTAAAATTTTGATACATTTATCTTCATAATTGTTCGTGATATTAAAATAAATTCAGGCAAATTAATATTCAATTAAAAATGAAAATTCGAAATTCAAGCCCTAATAGCATGGGACGGGGACGAGGGTGGATTTATATTAGATATATAATTCGATATTCAACCCCTAATGGCGGGGGTTAGTTTTTACAGTTTTTAACTAACAATAAGATCTTAGATATTTACGTTTTTTTATACATAGGTAATGAATAAAAATTAATATAAAAAATGTAATATCTCATCCCCTATTACGTATGGAGGGTTCTTATTAGTTTCGAAGTTTACGCGAGCGAAGACGCGGGATTCCGCTAGTATAGTTATAAAATCAAATACTTTTTTAATAGAATTTTAAAAACAAACAAATATGCCGAGTCTTATGTTAGTTAAGACTTAAACTCTAAACAATCATTGAATGCAAACTGACAATTTGAATTTTTACCATAAAATTTAAAACCTTTTCTTTTTAACTTTAAAATGCATTTTTGATTCTTTCTCAAAAAAATACAATGCACAAACAGCTAAAACAACCCTTACAAGAATTGCAAGTTAGAAAGGTAATTTTAAATTACATCCAGATATGCCAAACAAATATTTAACTTCCAATCCATTTTCTTAACTAAAACTATACCATACATTATTGAATATAACAATTTAAGTGCCCGTACAGTTGAAAGTATATATTTCAAAGATTATTTTTATTTCCCTAAAATCCCGAGAAATAATTTTATTTTTCCCGGGATTCGGGTACTGAAAAAACTACAAATTTTCCCGGGAATTCCCGGGAGGAAACACTAGTTTTTTGCATTTTTAGACATCATATTTTTCACTGGTTTTTGATCTGTAGAGACCTGCAAAGATCTATACAACAATCTACACGAATCTCTAAAAATCGTTGTAGATCGTGATAGCGATAGTAACGTTGAAAACTTTCAACGTTACAATATTCTTCAGAGATCTTTATAGATCGTTATAGATCTTTGCATGTCCCCACAGGTCAAAAACTAGTGAATAAATATGATTTTGTCTCAAAATGCAGATCTATCAAGATACTTCAGACCTAAATATTTTTCCCAAGTGTATCAAACAAAATCATTTTAATTTTCATCCTTTTGCGACGTCACTAGTAAGATAATAAGATTATATTATTTATAATCTACAATAATAGATATATCATCAAAAACAACTTTATTTTGATATAGATTAGAGGAAGCTATTAAACTATAAGTTTTTATATATTATACACTTATAAAAAAACCCACTTGTCTCAAGTGTTATTAGAATAGATTAATTTATTACTATACTATCAATGAAAGTTACATATACATGTATGATCCATCTCGGGGTTTTCAAGGAAAATGTATTTTTTATTTACATACAATTCAATAATTGTTTTTATATTATTTTTATATATTCTGTGAAATACGTGACGTATACAAGTTTATCTTATTTTTAATATAATAATGTTTAATAACACAGGTCGACGTCATTTTTATATCAGCGAACTAAATAGGTAATTCTATAAGCGTATTTAGTGTTCATTGCGCCCCACAGTGGTTTAAAATCATACATTTTTGCGCGAAATTTCGCTTCAAGCCATTTTTTTACCAATTTTAATGTTATTACTCGCATTTGAAAGGTAAGTAGTTGTAGTTTCTGAAAATTACCCCAAGAACAGTCAATTCACCCTCTTAATTACCCTTTCATCCCCCTAAATTTGAAAAATCTAACAAACAAAAAATGGGAGATATCGAAGGGATACGCACTATCAACTCATCCTGTAATGATACACATTTTTCGAGGCCACATTATATATTGTAATATAGTTTAGTTGTGTATTATTACTTATAATATCATGCAAAATTTGAATTTTTCTCTAAATATTAACAGAGGAGATATCGAAAAAATACAAATTTATGACTCAGCCTGTACATATATAGATTTATTCACACATATTTACACATACTATATAATAGTACTAATAAATTATTTTTTACATTTGTGCAATGCATATTTTCTTACTCTATTTATTAATTTGTAGATTTATCGTTCAATCGATTTTTCAGATTTGAGGGGATGAAAGGGTAATTAAGAGGGTGAATTGACTATTCTTGGGGTAATTTTCAGAAACTAGAACTACTAACCTTTCAAATGAGACTAGTTTCATTAAAATTGGTTGAAAATTGGCTTGAAGCGAAATTTCGCGCAAAAAAGTATGATTTTAAACCACTGTGCGCCCCCGATAAGGGCCTATATAATTTTATTTCCAATATCATAGGGCGGCTCTGACTTGTATAAAGCTGTATAATTTTCCAATATAGACTAGTGCAATTACCTTTTTGAACACAAAAAATAAAAAACCAAAAAATAAGTTTTTCGCCATTTTCTCGGAACATTTGAGGTTTTGTTGAAATTTACCTTTTATAAAAATTTTAGATTTTTTTACTGTCTAACGTTTGTGTTGTATATTTTCGACTAAGAGGTCACGTTTCGCCAAAAATCGTGAAAAACCACTTTCAACCCCTAAAAGCACCCCCATTTCACTTTATCTCGTGTTTAATTTTTGTTTTTTCTGTTAATTATAAATTATAACCTTAACTAAACTTTCCGGTTGGTCGTTGCCTGTTATTAATTAAAATATTGAAACAGCAAAAAAAAGGACTTCAAACATTTTGGATGGTTAACTTTAACTTTCGTTAAATTTTCGGTTAACTTTAACGATTAACGAAGTTAACATTTTTATTAACGAGTTAACGATTAACGAAGTTAACTTTTCGATTAACTGAGCCCACCTATGGTAATAACCGGTAAAAATATAGGTAATTATATGGGATTCAGTTGGTCTTTTATTTTGAGTCGTTAAAACCGATACATCGTATTAACCGATGTCGCTTTAACCGGTTTCTACTATATGTAATAATTAAATTTAACAGTTTTCTAACTAATTGTAAGTCAATTTTATTTTTTTATTTCTTAGTTTTTCATTGGCTTGGCACCGACTTCAAAAATGAATTATGATGTACTTTTAAGTTGATTTAAGATTTTATTTTTTCTTTAATTTTATTTTTTACTTTTCCCTTTTGAATGGCGTATCTTCCAATTCCATGGTCAAAATCTGTAGGAGTTATGCTCGGACATACATAAAAATATTTACTCTCTGATAGAGAACCTCCTCCTTTTTTTAAATCGGTTAATTAAAAAAAAACGATTTTTTAAATTTCTCTCTAATAAAAATAATATAGTAAATTACATTGTACTTTCATTATATAGTTTAACAAACAATAAAGTAAAGTAAATAATAGAACTTATGAGTAATGAGGAAATTACAAGAATTGCAATTACAAAGACAAATATAATTGATCAATACAATAAAAATGTAAATATATTTGTAAATAACTGCTTGAAAATACGATAATCTATTTTAAGATCTGAGTATATGGATTTTCCTTGAATTTAGATTATATATACTACTGCATATTAATTGGCAATAAGTATTATTTAGTGATAAAAATTACAATGTCTGCATTAGATAACGAATCAAAACAATCAAATTGTGTAAAAAGATGTGTCAAGGAGACCATTGCTAAAAATAATAAGATATTTATTATTGTTGTGGGAAAACCCCATTTGAAATGAAAAATTGTATAGGTTTTGCCTTTTTTAGATGGACCTTTGATTAGCTTTGGGTAAGCGCGAGCACAGGTTTTTTTTGCTCTTTCAACTAATTTTAAACTAACTCTTGCATTGCATAAAAACATCGAATTTCAAAACAAATACAAAACAAATTTTCCCATAGACCCCTTTCAAACTTCCGTAGACCCCCAGTGGATCCACATAGACCACGTTAGGAAACCACGGCATGCATCATATTATATACAGATTTTAAAAAAAATCTGAGAGGGTCACTCTTACTGCATACTTACCTTATTGTTAACTTTATAATGGAATGGCTTCTAACAAATTATTTAGGGCCGACCGTTAAATTAAAGAAAATATAACTTTGACTTATTCATCGGAACAATCCAAATGCAAAAAGTTTCATTAGAATCAGTTCATGTGTGTATACATACTACATACATATCAATGGCTACTTACAGAAGACTAATCTATATCTATAAAAGAGTTTGTCCTTAACCACTCACTCACTCATTCACTCACTCACTCATATATCAACGTACAGCCCAAACCCCTGGACCTAGAAACGTGAAATTTCGTAGATGCCTTCCTTTTATGATGTAAGCACCCACTAAGAAAGGATTTTTCGAAATTCAACCCCTAAGGGGTTAAAACAGGGTGTCAAAGTTTATATAAAAAAATTTTTTTTCGTTCGCATATAATTGAAACTTATCGAACATATTCTATACTATAATGAAACAATTATTTCAGCATTTCCCAAAATTTAATCCCTAAGGTGTTAAGGGGGTGGAAAAATTTATAAGATATTTTTTTTGTATTCACCGAATGAGAATAGGTACTCTGCAAGACAAATATCAGTTACGAAAATTCAACCCCTATGGGAATGGGGGGGGGGGGGGAAATTTTGATATATTTATCTAATATAATTGTTCATGATATTAAAGTAAAATCGGAAAAATTAATATACAAATAAAAATGAAAGTTCGATATTCAAGCCCTAATAGCATGGGACGGGGACGAGGATGGATTTAGATATGTTTATCTGCATACCTGCTTTAGTTATAAAGGTATATTCAGGAAAAATAGCTAGGTATCTATTAAAATAAAAAAAACAAGGGGTTAGTTTTTACAGTTTTTAACAAAGATCCGAGATATTTACGTTTTTTATAGGTAATGAATAAAAATCAATATAAATAAATGTAATATGTACCTATATCATCCCCTATCATGTATGGAAGGTTCTAATTAGTTTCGAAGTTTACGCGAGCAAAGCCGCGGGATTCCGCTAGTAATAAATAAATATGTAAGTCTATAATAAAAAATCGGCTTTACTATACTTACTTATACCAAAATAACTTATACTATATGCATAGGTGGGCATTAACTCGTTAATCCGTTAATCGTTAATTAACGAAGTTAACAAAATGGTTAACGAATTAACTTTTAAGTTAACTCAAAAAAATGTTAACACTTTTGTTAACTTCCGTTAACTTTAGTCCGTTACATTGGTTGTTTGATAAAAAGTACATAACAAAGTTGTCGAAATAGCTAAAAAAAATAATCTGCCGTGTGCCACAGGACTTTCTTATACATAATAATGACAATTAATAGTGTAAGTGATTTTTTTTATTGAAAGATATTACTGACGAACTAATAAAAGATAGAATAAAATGAATGGGATATAAACTATAGAAATATTATTTTATACATACTGATATCGAACGAATTATGTTTAACGTAATAATTACTAACAATAAAATGTAAACAGATGTTTACTCTTGTCATTTTTTTTTATTTTGGATTTATTTTTGAAATAAGACAAAAATGTCGAGTATGTTATTATCTATAATTTATTCCCCATACATTTTTTTCTAACACTTATGATTTAGTCAGAAAGAATTTTTTTAAATAATTATTTAGAATAATCTATACTGGTTCTCTGTATTACGTAAGTATAACGTATTTGAGTTACAGCGTCTACAGACAGACAAACACACAGACATCATGGCGAAAATAGTCAGAACACTCAGAATGGATTCAGGGAAGGTCAAAATTGATAATTCCATCAAAATCCGGATTTCGAAAAAAATCGCGTTTACTATACTTACTTATACTATATACTTATATGTACTAGCGTAATCCCGCGGCTTCGCTCGCGTAAACTTCGAAACTAATTAGAACCCTTCGTACGTGATAGAAGATGACATATTTTTTAAATTGATTTTTATTCATTACCTATGAAAAAACGTAAATATCTCGGATTTTAGTTAAAATTGTAAAAACTAACCCCCTGGCTACCCTCGCCATTAGGGGTTGAATATCGATTTTTTTTATTGCAGATTATTTTACCCGACTCCACCGTTATAACGTAAGCAGCTATACAGATAAATTTATCAAAAACACAGACCCTGTCTACCCCCGCCATTAGGTGTTGAATGTCGAAATTTTTATTTTAATAGATGACTATTTTGCCCGAATTTACCTTTATAAGTAAAGTAGGTATACATACAAACATATCTAAATCCATCCTCGTCCCCGTCCCATGCTATTAGGGCTTGAATATCGAACTTTAATTTTAATTGAATATTAATTTGTCAATTTGTCCAAATTTACTTTAACAATTATGAAGATAAATATATCAAAATTTTACCCCTCCCCCCATTATCATAGGGGTTGAATTTTCGTAACTGATATTTATCTTGTAGAGTACCTACTTGTGCCATGTTTCATTACAAAAACAAATATTTTACAAATTTTTCCACCCCCCCTAACACCTTAGGGGTTAAATTTTGGGAAATGCTGAAATAATTGTTTCATTATTTATATTGTAGAGTATGTTCGAAAAGTTTCAATTGAATGCGAACAAAAAAAATATTTTTTAATGTTAACTTTGACACCCTGTTTTAACCCCGTAGGGGTTGAATTTCGAAAAATCCTTTCTTAGTGGGTGCTTACATCATAAAAGGAAGGCACCTACGAAATTTCACGTTTCTAGGTACAGGGGTTTGGGCTGTACGTTGATATATGAGTGAGTGAGTGAGTGAATGAGTGGTTAAGGACAAACTCTTTTATAGATATAGATATTTCATATACATTGGTATAAGAAAGTAAAAAGGTCTACAAACATTTTGGATTGTTAACTTTTTAATGGATTAACTTTAACTTCCGTTACATTTTCAGAATTTTAACGCTTTAACGGTTAACGAAGTTCACTTTTTTATTAACGGATTAACGATTAACGAAGTTAACTTTTCGATTAACTGTGCCCACCTATGATATATTTCATATACATAGGTAAAAGAAAGTAAAAATAAATTGATATATTCAACTTTTTTTTACACAATAAAAGTTGGCTAATAACGTCATTGAATAAATCCCCCTATAACTTGTGTGACTTAATTATGTCTATAGTCTACCACTTTTTTCCTATGCGAAAATTTTTGTAATCGTGGGTTTCCCCCTCTATTTTTTCCGAAATACGTGCTTTTGTATAGAAAATTTATAAATAAGTATAGTATTTTTTCAAACTGTAGGAAATAGATAATTTGATAAATGTGCGAGAAAAAATGTGTCCGATAAAATTTTTGGTGTCTACGACCATAAACTTGTCAAAATAATAACTAAAAAATAATATTAGCCAGGAAAAAAACGATCAGATCAAATTAAATCCAATCAGGTCAGATTGGATTTAAAATCGGATATACAATTTTTTCATCAAAAGTAGCATCAGATCCAATTAGATCTAAGCAGATCTAATTGGACCAAATTACGGATCTGCTTTGATCCAATTAGATCTGATAGCTTTTTCCTGATAACAACTAAAAAATACTCTGCCTTGTAAATGCACGGTGCTTCCTCGTGCTAAATTCATCAAAGGTAGTTAATTATTGAACAATTTAAATAAAAACCGATAAAGTATTCAGATGAACTGCCTGCTGCCTGTCATTGGTTAACCATTTAATTTTCATACGATTTTAATAAAAAAAATTAATTTGACATTTTTCTTAATACGCGCCTGGTTATTATGTCGTATATTTTGAATTTTTTGATAATTTCAATCAAAATCATTATTTTTCTGCTATACGAATGTCAAAATGACATTTAAAACGTCAAAGTGACATTTAATATGTCAAAGTAAATAGCAGTTTTAAAAAAACAAATGACGATTTTCTTAAGTCAAATTGAGATAGATCTTTGTAAGGGAATATTTTACAACAAAAGTAGGTGACCTATATTATAGAGAATTGAATGCTCTACAAAAAAAGTTCTATAAAATTTTCACGTAACATTTGTCTTTCTTGAGATATCTTCAAAAAATAAATCTTTTTGGATGTCACCCCTCCCCCTTACACACAATTTTAATTATTTTGAAATGGGACCGTCCTCAAGCCAGACCAAAACAACCAACCAAGTTTCATCAATATCGGTTCAGTGGTTCATGAGTTAAGCGTGTGACAAGGATTGGGGGACAGACACACACACAGACAGACAGACAGACAGACACACACACACACACACACACACACACACACACACACACACACACACACACACACACACACACACACACAGACAGACACGGAACAAAAAGTGTTTGTCTTGACCTGAAACGAATAGATCCGGTAAAATTTTTAAAATCGAAGAACAAATTTTTTTTCTCGTTTTAAAACGATAACAAAGCTTCTCGTATCTTCGATATTGCGAGGAAGCAATAATAATAATATAATAATGCATATTGATAATCAGCTGTTTTTTTCATTACGGCCGCCGTAGTTAGGTAACCAAAACCCCTGGTGCAAAAAAACTGGGGCTCTAAAGCAGTGTTTCTCAACCATTTAGTATTTGCGACCCATTTTTTTCACAATTCTCATCGCGCCAAAAAAAAGTGCATAAACAGAACACACATTTCCTGACATTTCCTTGTTATTAAAAACATTTCTTAAATGTAAATATTTTACATTTGTATATTACATGTAATATACATATTGCTTCCTCGCAATATCGAAGATACGAGAAGCTTCGTTATCGTTTTAAAACGAGAAAAAAAATTTGTTCTCCGATTTTAAAAATTTTACCGGATCTATCCGTTTCAGGTCAAGACAAACATTTTTTGTTCCGTGTCTGTGTGTGTGTGTGTGTGTGTGTGTGTGTGTGTGTGTGTGTGTGTGTGTGTGTGTGTGTGTGTGTGTGTGTGTGTGTGTGTGTGTGTCTGTCCCCCAATCCTTGTCACACGCTTAACTCATGAACCACTGAACCGATATTGATGAAACTTGGTTGATGTGTTGGTTCTGGTTTGAGGACGGTCCTATTTCAAAAGTATTAAAATCGTGTGTAAGGGGGAGGGGTGACATCACAAAAGATTTATTTTTTGATTTGAAGATATCTCAAAAAAGACACATGTTACGTGAAAATTTTATAGAACCTTTTTTGTAGAGCATTCAATTCTCTATAATATAGATCACCTATTTTGTTGTAAAATATTCCCTTACAAAGATCTATCTCAATTTGATTTAAGAAAATCGTCATTTGTTTTTTTTTAAAACTGCTATTTACTTTGACATATTATAAACGTCACTTTGACGTTTTTTTAATGTCATTTTGACATTCGTATAGCAGAAAAATAATGATTTTGATTGAAATTGTAAAAAAATTCAAAATATACGACATAATAACCAGGCGCGTATTAAGAAAAATGTCAAATTAAATTTTTTTATTAAAATCGTATGAAAATTAAATGGTTAACCAATGACAGGCAGTTCATCTGAATACTTTATCGGTTTTTATTTAAATTGTTCAATAATTAACTACATTTGATGAATTTAACACGAGGAAGCACCGTGCATTTACAAGGCAGAGTATTTTATTTAGATTCCGAAGGTGGGAGAAATTTTCGCTAGTTAAATTTGGGTTTGCTAGTCAAGGTCTGAGGGCAGGGCCGCGCCGACCCTCGGCAGCGCCTGTGTGCGAAACCTATGAAGCGCCTTTTTGTTAGAGTTCCGAAAAAAACTATAGGAACTCATTTAGTTTTGCTCTATCTATCTTTAAAAAAAGATTAAATTCCCATATAAATCGTAGTGAGAATGACTACGGAACCCTAGCATGTGCGAAGATAAATTACGTTTCACTTCCAGAAAAATAAAACGCGAATTAAATTATTTAATTTTTTAAAAGTAATAATAAATATAGTATGAGACGCTCAGCGACTAACCAAAAAAATCCCAAACAGAAAAATAGGTTTTAATAAATGAGGTTTTATTAACTTGTGTAATTTTTGCCGTATAGCTTTATTGCATTTGATAGGACTTTTTTGTTCACTTTTGGTGAGATGCAATAGCTGAACACTATAAACCACGCAACGTTTTAGTTTCTAAAACTAATTCTGGCCTACCTGCTGCTTAGATCATTTTGGCATAAAAGTTTTTGTGAATATCTTCTAAATAAGAATTGTTTTTGGCTTTCATTACGTAATGGTAGCTTGAAACGCTTAGGCCATTTTAGTTTCTTAAAAATTGGAAATTCTGGATCATAGTTGAGTGCAGGTAATTTTGTATCAGTTTTAATTTAGAAAACGACCTTTCTGCATTTGCTATTGCAACTTTTCACCACATTATTGTTTAATTTAAAAAAAAGTTCGATGCGATTTAATTTTTTCTTCTATTTCTTTCGATTAATTATTAATTTTAATGATTGGCGCTGGTATTTTATTAAACCCAAAAGGCGCCTCGCGGCGCCCCTGATGCCCTGGCGCCTGTGTGCGCCGCACACTTCGCACATATGGGCGGCGCGGCCCTGTCTGAGGGCCCCCTGAGCTTGGGGGCCCCGGTGCACAGCACCGTCTTGCCCTATGGTAGCTACGCCACTGAAGAAAATGTCTAAAACCCAATATACTTTACCGAACAAAATATATTTTCTGATTTTCCAGTCCGACGCGTGTAAATCGTCGTCACAACTCTCTGGCAATATAACAATGATAACATCGCCGAGGGAAATCCGCGATAACAAAACATTGGTTGAGGAAAAAATGTGGTAGACTATAGCCTTGGGTTACACAAAGCAAAATTATTCTCGATTAGGTAGTTAATCAGTTGTTTTAAAAGCATTATTACGTCAATTCTAAACAAACAATCACGTTTATGATACATTTTATAAGGTAAAAAATTATCACATGTGAACTGTTCATTTACAAATTGAAATTAAGTTTAACATTAACATTAATCATATATTTTTTATCTATTTGGGTACTAAGGGCCCTTGTTAAATGTTGAAATATATTAACACATTTTTTTACATGTAGGTACACTTAGCGGCACATTTAACCGCCCACTCTTTTAAAGTGTTCCCGTGTTTATTTATGTAGATGAAAGTTATCGATATTTATGACACATGATAATTGGGATGTTTATGTAATAAATAATGATAGATAATGGCTATATTTTCTGTTTTGTTTATATGGTTGTCGATTTGAAGAATTTAGTCAACGTAGCTTTCTTACGTATTGGTTAATTTTCGCTGCAAATTATTTTATTCTTGCTGAGGTTCAACAGTACTAGTGTTAATTCATTTTTTGAAGAAAATTAATTATCAAATAGCCATTAGACGCAGCTGGAGTAGCGAGAGCTGTGACTCTTATCGAAGAAGGGTTCAGCCAACGCTATGTGGCTCCCCAGGAAAAAAACGATCAGATCTAATTGGATCCAATTTTTTTCAGATCTGTAAAATGGTTATCCAATTGGATCTGATCAGATCCAATCAGATCTGATAATTTTTAGATCTGATCGGATCCGATCAGATCTGATAATAGGACCAATTTTCAGATCAAATCAGATCTGATCGGATCCGATCAGATCTGATAATAGCGACCAATTTTCAGATCAAATCAGATCTGATCGGATCCGATCAGATCTGATAAGTGACCAATTTCCAGATCCAATTGGATCTAATTTGTGGATTTAGGTATTTCGATCCCAGAATTTCTAGCTGAATCTGACAAAATATTAATATATCTTCAGATATGTGATGGATATTCATATTTATCACTATATTTTGTCAGTTCCACTTAGATTTACTACGATCTAATAAAAAACAATTTTTATAAAATTTATTTATTTTTATATTATATATGTAGGTACACTCAAATCTCTAAACAACGTCCATCCTATTAACGTACGCTCTGAGAAACCACTGACCAATCGCTCCATGTAACGACTTTCCCCTATCCCTACCATAATACCACCGTGACTGTTATATTTCTGTGCAAAATTTAAATTCATCAATCAACGTTAAAGGTGGTGGGTGCCCCTCTAGCCTATGTTGTTAGGAGATTCTGAAATACCAATACCTACTACCTACGTTGTTCAGAGCGACGAGTGTATATGCATATATTATGTAGATATATATTAGATAAAATAATGATACTATATAAAGACATTAAATATAAAATACTAATAACATTTATAATCTAAACGTCAAAACTTTATTGAAGAAAAATATATTTATTAATCACATAATCATTTTAAAACAGAAGAAATTAAAATTTTTGAGATTTATGATATCTGTATCATTTATTTTTTTAAAACCTGATCAAGTTTCTGGGAAACAAAAGCTTGTATGTAAATTTATCTTCAATAAATTTTAGCGAATTTTTCGAAGAAAAATATAGCTATTGCTATCACCATCATGACGCAACTTCGGAAAAAAAACTATATATCTTTATCAAACTTGATCTCGAGATCACGAAAATGAGGTTCGTTAAAAACTTTATGTATATATATAATATATATATATACATATGTATATCTGCCGTTTCGAGTGGACTCTCTAGCCTTCCAGGATTACTTCCGATCTTTTTGAAACTTGGTTAAAAAATCGATCTCACGTATACCTCGGTTAAGTTCGTTAGTCAGCGAAATTCCTTTATGGATTTCAAAATGGCGGCCGTTCAAAACCGAAAAAAAATCATATCTCGGGTATTAAATATCGGATTGATAATACCAAATATGTTTTGGAATCCTCTCAATAAAACAAAATTATTGCGTCTCTTGTGATTTTTCGGTATAAGGTACCGTTTGGTTGATATTTTAAAAACAAAAAAAATATTGTAGAGATTGCAAACTAAGAATGCCGAGTTCGAGTCCCGATGTGGAACTTTTTTTTTTACAAGTTTTTTATTTTATTTTTTTGTTTATTATGTAGAGTAAAAAGTTAATAATCAATAAAAAATTTAAAAAATTTCAAAGCCAACTTTTTTTTACACATTTAATTCTTTTTTATTTTATTTTTTTATCAAATAAAATTCGCTTACCGCGGTGGTTGCGCGGACAGAATATTTGACATTAATGTTATTACTATTAAATTAAACAATAATGGTATTATTGCGCTATTTTATGTATCCTGTTTTGATTTAGGGAAGCTTTAAGTCTCCAAATTTTTTGTGTCAATGAACGATTAATCTCAGGTTCTGTAGGAATAGTCCAACCTCTTGCTGCCCCCATCTCAACTGCAAATTCTGCAAACATTGAAGAAAAAAATATATGTAATAAATTCCATAAAAACAAATGTTCCTTTTATTTTTAATTTTTTCAATTAAAAACAAATATATTTTGATTTTATAACCTTGAATAGTTTGAGTAAATGTGAAACTTTAGATTACTCCAGTTTCTTGGTTTTGTTTATAGATAACAGATTACTTGGGCGCATATGATTTATGTCAGTGATTGAACGATACTCAGACGGTGGAATATAATATTATATATTTTGTTATTATTAATGATCAATTTATAGTATTTCAATGAATAAGCGATCCCATATATAAGATATATTACACTATGTCAGTCCCGATCATTCACTGACATAAATCATATGCGCACGCAACACTGTGCAACTCACTGTTTATTAATAAATATTTGTATATATGTATATAAATAATTCTATTACCAATTATTGCCTTTTTAGCAGTGTTGTTTATACAGTAGACAATTTCTCTCATCCGAGATCTCCCTTGCGCTCTTGTAGACCATGCAATTTAATAAAATTTCCTTTACAATATATGTCATCTTGCAGCAAAATCATCTACAAATAATATTAGTAATTAATAAATACAGACACCCATCAAACATTTTTTTTGTTATGAACCTACAAATCAAAGTGAAATTTTTATTTACATTTTCAGATAACCATTAAAAAAAAATATTTTAATTAACAATCATTAACGATCATAAAAATACTGTATCTTATTAACTTCCCAATAGGGAGTTATTGTAATTGGTCCGAAAATCGAAATCAAAAATTTTAACATATTTTCATGTTTCAAGGGCATTAGAGTATATTGACACTATTTTCAGAAAAATGTCTGTGTGTGTGTGTGTGTGTGTGTGTGTGTGTGTGTGTGTATGTACGTACGTACGTATGTACGTACGTGTCATTTTTTTCCGGGACGAAATCTCGCGAACAAAATATGCTATTGACTTCGTTGGGGTGCTAATCGAAGCGTCTTGACGTGAATATGATCTGAAAGAAAGGATTTTTCGAAATTCAACCCCTACGGGGGTAAAAAGGGTGTTTTTTCATTTTTATTTTTTTTCTTGGTCGAATTTAGTCGGAACTTAGAATAAATACTATACAATACAAATAATGAAACGTGTATTTCAGTATTTATTTTTTATATGGGTCCAAACAGCCGTTAAAGGGATGAAAACCACCATCAAAATTTGAATTTCATACTAATAAATACATCTAATAATTCATGTTGCCTTGGAAACAACACAATTCAAAATTCAAACTGTCAGATTAGTTTTTCTAAAAATGTGCATTATATTATTAACATTATTAGGATATTAGAAAACTAATATTCATAATACAAAGGGTGAGTTTTATTTCTGATAAATTCCATTAAAATTTTTCATATACATATTAAAAAAATATTTACAAACTATAACATAGTAATATTAATTATGGAAACAATAAGTAATCAGTATTCAAGTATTGTAAGTCATACCATGTTGGGTGGACCTAAAGGATCGCACCCCACAGCATTATACGTTATATAATTTAATTTTATATCCCCGGGTAAAATTGTATCCGACAGCTAGTTATTAATATATTTTATTCAAAATCAATCGAATTTTTAATCACAGAAATTCATTAATTTTTCAATGTTTGTGGCATAAGGAACTTATCAAACGTCTGTCTATGTTATATTATCGCTATGAAAATACCCGAATAAGTTTGGGGAATACCCGCGCGAGTTCTATCAGGAAAGGTTTTATGACGAGCCCCCAAAAAAACTTTTATGTACTTACATTTAATAATTAGGCCACGCCAGTATTAAAAGACATTTATAATTAAAATTTTCAAAATTCTAATAAATTATTATTATTAAAATAATGTTATCTTTGACAAACCTGGATTCTAAAATGATCTACATATATTATATATAATTATTAATACTGAATACCGATTGAGATGCATTTATAATATATTAAACATTACATTTTTACTTACTTGAATTCATTATTATTCTGCCATTGTCACTTTTATTGCACCAGAGACAATAATTTATTTATTGTTAACGCGGGATAAGTGTGCTTTTTGTGCATACAATATGACTGAAAATCATATGGTGTACAGTCATGCGCACAATGCGTGTGAATGTAACCGCTCCTCTATAAAACGACGTTGTACTTAATGTAATAATTGTTATATTATAACATAATAATAATAATAATGATTAATTTCAATAATAATTATTAATTTTGAGAAAAATAAAATATTCATTTTTTTGTAATTTTATAGATATCTAACATCTTTATTTTACCAAATAATAAAAAAAGGACAAATTTTCTATAGAGGACAGTTGGCCAAAATAGTAGAATGTCCTCTTCTTAGAAGATGGATGATGGTCACCTTAAATTGGTTATAAAATCTAGTAGAAAAAAATTCATCAAAAATGACATCAGATCCAATTGGATCAAAACAGATCTGATCGGATCCAATCTGATCTGATCAGATCAGATTGGATCTAAAATCGGGTATAAAAATTTTTCATCAAAAGTGACATCAGATCTGACCAGATCCGATCAGATCTGACCAGATCTGTAATTTGGCCCATTCAGATCCAATTAGATCTGATCAGATCTAATTGGATCAAATTTCGGATCTGCTCTGATCTAATTAGATCTGATCGCTTTTTCCTGGGTCGTATGCTCGGTGCGCCGTGAATAACTGTAAGAGATGCTGTGAGACGGTTTCGGGAGACTGGTTCTTATACGCGGAGACCAGGACAAGGTCGAAGAAGGAGCACTACGGATCGCAATGATCGATTTATCATCAGTAATGTACTGAGAAATCGATTCACTACAGCTGTTAAAGCACCTAATAGACTATTTGAGGTGAGAAATGTGAATGTGTGTGAAAGGACAGTGAGAAGAAGGTTGGCAGAAAGAAATTTAAGGGATTTTAGACCAGTTCGCGCCCCACAACTTCTCCCACGGCACAGAAGAGATCGTCTTCATTTCGCTCGAGAACACGCAGGTTGGACGATCGAACAATGGAAGAGTGTTCTCTTCACAGATGAGACAAAAATCTCGTTGAGAGGTCCAAATGGTCGCCAGCGTGTGTACAGATGCACCAATGAACGGTTTGCTCATTCAGATGCGGCTCGATTATACTATGGGGCGGGATTTCTTATGAAGCCCGTACGGACTTAGTTATTTTTGAAAGGGGTGAAATAAATGCACAAAGATACCTGGAAGATGTGTTAGAAGACCATGTTGTCCCATTTGCTCCATTTATTGGAGACGATTTCATTTTGATGCAAGACAACGCCCGCCCACACGTCGCCAGATTCGTTACGGAGTATCTGGATGCAGTTGGCATCCGAAGATTACGATGACCAGCCTGCAGTCCAGATCTCAACCCAATTGAACATGTATGGGACAACTTAAAAGAACGTGTTCGAGGTCGTACACCCGCACCCACTAACCTTCGTAAACGAAAACATGCGATTTTGGAAAAATGGGAAAACATCCCAAAATCTGATATCCAGGGCATCATGGATGGGCTTCCTAATCGCATACAAGGGGTTATTAGAGCCATAGGAGGCAATAACACCTATTGAATGTTGATACATATTGTAAAAATTTAGATTTATGGACTTTAGAATAAGTGATATTTCATGTGAATTTTTAGCAATTTATGTTTTTTTTGTTATTGATATAAAAAATAATTGTCCAAATATTGGTTTTTAAATCTCTTTCAACCCTAGAAATTGTAAGACTGCCATAATTTTTCTAAACATTAATATTTGAAATAATCGACAAGACAACTTGTCCCCACATTCTAAAAAAAAAAAATGCCGTTTTCGGCCCACCCTAATGCATATTATCTTACTATATTTATTAATTTGTAGATTTATCATTTAATCGATTTTTCAGATTTAAGGGGGTGAACGGGTAATGAAGAGGGTGAATCGACTATTCTTGGGGTAATTTTCAAAAACTACAACTACTTACCTTTCAAATGCGAGTGATTACATTAAAATTGGTTGAAAATTGGCTTGAAGCGAAATTTCAAAAATGTGTTATTTTAACCCATTGTGCACGGTTAATAGTGGCTTAAAAATTGTAAGAATCAACTTTGACATGCATTGCTCTTCCGAAAATTTACCATTTTGGCATTCTTCTATGCTCCATTCTGTAACAGTATAAGAAAAAAAAAACGGGCAAGTGCGTGTTGTTGGGCACGCACATGATAGGGTTCCGTAGTCATTCTCACTACGATTTATAAAAAGTATTTTTCAAAAATTTCGTGACTGAAGGGTTAAAATCAAAAAGTCATTTGACTTTTATTATTGCATTTTAGGAGACCTATCAAATGACACCCCACTCAATGGGGTACATGAAAAAAATGTGAGTTCACTTTTCAATCTATGAAAAGGGGGTCCAAAATATTTTTGACAATGTTCGTTATAATTTTCAGGGAAAGTACTAATTAAAAGCTACATTCTGAATTTTTTTCAGATTTTTTGAATCGATAGTTTAGAAAATAGAGGGGGGGACGCTCTGACAGCGACATTAAAAAGCAAATATATCGCGACTGAAGGGTTAAAATCAAAAAGTTATTTGACGTTTTTTATTGCATTTTACTATACCTTTTACAGTATGATTTCACACTTATGAAATATAATTTCACATTAACGAAAACAGATTTCGCACAAATGAAATATGATTTCACATTAATGAAAACAGATTTCGCACAAATGAAATATAATTTCACATTAAAGAAAACAGATTTCACACAAATGAAAACAGAATTCACATATATGAAAAATAATTTTGGAAAAATGAAAACTTTATTATTTATTATTAATATAACGCACCTGTCCATTCAAATCTTGAGAGTGTACTTACACCAAAAGAAAACATAGACATAGTGCGTTTAAAAAAATATAACAGTAGATAGATCGAGAATGTTATTTTAAGCAAAAAATTTCATGTGAACATATGTCCGAAATTTTTTTGTGAGGGAGCTACAGACTTTAAAAAAAATTGCTTAAAATTAGTGTTTATTTAATAACTAGAGAACCTATATACAGTTGTGAAATTTGCTACCCGGTTTAGTATTAATAAGTGTTATGTATTTCCAGTATCAAACTATAGTAATTTAGACCAGGGGCTTATGGGGCTCGTAGGCCCACAGATTTTTATCAAGTATTTTTTAATTCTTTTTTTTACTGACGTAGGTACTTGATTTAAAAAATACTTGATAAAAATCTGTAGGCCTACGAACCCCATAAACCCCTGGTCTAAATTACTATAGTTTGATACTGAAGATAAATAACACTTATTAATACTAAACCGGGTAGCAAATTTCACAACTGTATAACAATAGGTTCTCTAGTTATTAAATAAACACTAATTTTAAGCAATTTTTTTGAAAGTCTGTAGCTCCCTCACAAAAAAATTTCGGACATATGTTCACATGAAATTTTTTGCTTAAAATAACATTCTCGATCTATCTACTGTTATATTTTTTAAACGCACTATGTCTATGTTTTCTTTTGGTGTAAGTACACTCTCAAGATTTGAATGGACAGGTGCGTTATATTAATAATAAATAATAAAGTTTTCATTTTTCCAAAATTATTTTTCATATATGTGAATTCTGTTTTCATTTGTGTGAAATCTGTTTTCTTTAATGTGAAATTATATTTCATTTGTGCGAAATCTGTTTTCATTAATGTGAAATCATATTTCATTTGTGCGAAATCTGTTTTCGTTAATGTGAAATTATATTTCATAAGTGTGAAATCATACTGTAAAAGGTATAGACCTATTAAATGACACCCCACGCAATGAGGTAAGTGGGGAAAAAAATGTAAGTTCAATTTTCAGTCTATGAAAGGGGGGTCCAAAATATTTTTGACAATAGTCGCTATAATTTTCAGTGAAAGTACTAATTAAAGGCTACATTCTGGAATTTTTTCAGATTTTTTAAATCGGTAGTTTAGAAAATTGAGGGGGGGGGACGCTTTTTTAATGACTTTGGAGAGCAAATACATCGTGATTAAAGGGTTAAAATCAAAAAGTTCTGATACATTTTTGTTGCATTTTAGGAGACCTTTCTAATGACACCCCACTCAATGGGGTAGGTGAAATTTTTTTTTGAAAACACTTCATTTTTTGAAAAGGGGGCCTAAAATTTTTTTTTTTACAAAAATCTTATCATTTCCGTTTTTGGGTCATCAATCTACGACCGTATACCAAATTTCATCTTATTATCTCAAAATTTTTGAAGACGGACGGACGGACATGGAGAAACTATAAGGGTTCCTAGTTTTCTACTGAACCCTAAAAAGGCCATAGGCAAGGTTCTCATTGCTTGCAGGCCCCGTAAAAAAAAACAAATTCGAAAATATTCTTTTAGCAAAAATTAATTAATAAAAAATTGTCCGCATTAATATCTCTTTTTTTCGTATCCACTTTTGAAAATCCAGGCCCCCAAAAATGATGGGCCCTAGGCAACTGCCTAGTAACCAGTCTGCCCCTGCCCCTGTTTGAATTAACTATAACTGAAAACATGAAAGCAGGTAATAAAAAACAAAAAGTTAGCAGAAAATTTATTTTAACATTCTAAATTATTACAAATATATTATAATAAACCTAACAAATTCTTATTGTATATCTTTTTTTTAAACACACTTTTTTTAAAGAACTTATACTTCATATAATGATTTCATTTTTTTGTAGCTACAAAAAATAGATCTGATAAGTTGATTACAATTTCAATTATAAACTATATGATACAAGATTTTTAATTAAAAATATAAAAAGTACATACGTACTTTCTCTTTATCTCATTTATTCTTCAACAGCAATTTTTTTCAAAAATAAAAATAGCACGATTTCATTTTTACCATAAAAAATTTTGATAAGGGACTTTCCGGACAACTGTACATCATATTATTTCTGCCCACTCTGTACATTTATTACATATATCAAAGTAAACACGTATATTTTTTGTCTTTGGCAATTAGGTACAAATTATAATTTTTCAACCAAGAGAATTAAATGAGATAAATATATTTTGTTTAATTCCAAAATATATAAGTCCATATTTACACTAGATAAAAAAACTTATGGATCAAATATTTTCTCCCCCAAAAATGGCACTAATCAAAACTTTGTAACTTTAGTTAAAATGAGATCGAAAAAATCTATTTATAAGAAAAAATAGATTAAATACCATTGGTATTGTTACTGGAAAAATTAATAAAACTTAATTTAAAAAATAGAGATGATATGAGTTACAACCAGAGATGCCACAAGTACTCTGTGAAAGTACTTGAAGTACAAATACCAAAAAATTAAATATTACATTTTAAAAGTACTTTTTACTATTTTTTTTAAAATGTACTTGTAAAAATATTAGCAGCTCTGGTTGCAACCTATTTTATTGACCAATTTTGAATATTGCCATTTTTTCAGGGAAAATATATTTATCGTTTAATTTTTTTAAAGAGTGTATAAAAAATATTTTTTATATATAATTTATGTTCACACAATTGTCCAGTGTTATATAACTTATATTTCTTTTTTTTCTTACATAATACATTACGCAATAATAAAATCATTACGCTCGACTGCAACTAGCTAAAATTGATTGGACATTTATTCAAATTTAATATTTTCATACACACAAAATTATTTATCAATTATTTTCAATTACATTTTAAATCAAATTAATCATTAATATTGAAACGAGACTTAATTCATTTTATTACATAATATTTCTTTAATATTTAAACTTGCAGCACCATCTGTTGTATTAATTTTGAACTAAGATAAAAGATCCTGTCGAAATATTGATATTATTAACAAGTAATTGACTTAAACCACTTTCAAAATTAAATTTTGTTGCAATTAAACAAATATTTCTGACTATTTAAATCTTTTTCAAACAATATTTCTTCTGTAGAAGATATACGGATTTGTATGTCATGAAAATATTGTTATTTAAATCAGAAAGAAGAAAACGCAATCGTTCTGCCATACACAATGTCAAAATTAAAAAATCAATAACACGTTATATATATGTATACATACATATAAGATACCTACACAAAATTCACTGAAAAATAAAACTTGATTTCACTTATTCACCATGTCCGTGATTTCGATATCTAACTGACATCATTAAAACTATTATTTTTCTCCATATCTCCATTATCCATATTGCAATCTGTAAAACTAGTTTTGTTCGCAGAATCTATCTCTAAGCTCAATTCCATATCGTCGCTAACAATCGATGGCTGCATAGAAATCTCATCCGAATTAACCTCACTTTGCGGTGAGCCCAAAATTGCATGTTCTGATACACACAGTCCCGATTCAGATATAGCATCCTGTGAGTTTTCTTTGTCGTTGTCGACCGGTAGCTGCATGTCAGAGGAACTTATTTCATCCATCGTATGAATTTCAGGTTCGGAAGATTTCATCATATCGCCTGAATCTATTTCCACTGTTTCTGATTGTTCCACTGGTCTTGTGTGCTCCATTAAATGTAGTTCTTCATCGCTGGGTTTTGCGATTTGCATTTCGGTTTCTTCTGGTTTCGAGTGATCTAACATAAGTTCGTTGAATTCAAGTGCCGAATCAATTTCTTGTTCTACATTTCTAAGTTCCTCGGCAGAATTTTGATCTATGTTTTCTGTTGTTTCATTTATATCTGTATGCTTGATTTCTGCATTGATTTCTACAGCTGGTTCAAGTTCAGGTTGAGGTTCTGGTTCAGTAATTTCAGCTATTTCAGAAGCAGTGGTGACACTCGCTAAAACATCTAGTGCTGTTGATTTGTCAATATCAGTTTCGTCTTTCATTGGTTTAGAATCAAATATTTCTCCTAAAGTTTCTGAAGGATTGAGACACTTATCTGACTTATCAATAGATGAGAACTCTTCACTCGGTTGTTCTTTTGTAACTTCTGTTTCTACTGGTTCATGATCTTCGGTCAAAAGAGGCATAGAAATCGGCCCTTTGTGTTGGGTTGTCTCTGGTACAGGGCTATCCGCAGAATCTTCAAGCGCCAGTAGAGAATAATCAAACGAAGATGTATTTAAATCTGAAGACCTAACACTACATATAACTGGGTCTGTCATCGTCATAGGTAATTCTAAACTCGTAGGCAGGTCTCCAGGTAAAAGCTGCGCTACAGTTTGAGATATATTTGGGTCTGTTATTGTTATCGGCAACTGTAGTGACTTAGGAACTTGGCTTGTGAGTCCTGTATCCAATTCTAAAGTATTGATGACCTTTTTCGTAGTTCCACTAGTAGGGACTTCTAATGGGGACATAATAGGTGGCCCAAGATTCAAATTCGGTATCTGTTTATTTTGATACAAAGAAGAGGGGCTTAAAGATGATGTTGTCGACATTAAAGGTCCCCCAGTCGAGTTAATCCCGACTGTAAGTGTGTCTGAAATAGGACTCTCTTGTGGGAAAACGTCAGTATTCGCCAAAGCTTCCGCTAATATATCCTGATTTGATGAAACTTGTGTGACAAATTCAGAACCGTATGACGTACTCTGATCATGCAAACTAATATTATCGGTTTGCGTCAGCATTATTTGATCATTATCGGCACCAGTGTGAAGTAAAAATTGCTGTCCGTTAGAATTAATTAATAAATTACCATCGGAACCCGCTATCAGCTTGTTTAAATCTTGGTTACCACTAGCTAAGGCATTTATCAGTTGCTGTGCGTTCTCGGGATCCCCGGAAATGATAAATTGTTGGCCGCTTTCTGGGTTAGAAATGCTGTACGTAACGTTTTGGTTTTCACCTATTATTAACTGCTGGTTTCCAGCAGTTGTGAGCAATTGTTCTTCTGGACCAGCCATTGCAATCAGGTTCTGTTGGTCTTCAACTAAGAGCTGTTGTAACTCTGGTGCTGGCTCGGGTTCTTTCTCTTTCACAGGTTCTTCTATTGGTGCTGGAGGTTGTACTGTAGGTTGATTTATTTGTACCATAACATTTCCATCGTTTGAGATCAAATTAGGATCCAAAGACATCAAGGCTTGATTATCTAACGGTAACAAATTACCAGACTCATCTACAGTAACTAGAACATATGATTGGGGTTGTCCATCGATAATCTCTCCGCCTGGAACTGCTAAAATCTGTCCTTGCTGTACACTAGTCTGGTTTCCCATATCGTCTTGAATAATCAAATGTTTTGCAGTCTGGGCTGCTTCAGGGATCTTAATTTCTTCTTGAGGTGGTGTTATTTGTGGAATTTTTGGTTCGGATACAGGAGACAATGGAACCAATGGAGGTACATTTCCGGTGTTAAGAGGAGTGGAAGTTACGGGACTACGTTTATCTTGCTTCATTGCAGGAAGATAGCTTTTGACTTTTGTCGGTGTGCTTTTAAGCTGAGTTCGAGGTGAAACACCTACAGTAGAAGGTACCGTTTGTAGTTTTTGCAGGACTTCCCTCTGACCTGTTTTAAAAGCACTTTCCACAGTACCCCCTTTGGTTATTATGACTTTTTGTTGTTGTTTTGTACCGCTAATCTTGACTAGTTGGTTTTTGTTTGCACTCGATTGCGATATTATGTTCGGCTGTAACTTCTTCAGCGGTGTCTTTATTACAACTTGTTTTGTCACGGTAGGTTGAACCTTTGCCTTTGTATTCGGCGTTAGAATCGTTCTCGGTGTGGATACGTGCATTTTTCTTGCGGCAGGTGTTAGTATTTTTCCTTTTGATGTGATAATTGATTGGCTAGTGATTGGTTGATGCGATGATTGACTTTGTATTGTTTGAATCTTGGCTTGGAGTGAACCTGTTCCTGCCATAGACGATAGAACCATGCCTTTAGATGTGACAATATTATGATGTGAAACTACTGTGCCTTTAGACGGAGAAGTCTTTGATAAAATATTTGCCTGTACTTTAGTATTAAACATTTGTTGTTGCGCTGGACACAAAACAAATCTCGATTGTTTTCCTTGCGGGTCTGTAAATAACATGACTTTATTTCCGGTTTTTTGGTCCCCAATCGTTGAAGATATAGTCCCTGTAGATAAGTTCTTATTTGTAATAACTGACGATTGGCTTGTGGCAATGATCTTTGTTCTTTTTCCGACGGTGTACTTAGAACCGACTAGATTTTGAGTAGACGATGGCACGATTATAAACTTTCCTGGTTTTCCTGGCTGTGTTATAACAGCAGTTTTATTCTGTATTACTTTCGTTGGTACAGTTTGGAAAACTTTTTGATTTTTTATAAGACCCTGTTGTACGATAGATTTAGATTTAACAGGAGTCATCTTTCCACCTTTCCCTTGTATTTTAATTAAAGTTTTTGAACTAGTTTCTGGTTTTTGTTGTACTGTATTTTCGCTTGACAAGACAATTGGCATGCTTTCAATGCTTTCAGGTGTAAGTAAATCATCACTCAAAACAATAGGCATTGAATTAATATCAAATATTGCATCGTCTACTGTTTCTTTGCTCGTCGATTCTATCGGGCTCTTTATTATGTGTCCAGAACTAGTTATAATTGTTTGCGATATCACAGTTGGTTTAGATCTGGATGATTTTGGAGTTGCTTTTCCTTTCGTCATTGGAATTGGTTCTACTATCTCACCTGCAGTACGTTTAGATGGCTTTTGTATAATAAAAGTATCAATATCTTCTATATCTTGGTATGTTCTTTTTGCGCTTACTTTTTGTACAGACACTTTTGTACTATCGGCCGGTTTAATAATCTCTTCGGATATAACTATAGGTTTACTTGCTTTCTTGTCTTTAGGTGTTATGGCAGATTTGACAACAAATTTCATCGGTTTTGTTATTTTTTCTGGCATGTGTACAGTCTCACTTGCAACCTTGCCGTTGGTTGCTTTTGAATCGGTTAAGATTTCTAATAGTTTTGAAGAAGATGTAGAATATTTCTGCATGACTGGCTGAGTCTCTTCTGGCCTTGAATGTGTCAGTTTTGCTATTTCTGATTCGATCGAAGTATCTTTACTTGCTTTAACAGGTTTTTCTCTACTTGGTAATTTTAATAGGTCGTCAGTACATAATTCATCCGATTCGGGTTTTTCCGATAATGGTACTTCTTTCGGTTGTTCAACAATCTGAGGTTGTTCAACGATTGGAGGTTGTTCTACGATCGGAGGTTGTTCAACGATCGGAGGTTGTTCAACGATCGGAGAGTCTTCGACGATCGGAGATTGTTCAACGGTCGGAGGTTGTTCAACGAACGGAGGTTCTTCGACGATCGGAGGTTGTTCAACGATCGGAGGCTGTTCTACGATTGGAGAATGTTCAACGATCGTAGGTTGTTCAACGATCGGAGGTTGTTCTTCGATCGGAGATTGTTCTTCGATCGGAGTTTGTTCAACAATCGGAGGCTCTTCTACGATTGGAGAATGTTCAACGATCGTAGGTTGTTCAACCATCGGAGGTTGTTCTACCATCGGAGGTTGTTCAATGATCGGAGTTTGTTCAACAATCGGAGTTTGTTCAATGATCGGAGGTTGTTCAACGATCGGAGGTTGTTCAACGACTGGAGGTTGTGGAGCTTCTGTTATATCTTCAAGCAATAATTCAGTTTTCGTTATTTCTTCTGTTTTCATGCTCTCGATCTCACTTTCAACTGATTCTTCTGCCTTACTAATTTTTGTTTTTGGTTCTTCTTCTACAACACTGTCTTCTATTGTTTCAGTTGTTGTGATTTCTGATTCGTTTTCTGTAACAATTTCCGGTTCTTTTGTTTCTTCCACTGGTTTTTCAATGATTTCACTTTTTTGTTTAACTTCAATTTTTGTTTCTTTAATTTTCTCGCTTGTTTCTATTTCTTTTAAGACCGGCAACAAATCAGCTGCACATGATTTTGTTTCTTCTATTTTTGGAACATTATCAATATCGCTCGTTGATGTAACGTCATCATCTGTCATGCTAGTAGTACAGACATCCTCTACACTTTCAGGTACTGGTTGTTCTTTCTCAACTTTTTTAGTTTCTTCAATTTTCTTTACAACTTGTGACTTTCTATCTACTTTAGGTTCTTCTTCTGTAACACTTGTTGTTTCAAACGATCTATTTAACTTATTTCTTAACCGTGTTTTAATTTTCTGGTACTGCGATACATCTAATTCGATTTTATCTTCCTTTGTTGAACTTTTACGTTTCTCTCTTACTTTTCTTGTAGTTGCAGGTTTAGATTCAGGTTTGTCTTTCTTCTCTTGGCCAGTTTCGGGACTATCTGACAAAGATTTGTCAGGAAATTTTACTGCCCGACCATCATAAAAATTTTGTTCAGATTTATGCGTCTGAGAATCAGGCAAAGAAGGTAAATCTGGCAACGCTGTTTCTTCCATAATGTGTTCAAATTCTTCTACGATTTTTTCTGGTTCTTCCTTTTCTTTTTCTATTTCTTCAGGAGCCGCTACATTGTTTTCTTTGGGTGTTTTCTCCTCTATTATATCATTTAAAGCTGAAATCTCTGCGTCTATATCGATGCTCTTGCTATGTTGGTTTTCAGGAATAACCCTCGGTATCTTTCTTCCTGGAGTCTGTTGAATAATCGTAGCTTCTTCCTCTTCATCCTCAAAATCAAAACATGATTTTTCATTATTGGTTTTAGTCTCGGTTTCATTTTTATTAATCTGTTCTACTTCTTTCTTCTCAGGTTCGGTCTCAATTTTATCAATTATTTCATTATCGACTATTTCTTCATCGTCGCTATCATTACCCCAGTCGGCCAATAAGTTATCTCTGATATTAACAATTTTAGGTTTTTTAACAACTTTCGGGATATCGTTTTTCATACTCTTCCTCTTTCCTGTTTTCTCTGGAACTTTTTCGGGTACAGGGGATGGGGAATCTTCACCATTATATGTTGCTAAATCAATACCCTTACTCAGTAGTTCTAAATCTTCTTCTATTGTGGATGTTCTCGAAGGTGTCATTTTGTATACTTTCTTCTTAAGCGATTTTCTGTTATAAATTTTCATGTCATCTCTTGTATGGTACTTTGAGTGCGCTACTATGTTACCCAGACGGGATGACCTAAAATCACAAATGTAGCAACAGTAATCATCAGATGAGTGCATTGTGTTGTAGTACGATGAACGTATTGGTTTTGTCGGTGATTTCATTTTAGGTGTTGACAAACTTGGCTTAGGTCCTCTTTTACCTGGAGTTCCTGGAAAACAAAAATTATTTAAATACATTAAAGAGATAAATAATTTTTTTTTTTACCTCCAATACTATTTTTCTTCTTCGGTTTTTTCGGAGACCCGAATAGACTTGAATAGTTGACTTTCTTCTCAGGCGCGAATTCTTCGCTAGATATAATATCTGGATCGCCATTAGTGAGATTTTCTGCCGTACAAACATCCAGCGGAAATTTATCCATATGTTTCACTTTCGATCGATGCAAGTCTAATAACGAATTTTATAATTTGAATATTGTAAATTAAATATCTATACAGTAAAGCACATCGTCCTCTATAAAGGAACGATATGATATCTTGTTAACGGGAGTGAAACTGGGGGGTTACTTTAGTTTAAAATAGGAATTCAATCTCCGCTACAACAAATTGCTTATATACTTTTATAGTCTACGATCATTTGTGAAAAAATAGTTATCGAGTACCGTTATCTGTTTTTTTTTTTAAATTTGGTAATTAGAAATAATTGATACCGGTGGCGTAGATAGGGGGGGATTAAGGGGATCAATCCCCCCCATGAGTCCAATTTTTATACTTTTCACCATATAAAAGATGATTAAATACTGTCATATCCCCCCCCATGAGACTGATAGAAGGGGTCCTGTGTTGCAAAAAATTGAAATGAACGACCAAAAAAAAAAAGGTCTTCAAAATTGACAACGACAAAAAAATTTGTTTTCAAAATTTGTACAAGAAAAATTTTTTAAAAATATTTTCATCTCCCCCATCGCAAAAAGCTATCTACGCCACTGATCGATACCACAATAATTAAATAAATAACTATTCAAATACATACCTAACCCTTTCTTGATAAATTCATTCTTACGTCTGCAATTATAATGGTATATTTGCTCTATACTCTTTATATATTCACTAAAAATAAAATGTAAAATTAGTTAGAGTACGCCACAGAGAATGTTATATTAAGACGTACAATTTGTCCTCTTGAAAGAAGCGTACTACTGCAAAAGGCGTTTTCTTGAGTCCAGCAAGAATTTCGTTTGGTAGCTTGTCGATATCCTGCACCTCGCCAGGCCACCAGCATGATCCTAATTTACACCAGACGACATCACCGGGTGAATAAGTTACAGATGTTTGTTCACACATATTAATATGGTTCTTTATGTTATGAACTAAAAATATCTATCATAAATCCCAAACTTCAATGTCAGTCTACACAATAGACATTATTATTCACAATCACATTATTTATTTCACTGCAATATTTTTTTTAACTGAATTTAACTAACAAAATATTTTTCGAAATGTACACATTGACAATTCTTATTTACCGATCGCCACTGAATTTACATTATTGATACCTACAATTAATCGAAAAAAATTATATTATAATTAAATGTAAAAATACGAAAATTGTTTTAGTAATTAGCACGGTAATATTCATGGTTATGTTGTTGTAAAGAATCAACTCAATTTCTGAGACATAAAATAGAGCTTTACATTATTTAAATTAACGTAACACATAAACGTTTAGATTCAAGAACGTATTTTTTTATTAAATATTTTAAATCGTGCGACTTTATTTACATTTCTAAATCGATGAATAAATTCAATTTTACGCGGAAAATATTAAATTGTCAAATACAATCCACAAAAGAACAGACGTACATATTTATTTCCCATAATGCTTAGATAAGAAGCGTCCTCCATTTCACCAACTTAACAAATCATTTATATTCAAAGTAAATTATAATATATCCTATTAAATACAAATATATTTTATAATCAGAACATATTTATGATGAATTACAATTCTGCTACATTTCTATCACTAAAATTACGATTCTATAAAGTGAAAATACAAATTTATTCGGATTTTCATCTTTATTAAGTTGCCACTACTGCTAAAAACGGATGTCTTGGCACGTATTCTATCAAGAACTATTAGATAATCATGAAATTTACAATTTGGAATATTTTAAATAAATATTTTATTTCAAAGTTCATTTAATTAAAATATATATTATTATATTAATAACACCTGAAAAGGTTAAAAAATAAGACCACATTCAATTAAATTTTTTTATTAAGGAACATAATTTTTCAATGAAATTTAAACAAATTTTAATAAAACGCAAAACCAGAAATAATTAACACAAAATATACATACTTTTATACTATTTTAAATGATAACATTATTGACAAAAACTTGAGATCATTAAAATTGTAAAATTTCAAATAATAAAATTACTTTTAAATGCATAAGCAATGGAACAACAAAAATATAAATGATTTGTACTCATTTGTTACATACAAAATATATTATACACTCATCAAAAAGTAAAATATTTATCAGCAATATTCAAAGTTCGATAATTATAAGAAAAAAAGTTATGCGATTGTAAAATCCTAAAAAAAAAAAACAAATAAATTTTAATCTGTTTGAAATTTCAAACTTTAAATTGCTTTTTTGTGTACCCATTTTTTCCATAATTACAGAGCTTTGAATTTTTTCTCAATAAATTTTTTAATTCTCTAATTTTATTCTGAGGTGACAAGTCGGAATTTACAAAATAATTTTTACTGAATATTTTTTTCCATATAATGGTTCTTTAGTGTCAATAAAAAATCCTTAAGTTTTTTCCTCCCATATTTCTCAGCTTTCTTTCAACTTTACGACAAAAATAGTGATATATAAAATTAAAACTAATTGATACATATATTTTTTGTCAGAAAATCACTATTTCAATTAATTAAAAGTGCAAGAAAATAATTTTAATAAATTCAGACGAGGTGAAGTAAAAATCTGACAAAAAATATGTATAGAATTTTATTGATAGAGAATTTAATTAGCTTTAATTTTGTATACAACTATTTTTGTCGTAATGTTGAAAGAAAAGGGAGAAATCGGAAAAAAACTGACTTTTGAATGAAAAATGTCAGCATTTCTTAAAAACACCATTATAAAAAAAAAATATCCAATGAGAATTTCTTCTATTCCAAAATACTTGACGCCTAACCTTCTAAGTATAAATTGAAAATTAACAATTTTTTTCTTATTATAATATATTATTTATACAAAAATATTAATTTACTTTTAAATAGTATTAACAAACAATAAATATAATAACTAATAGTGTAATAAAATTTAATTATAATCTATGTAATTAAATTAAAAACATACAGAAGAAAATATTTTTAAATATTTTACAAAAACGTAACAGTTTTTTATTAAGATATTTTTTTCACTTACATATATTTTTTCATTCTTTAAAAAACAAATTAGAAAATTACTCAACTAATATTAGTTGTAAATATAAAATATTTCATTTACAATGCAGAACAGGAAATTTTCAATCAAGAAAAACTGCCAATAAATAAAAAGAAATTAATTTAAAATACAAAAAATTGATTTTGTTTGCATTCATTTTATACATTAATTAAGTTATCTAAAAAGTTTCAGTAATCTGGCAATTTTTCTTTGGGCTAATGTTAAATGTAAAAGATTCAGAAATAAAGTTATAAATATAATAATAAAATTCAAGTTCATAATAATTAATAATTACAACATTCAATTTTAACATTTAAAAAAAAATTACAATCTTCCAAATAAAAATTATAGAAATATTTTTAATTATCCATATTTTTTTTAAATCTGCGTTTAAATAAAAGTAGGTAATTTGATTTAAAAGTATTAGTTTATATAATAGGTAAAAATTACATGAATTATATTTTTGCATAATAATATTAAAAAAAATCGATTTAAAATAATTTGTAAAAATTAAACATATTAAACTGAAAATTATTATTTGGTATAATTATAAAATTTACTTTATAAATTTGTTAATATACTTCCTGTAATCATCATTTTTACCCTTTAATTTACAAAAAAAAAAAAATCTAATTTTATTTACCCAATATAAATTCTTAATTATTATTTTTTAATTAATTAGCTGCCGCATCAGGTATTAATAGTAAAATACCTAAAACCGACAATTTTCTGTAAAAATACCAGTCTATAAATTAAAAAAATAAATAATATTAATTAGATTTTCTTTGAGATCCTTTTATAGGACGGACATATCCAGTAGGATTATCACAATCTAGTTGCTGGGGTGTCTCAGGTTCAACCGAACATAGAAGATTGTAAAGCTGCACTCCCGTTTCTGGGTCCAGCTCTTGCCCGTCAGAACACACGTGGATACGCCGGTTATTATTGTACGAATTGTTCAAATGCCTGAATGAAACGGAAATATTTATATTATTATACTGTCGTAACTTTTTTCAAATTGTTTTTTTTTTCTGCCTATAATTAACCCTTATTGGTCGCTAGTTTTATATATTAAAAATTAAATACAAAAAGCTGGAGATGTTAATTGATTCTGAATTAACAAGGCATCGAGCCTGCATTTCACATATAGCAAGTTGCGTTTTGTCACTTCCCACATGACGTACGACCGTAGCGACAAAGTGCTGTTGTCTCATGAGAGGTGACTTATGACCGATAAGTGTTAATATCAATTAAATATTGTTTTTTAATGATATTTTTTAGTTACTCTAAAAAAAATTTGTTTTCCATTTTGGTACACTTATTTATTAATGTAAGAAGTACACTTTTCTAAAACATTATTAAAATTCGTTTACTAATGGTCTTTATAAAATAAAAACTAGTAATTGTTTTTATTTTTAGGTTATGTGACAAACTTACACAGTTTTATACAAGGAGACTGTACAAGGAGAGTCGACTAACGTGGAAGAGAAGTCAAAGAGTCCATGGTAACTTTCCCGCCCGTGAGTCGCTATCGCATTGACTCATTGTGCATAGCGCTCAAAAATGCACATCTTGATTACTTGTAACGAGATGCACGGTAAACGATTTTGAGCGCTATGCGCATGACCACCGATGAAGGGGTGAAGGGGAAGTCACTCCGTATAGTTTGACGTTGCTTAGTACAGGGCGGGATAGGCTGTCGAATCTCCTTATATAGTCTTCTTGGTTTAAAATATAGACATCATGAAGACTAGAAACATGAGAGTAAATTCTGTATCTCTGTAATACAATTTTATGAGTCAAAATACGACCCCTGAAGTGGGTGGTCTCTTGTGCTTGAACCTCTGCACAGTAGTTGACTGCACAACAGTATAGTAATGTGCAAGGTTCATAAATGTACAGAGTGGTGAGTGCGCACAAAGTAAGTTTCTTACTTCTGCGCAGAGGTCTGAAAAATGCGGACCGCCCACTCCAGGTTCTGCTTTTCGACCTATCCCTTCCACTCGAGTTTAATCACCTGTTTCTATTCTTCATGATATAGACATATAGAACCAGGCAGTATTTTACAAGTGTAATAAAGTGACCATCAAAAATAGAGGAGACAGAGCTTGTGGCAACCAGTTTCTGGGATAGAACATAACTGTTACATGCTCCAACATTCTCACTCACTGGTTTTATAATGTTCAATTTTGGAATTCATTATGAAAAAGTTGATTTTTCAATCCAACCTATAGAACCAGGGCCCCTATTCTCGAGTTTGTTTGACTTTTTCTTGTTCGAGATTACTAAGTCAACAAGTTATTTACTAGAATCTCGATTGTGAAAAATTATATCGTATTCTCGAATCTCGATGTGACTTTTTTTCTAGAAATGTTGAATGTAAAATCTTGACTGCTCCTGGGCATGCGAGATTTAAAATCTCGAATGGAAAACTCGAATCGACATATTCTCAAGTGAGCTCGAGAATAGGGGCCCAGAACTAATTTAAAAAATTTACAAGAGAAACAATAAAAACTTGCTTCTGGAGATCGCCCCATATAAAGATTTCAGTTTTTAATCAAGGTGGCCAGTATTTCTCTGGAACAAATTTCCCTGACTTTTCCCGGTTTCCCAGGAGAATTTTTACGTTTTTCCGTTTTGTGATAATTTGTGTGGTTTTTGCATTTTTATAAAAAATTCCCTGACACTTCCAACCAAATACCCTGACTTTTCCCTGTATAGCAAAATTCCCGGACTTTTCCCGGTTTTCCAGAAAACAAACAAACTACTTATTATTGATATTTAAAAACATTTTTATTAAAATTCACATACCTAACTGCTGTAAAAGGTAAATTTGTCCGACTCAACCATTTAACCGGACAACCAGACTGATAACCATGCTGAAACCTCTGAGATGACAGCAACTCCGCACATCCTTGAAAACCATTCGAACCACGGACCGTATAAAATAATATTACATTATATCCATCCTGAAAATAAAAATAGTTTAACCTAGCTCAGGATCCTAAAAATTAAAATTATGTTGATAATGAGACGAGTTTAGGCATATAAAAAACACGTATTTTTCAGAAATTTAAAAATATTTATTTTTAACTATTTATTTGACTTTTTGGGAGTGACATTACTGTGAGTTAATCGTAAAAAAATACTTATGTGGTATGGCAGGATTTGAAACAATTATTTTGTTTGTTGTAGCATAATGCTACACCACATTTTTCGCAAATTGTTTGTGAAACGCCAGTACACTGAGGAAACTTACAACGTATTCTTTTTTCTACACAAATCGGTCAGTAGCCGATCTGGTCCTGCTTTACTGCCAATAGTTACGTAATAATACGTAAGTCAATAGGTTATGCCATCTGTGAATTTTACTTGATACTAACAAGGAAACCTTTTCAGGTCGAAAATTCGTATCGAGTTTAAACTTTGTATATAGTTAGAGGTCAAAGTAAATAAGAAAAAAATGATCACAGCTGCGGTAAAAATATTTTTCAAATAACTATGAAATTAATGAAAATTTAAAAAAATCCATAATACAAAATTTTCACGATTTTTTATGCTCTTTCGAATGGCGGTAGTCAAAATTCGAAAAACTAAAGTGGGTGGGAGGTGGGGGTTAACGGTTTATTTTTTTCGAATTTTGACTGTCGCCATTTGAAAGAGCATAAAAAATCATGAACATTTTGTATTATAGATTTTTTAAAATTTTCATTAGTTTCAGAGTTATTTGAAAAAATATGATTATTTTGCACATTTTCATAGGGGTGTTTCACCCCCTCAAACCGTTTTACCGCAGCTGTGATAATTTTTTTCTTACTTACTTTGACCTCCTCTAACTATATACAAAGTTTAAACTCGATACGAATTTTCGTCCTGAAAAGGTTTCCTTGTAAGTTATTCAGTGGTGTGTTACAGTAGTGTTACACATATTTGAATGAACTAAATATATTTAGTACGTATATTAGCGGGATTATTGAGGTTTGTTACAGAAATGTCACATGGGGCTACAAAGGGTTAATACTTGTAAACTCAAAAATAACATAGTAATATTACCTGTAACACTTGGCACATTTTCTGCTCGATATTAACTGGAAAGATCCACGTCTTCTTCATAATACTGACGTCAAGGAACCGTAGTGAATTAACCTTTATAATAAAGTACCTAAACGTATTGTAGCGAGGCACAGTCGGCAGACTCACAGAAGACCCTTCGCTATCGGTCACATTAACACCGTTCGAATCAAAATCATCCAAACATGCCTTATTAGGCACACTTACGTTATTATACTGACTATAATTATTCCAGTTTGGATAATAGTTCTGATTGTATTGCCGTTGTTGGTTTTCTTCTATATTTAACTGTTGGAACACGTTTTCAAACGTATTACAACTGGTCGTGTTGTTTGACGATACTGAAGTACACGCGGAAGAGCTGTTTGATTCTAGTTCTTCTACTACAGGTGGACATATTGCCGATAGGAGTTTGTTTTGAGGCTGCGATATGTCTGCAGTAGATGATTTTGTTATTTTTCTTGCCTTGTTTATGGCACGTTGCTGTGGCACTTGTCTTATTCTATTCATAGGTTCCGGTACTGATGTGCTTGGTGATTGGAATTGGTTTCTGCCAACCCGATTAAAGGAACTGAAAAATAATGTTTTAATAAATTTTAGATTCAGAAGTGAAATAACACTGGTCAAACAAAAAAAATTCCTAGAGATCTGAATAGGTGATTTAAAAGGTATTCATGCCGAAACTGAAATCGTTGCTCAAATGGTTCCATCATGTCAGGTTTTTGAAATATCTGAACCTAAAAGTCTGAAAAATGACGATTTTGACAATATTGGGGAATTTATTACTAAGTAGGTAATTTTTTTTAAGTTTTCTATCATGATTCCAAATAGTACTATATTTTCTCTATAAAACGATTTTTTACATTTCATTGTGCGACTTTTCTTCAACAAAATATACTACTTTGAAGATATATAAAGTTAGTACTCTATTTTCTTTTTAAAATGATTTTTTACATTTTACTATGTGATTTTTCTTTACCGAAATATACTACTTTGAAGATATACATACAGGGTCATCGAAAAGTATCGGACCCCCCTGATATCTTGAGTTAGAATGCGTTTAGAAGAAAATGTCCAATAACAAAGTTGTATGGTTTCAAGCGGGGAGTAAGATGATGACATTGACTTTGACCTTGACAATGTTACTCAAGGTCATTTCAAGGTCAACCATATTTTTTTAAATGGAACCCTATACATTTTATTGCATATTCTTATAGCTTATCTTGAGAGCTTTTCAAAACACTATAATAAAATATTTTTTTATTAAGTACTTTTTGAGTTATAAAGGTTTGAAGTTAACAATTTTTTGATACAAATAAAAAATATCTTGTCAAAAATGACCTTAAATATGGATGAAATTTAATGAGGTGGAGCTCCATCCTGTTGGAAATAAATTTCATCCATATTTAAGGTTTGATTACTGAAAACTTAATAATATTTGACAAAATATTTTATATTTGTATCAAAAAATTGTTAACTTCAAACCTTTATAACTCAAAAAGTACTTAATGAAAAAATGTTTTATTATAGTGTTTTGGAAAGCCCTCAAGATAAAGTATAAGAATATGCAATAAAATGTATAGGGTTCCATTTAAAAAAATAAGGTTGACCTTGAGGGACATGCTCAAGGTCAAAGTCAGGGTCATCATTTTACTCCCCGCTTGAAACCATACAACTTTGTTATTTGACATTTTCTTCTAAACGCATTCTAACTCAAGATATCAGGGGGGTCCGATACTTTTCGATGACCCTGTATGTAGTAAAGTTCATTGTGTCTACTATACTACACTCTATTAACAAAAATATCATATCTTCAAACAAGTACATCTCGGCTAAAAAAATCGTACAGTAAAAAGTTAAAACCCATTTTAAAGAGGAAAGATAATACTATTTGTTACCGTGACCGAAAACTTTAGAAAAAAATTACCTACTTGGTAATAAATTATTTAACATTGCCAATATAGTCATTTTTGGGACTTTTAGATTAGAATATCTCAAAACCCTGACGTGATGAAACCAATTGGGCAACAAATTCGGTTTCGGCATGCCAAAAGCCTCCTAAATTACCTATTCAGATCTCTTATATTAAAAAAAGTATTTTTTTTGTAGGCCAGTGTAATTACGGTGTTTACTTTTTATTCCGGTACTCGATAAAAGGTTTAGGTCTCTGTCCCACACCTGCCGGTTGTTCCAAAGCAAAAAAGTTATGTTCTTCGGTGAGTAGAGAGCAAATCATCGAGATCACGGTCTCTTCATTGGAATTGTGCGTTTTGAAGGGACAGTTCATTCGTGATATTATCAATGAGTTCCATTTATTTCGCAGGTTCAAAAGACTTACTGCTTTGTTCGTTTCAATACTGAATTTGAGCCACTTGGTTAGCGTTATAATTGAAAACTCATTATTCACATTCTCTAAATCGATCGGAGACACACATGTTTCATCTAAGAAGTTTGGTCCCATCATTAAAAATACCTTAAATGAAAGTAATGAAATTTCAATCAGCGCAAAGCATTGAGAATTAAATTTCAAATTTGATAATGTTTTCCCTCAAAAAAAATTTAAATCAAATTAAATTAATTATTATTATTAAATACACTCAACTCGCACTTTATTGACGCTGTTGGTAATTCAAACGATTACTTTAACAACGTCGAGAGAAGCCCCCACCACCATGCCGACAAACTAAAGTTGAATATTTCCTTACGACAAAAACGGGTTGTGCGCATGCGTCAACAGATGTTCGAAATTCAAATTTATCAAATTTATTTGTTAAATAAATGCATACAAGTTCAATTGTATTATTGTATATTGTATATCAACTACAATACACTTATTTAACTCGCGAATATCTGTAATTTACGTTAATTATCAAATCTTAATTGAATAACTGAATAAACAACCATAGATGCATGTTAGCTGTGACTGTTACGAAAAGTATGAAAATTAGGGACTTATTGTAGGTAATTATTGTAGGTACATACATAATAATAAGTAGCTGAATAATAAAATCCCGGTTTGTGGACATTTGTTCGATTTTCACGATGGACTCTTGCAAGAAAATTTAGGTACATGAGAAATGTCAATTTCGGACAAAACATGAAAATAACTGTGTCACTCAATATTTTTTTTAATTTTCCTAATATTGAATGATAATCTTTATAGAAGACTTTAACGTCAATTGGTGAATTTAAATTTTGTGCAGAAATATAGCAGTCATGGTGGTATTATGGTGGGGATGGGGGAAGGCTGCTAAACTGATCGCTTGGCCCGCCGATAAAGTGAGGGTCGATAAAATGCGTGTTGAGTGTACTTTTTTTTTGTTTTCAACTGTTTTGTCCGCATCCCCGATCATGACACCCCTCCCCCCAAATTTTAAATCTAAATCTGCATCTGATTAATTGTAGATATTCAGATATATACAAGCTGACTAGTATTTCTCTGGAACAAATTTCTGACTTTTCCCGGTTTTCCAGGAGAATTTTTACCATTTTTCCCTGTTTTTTATTGAAAAAATTTAGATTAAAAACCCAAAAAAAACCTAAAAAAAAAAAAAACGTCTCTTTAAATATTTGCGAGAATTTGTGTGATTTTGCATTTTTATAAAAATTCCCTGACTTCCAACCAACTTCCCTGACTTTTCCCTGTATAGCAAAATTCCCTGACTTTTCCCGGTTTTCTAGAAACTGGCCATCCTGTATATAACTAGGAAAATAAAAATTAAATTAAATATACATACAATGTATGATCTATTTGCTAAAACAAACAAAAATTTAATTCACTTACTGTAATAGGAGTAATGAGTGTACATCCACGGATAAGGCAATAGTTTCCAGCTCGTGTTATTTCATCAAACACTACCCAATCCGTCGGCAATCGGGACAGCGAGTTATTCTGCTGAATACCTTCCCGCAGAATTGACGACGAATGGAAAACAACTTTCGGTTCGTTTCTAAAACATAAACACAACATAATGACCACACATAACATCAATAATATTCAACTCTGTTACTTACTCTGTGCGAAGCTGCATGGCATATCTATCCACACGAGCTAAATGGGGGTAGAGCCCTGCGGCCAGAGCTGCTTTCACCATAGGCCAACTGTCAGCGTACTGGTTCAAATCTCTAATGTCGCCCGGTGCTCTTGTCTTGATGAAACCTGACGCACGCATCTGACCGAGAAGCTGGGTCCGCATGTCGACTATCATTTCTAGTGTCGCACTGCTCAAGAAGCTTCTTTCGCAGAACTTTCTATCGCCAGATGCTATCGCTGACTAAAGAGTATTTGTTTTAATGTTTTTTCTGTATTTCTTACATATTTCTTAAAATTACTATTGCCAGTTTTTTATGAATTTACACTTAAATCTCTAAACGACGACCATCCTATTAACGTACGCTCCGAAAAACGACTGGCCAACCGTAACGACCATGTAACGACCCTATCCCTACCACAATACTACCGAGACTGTTATATTTTTGCGCAAAATTTAAATTCACCAATTAAAGTCGGTGGTGATTTCCCCTCTAGCTGTTGTTATTAGGAGAGTTTGAATTACTAATGCTGTCGCTATTCGGAGGGACTTTAATTAAATAAATATTACATCTTTCAATAATTCATTAATCAAGCACTGAATTGTATAATTTTCTGACCATAATTCTTCAAAATTAAGATATGTCCATTTTTCAAAATTTTTAAATTATTTTTGACTGTATCTACACAAAAATGGTCTTAAACAGTTAAAAAAAAGGTTTTAAAGCTAAAACATGATTTTTCCCATACTTCCCCAATATTTTATGAAAAATGAAAGATATGCAATTTTTTAGTTCACTTTACAATGGATTTTACAAAGTGAAAATTTTTGTATCGAATGAAGAAGTTAAATGTATAGTTTTTACTTTGATCCCAAATAACTCGGTCAAAAATGGTCGTACAACAATACAAAAAAAGCTAATCGAAGAATAAAACAGACAAGTGCGTAATGGGTACGCACATAATATGGTTCCGTAATTATTCTCACTACGATTCATAAAAAAAAGTTATTTCAAATTTTTCGTGACTAAAGGGTTAAAATCAAAAAGCTATTTGACTTTTATTATTGCATTTTAGGAGACCTATCAAATGACACCCCACTCAATGGCGTAAATGAAAAAAGATGTGAGTTCACTTTTCAGTCTATAGAAGGAGGTCCAAAATTTTGTTGACAATATTCGTTATAATTTTCTGTGAAAGTAATAATTAAAAGCTATATTCTGAATTTTTTTCAAATTTTTTGAATTGATAGTTTAGAAAATAGAGGGGGGGGGGGACGCTCTGAGAACGACATTAAAAAGCAAATATATCGTGACTGAAGGGTTGAAATCAAAAAGTTATTTGAAATTTTTTATTGCATTTTAGGAGGCCTATCAAATGACACCCCATTCAATGGGGTAAGTGGGAAAAAAATGTTCACTTTTCAGTCTATGGAAAGGGGGTCCAAAATATTTTTGACAATGTTTGTTATAATTTTCAGAGAAAGTACTAATTAAAAGCTACATTCTGAAATTTTCCTGATTTTTTGAATTGATAGTTTAGAAAATAGAGGGGGGGGGGGTGCTTTTATAATGACTTTGGAGAACAAATACATTGTGATTTATGGGTTAAAATTCAATGGGGTAGGGGAAATTTTTTTTTGAAAATACAAAAATCTTATCATGGGTCATGGACTGACGGGCATGGAGAAACTATAAGAGTTCCTAGTTTTCTACGGAACCCTAAAAATGTATAATTTACAAAATATTCTCAAGATTTAATTAGGTAAAAAAAAATTATTACAGCCTACAGGGGTCGAAACAAGTTCAGTGTTCAAAAATACTGATTTTACTGACAAAGAAATTTAAAAATACTGACTATCTGAACCGAGTTAAAAAAATGAATGAGAGATGCAATTGAGAAACGGACAACTTTACTTTTGATTGTTCGGTTAATACAGAGTGTACGGGTGGCCGCTGTCAAAATTGTCAAAAATCACGTGTATAGTTATTCAGAATAGAGTTCGTAAACTAGAATGCACATTATTTATATGTTATATATTCTTCATTGTTTTCTTTATAATAATATTACCTAACCTAGTAAATAACCTACCCTAAATAAACAACACGATTTCGCCTCAAACCTAACCCAACCAAGGACAATTAACTTGCATATTATTAAAAAATGTTTATTATATGTAGTCGCGCATGCGCATCAACTCTATTCTGAATAACTATACACGTGATTTTTGACAATTCTGACAGCGGCCACCCGTACACTCCGTATTAGCCGATTGTTCTTTATGTTTTTTTGAGTCTTGAGATGATGCATGAGGCTCAATTGCCTCGAAGCTCCAAGCCATAGAATTTTTTTTAAGCACACATAACAAAAAAGCCACTTTCACCATCCCTTTTTCCCCAATCAGATACATTTTTATTCAGCCAATCAAGTGTATATTTAACAAATATGTATTGAGTTTTGTGAATTCATAACAATTGTTTATTTAAATTTTAAATAAGTAAATCATTGTTGTGAATTTACAATCAAAACATTATTAATAATTTGAATATATTTTTCACGGTAATTGTATCGTTTTGAAGTCAAACAGTGAGTTTTTTCACGATAAATTGGGCTCCGATGTGAAAACTTTGAGTGCCAAACTCAAAAAAACTGAAAAACTGACCATTTTTCCAAAAAACTGACTTTAACTGACCGGGTTACAAAAAACTGACTTTTACTGATTTTACTGACCAGTTTTGACCCCTGAGCCTACGACTCAAAATCGATGTAAAATTTTGTAATTTTTTTTCAGTGCTTCATCTTGAAAAAAAAAGAGGTACAAACAAATTTCAACCAACAATTATAAGAAATGAGAATTTTCAAATAGCTATTCAATAATAACTCAAAAGTTCTGAAAATTATGCGATCCCCTATTTTTGAATCTCGACTTTCCAGAGGTCCTACATCCAAGAATAATTTGCGATTGAATAAAAAAAACTCATAATTAAACAAATTAACTTACCTGCCAATTTTGGAACGCCCGTAGCAAAGACATATGGTCACTGTAAGTCCCACAAGATAACCCTTTCCTAACTGTATACGATGCCTTCTTATGATGCGGTTGCGACGGTAAAATAAACGGGTCCCTATAAAAGATAAACAACACATAACAAATCATCCCAGATATTCAAGATTGGATTAAAGGGGATAGCCACTGTGATGAGTCAAAAAATTGTCAATTTTTGGGAATTTTTTTCACAGATATAACTAATTATTTTTGAATCAGGTAAAAGACGTTTTATAAAGTATATATTCAACTTATTTAATATCAATTTTTATTGAAAAATATTAAATATTTACAAAGTTATGAGCGTCGATGTGACGACCAGAAAAAATATTTTTTCTCTATGGTTGACTCGAAATTTCGAGAACGGTTATATGAAAAAATATATGAAATCGGTTCATTAGTCTTTGAGGAATCGTGTCGACCAGGTCGAAAATTTTATTCTGAGATAAACGTGTTTAATGTTTTTTTTTATCATAACCGGGCGTGCTACATCGTCTCACTAAATACTTTAAAAAAATCTAAAAAAATTTTTTTTATTTTTTTCCGTCGCTGTGGCTTTCCCCCTTAAATACTTACTTATAAGCTAAACTACAAACGATAGTGAGGACAGGATCTATACACTTCAACATCGCTCCATACAGTAACATTTTACCGAGATGTGGCTCGACAGGTAGCTCAACTAAATGCGAACCAAGCATTGTGAGATCTTCGTTTTCATCTAAAGCACCAAGCAGCTAAAAGAATGTATAAATTGATTATATTAAAACAGTCAGTTAAAAATCTAATTATCAAAATTACCTTCAGAGATTGTACTGCATTGCGAGTAACTAAAGTTGATGGTGGTTCGATAGCCAAGGAAAGGAATTCAGCAATAGATGTACCAGCAGGTGCTAATAGTTTTGTTTGGAGACATAACTCCTACAAAAAATAACGAATATTAAAATGAAAAGAATATTTAATTTTTCTAAAAAATTATTACAAAAGGGGTCAGTCTGCGGTAATCAATACCAGATAGTTAAAAAAATATTTTACGAAAATTAATACTAAAATATAAAATTAACATCAATTTTCATAAACCAAAAGAAAATAAGAAAATTTTTAGTTAATTTTCAAAATATTTCAAAATAGACAACAAAGTACGTGAAATCACAAGAACTTACTTTTTAACTATTAAAAGTTTTTGACAATGACATAGCAGACGTGACATTAGATGAAATAAAAAAAAAGTTACCCTCACCAACAATAATGACTAAGGATGACCACATTTATTATAAATTTAACGGGTCTATTGATATATTTGATAAATAATTGTTATAAGTATTAGTTAATAATATCAATAAGCAATTAAACACACAAATAGTACTCTTATTGTATCCTTTTATTCAACTTGTCACACCCGTCGCAAATCCAATTAAATGGATTACGTATTTACCTGATGCTATAGTGTTACTAAAAAATAATTTATTCGTAACATATTAAAGTATGATTATTATAAAGTAACTTCAATATTTTCATTATACTTTTGGGATTTTGGACAGAGGTTGCAAGACTTGCAATAGTTGGCGTCGCACCCGTCGCAGTGCTTTGAACGCCGGCATTTTTTTGTAAAATAACCGTAGACCTTTTATTCTTTCGATATACATGTATTACGATCTACAGAAAAATGGTAAAACCATGTTGTTAACTACATAGTATTATTTAGAAATTAAGAACTCTAATCCGAGTAGAAATGTCACACCCGTCACCGCAGACTGACCCAAAGGCATCTTAAAGTAGACACTTCCAAGCTTTCATTTAGTTGTTGAAAAATTTTATTGTACCAATGTTAGACATAATAACATACCTGTAAAGGTAACCTGAGTATTTCTGGTGTTGGAAACTTTTGCATTGATTCGTTGCGTAGCTTAGAAAATAAATGAAAGCAAATCCCTGGTCTGGTTCTGCCGGCACGACCTGCTCTTTGTTTCGCACACGACCTAGCAACCCATCCAGAACGAAGAGTGCATATTCCACTTGCCTGAAAAACCATTAAATAATAATACGATATCTCCGGCAACCAATTGTTATTCTTACCGCATCAAAACTTTTCTCTTTAACTTTCCCTGAGTCTATCACGTACACAACATCATCAATAGTAATACTTGTTTCTGCTATATTCGTCGATAGAATTATTTTACGGATGCCAGGTTTTGATGGGTAAAATACTTGTTTCTGCTGCGAGCTTTGCATACTACTGTGCAAAGTATATAACTTATATGTATGTGCAGGTAGCCTTTCTTCTTCTTCGATATAATCTTTAAGAGCTATGATGTCATCGTAACCTGTTTAAATAATTGCTAGTTTCAATAGTTATACGAAATAGTGAAATTTTTACCAAATATTTTTTCAATCAAGATGCCATAAAAAATAGAAATTTTCTAAATAAAAAAAATCGGCTATGCTTAGATTTAACCACAATAACAAAAACATTCGTAAGTTTTTTCCAATATGAATATTAGTGTTTGAGAAAAACGCAAATGGTTTCCCAACGTGGTCTGTGTGGACCCCCTAGGGGTCTATAGAAGTTTGAAAGGGGTCTATGAGAAATTTGATGCTTTTTGTGCAATGCAAGAGTTTAAAGAGGAAAAAAAGAAGGTAATTTATAATTTTTAATTAAAAAAAAATTACAAGAGTTCATGGACTTTATAATTCCTTGAAAAGGGGTCTATGGGCAAAAAAGGTTAGGAACCCCTGGTTTAGCTAGATCTTTTGTTTATACATATATAAACTGTATAAAATTTCAGCTGTAAGAAGGTTTTGACCAGGCCCGGATTTACCATGCAGGCAGAATAGGCACGTGCCTAGAGCGGCAAATTTTGACGAAAACTTTGAAAACTTATTTTATTCGTGGGAATTGAATTTCTCCCCTATTTCGTTGGTACGCGTACCAACATTATAAGTGGAAAATGCCTGAATCGAGGAAAGAATCGATTTATACAAGTCTCGATATTGGCCTAATATCGAGATTTAAGGCTACTGACTATAGTAAAATAAAATATTTCCTCTCAGAAAGGTGCATTTTATTGATGAGAAACTTTTCGTACCAAACTTATTCCACCATTGAAGAAGTTTGTGGGGGGGGGGGGGCAATTTTCTAGTTCTGACAACATATTTACTATACTTCATTCTATAGAAGGGGTTGGCAAAAGAATGCACTTTGGAACTCCCCCAAATAGGTCGAATTTGGCCACTCTACTTGCTCCGACTAAAAAAATTATAACTTCATAATTTCTGTAAATTTTTACATCTTTTTGGTGGACTTGCTCTTGAAGATATATACTTTGATATTTTTACACGTCACAGTGAGATAAAGTTAATAAACTTACCTGGTAAGAAGAAAAGAATACTGCCAGGTTTCATCGTTGTATGAATATTGACAATGAGTTCTATGGCTAAATCATAATCTATATGTTCGTCCGAAACAGTATATTGATAAAGCGACAATTTCTCCTGAGTCATATCGACTAAAGATGCGACATTATGTTCGGACCTTTCCAGTGCTGATTCTAACATCTCAGCGATATCATACTGCCCACATTTGCGGGCTAAATCCAAAGCAGTTGTACTGTTTCCAGATTTTAACATTATATCGGCACCTGTAAATATAAATTATTAAAACAATATTATCAATTATTAGTGATATGTGATATTCACTTACCTAATTGTATCAATTGGTGTACTTGTTCGTTATGTCCGTAAATAGAAGCTACCATCAGTGCTGTGACACCAGTGGTACTGTGTGCATAATTCACGTTGACGTTCTCACACATAATCATGTGGCAGATTTGGGAATATGCATCATTTAAACCATGCATCCATGAATCTAGAATAAAATATTCCGTTATAAAATAGAGATCATAACTGAAGCTCCAAACTTGGTAATTTCTAGCTGAAGAATCGGTTATTTATCGTTTTAGCGTCCCAAATTATTTTATAGTATTTTTTACATTTGCTTTCGATTTAATCTATCGTTTCTAATATTCTAAATTCAAATAAATGTCAAAAATTATTTAAATACATGTGACCGCAAAGTATCTGCACAAAAAATAAATTGTTAAAATTATTTATTTAAAATATTGTATTGGTGTATTTTCAAAAATTAAAACATAAGCTATATCGACTTAAACATTACTTAAGGCGGTAAACCACCCTAGAATTTTTTGAAAATCGAATTTTTTTGAAAATCAAAGTGCCCGAATTTTGAATGTAGCGCGGGCCTCATCATCCGTGCGCGTGCTGCTCAGGCGCCCCACCGCGTGCTACTGGTAATAAGAACGCTTTTTTCTCGAATTCACATTTTCAAAGTCGGGCGGTAAGTTTACTCGCACAATTTTCATCCGATCGACTTCAAATTTTAACTGTATATTCCTGACTGCTTTCTTTACAGAAGTACCTGGGGTTTTTGTAATATATTAATTTTTTCAAAAGTTATTAACAATTTTTTAGTGAATTTTTAGTAGTTTTTTCATATTTTCTGTTCAAAATGACGCCATTTTGTAAAAAATCGATTTAAAAACAAAAGCTCAGGTACTTCTGTAGCTATTCATATATATTTTTGAAATTTTTGCGTCTCATGTTCATATCTTTAAAATTGCAGGTAAAACGCTACCGCCCCCGTAGCACTAAAAAAAAAGACGTCTCAGGGAAAATGCTGCCAAGCCGCCATTTTGTTTTTTACAGCCAATATAAATATTGAAAAACATTATTCAAATGTTGTATAAACAAGAACTTTTTACCGAATTTTAATATCTAGTATAGTTTTTTTAATAAACTATCCTGAAATTTGATCAATTTTTCGGTCTCTAGGGTGGTTTACCGCCTTAATAGAAAAACTATCAAAAATAAATAATATAATTTGATTGTTTTATTTTAAATAACGACTTTTCGATCATATGTACTCATAGAGATAGTACCATAGAGTCAGTAAGCCAGTCGAAAATCACAACTGTCAGTAGAAAGAGAAAAAAATAGAATGTGTACCGCTAAATAATCATGTTTTCGTAGAGATGGCGGTACACGAACTGTACGAAAGCGTCAAAAGACAAGGACACAAATACGTATACACATGAAGAATAGAATAGTACTTTTTTTTTCTCTTATTATTTCCGATTATCGTACACTTACAGAAAGTGCTATGGCTCACTGCCTCTATGGTATTATCTCTATGTAGGGTAAAACCAGGATAGATGCCGCAGTGGGATAGGTGCCTCGTTTTCGAGAACCAAGCCCCCTAAAGTCGAAACATCGAATTAATAGTTTAAATAAGAAGCGTCAGTGTCACATACCTTATTCCTTCGCAAACCGTTGTGCGAAACAAAAACGTCTCACTTGTACGGTTAATTATTTCCGCAACGAATGCGACAAGTGCTTCAAAGTTTGAGAGGTAAGTATTTACTGTTACATATCTTTATAAGTAGTGATAAATTCCGTTCTATTTTTATTATATCAATACACTGGTTCATTAAGTACACACCTAAATTTTAATAATCGCTCTTTTGTATTTATTTTCGTTAAAAAATAAAAAACATATATCCATATCAAAAAGGATAGTCGCCCCGATTTTTCGCGGTATAGATGCCCTGGTGCATCTATCCCCATACATACATATGACTTATTTTGAAATGTTAAATTTTTCTTTTAGTTGTTTCATATTGACAGATTTTAATGTTCTACGGGGCATCTACATATATCCTGTTAGTACCTAGCGTGTATTAAAAAAGTATTTTATTAGGTACTTATCGGTAAAGCCAAAACATTCGCTGTTATTCATATGTTTACCTAACCTAAAATTTTTGACATTTGAAACCCGCGAATCTAGTTGTTAACCCTACTTATCGAAAATATTATGTTGTATTATAGTTTGTCTTAACCGTTGTGATAATTTAATGGATAAATGTTTATACGTTGCTTTATGGATAGATAACCGTGTACTTTCATATGATATTTACGCTATAAAACTTTTGGGCGGTATAGGTATGTTTAATGTTATTGTTGTCAAATTTAATGTTATTGTTAGCGATCTTACTTTTTTTTACAACAATCATTTTAAAATCAATAAAAATAAGTAAATAGAAAGCAAATGTTATTTTACATCAGTGTAAAATTTTTGATGTTACAAAAGGTTTTTTTTTATGTCAAGTGCAGGATTGAAACTAACCTAACTCAACCTATCCTACACTAGAGGCATCTATCCTTCTTAGCAATTTCATGATGGGGCATCTATCCTGTAGGTAGGCATCTATCCTCAAAAAAATGGTTCTGCAAAAACTCAATTTCTGCAAAATCAGTTATTGTTAGGTCAACAAAAACAAGTTATAATGTAATATAAAAGACTAAAGTAGCTATATTCATAGGAATTATTCATGGTAAATTAATAATTTTAAAATGAGGAGGACTTTTCAAAAAGTGGGGCATCTATCCTGGTTTTACCCTATGTACTATAATAAATATCGACATCTGGAACATTGACTGTAACAATGAGATTTTAAAAAAAAACAGATTCACCATACAATAATTTGGGACGCTAAAACAATAAATAACCGAAGAATCTAAAATAATTTTATATTCGGCTCGAAAGACTAAAAATACTTTTCATTTATCAAAAACATTTTATATAAAATTCACACAAAAATTTTCTCACCCATTAAACACTCATCCATAATTGTAGAAATTTGTGGATCCATAACACTGACATCTTCAACCTTCTTCTCTACTTTTTGCATTTCAAAACTTCTTTGTTGAACCAATCTACTTCTTTCATAACTCTGCTTCCTCATTTCAGGGCTCATATAATCCAACGTGTTCAGTATATCCTCTAGATAATATTCTGTCACATGATACTGTCTTCCTGGAACCTCAATAACAGGTGGACCGTTGAAATAATCTGTAAACAGCTGTGTATTCATTGTTGCCGACATAAGAATCAGCTTAATTCCATGTACTAGGCATTCACGCAAGCAAATCAACAGAAAATCCGAGAACCTGTCTCTTTCGTGAACTTCATCGACAATAATGTGTGTAACATTAGTTAAACAACGCGTCCCGGTCATCAGACTTCTTAAAAGTACACCGTTAGTGCAATATAAGAGAACGGACCGTTGACTTAGCTTAGATTCAAGTCTAATCTGATATCCGATGGAATTCCCAAGGGATTCGCCACGTTCTGCGGCTACACGCTCTGATACTGAAACTGCAGCTATACGACGGGGTTGTGTGCATACTACACGACATTCTCGATTATTTACACTAGCGTCATCTAGAATGAACTGCGGAACTTGAGTTGTTTTACCACTACCCGTATCACCACAAATTAAAACAACCTGGTTGTTATTAATAGTGTCGATAATACGTTGTTTAGACTCCCAAATCGGAAGTTCACTTCTAAATGGTAAAAATTCATTGTTACAAGCTAGAAGGGGGACCATTGCTGCCCAATTGTTCAAACGGCCCATAGTCTTATTAGTATCTAAAGCTACATGAATATTGCTCTTTTCTTTTAAATCCGTTAGTTCCTTTGAAGAAAAAGGATATGTTTTGAGCAACTTATTTAACTTTTTTGATGTTTCATCATTTAATTCTAGCGGTATGTCATTAGTTAATGATGAATCCTTTTTCTTATATATAGTCAAACATCTATTTGGTTCTTTCCCATGCGATCGGGTACTAAGACCTTGTGTTCTACAGTATTCGTGAATATATGCTCGTTCTACGTTTGAAAGTGTAGACGGAAACCTGTATTCAATTGTGCTTTCATCTTGTAGAAAATTGTAGACTATTTTTTCGGATGTAATACGAAAAGTCTCTGGAACTTTTATTTGGTTTCTTAACTTTTTTGGAGCCATTATTTGTACCTAAAAAAAAAAAATGATTCACGCAATTCTTAATAAATTATAATCTGTACAATCTTATAAATACATACTTAAAAAAACACTTTGAATATAGATAAGATATTACACAATTTAAAAATATAAAATGGTTAAAATTAGAAATAAATACATTAATTAAAACTATTAATAATTAGATACTCAACACAATTTCAAACTGAAAATTAATTTTACATGATCAGTAGAGTTTATATACGATAATAATCACCTGATTATTGTTTTATTCAATTTAATTATTGCTAAAAATCACAACAATTACAAACAATAGGTACGATACAAATACAAAAAAAATTGAATGTCAAAACATTACAACGTACGTAACTGAATGCGCCCAATGCTAAATGTCAATTTGACGGAAGTAAGGTTAGGTTAATTTTTAATAAAAATAAAACAAAAATTACAAATGACAGCAGAGGTCAAATTAGTTTAGTTTTTGTGAATATTTATAATTAAAATAATAATTAAATAAATAACCATGATAGACTGCAGCAGTTTGTTAAGAACTATTGATTCAAAGACACCTTATAACGTACAACTAACTGGATTTTACAAGAGAAGTTTTGCTCATTACACCGTTAAAGAACGTATGCCCGTGATATTAACAAAAGTAATAGATTCACTCGTAAGGGATAAAGAAACTATTGCTAATAAGTATGGAGAAGAATCAAAGGAGGAATTAAAGTATGTCATAGGAGAGTTGTCGAAGTTAAAATATGAAATACAGACAAACAAACCGATAAGTAAATTGCGTGGAGATTCAGCTGATATTCATGTTTATAATGATTACTTAGAAAAACGTGCTACTGAAGAAGGGCATCCTACTTATTTCAATACCGTTTGGTTATTTTCTGAATGCTATATGTACAGACGTTTAAAGAATGTATTTGAAATGACAAATACTTTAAAGGATTATGATCCATTTAAAAAACAAAAGGAAAATGCTTTTATAAGTTCTTTACCTGCAATAGAATCGCTTGGGAAATATTTAGAAAATATATTAAGTAGTACTTTAGAAGTGAACCAAATTAAGCATGAGTTTATCAAGTTGATTAAGATTAATTTATGGGGTAATAAATGTGACCTATCACTTTCACTCGGTAAAGAGAAATCCGAGCAAATGGATCCGGAAATGATAATTAATAACTACGAAAGTTATATACTCGTTGACCAATCAGAATTGATTTGGGATATAGTTTCTAAAACTAGTCAAGACGAAATAGTAGACATAATCAATGACAACACAGGTTATGAAATATTTACAGATTTTTGTATTGCGGATTTTCTTATATCGCACAATTTAGCTAAAAAAATTCGCTTTTACGTAAAAGTTCTTCCTTGGTTTGTATCAGATGTTCTTCCAGAAGATTTTAACTGGACATTGAATGCTTTAAAAGATAATGAAGTTCTTAAAGCCTTGGGAGAAAAATGGTGCAATTATATTAAAAACGGACAGTGGACTTTAGAAGCTGAAAGTTTCTGGACACTTCCTTATGACTATTCTATCATGAAAGAAAACCATAAATGTCTCTATTCTAAGTTATCTGAAGCAAAGTTAATCATGTTTAAAGGAGACTTAAATTATAGGAAATTATTAGCTGAAACAAATTGGGAGCCTACTACAACATTTGAGAAAGCTTTACAAGGATTTGGGCCAAGTAACTTATGTACTTTGAGAACTGTAAAAGCTGATCTTATATGTGGGTTACCACATGGAAAAGCTGAAGAAGTAAATCAAATAGACCCAGAATGGATGATAAATGGGAATTGGGGTGTAATTCAATGCTGGCAAATGAATTAATTGGTTATTTTAATTATTATTTATTATGCACTGCCATCAATATGTGAAATGTCTTTTGTTATTTAATTTTTTAAGGTTTATTATGGAATGATTCTATGTATTTATGATTTAATAAAATTTTTAAACACTTACCTGTGTTTAATTACTTATTATCGTTTGTATTAAAATATTAATATGTACATAGTATAAAAATTAACAATATATTGCAAAGCAGAAAACGAAACCGAACCATGCCATATTTTTCGTTATGGCGCCAGAAGTATGAAATTTGAAAATCAGTTTGAGTTTTTTTTTATTTTTAAAATAAATAATGCGTCTTATTATTTAATATTTATTTAAATAGATTTCTACCGTTATTAACATATATTTTAAAAGAAAAATATACACCAAAAGTTTTATTTTTGATAAAACAGTCAAACATGAAGATTATGATGCAATCATTTGAACGCTCCCATTAAACATTTTGTTGTGGGTTTTGTTAGTTTATTTGCCGGCCGTAGTTTCGATTTGTCATATGTCTAAAATACTTCTGTATGTATATATGTCTAGCAGTAGAAAACTAAATTAAAAACCAACAGTTTTCTTATTTTTAGGCGTAATAAACAGTAAGATATAAATTTAATTAGCAAACATACATTACTAAAGGGTTATTTTGATTTATATATGACAGATGTTTACCATGGTAACTATCAACAATAATAACTAAAACAATAATTATTTACAGAAAATGGTAAGATCACCAAATGTCATGGATAATAATGAATTTGATTTTGCTAAAGCAGAAACTAAAATAGATAACATGATGTACGCTACGGCAGCTGAAGTCGGGACAAGAATAGATTGCTGCGGTGATTACGGCACAGTAAAATACGTTGGGGAAATAGCAGGATATAAAGGTATCTGGCTTGGTATTGATTGGGACGATGCAAGTAGAGGTAAACACAATGGATCTGTAGAAAATGTTAAATACTTTACAGCAAGGTTAGATTTCAGTTCATGTTCGATTTGAAGTATTCTTTAACAGTTTTACTGTTTTCATTTTTAGTTATCCCACATCCGGATCATTTTTAAGACCACAGAAAGTCAGTTTGGGTACAACTGCTGTTACGGCATTACAAAAACGATATGGTAAAGTTGAAGATGTATTACGAGATAGCATAGGGTATGAAAATATTATTTCCTTACAAAAAACAATCAACGCACCTTTTCTTGAAATGGTCGGATTTGATAAAGTTAATTTACAACAAAGGTAAAAAGTAACACGCACAACTTCTTATTGAAAAACTGACATTTTCTGTTATTTTCAGTAATTTCAATGATTTAACAATACTGAGTTTAAGTGGACAATCAGTAAACGGATCAGGAGATTTAAATGCACTGGCACTACTGTGCCCGAATATCAAAGAACTTGATCTATCAAGAAATTTATTTTCCGATTGGACTTCTGTGATAAAAATGTGTGAAAATATGAAAAATCTGCATTGGTTGAACGTTAGGTGCTGAAAAACATACACTTAAGGGGAGGGTAACGTTAATTCGTACAAAAAAGGCACATTTTTGTGAATTTTTTCGACAACACAGTTAAAATCTATTTATTAAAATAGTACATCAAAGTATAACATTTGAAGAATATTTTGTAAAATTTTCATGTAGAAATATTGAAAAATACGGCAATGGCAGCAATTATCTGGAAACGTCTCAAAAAAAAGTAGAATTGCGGTGCCCCTCATAACTCGGTGCTGGATGATCAGAAATAAAAAAAAAAAATTTGTCGTTAGATAATCGTTTTCCCCAGGTAACGCTGGGAGGGTTTTTTGAAATTTCAATTTTTCAATTTTTGGGAACACTTTGAAGTGAAAAACGCGATTTTTGCAAAAAAAATCGGATAATTTGTTATTATAAAATAATAAATATTGACAAATTTGAAAAAAAAACTCTCCAGCGTTACCTCGTAAATTATGTACAGAAATAGTGTTGAAAATTTCAAAAGAATCGGTGCAGTAGTTTTGAAATTACGAGGGGCACCGACTGAAAACGTGAGTTGTGGGAAAAACGATTTAAAGTTTTAAACACTAAAAAGTGTATAATAAAACGTTCATAAGCGAGTTTTATTGGCTTACCTCACACTGAATCATCGATGCCAGGTCCATAAAGGATGTTGCTATCATCCATAATATCATCCTATGAAGAAAGTTAGGGGTTACATAGAGAGCGAAACACCTGCCAGGTAACAATAGCGCGCTCGGACCGGGCAGGTAATTTCTTCCGTATCTTCGTTAGTTTTGCTCCGGTCCGTCTCAAATTTTCACACAATATTCTTGAAAGGTTTTTCATTTAGAAAATCGAATAAAAAAAGGAAATTTTTTTTTAAATACGTTACCCTTCCCTTAAACAATTCGTAATAAAAAATAACTAATATTTTTAATGTTTTTAGTGAAAACAAATTGATAATTCCTGAAAACATATCCGACCTACAACTTCCAAGTTTAAAAACAATCATTTGCGGAAAGATGAATTTATCATGGGCTGATCTAGTCAAACTATCAAGTATCTGGCCAAACATAGAAGAGATTGGAGCTGCTTATAACGAGATAGTTAACATAGATACAGAGCATGATATACAATTAATATTCCCTAAACTACAGGCATTAGATTTAGACAGTAACTATCTCGAGTCGTGGTCAACAGTATTAAATTTAGGGCTTCTAGATACACTGCAGAAGTTAAATTTAAACAATACGCAATTAAGTGAAATAGTTTTCGATGATTGCGGTCCTGGGGAGAAGACAAGATATTTTAAAAGTTTGAAAATGTTATTGATATGTCAAAACTTAATTCAACAGGTAAACTTTTTTGTTCTTATTTTAATATTAATTGGAGTTAAGTTAAATTTAAAAAAAGGAAACTAACATTGCATACTTTACTTTTATATATTTGTTTTCAGTGGAAGTCGATAAGCGAGTTAGAAAAATTACAAAATTTAGAAGAGTTAAAAGTGTTTAGGAATCCTCTTATGGAAGTGGACAATTTAAGTACATGTTTTCAACTGATTGTAGCACGAATTGAAAACTTAAAGGTAAGGTAGATTTTTAAAGTAATTTTGACTGCTTTTATGCCCAATTGACAAATAGTTATCTTGTACCTGTCACTATTTAATTTCACTGATAACTTTTATTTGTTCGTATCTATAGAACTCAGTGACGGTGTGTGTAAAATGACTATAGTGAGGCCAAAAAATCCTATCCTTTTAAATAATATCCCCTGGGCTGAAATTTGGCGCCCTAGGCGATATTATTGAGGCTAGTAAAATATTTGGCTCAAATATAAATAATTGGCTTTAAAATGACATTTTTCATGTTAAAATAAGACATTGGAGAGGAATAAAAGTTTGTTTTAGTAAAAATTATGACAAACACATAGAAATACTAATATATTATAATCGATTTTATTATATAAAGGCTTGGCCTCACTTGCTTCATCGATAGAACTGTCCATAAAATACATACGCAAAAAGAGGAGAGAGGGGCAATTGCCTAGCACAGGGTAGGCGAACCTTTATGCATCAACGTGCCATTTTTTCTAAAGAATGTTTAATGGGGTCATTGACGTGCCATCAAATAATTTTGACTTTCTGATTATTTGGAAAATAATAATAATAAATACTATCAAAACTCTTTATTAAATAAAGTAAACAAAAAAGGTACATTTTGGAATGTTTTTATTACACGCATAAATTAAATTACTGTAAAATTAGTGTGACTTCTGTTGCTGCAGGTTAGATGACAAATAATTTATGTTAGGGTTGTAAGATGTAACTTTTAGCAAAATGCATGCTGAACTGCGCTTCCTGCCTGCCGCCGCGCCGCCCCCACCATAATGATTGTTAAAATTAATAAAACTTTCAATTATTCATTGTTGAAATTTTATCGTTCATGATTGTTAAAATTAAAATTTTCAATTACTCATTGTTGACAAAAAAATCAAAAACTATAATAAAATCAGGGTTGTGGAATTGGTACAAAAATCTACGACTCCGACTCCTCTATTTTTGTATTATCCGATTCAGACCTCTAATTTTTTTACTGTATTTCAAAATATATAATCTTAAAAAAAAACAATAATAATAAGTGTGTAAAAAACATTGTTTAATTAGCGGAGTCGGAGTCAATATATTTTTTCCATTTGATCATTTCCCTTTTTTTTGCATTAAATAAGATCTTTCAAAAGTCAGCCATAAAAATATATAAATTAAAATACCCAACCCTGTTATTAAACTGTCGTAGCGTAGGATCACTCGCGTTCGATCGTCATAAAATACTTAACACATTTTTTTACACATGTTTTATGATCGGCGACGTGCCCAAAATATTGTGTCGCGTGCCATCAATGGCACGCGTGCCATTGGTTCGCCTACCCTGGCCTAGCATGATGATATTAGTACGTCTGGTATGTGGCAAATAAAGCCAAAACGCTCCCCTTTTTGATTGGGGTATTCTACTATAGATTTCATATTTATTTTATCAGTCACGATGTATAGGATGTTGTTTTTAATTATCAACTGACAATTTTCTTTGTTTCTGAACCTTTAAAGATCAAAAATAATCATATATGTATAATTTAATCAAAAGTTTTTATTTTAATAACTAGTGCAATAAATCCAGTTGCGTAACTTCCGCCAGTCTGGTCGGTTAGATTGTCCCCAAGCATCAGAAATGAAATTCACAAAAATGAATTATGAAGCTAAAAAAAGGTTATATTTAACAAGACTGAAATTATTAAGTAAACAACGAAAAAAAAAGTCTTAACTTATTTTACGAGGGCCCCCTCACAAAGTCTACCCCGGGGCCCCCGAGTTTTTAGTTACGCCACTGAGTAAATCACCAAAGAATAACAATCATTTTGTATTAATAGAAAATCTACGAATCATAAAAATAATCATTCATTGATTCTCTAAATCAGTGTTTCCCACCTAAACCTTTCTAAAATTCTTATAACCCCCCCCCCCCCCCCCAACATATACATAAATTATAATATTCAAAAATTAAATGTTCACTAAAGAAACTTGAATGATAGGTTTTAGGAAGAAATCACTAGGAAATTATTGAGCATACACAGTAAAATTTTCAAAACATATAATGGAGAACTAAAATACAACATAATTTTAATGAAAGATTTTTTTATATTATTTTAATTATTAGTAACTATTTATTATTTGAATTTAGTGAGATCCTTGTGCTTGATGTTTGCTGCAAAGAGATTTTATGTCAGGTTCCTGAGTCGCCATACAGTTAACTTAAACTCTGGATGAGTCCATTTTTGAATTGCCCCTCTTAACAATTGAATTGCCCCCCTGCTCTAAATGGAGAAGTAGTAATTATGAAATGTATTGTTTTTTAGTGTTTAAATGGAAGATGTTTTACGACTGATGAAAGACGAGGTGCCGAATACGATTATATAAAGAAGCAAGGCAAGGAGTGGTTAGCTAGTGAAAATGATATGGAATTAAGAAAAAAATTTGTCGATGAACATCCGAGGTTCCCGAAACTTATTGAAAGTAAGTTTGTTTTTTAATTTATCGATTAAAATGTAATTGTTGTTGTAATGAATGTAATTATGTATTTTCTTTTAGAATATGGTGCGCCTGAAGAATCCGAATTAAGAGTGATTGATACGAGTTTAAAATCAAATTTAATAGAATTAGAAATAGTCGATGTAACTAATTGTAAGACGATAAAGAAGAAGTTACCGCCTAATATGCTTGTTGAAAAGTTTATAACACTTATACAGAGACTGTTTAAGCTAGATTATACGCCAAGGCTGTCTTACGTTACTGCGATGGATTCTGATTGTGAAAGAGATATTGACAATAATTTTAAAGATTTGAAATTTTATTCGCTACAGAATGGTGATAAAATTTTTGTCAAAATGTGATTGTATTATACTGTAATTTAATTTTTATTTTTTTAATTATTTTTGCACTGTTATGAAATTATACGAATAATATATATTTAAAATTTGAATTTTTGTTTTCTTGAATTTTTTTTGTTATTTTTGAATTTTGATAAATTCCACAAATCACACACTCCCCTTGCCCCTTTAGCTTATGCAGGTTGATTCAATGCCGCCCATAAGAGCTGATTATCTATATTACATGTGATTTGTTGATAAATTCAAATTTATAAAAAAAATTTAATGCATCCAAGGTAAGCAGATTTTTTTATCGTGAATAAAACAAAATAAATTATTGAAATTGTATATATTTCAGACTATATCATAAAAAATATAAATTTACTTAAATAATACATTTATTTAAAAGGTGGCATCATAATTCGATAAATAATACATAAATATTATATATAAAAACTTATTAAAAGAAAATACTGATTATTTCAATAAAAGCACGCATACTTCATTTTATAGCGGTCATCATATAGTGGACATTAGCTTGGTTATATAATAAAAAAATAAAAATAAAGCAGGTACAGCAAATTCAGATATTTCTACACCATTCTAATAAGGACCAGATTGTCCTGATGAACCTCCTCTAGGATATCCGTTACTCTGTCCTTGTCCGTCTTCAAAACGTTGAGAAGGTGGTCCATCTCTTGGATATCCTTCAGAACCTCCTGATGGTCGCTGACCTCCGGATCCTTGGTTACCTCCTGAAGGACGTTGTCCTCCGAAACCCTGGTTGCCTCCTGAAGGTCCTTGTCCTCCAAATCCAGAAGAACCCTGTCCACCGAATCCTTGGTTGCCTCCTGTAGGTCCTTGTCCTCCGAATCCACCTGGACCACCTCTTGGGTATCCTACTGCTGTATTGCTGTCAGAGAAGCCGTTGTTACTTCCTGATCCACCGTTACCTGAAGGACCTCCTTGAGGATAACCATTTGAACCAGAATCAGTGTAACCGGAATTTGCTCCACCACTTGGACTTCCACTGGGATAACCTTCACTACCTCCGAAAGAACTACCACCGTTTCCAGAACTGCCGAATCCATTTGAACCATTTTCACCACCTATGAGACAGAAAAATACATTTATTTGTTCGGTAAAATCTTTTAAGCCAATTATAAAAAAAATTACATTGAGGTAATATTTCATCTAGGAGAAGGTTTAAAAAAATTTTTGGACCCAATCTCAATATAACTGTAAAAACGATTAAATAATCTTTCTAACACAATTAGACTGTGAACCAGTAGTGGCCGGTGACCTAACATCAGAGGAACAAAACTGATTTAATCTAGAAGATTCAGTTGCCTCCTCTGAAGTTATGTCGCTGTTGTGAATATATTTTTCAATACCTTCGTACGAGATCTTGGGTCTGTACCCTTCACGATCGGCTTCATATTCTACAACTTGTTTTCGGCCATCAGGGAGAAGGACATTATATTCACCTTGAGCCAAATCGCCATCACGGCTTTCCTTGTGTCCAAACTGGGTCGCGCCTTCGTTCACTGAATACTCGAATTCATACTTTGCTGGTTCCTGAAAAAAGACGTAAAAAATAAATAGATATACGTTTTGTGAGCATTTTCATAATTAAAAAAACTTACATTGCTTCCTTCATCGTTTCCTGAGTCAGTATAACGGTCAGAACCTCCAAAACCTCCGTTATTATCACCTGGTCGTCCGCTTCCATAACCTTGCTGACCCCCTTGACCTCCTTGACCACCTTGTCCTCCCTGTCCTGGTGCACCATATTGCGCTGAAGGTCTACCACCTTGTTGCCCGCCTTGTCCTGGAGCTCCATAAGAATCACTTGGTCGTTGTCCTCCAAAGTTATTGCCTTGTCCTGATGGGCCACTTCCAAAGTTATTGCCTTGTCCTGATGAGCCACTTCCAAAGTTATTGCCTTGTCCAGATGGGCCACTTCCAAAGTTATTGCCTTGTCCAGATGGACCACTTCCAAAGCTGCCTTGGCCTGGAGGACCATAAGAAGAACTAGGACGTTGGGATCCAGAATTTGGCGATCCAAAATTCGAGCCTGGTCTATTTTGCTGTCCACTTCCAAAACCTGAGTTGCCACCTTGACCTGGGGTACCGTAACTGGAGCTAGGGGTTTGTCCTCTGTTGTTTCCTTGTCCAGGTGCACCATAAGAAGAATCTGGTCGTTGGGATCCGGATGAGCTTGGTCTTTGGCCTCCGTTCTGACTACCGGATTGACCTGGGGTACCGTAAGAAGAGCTTGGCTGATTTCCAAATCCAGAAGAAGGTCTTGAGTTTTGACCTCCGTTTTGACGACCTCTTCCTGGTGTTCCGTAGGAGCTATCTGGTCTCTGAGAACCACCACCTACGCCTGGGGGACCATAGCTTGAACTAGGTTTTTGGTTTCCTGAGTTACCGTTGCCGCCGAATGAACCACCTTGACCTGGAGGTCCGTATGAAGAGTCGGGTCTTTGGGATCCACCATTTGAGCCACTATTTCCACCGAATCCATTACCTAAATTTAAATTTTGTTAAAATAATATTATCAAGAGGATGTCAGCGGTCTAACTTTAGAGGAGGTACAGTACAGTGAATTATATTTTAATGTGAGTGGGTTTAAAGTAATAATTTAAAATACATACTTGGTCTTCCAGATTGGGATCCAAATCCTGATCCTCCATTTTGTCCAGGTGGGCCGTAATTAGAGCTTGGTGTTTGTCCACCTCTGTTGTCCGGTGGAAGGTATGAATTTACTGGTGGTTCTGCCAGTAGAGGGCCAACGATCGTGACCACTAAAAAGATCTGTAAACAAAAATATGTATGATCGTTAGAATAAAAAAAGGCAAAATAAATGTTTTAGTCACTATGTTTCCACTTATACTGCTTAAGATTTTCTTACTTTTTGAAATAGATAGTTGTGCGTCCAAATATTGACTTTGACGTTTCAAAATCATACATATATGCAATAATAATTTTTTAACTATGCCAATGTAATTTCTAAAGACCATTTTTTAGTCCTCATGTCCACTTTTTTATCCCCTTCAAGATCATTTCTACCGCGTATGACCCCTGTCTATACCTTGGCACCTGGGTCGCCCCCCTTCTCACTTTAGTCCGACACTGGTAAACATATCATTATTTAAAAATTTTTTTTGCCTTTTTGGTGATAAATTCAGCCAGTTAAATTTTTAGCACACCTCCGCCAGACACGGTTGACAATTTTATATACCAGTTATTTTATCGCACTTAAAGAGGTGCCCTATTTACTCAGTTAAACGGTGCGAATGTAGAAATGACGGGACCACAGTTTGAATTCTAGTTATATAATATTCTCACTTATCCAAGTCCCACTTAATCAAGTTTCACTGTAGTAACAAAAAAATAACTATTAAAGTTTGCATATTTTCTAGCGTTAAAATCTCTATAGAAATAAAGCTGTTTTTCTTATAAGTGTCTTCATTCATATCAAAATACCTTTTCAAAATTAAAATATCTAATTAATCATATCATTATTATTTAATACGTAGGTAATGATAACAAAAAAATAATTAGTTTATATAAAAATTTCACGAAAGTTTGTACCTTTTCTATCGTTAATTTTAAAAAAATACAGAATGCTTAGGTACAGTTTCATTACTACCTAGTTTAATTTCTATTTAATTTTTTTTAAATTACTACTGTTTTTTTATTATTTAACATAAATATAAATAAATAATAAAAAAATAAAGTTTGTATCTTATCGAGCGTTGAAAGGTTTAAAATATTGAAAAATTAACAGCTTTTTAATGATTTTATATCATTTAAAATAATAAACTATAATATTATATTTTATACAAAACGAGGTCGTATAGTTTGATTAAAAAAATCGGATCAAAATTTTGAATTTTTTTTCCATAAGTACCTACTTACTTTATAAAATATATTTTCTTTCCATTACTGTTTTTAACTTTACAAAATACTTTAAAATTATTTTTTAAATAAATATAAAACAACTCAAAATAATACTTACAATTTTAATCATAGTTGGCTGATGAGTTTTTCACTTCAATTTCTTGAACTGTGTTTTGTTTTTCCTGATGTTGACTGTTTGGATTATTGGACTCCAGTGACTTCTAGATCCAGCTAGGGGTGTTCTTATACCATCTAAATCGTGAGCATCATCACCACGAACTGTATGTTAACAGTATCACACATGCATGTATGTATGTATGTATGTATGAATGTGTGGGTAACACGACAAACGTTATAGAGATGCGCCGCCGCTCCAGTTTGTAATTGTTGCGAAATTCCATCGCTTCTTGAGATGAGACACTTCGGTTGCTCGGTCGCGGGTAAGCTTACAGATGATGCATGTACTTCAGGGCTGGAATAGTTATCGTAAAATATCTTAATCTGAATTAGTAAAAAGTCACTGTTTAAGGGGCTATACCTGTATGAACGCTGGAAATTTGGGTGATTTTCGGAAATTTTTTGGAAGAAAAATACTCAATGAAATATTTTGGAAAATTGAGAATATATTTGGCTATAATAGACGTGTATTCCATAATTTTTTCACGTAAAAATATCGATATCTAAGCGACTTATGCGTTGTCTTCGGAGGCACCAAAAAAAATCTCCTCCACTGCGGCCATGATTCCGGACGATGGAGTAGCTGAAATTGAAAAAAGAAAAAATGTCGTCAAACTGGAAGGTATTTCCTGTACGATGACCTCACATTTTCGAAAAATATCAAAGTGGCGTAGTTACGAAAAAAAAGTCTGTTTTATTGCCTATAAAATGGTCGTATTTTTAATGCCAAATCGTCAATTTTCATCCAATCAAAAATATCCTACGTCAACGTAGAGTAAATATATTCAAGAGTACTCAGTTTAAATTTCAAGTCAATCGGAGAATTGCTCTTTGAGTTACAAAGTCACCAAATTTGAAAAATCTCATTTCGAGAAAAACTCGTTTAAAGATTTAACTATCGATTTCCCATAAAAACTAATGATCAGCTATACCTGGCCAATATAATGGACCCTCTTCTTCCTCGAATAATGCCTCCAAAAAGGCAAAAAAAAAATGATTTTTTGAAAATTTCACACTGGTATGGCTCCTTAAGGGGGCAGACCCAGTTGTGACTTCCGAAAAAAGCTCTTTTTAGGATTTTTTTTTGGCTACGCATTAAAATAATTAATAACAAATGTTTTTCCACATGAAAGATATTTATGTGTTTACTGAACATATAATAATCAGTGAAATTGAAAAGTTATGAAACTTTTCAATTCAAAGTTTTCACCTTTACATTACCATTTTAAGTACATTTATGGATTTGATACCCAGAACTAAAACTGTATGTTTTAATGGTAACTTTGGACAGCCCTTCAATACATATGTATACCGTTGTGTAATGAACTGAAGACGATATAGAGTATATACGAGATGTATGTATTTATGTATCGAAGATTCTATCTTTACCTAGGATTCACTTTCGATTTGTTTTTATTTACTCTGTTGTTGCGATACTAGGAAACGTATTTTTGTAGAAATGTTCATACCGAATAAAGAAAAATCCTTCTTAATTGACATAAACGTGAATAATGAAATTATGTATCTAATGGTACGTATGTAATGTATATAAGAATAAAACTATAAGGTATTGGCACCAGTTTTGAATGCGTTAAGTGCAAAGTATGTTTTTTTTTATTGGTGGGCTACTTTATAATTTATTAAATCAATTTAATTACCAAAATCCGCAAGTATAGTATATTTTTTAAATTATAGCCTTTTATTTTGTATATATGTTTTTTTCTCCAATAATGGGGAAAGTAAAACCAGTAGTGAACACTTGCTTAATGATTATAAAATGATTAGTAGTACTACACAATCGTTATAAAATAAATTAATAAAATTTAAAACAATGTAAAGCATTTACAAAAGAAAATACATTTTTTTTGATAGTGTGTCGAACCCGAACCGCGATAATTATATGACCTTATAGTTGAATGAATATTAATATTAATACAGATTAATTTCAGTAATGGCAGTAATCAAATATTAACAAATATTTTTAATTCAGTATATATAATAAGTTAAAAATGTTCAATACTGGGTTATTGTTCCTTATACAACTGTATATGTAAATTGGACTATAGATTTGAATAGATATCTATGTAATTTTTTTATTATATTTTTATATTTAATATTTATTTTGTCAAATTAAGGATTTTAGGATTTTTAGGCCATTATTGCATTATCAAAGATATTTGATCAAATTTCTTCAAAGAAATATTTACTTTTAAATTGATAATTAGGTGGTACATTGTGTTTTTTTAAGTATTTTCATCCTTTTTTTCAAACTTTTTCAACCGCATAAAATTGAATCCGCGTAAATGGAGACCGTATAAATCGAGGGATTACTGTATTTCGTTTATATTGTTTCTATGATCACATGTCTCTTTGATCATTGACATATTTCTTTGTTAGTGTAATATATCAGTCTAATTATCAGACAAAGCATTTTAAATATGTCTCAGCACGGATTTGCTTGAAATTCAAATATCTATTATGTCTATAAATGAGTATTATTTCCCCAAAATTTTGGATCGGATTTGTCTCAATGATATCGCAAAAAAAGAAAACTTTAATTTTTTTCTGCTAAACCCTTGTAAATAATTTCAAAAAATTCGAAAAAAAATTAAAATTACTAGGGAAAATAACTTAAATAAAAATCTATACTAAGTAGGTACGTGAAATTATAAGAGATTTAAAGAAAAGGACCCCGCAAAATCCTTATGGGAAAGGGGTTTCGGTCAAACTCTTTGAAACTTTGGATTATAATAGTCCTTGATGAGTAGATCAAAAGTGTCAATGGGCACTAAGTCCTAAAAACTCAAACTTTTAAGATATAGCCCTCTGAAGTTGGGGATCATGATTGTCTTTAATTTACAATATTTTTTTTGTAGAACCTTAAATTTCGCTCAATTTTTTGTATGTGTTTCCAAAGACATCTATAATCGATTGCCACCATAAAAAAAGTCAACTTTTCAATTCATTGAAAAATGACAACACTTAAATCTTATTGTTAAGTTTTTTTAATTATAAACAAATCCAATTGTTTTATAATAAAAAATTGGTTTATAATAAAAAAACGTAATAATAAGATTTAAGTACTGTCATTGGCTAAAGAATTTAAAAGTTTACTTTTTTATGATGACAATCGATTATATAAGTCTTTGGGAACACATACAAATAGTTGTGAGAAAATTAAGTTTGAGTTTTTAGGACTTAATGTCCATTGACACTTTTAATCTACTCATCAAGGGCTATCAGAATCCAAAGTTTCAAAGAGTTTGACCGAAACCCCTTTCCCATAAGGATTCTGCGGGGTTCTTTCTGAATCACTTCGGTGTCCGTCCGTCTGTCACAGACGATTTTCTGTGAAACTATTTGACGTAATATTTGAAATGTAGCACATATATAGTGGATGGTGGGCGGTGGTCCAATTATAGACGTGAAGTAGATATAAAAAGTATAAAGTACCTATAATTTTGGTTCTAGGGGTTAATTTTAATGAGTAAATTGGAAAATAGAAAAAAATCACTGTCTACTATGTACCTATCTAGCTCGATCACCAAAAGGAACGCTCAAAAAAATCTAAAAAAAAACACATGAAGATTGAAAATTAGGTATCAAGATTGGAACATTATTTCCTGTTGAATCAAACATTTAAAAAAAAGTTAAAAAATATATATTTCTCACAATGTAAGGAACAACTTTTGTTTTTGCACCTTGCACAATTTTCAAAAAATTCAATTATTTAAGTCGTCGAGGGGGTGGGGTATATACTGTACAAGTATAGCTTAAGTTATGCAACTATGCACTTAACCGATTTTTTAGTACATGACTCATCTTGCCTCATCTCCTACTAGCATCATTTTATTGTATAGATAATAATCCACATAAAACAAATACAATACTACCTTGCATTAAACATAATATTACACAAATATAGGAATCATAAATACCTACATACATAACATACTGTTAAAAAAGTTATACAATCTAATTTCATGCACATCTAGTTATTAATTTTACTGTAATGAAAATCCATCAACAGTAATGAATAAGCAATAATTTCTGATAGAAATCCAAGCCACTAGAAATATCAATTAGATGATAATTATTATACTTCATTGGCAAGTTTCATAAAAAATAATGTCGTTTTGAAATAATTTGAAATGCAATTAGATTTTTAATCATTATGTACCATATTATGTTAGATTAGGAAGCTACATGTAATCTCAGGTAGTTTCTAAATAGTTCATGCGTAAACTTTATGAGGTTTCAAAATTTTTCTTAAGAATACAATTGCTGTGTTTAATCCAGAATAAACCTATATTCCTGGATTATGTCTCCATAGAAAAGTAAATGGCTTTATTTGTAAACGTATAATAAAAGACTGATGTAAAAGAGTTTGTCCTTAACCACTCACTCACTCACTCACTCATATATCAACGTACAGCCCAAACCTCTAGACCTAGAAACGTGAAATTTCCTAGGTGCCTTCCTTTTATGGTGTAAGCACCCACTAAGAAAGGATTTTTCGAAATTCAACCCCTACGGAGTTAAAACAGGGTGTCAAAGTTTATATAAAAAAATATTTTTTTGTTCGCATTTAATTGAAACTTATCGAACATACTCTACAATATAAATAATGAAACAATTATTTCAACATTTCCAAAAATTTAACCCCTAAGGTGTTAGGGGGGTGGACAATTTTGTAAAATATTTTTTTTTTGTATTCACCAAATGAAACATGGCACAAGTAGGAACTATACAAGACAAATATCAGTTACGAAAATTCAACATCTATGGGAATGGGGGGGGGGGGGGGGGGGTAAAGTTTTGATATATTTATCTTCATAATTGTTGATGATATTAAAGTAAATTTGGACAAATTAATATTCAATTAAAAATAAAAGTTCGAGCCCTAATAGCATGGAACGGGGACTAGGATGGATTTAAATATGTTTGTCTGTATACCTGCTTTACGTATAAAGGTAAATTCGGGCAAAATAATCATCTATTAAAAATTTCGACATTCAACCCCTAATGGCAGAGGTAGAAAGGGTCTGTATTTTTGATATGTTTATCTGCATAGCTGCTTACGTTATAATGGTGGAGTCAGGGAAAATAATCTGCAATAAAAAAATTCGATATTCAACGGCGAGGGTAGACCCCTCCGTTAGTTTTTACAATTTTTAACTAAGATCCGAGATATTTACGTATTTTATACGAAATGAATAAAAATCAATATAAATAAATGTAATATATCATCCCCTATCACTTACGCGAGCGAAGCCGCGGGATTCCGCTAGTTATTAATACATTGATAATTTTTAGTTGTTTCTTTGATTTCCTAATTAATTTTTTCATTACTTCAACCAAACATTTTGATTTATTATTTATTTATTATTTATTGTATGATTCGTTATCGACAATCTCACTTATAAATTTCGACTTGTACATTTAACTCTTGTTTACACATATACCATAGTACATGTTAGGTTACATTGTTTTAAAACCTCGTCTCGCCTTTTGTTGTGCGAATATTTCGATTGTCGAATTTAGATCTATTTTGTTAGCCACGTCTCTTTCAATGTACAAAATACTTAAATTATTGAGTGTTTCCTCAGATAAAGTGGCACGACGATAGTTTTTGATTCTTTTCAAAGAACGCATTCCTCGTTCGGCGCTTGCACTTGTGACTGGCAATGTACCTAATTTTATTTCTGCACGCAAAATTATTGGATGGAATCAAAAAAAAATTACACAGCAGGGCTCTTATCTGGAGGGGCCCTTGGGAGCATTTTCAGACGGGGGCCCAGGCGGCAACTGCTCATTTGCCGCCCGTTAAATCCGCCACTGTCTCCACCAAAATTCAGCTTGGTCGGAATTAAACAAAAGCGAGCAGTAACATAGGTATAGTGTTGAATTCAGGGGGTTCAAGAGAGGACCTCCCCCTCAACCCCGTTGTAAATCATATAGATTAAACACTGATAATTTGATTTTTATTAAATTGTACAGACTTGCAGACTGCAGACCTTCTTGTGTAGTTTTAGTTGAGTTGGATTTTATTCAATTTTTGAAGGTAACAAAATTCAAAAAATCAAAATGTTATTTTCTAATGTAATACTAATTTAGGTAGCATACTATTTATATGATTTTTTAAATTAAAATTTGTTTTTTCGACTACCTAAAAATGAAATATCTAATAAACATTTACACTTTGAATATTGCACTTTACATAAAAATATGTAAAATTTTATTCTCTATAACTTTCATACAGGTCATTTATTTCTATTATCAGTTTTAGGAGCTCAAAAATCTATGTAAACATATTTTTTTTATTAAACGCGCTTAATTTTCGGATTCACGGCAACTTTTTAGCAATTAAGGTGCACACATTGGAATAAATTTTGAAATATTGTTGAAAAGCAAACATTTTTTGAAAATTTTGATATAAGACACGCTTCCGTATCTAATAAAATTAAATTTCAAACGGCTCTAAAAAAATTTCCACAAGATCTATAGATGGGGACTTTTGTGTACAGACATACTATAATGCAGCGGTTTCCAAACTTTCTGTAACTACGCCTCCTTTTAAAAAAAATATTCTCTTGCGCCCCCCCCCCCCCCATTATTTTATAAAATTATACAAAAATATTTAAAAAAAGGTATAAAATGTATTTTTTTACGTATAAAATTTATTTTTAATGCGATGAATGTACTTGTTTATTAGCACAAACTTCATTAAATCTAGGTGTTATTAAGGGGAGTGCTTTCACTCAGAATTTTTTTTAGAAGTATCGCATGATAATTCTATCAGTTTTGCTTTTTCAATAATAGTTGTCAGTCTAAAACTTCACAGTAACGTCCCTTTCAGTATACAAAAATAATGTTATGTTATAAAAGTTTATTTATATGTATATATTTTTTATTTATATAACTTAATGTGATGTATTGAAAATTAAATTTCTGTTAAACTTTTCGCGCCTCCCTTTGCACTAGTCCGCGCCTCCCCAAGGAGGCGCGCCTCCCAGTTTGGAAACCACTGCTATAATGTATACTACATGGGTATCAAATTTTTTCGCACTCCTAATTTGTTCTATTTCAATCCCTTCATTTCCTGTACTATTAAGCCATATAAAATATAGTTAGATATGACACAAACTACACTCTATCTCTTTTTTGTGAATACTTGATTTTCGAATCAGATGCACTATTAAAAAATAAATTATTATTAATTGTTTTGTAATTTTTCATATAACATGGGAGCCTTCAAAACATTTCTGGCTTAATACAAGTAACAATTCACAAATTACATTGTCTGTTGATATTTTAACAATTTTAAGACATTTCTATTTAACATAATCTATATCTATAAAAGAGTTTGTCCTTAACCACTCACTCATTCACTCACTTACTCACTCATATATCAACGTACAGGCCAAACCTCTGGATCTAGAAACGTGAAATTTCGTAGGTACCTTCCAATTATGATGTAAACACCCACTAAGAAAGGATTTTTCGAAATTCAACCCCTACGGGGTTAAAACAGGGTGTCAAAGTTTATATAAAGAAATATTTTTTTTTGTTCGCATTTAATTGAAACTTATCGAACATACTCTACAATATAAATAATGAAACAATTATTTCAGCATTTCCCAAAATTTAACCCCTAAAGTGTTAGGGGGGTGAAAAAAATTGTAAAATATTTTTTTTATTCACCGAAAGAAACATGGCACAAGTAGGTACTCTACAAGACAAATATCAGTTACGAAAATTCAACCCTTATGGGAATAGGGGGGGGGGATAAAATTTTGATATATTTATCTTCATAATTGTTTATGATATTAAAGTAAATTTGGACAAATTAATATTCAATTAATAATGAAAGATATTCAAGCCCTAATAGCATGGGACGGGGACGAGGATGGATTTAGATATGTTTATCTGCATACCTGCTTTACTTATAAAGGTAAATTCGGCAAAATAGTAATCTATTAAAATAAAAATTTCGACATTCAAATTCAACCCATAATGGCGAGGGTAGACAGGGGGTTAGTTTATACAATTTTTAACTAAGATCTGAGATATTTACGTTTTATTATAGGTAATTAATAAAAATCTATATAAAAAATATATAATATTCCATCCCCTATCACGGATGGAGGGTTTTAATTAGTTTCGAAGTTTACGCGAGCGAAGCCGCGGGATCCCGCTAGTATATCTATAACTTATTTTCATGTATGTATGTATGCATATTTTGTATATGTATAAATACATTGTATCTTTATCATCATTTAATAATTTATTATTTACGTATATTATTTTGAAATAGCTACATTTCATGTGCATAATGATAAATGTCGAAATGACGTGATTTTAATTTGTCTTACAGAACGAATGATGAGGCAGGCTTTTACAAAGCTAATTACTGTATATGTATGTACAAATGTACATATATTATAAGTATTGAAATATTGAAGATGAGCTCTCTTATAGGATGAATAATTATAACAATTAATAATCACAGATCTAGATACATATGGAACGAATTTCGTCATGCATATATTATGTATTTACTTTTGTTTTAATTGTTTTTCAATTGTTATATAACTCAGTGGTTCTCAAACTCTAACTCGAAAGGATTATATCCGGCTTGTGATTATTTTTAACCTAATCTTAATGCTTGTACGTTTTTAGGGTACCGTAGAAAATATCGAACCCTTATATGTATATCTGTCTGTATTCCTATGCTCTTATTTATGTGTACGTACCTATTTAGATGTTTGCTTTTTTTTTTAAATTGTTAATCCCTACCATAGATTGAAAAGTGTACTCATTTTTTTCACTCGCCCTTTTGAGTGGGATATCTTTAGATAGGTCTCCTAAAATGCAACAAAAAATGTTTTAGGACCTTTCGATTTTAACCTTTCAGTCACGAGATACTTGCTTTCAAAATCGTTCCAGAGCGAGGAGCTCCCTCTAATTTCTAAACTATCGATGCAAAAATCTGATAAATTCCAGAATGTAGCTTTTAATTAGTACTTTTAATAGAAAACAAAAACGCACACTTTTATAGAGATTTTTCGTCAAGATGAAATATCAAGTATAGAGAATGTTAGTGAAAATGTTGAAAATATTGTCCATTTTTCAAAGTGTTTGGAAACTCATAAAAATGTTACTGTATTCTTAAAAGAGACGTTTTGAAATTTCATTAAATTTTCCAATACCATTTTTTGTAGTTCTTAGGATGTATTGAACGAAAAAAATCTTTACTAACTAAATAGTCACACGGAGCTTTATAGTTGCAAAAAAAAAAGTTAAAACAAAAAAATAGACAAGAGACGTTATGAAATTCCACTTCTCATTTATGGAGACCGAAGCGAATCGGATCATAAAAGGAAATAGGAAAGAATTTAAAAACAATGGCTGCACTGAATGCAGCCGTTAATATTACGGTTTGGTGTAAATTTTTCGAAACGCAATTTTTCGAACACAATTCTTCGAATAAACAATTTTTCGAAACACAATTCTTCGAATGAACAATTTTTCGAACACAATTCATCGAATAAACAATTTTTCAAAACACAATTCTTCGAATGAACAATTTTTTCGAAAAATTTAAGTTTTAGGTATACAGGGTCCTCCAATAGTGCGTCCGGCATTCCTAGCGCACTTCCCGTAGGAGATATAAAAAAAAGTTTGGTACATAATATTATTGGTTTGAAAAGATCTACGTCGTAAAATTATTTTCAATAATACAGGATGTCCCATTATTGCGCTGTAACAAAAACAAACATTTTTTTAAATGGAACCCCCTATAAATTTTTCAGTATTCCGATTTCATATTTTAACCTCCACATTATCATCTATTCATTTTTTGTTTTAGTGACAGTGTTGCCAAATTATAAATTTTTTTCCGAAAAATAATCCATAATCAGGGTCAACTTTAAAAAATCGTAGCGACCTCGTTTTTTTTTGAAGCGATTGATTTTTTTAATAATAATATTAGTCCTGATAAAGAGTAACATTTTGATAGTAACCAATTTGAATTTAGTTATACAGGTTGTCCATAAAAAAATGTCAAAATTTGCAAACTTAAAAATGATAAAACTCATTTTTTTCAAATGCGACTACCATTTTTTTATTTCGCTATTCGATGGGGTTTTTTCTTCTTTTCAATTTGTATAGGGGATGTCCTATATCTAAACCCCATAGTTTCTCAGATATTCAATACTTTTAATAAAATTAACCTTTTTATTACACTTTTATGCACTGAAGTAGGCCGTGCTGATGAAAAACATGGCAAAATGCAGTACTTAAGTATCAATGAAATATTTGATTAAAATTAATTGTTAAAACGGATAATACTGATGTATAAAAATTATTTCTTTTATTTAAACAAAAAATATGAAAAGTTACAAAATTGAAAAAACATAAAAGATAAAAGACCAAAATAAATGTTCTAAATATCTTTTATTTTCATTCAGGCTCAAATTAATTTGCCGGCATGTGTTTTTCATCAGCACGGCCTACTTCGATGCATAAAAGTGTAATAAAAAGGTAAATTTTATTAAAAGTATTGAATATCTGGGAAACTATGGAGTTTAGACATAGGACATTCCTTATACAAATTGAAAAGGAGAATACCCCCCATCGAATAGCGAAATAAAAAAAAGGTAGTCTCATTTGAAAAAAATGAGTTTTATCATTTTTAAGTTTGCAAATTTTGACATTTTTTTATGAACACCCTGTATAACTAAATTCAAATTGGTTATTATCAAAATATCACTCTTTACCAGGACTAATATTATTGTTAAAAAATCAATCGCTTCAAAAAAACGAGGTCGCTACGATTTTTTAAAGTTGACCCTGTTTATGGATTATTTTTCGGAAAAAAATTTATAATTTGGCAACACTGTCACTAAATCAAAAAATAAATAGATGGTTATGTGGAGGTTAAAAAATGGCATCGGAATACTGAAAAAGTTATAGGGGGTTCCATTTAAAAAAATGTTTGTTTTTGTTACAGCGCAAAAATGGGACACCCTGTATTATTGAAAATAATTTTACGACGTAGATCTTTTCAAACCAATAATATTATGTACCAAACTTTTTTTTCTATCTACTACAGGAAGTGCGTGAGGAATGCCGGACGCACTATTGGAGGACCCTGTATAATACATGTTATATATTTTCATTATTTTCTTTATAATTATATTACCTGACGGAAACTAACCTACCCTAAACAAATAAAACGATTTCGCCCCAACCAGTGGCGTACGCAGGATTGTCTCAGGAGGGGGGTTTTCAAAGAGAAAAAAAAAATTTTCTTTGAAATTCCAAAATAAATGTTGCAAATTTTGTTGTCAATAATATTAATATTAAAAATAAAGATCACAGATATCATGGGGGGGGGTCTGACCCCCCCTAACATCTCCCTGCGTACGCCACTGGCCCCAACCCTGGACAGTTAATTTGTATATTAAATATTATTAAATATTGTTTATTATAGTTGCGCATGCAACTATCACCTCTGTTTTGTCAACTCTATTCTGAAAACTATATATCGTCGCATGACACGAAAAGTATCATATATCCAGCTCTGGCTGAGTAACCACCTATATCCAGATCTGGCTGAGTAACCACCTATATCCAGCTCTGGCTGAGTAACCATCTATATCCAGCTCTGGCTGAGTAACCACCTATATCCAGATCTGGCTGAATAACCACCTATATCCAAATCTGGCTGAGTAACCACCTATATCAAAGTCTGGCTGAAAATCATCCTATCTCATGAACACATTTTTGTTTTCAAAATTTGTAGTGGTAACTCTGGTATTAGCCAGTCCGTGTTGGCATTGCGCGTTCATTCACGCCTTCTATAAATTTTATTAAATTTATTTTGTACTTTTTATAAAAATAGTAAAAATTTATTACATAGGTACCTACAATAAATAATAAACTAAAAATGATAAATATATATAGGTTATTTGTAACTATTTATATCATGAAATCATCCATAAATGACTTCACATGTTAAGGGGGGGGGTCTATAAAAACGCCTATAGATTTTTAATAAAAGTTTTACCTTAAATCAGGGTTGGCTCCCCACTGGGTAACCCAAAAAAACCCACCCGGGTTTTTTTGGGCAACTTGACTTAAAAAAACCCTGTGGGTTTTTTTAAATTTCATTATTTTACAGTATATTTGAATGAAATATTTTATTTTGTAACGAAATAATTGTAATACAATCATTCCAGATCTATATATTTTATTTGTAATTACAATAACAGTGGTAATAACTATTTGTACCTATACATACAGGCTCTGTGATTTGAAAAGTTTAAAACAAATAACTTTTTGTCTAGACCTAAAAAAGTTATCAAATATCACTCGTTTCGACAATATGACAGAAGATCTAGAATGACGGCAACCCAATTTTTTTAATACTAACCCTCTTTACTACAATTAGGATGGATAATTTTGAATTAATAAAAAAACTGTAATGACAAATGTTCATTTATTTCTCAAAAATAAATAGTGTGTTTTAAAACTCATGATAAATAAATATTTTAAATAATTTCTCTAGAAATAACCAACATTCTCGAATAAAGGATTTAAATATTTTTTACTCTGTAAGAAATGGAAGTATTGTAATACCGTCGAAAAATTGTGTCCGAGATAAATGCAGATTCTGATTGTACTTTACATATAAATTCAATGTAAAGAACTGATATTTCCGTATGGCGGCTATGCATGTGTCTGTCTGGGTGAAGAATTTTCACGATAAGTATATTGTAAAAATTTTAAATACTTTTGAGGAAAATGTTTGTCTTAGTAAGTACCTATTGATTTTTGGGATTATCGGATTAGGGGTTTTGGAAATATTTGAAATTTTGTACCTAATATTAAACTGATAGTTCAATTGAACCTAAAGGATATTTATTTATTTATAGATCGAAACCAGCTATTTTTAAAGAGAGAAAAACATGCTCAAAATTCAATTTTAAACAATAAAATATTACATTTTCTAAATCACGTTTCCTAATGCAAGTTAATTCAAATTTTCAGATTCTTATTCTACATTTTTGTTTTTTTGTTATTGAGGATATTACAGAACTAATATTTTTAAAAATATTTTAAATAGTATAAGAAAAATATTATGGAACATGAAAGTCATGTATGGTTTTCTTTAGTATCTTTTGTCTTTCACTTTGAATATTAAATTATAATTAAATTATTTAAATATTTTTATGTATTGCTAAATCTTTTATTCAATAATACTGGGCATTACTAGATAAAAATTTAATTATGTTTGTCGAGTTTCAAAATAGGTCTTGAAAAAACCGGAAACCATTTCGAACAGTTAACTAACATATTAAAAATGGTATTTTTTAAATTTTGTTACGCAATTCAAAAAAGATATATTATAGAAAACTATATTTGGAAATTCGAAGGACCTTTTTTATATAACGAAAATACTGAGGATAATTTCCTTTTTTAGACGCAATTACATCAATCAACATCATTTGAATACATTTTTTTTGTGTTTAAAATATATATTATATGTCTTTACTTAATTTAAAAAAACCCAATAAAACCCAAAAAAACCTTTTTTTTTAAAAACCCGGGTTTTTGCCAACCCTGCCTTAAATACATTAGCATAACAAAGTTAAACTTATTTTCATAGGATTTTGAACCTTCAATATTTCTCCTCCTGTCACTGATGAAGGGTTGTAGTTAGTAAATATCATTCGATAAAAAATACTTTCTGATTCTTATAACCATTTGAAATGTATTAAAAAAAATCAAACAAAATTTTATTATAAAAAATTAATAGAACATAAAATATAAATAATAATATTACCTACAATTTTTAACTAGGCCATTTTTCTCTCATTCGCACTATTTTAAAAATAGTATGTAAAATTTAAAAATCGACATTAGTATATAAACATCCGTATCTGGTTGAAAAATAAAAGTTTGTTTTCCCAGATAAAAATTTATCTTTAATATAAAATTTCACCCTTCTACGACGTTTCGTATTTAAGTAATAGCGTCTACAGACATCATGACGAAAATAGTTAAAATGGATTCAGGAAAGGTGAAAAAATTGATAATTCCATTAAAATTTTAAAGAAAACAACGGGAAATTAAATCTAGTTTCGGACATTCTGAAACACCTGATACTTGAAAAAAATTATAAAACATAATTTGTTCTTATGTGGTATAAATGAGTATCAAATAACTTTGTGGTAAAAAATTCAAAGCTGAAATTAAAAAAATGGAAATTGAGAAATGACACGCATTCAAATGACATTAAGAGATTTTGTCCAAATAAAAAAAATCATTATCTTTCTTATTTTATAATCAACTATACATAGGTGTAAAATCAATTAAATTTTAATTTGCAAAAACTTTGAAAATAAGTGATTTCAATAAATTTATTTATTAATATTTTGAATAATACCCTATTTTTGTAGCAATATTTCAATCCCTTAATTGTTTTGACGAGTATATAACTATAATAATTATAATTATATATGACATCATTATGCAATATTTTCAAGTAAAATTTCTATTGGTACAAAATAAATTTAATAAAATGTATAAAATAAATATTTAATGAGTGAAAAACTATAATATTTAGTAAGAAATACTTAGAAGGTGTGAATGAACGCGCAATGCCAACATGGACTGGCTAATACCAGAGTTACCACTACAAATTTTGAAAACAAAAATGTGTTCATGAGATAGGATGATTTTCAGCCAGACTTTGATATAGGTGGATACTCAGCCAGATCTGGATATAGGTGGTTATTCAGCCAGATGTAGATATAGGTGGTTACTCAGCCAGAGCTGGATATAGATGGTTACTCAGCCAGATCTGGATATAGGTGGTTACTCAGCCAGATCTGGAAATAGGTGGTTACTCAGCCAGAGCTGGATATAGGATACTTTTCGTGTGATGCGACGATATGTACATGATTTTTTATAATTCTGACAGCGGCCACCCGTACCCTTCGTATTAGCCAAACTTAATTTAAAAAACCCAAAACTTATTTTTTTTTCGAAGAATTGTGTTTCGAAAAATTGTGTTCGAAAAATTGTGCTTCGAAAAATTTTGTTCGAAAAATTGTATTTTAAAAACTCGCCGGATACCGTTATTACATATCACTTCGTCCCTTCCTCCCGCGTCTGTTGCTAAATTCAATATTTTGTTATTTCTTGTACTTCAGTAGCGGCGACCCCTTCGCCAGTGATGTAGATGTGAGGTTACGTAGTTTTGGTGCCAATTGTAAGATACGTAATAACGATTACTCGTTGTTTTAAAGCAAGATTTTATTGAATTGTAATTTTTTTTCTGATAATGTTATTCGGTATGAGTTTAATTTTGAAAATTAATTTGTTTTTTTTTTAACGATATTGTAACAGGTATTCTGATAAAACAAATTTTCTAACTACTATAGCAAAGGTCGTTAAGATGTGTTTCTAACGACCTTTGATATGGGGCGAATAGGATCATGTATTTCGGGGCGAATCGGATCAGTACTTAAAACATCTATATTACTTATTTATAATTAATTTTTCATTGTTTTAAATGGTTCGGACATATGAAAAAAAATATTGACCAACAGATTCAGGACACACAGCCACCGATATGTTCAAGACAGTTCAAAAATGAGCAACATGACAATAGCAGTGCAGTAGGGTAGAGTGGGGCTAAAAGTCCGTGGGTAAAATGTCCCGAATTCAAAATCTCAGCATAGCAATAAATTATATATACATTATGTGAGGAGGGGCATGAGGTAACAAAGCCAAACTGAACAGTCGTCGACGAACGCTTGCGAAAGTCACAGGTTTACTATATTTATTTCATGTGTGAAAAGTAAAAATTTGTGATAGTTTTCTTTTTCGTCTAGTTATTTTGCAGGTAAGATTGATTTAAAAATCAGTGTCAATGTAGTGAGAGTACTCTTTTGGTAGTTAGTTTATATTGAAACTGTTATTAAACATTTACACATTTTTTTTACTATAAGCTGATAAAGTATCCAAAGCAGTATTGGGGCAAAAAGTACATTTTTTGTACGTATTAACTGTGACAGCGATTATGATTTTTAAATTGATTTGAATTAAATGTATTAATTCTCTCAATGAATAAGACTGATTTCTTAGACTAAGAATCGATAATTTAATATTTATTTAAAGATATATATAGTATGTAAAAAAGATGAAATATACTAATTTTAGATTGAATAAAAAAAATAATAGTAAATTCAGTATATCTAAATAAAAACAATATGCTCTACAGCTAAGACAGAAGAAAGAGACAATGATTATTAGACTATAAAAATAAATAATTTAATATTTAATGTTAGTATTTAAAAAAAATACTTGACTGATTTATTTAACTAAGATAACACAATTTTATAAGTAGTTATATGTTACTAGTAGTTTGTAGTCGAAACATATTAAAATAAATATTATTTTGTCATACAGATTTTTCATTTAGTCATAAAAATAAACAACTTAAAAACTTTTGGATGTTTAGGTACTTTTTGCCCCAAGGCATGGACTTTTTGCCCCCTATACGGGGTAAAAAGTACACTATTTCTTTTGTTATATTTTGCTTCGTATCTCGGTATGGTGTAGTAATACGGGTGCAAAATGTATTGGAGGTTTGAAGCTGAATAAATATAGAATATATTAAAACATTAACCATTAAGACAAATTTTCATTATAGGGAGTAATCACTATTTATGTGAAAAAACGGACTATTGGCCCTACCCTACCCTATATGTGAAAAATGATGCCACGAGAACTGCGCTGATAGAAGAGGAACAAAGGATCATACACTTGTGATTTATGTGCCAATAACTGATTTATGTGATGTCTGATCTGATAACTAAGATATTATTTAGTTTTATGTATGATTATAAACACGTTATTATGAGAATTTCTTATTTTTATGATTGATAAATATTTGATCCGATTAGCCCCAAGATTTGGAGTGAATCGGATAATTCTCGATGTTCAGTTTTTTATTAACAGAAAAAAAGATTTAAGTATTATATGAATTTAAGTTTGTACAACGTAAAAAAGAATACATACTGATTACAGTTCAATTAAAAAATATAATGTTTTTTTGACAGAAGTTGTATTTTTTTAACGTCAAAGTCAAATTGAGCCGATTCGCCTCGGTCTACCCTATTCGATAACATATTTACATTAATATTTCATATTGATGTACGTAAAGTAGACATAAGTGAAGGATAAATATAACATCCAATATGCATTCTAGTCTATCAATTACGGTTCATGATTGAGATGGTAATAAACATATCAAAACGTTCGATAGTCGAACGTGTGTGAGACTGTGAGAGTATATCTACATACATGATCAGGATTGTACTGGCGTTGGAACTTTCAAGAATTAATTTATTACTTTTATATTTATTTAAGATATACCTAACATTAAAAATTATAATGTTTGTTTCAGTAAAATTAATTTTCTCGGGTAAAATTATTTATTTTTCCTTATTGTAGATATATTGAATATCTTTAACTCGATTAATAAGATGATAAAAGTTACCTTCTACAGCAGTGGTTCCCAAACTCTTTTAGCCCACGGACCCCTTTTCATAGTCAAAAGTTGCTCACGGACCCCCTTTCATAGTCAAAACTTTCCCACGGACCCTGGGTGAAAACTACTAAATTTTGACACGCACAGTTGATTTTAGTACCACTTCGTCAATTTTTATTCGATTACGTTGAAATTTTAACACAATGAAGAAGATAGATAAAGCTACTAATTTAGTGAATAACATTAAAATTGGACAACAATTGTTTGTGTTAATGCGCTTTGAATTTTGAAAATTGCCGAATTTTTGCTAAAAAATTGATTTTTTTTCGTTTAAAAAATTATTTTCGAAAGGAATAACTTTATGAATGTATATAATTTAAGGCTTTTTAGTTCAATTAGGACCCATAGCTTCATTCTGAATGATCTTTGGTTGAAGTAATTGATTAAAAAAATATTTATACGAATTTGAATGTTTGCATATCGATTTTTTTTTTGCAATATTGCAAAAACAAGAGCTGATTGAGCAAAATGGTGGTCATTTTTGGATTCAGCGTGTCCAAATTACCCTTAAAAAGTTGTTGTATACCCTGCAGCAAAATATCTATCGGCCAGTGTAATTTATTCATTGTTACTTATTCTATGATAATAAAAATGTGCGCGGACCCCCTGACGTTGTTCAGGGACCCCCAAATCGATTTTAATTATCCACGGACCCCCTGAACGATGCCAGGGACCCCTTGGGGTCCGTAGGGACCACTTTGGGAACCATTGTTCTACAAGGTGGGGCATTTAAAGTGTTACAGATTTTTATCTCAGAACCACCGAACATTTGAAAAAACAATTCAAACCAAAAAATGTATGGTTTTGAAGGGGTAATCGAATAGTTATATTTATTTGTTATTTTAGTGGGGTCTTCAAGGATATTTGAAGGTCAGCATCATTTTTTTAAATAGGAACCTATAATTTTTATTAAAGTGAAAATTTTATTACATCGTCTCAAACTTTTTGGTCTGTGTGTTGCATGTCGCTGACGTTTGGACTGCGCATGCGTGAAACAAGCAGCCATTCATTGTATGACAGTTTATGTACTGTGTGCTATTATACATATGTAGTAAGTTTGTATTGTAATTTGTCAGTGTTTAATGTAAATGTTGTTATTTATTGGCTTTTGGTAAACAACGACACAGCTAGTGAGTCCAAAAAACTGATCAACGAGAAAGAATAGTGCAAAAATGAATGACGATGAATTAATTTTACGCCGTAAAAAACAGAACGCCGACAGAGCACGTGCTTATAGAAAAAGGAAAAAAGATCTTGGTTTTTATATAGAATTTATTAGAATTATTAGAACTTTTTGCTGGTGCATGTTGTTGTTTATGGATTTATTTCAATTTTGAGTGCTTGAATTTATTATTCCGAAAATTTTTAGTTAAATGTCTATAATGTGAAAAAAAGTTTCACTTTTACCGTGGTTTCATAAAACCACACAATCCTTTTTTTAATAATCTTATTCTACATGAACAAACGCGAATCTTACATTCAAAAATTTTTTTGAACAACCTAAGATTTCCAAGATATCTAACAAAATAATTTCGAGATTTTGGACTTTCAAGAATTTTTTACTCAGAAACCATAAACTTTACAGGAAAAGTATAGATAAAAAATGTTTATTTTGGTCTAATAAATCTTGAAAAATTATTTTAAAAGTTTTAAAACTTTTTCTATTTATTTTATTTCAGCAAAAAAAAAAAAAAAAATACGAAATGTTAAAAAAAATTCTAGAAAAATTCTCCAAGTTTTATAGTTCAGGAAAAATAGACGTACAGCAAGGAAAAAATTTGTAACAGGCTAAATTTTTGCATACACCTTAGTATAAAGGTACTTAATAATGTGTGAAAGTTCCTCATCGATTTGATGTGTGCAAGTGTCGATTTTGTGGGGTCTAAGTTAAAAAAAAAACAGTATTTTTCAAATATCACGAAAACGGTGACCTTTCCGAGAAAAAATGTATCTTACTAATTTGTAGTTGAGACAATTTACTACAAAATCGAACTTCAAAGTTTTTATGTAGGGGTAACCGTTCATGAATTATAAAGAGTTATTTATAACTCGGTGCACTTTTCCATAGCATACGATATAGTTGTATGTAAAATGTAATTTAGAGTTGTAGCTTAAACATATATATTCCACATAACCAGCAAGATTGAGATAACTCTTTCTGTTTCATAAGAATCGAAAAGACATTAGTTGACAGTACTTTAGACAAAAATTAAACAAATTACTACGTCCGAACAGAGCAGAATGGGGTCTACAAGGTACTCGACCATCGCGCGATGTTCTAAGCACATTTTCCACTTATCTATTTTTAAATATCGAAATCTGTTGCAATATAACCATTTGAGAGATATCCGTCTATAAGAATATATACATTTATACAAGAAAAATATTATTACAAATAAAAAAAACCGACTCTTAAAGGATGATTTCTGGAGATTTTTTATGATCTTTTTGTTTTACGGTTGAGTGTATTTACTCTACGTGGAATAATTTTTATCATATGATTGTGTGCTATCACTCATTTTCTTCGAAAATATGTATTTTACAAAATTTACTTGAATTATTTTTTTATAAGGTTCACATTTTTCATATAATATTAATCAATAATAAAAATTGTCTTTAAAAGATAATAAAAAATCTCCAGAAATCTTTCTTTAAAAGTCGTTTTCTTTATTTGTAATAATATTTTTCATGTATAAATGTATATATTCTTATAGACGAATGTCTCCCAAATGATTATATTGCAATAGATTTCGATTTTAAAAAATAGATAAGTGGAAAATGTGCTTGAAACATCGCGCGAGGGTCGCGTACCTTAAAGACCTCATTTTGCTCTGTTCGGACGTAGTAATTTTGGTTAATTTTTGTCTAAAGTATTGTCAACTAATGTACTTTCGATTCTTATGAAACAGAAAGAGTTATCTCGATCTTGCTGGTTTTGTGGAACATATATGTTTAAGCTGCAGCTCTAAATTACATTTTACATACAACTATATCGTATGCTATGGAAAAGTGCGCGGAGTTATAAATAACTCTTTATAATTCATGAACGGTTACTCCTACATAAAAACTTTGAAGTTCGATTTTGTAGTAAATTATCTCAACTACAAATTAGTAAGATACATTTTTTCTCGGAAAGGTCACCGTTTTCGTGATATTTGAAAAATACTGTTTTTTTTTAACTTTGACCCCACAAAATTGACACTTGCACACGTCAAAAAGATGAGGAACTTTCACATATTATTAAGTACCTTTATACTAAGGTGTATGCAAAAATTTAGCCTGTTACAAATTTTGTCCAATCTTCTATATTTTTAAGTCTATTTTTCCTGGACTATTATTAGAACGAAATAAACATTTTTTGTATTTTGTAATTTTTTCTAAAAATGATGTAAAAAATTATTGAATTTGCAAATTCTCAAAATTATTTTGTTAGATATCATGTAAAGCTTAAGTTGTTCAAAAAAAATTTTTCAATGAAAGATTCGTGTTTTTTCACGTAGAATAAGATTATTAAATTAAAACTATATGTTCTTGTTTGAAAAAATGATGTTGGTCTTCAAATAACCTTGAAGGCCATACTAAAATAAAAAATATTATTAATATTCGATTACCCCCTAACAACCAAACATTTTTTGGTTTAAACATTTTTTTCAAATATGCGATGGCTCTGAGATAAAATTCTGTAACACTTTAAATGCCCCATCCTGTATAATAGTACAAGGTAGCGATTTATTTGATAATTAATTTGCTAACATTTTAAAATGATATTTATCCTCTACCTTAGTGTTTCTCAACAGGGGTTCCCCGGAACCCAAGAATTCCACGAGAAGTATATTTTGTTATACAGGGTCCTCCAATAGTGCGTCCGGCATTGTTTTACGCCCAAACTATTGAAGATAGAGTTTTAGGATAAAAAATTTATTATATATATTGACCCTAAAGAATTTCAGAAAAATATTTTCAACCCCCTAAAACCGCTCTTTGGGGGGTAGTTTGAGGGGTACATACCCGTTTCTCAGTAAAATCAAATGGAATGGTATATCAAAAAGTACATATTTGTAAAGATCATAAAAAATAAGAAGCTTTTATAAAACAAAAATTTTCATAATTTCAATTGTTTAAAAAATATGGCGACTTGTTCTCAAATTTTAGAGTTTTACTAAAAGTGCTCTAATTTCGTTAAATATTAATGGAATTTTATTATTTTTTCAAATTTAGAAAGTAGAAATAATGAACTTTGAAAAAATGTATGACTATTTGTGATTTTGATAGCTTAAAGTGTCATACGCGATATATCAAAAATTCAAAAGTTCAACTAGGGATAATTCGAAATTTTCAAATACAACGGTATATCAATTAGTACTTTTTCTTAAAAAGGATATGTAAATAAACAACTTTTGTTAAAAAAAAATTTAATTTAAAATTATAATTTTAAAATTGAAAACTGAAAATTAAAATTTTTAATTTTAAATTTTTTTATCAAAAGTTCTTTAACAAAAAGTACTAATTGATATACCATTGTATTTAAAAATTTTGAATTATCCCTAATTGAACTTTTCAATTTTTGGTATGTCGAGTATGACACTGGAAACTATCAAAATCTCAAATAATCATACATCTTTACAAAGTTCATTATTTCTTCTTTCTGAATTTAAAAAAATAATAAAATTCCATTAATATTTAGCGAAATTAGAGCTTTTTTAGAAAAACCCTAAAATTTGCGAACAAGTCGCCATATTTTTTAAACAATTGATAGTATAAAATTTTTTGTTTTATAAAAGTTTCTTAATTTTGTATGATCTTTACAAATATGTACTTTTTGATATACCATTCCATTTGATTTTGCTGAGAAACGGACATGTACCCCTCAAACTACCCCCCAAGGAGCGGTTTTAAGGGGGTTAAAAAGTTTTCCTGAAATTCTTTAGGGTCGATATATATAGTAAATTTTTTACTCTAAAACTCTATCTTCAATAGTTTGGGCGTAAAACAATGCCGGACACACTATTGGAGGACCCTGTATATGTAGGTTATTGTTTATTTATGCTTATACAGATATACAGATATGAGGTGTTTGATTTTTTACTTTCTTATACCAGTGTATATGAAATATACATATAGTATAAGTAAGTATTGTAAAGCCAATTTTTTTCGAAATTCAGATTTTGATGGAATTATCAATTTTGACCTTCCCTTAGCCCTGAATCCATTCTGACTATTTTCGTCATGATGTCTGTGTGTCTGTCTGTAGACGCTGTAACTCAAATACGTAGAAGGGTGAAATGTTATACTTAAGATTCATTTTTGTCTGGGAAGAAAACCTCCTAATTTTAAAAACGATCATTCAACCGGAAACGGATGTTTACCTACATAAAGGCCAGATTGAAAATTGTAGGTAATATTATTATCTATAATTTATGTTCTATTCATTTTTTCGAAAAAACAATTTTTTTACCAAGTATTCGTTTTTAAGTACATTTCAAATGGTTCATAACAGAGAAAAAATATCTGCCATGAGTGTCATGGGACTTTCTCATACGTATTACAGAGACTGAACAGTGTACGTGTTTGCCATATGCACCATGGGTCTTTCTTATATGTACGTAATACTGAGAATAAACAGTGTGTATTTTTCTAAATAAATATTTTAAAAAATTCTTTCTGCCTAAATCATAAGTGTTGGAAAAAAATGTATGGAGAATAAATTATAGATAATAACATACTCGATATTTTTTATCTAAAACATTTTTGTCTTATTTCAAAAAATTAAAAAAAATTCGTTTGATACATAATGTACAAAATATTTCTATAGTTTACGTCTCATTCATTTTACTCTATCTTTTATTAGTTTGTCAGAAATATCCTTCAATAAAATAAAAATCACGTACACTGTTCACTGTCATTATTACGTATAAGAAAGTCCCGTGGCACACGGCAGATATTTTTGTCTTAATTCCATGATAACCATTTTGATAGGAAAGTTTTTCAGTATTAAAACGCTTTTTAAATTTTGTAACATTTTTGGTGCTTTAGTACTCTTGAAATTTGGTAAAAAAATCACCCTGAATGCGTTTAAAGAAGTATAACTTCAAAAAAAAAATTATAAAATTTACTATTTATTTAATTTTTCCATGAATGTATTATGCTTTCTTTATAATTAAAATATTTAAAAATAAACTGCCTTGGCAGGCACGAGACTTTTTTATACATCATGATACCGAAGTTTTGATAATATGGTTAATTTTATTTTTTATCATTTGATTTTTAAATATTTTATTTACAAAATGATTTTCGGTGAATGCAATGGATATATATAATTTTAATAACAAAACAAATTAGGATTATTGATTATTGAGTAGGTACTTGTTTTAAATTGAGACTTTAATTTTGACAGTTGTATAATAATAAATTCCTCCATTGTCATAGATAACTAGATTATTAAAATTATTTTTAAATTAAAACTAAAATTATTATTTTTTTGGTCAATTCATAAAAGATACAAAAAAAGAATAGAACATAAATTAAAGAAAATAACGTTCTCTACAACTTTTCTTAAAAACATTTTTTTCTGATATGAACCGTTTGAAATATAAATTAAAAAAAATGATTATTTCCTTCCACAATTTTTTTTTGGAAAAAATTATTAGAATAAAAATTATAGATAATAATATTCTATACAACTTGTATCTCAAACATTTTTTTCTAATACCTACCGTTTAAAAAATAAATCGAAAAAATTATTTTTTTTAGAAAATCGATTATTTCCTAGAAACAAATTTGGGGGGGGGGAATGGAAAGAACATAAATTATAGATAAAAATACCTTCTACAACTTTGATCTAAAACATTTTTTTATAATGTGCACCGTTTCAAAAATAATTCAAAAATAATTATATTTCCGTTTCCGGTTTAGTGATGGTTTTCAAAAATAAGAGGTGCACATCTAGAGCATACAAGAACCTTAAGTTTAAAATTTCATGTTCGTAAGTATTACAGTTTTGGCTGTAGAGTGTTCACAGACACACAGACAGACAGAAACACACACACACACAGACGTCATTGAGTTAAATGTGGTATATGATTCAGGGACCCTCAAAACATGTAATTCCGTTAAAATCTCGAGTTCGAATTTTTTCGTGATCACTATACTTTATTTATACATTACATTTCATGTATGTATAAAAAAGTAAAAATAGAACATAAATTATAGAAAATAATATTCTCTACAACTTGTATCTCAAACATTTTTTTCTAATACCTACCGTTTAAAAAATAAATCGAAAAAATTAATTTTTTTAGAAAATCAATTATGTCCTAAAAACAAATTTTAAAATTTTTTACTTACAAAATGATTTTCAATGAATGAAATTGATACATTGTATTTAATATTGACATTAAATATTAAATGAAATCAATTAAGATTAGTGATTATTGTATTAACAAGTATTTATTTTGCTAGATTTCAATTTTGACACTTCTAATAATAAATGCCAAAATTTTCATAGATAACTAGATTTTTTGTATTATTCAAATCATTTTTAAATTAAAGCCATTAAAACTAAAATTATTCTTTTTTTGGTTAGTTCATAAGATACAAAAAAAAAGAATTGAACATAAATTATAGAAAATAATATTCTCTACAACTTGTATCTCAAACATTTTTTTCTAATACCTACCGTTTAAAAAATAAATCGAAAAAATTAATTTTTTTAGAAAATCGATTATTTCCTAAAAACAATTTTGGGGGGGGGGATAATGGATAGAATATAAATTATAGATAAATACCCTCTACAACTTTGATCTAAAACATTTTTTTCTAATGTGCACCGTTTCAAAAATAATTCAAAAATAATTCGAAAAATAATTATACTTCCGTTTCCGGTTTAGTGATGGTTTTTAAAAATAGGAGGTGCACATCTAGAGCATAAAAGAACCTTAAGTTTAAAATTTCACGTTCGTAAGTATTACAGTTTTGGCTGTAGAGCGTTCACAGACACACACACACACACATACAGACAGACAGACAGACTGACCGACACACAGACGTCATTGAGTTAATGGTGGTATATGATTCAGGGACGCTCAAAACATGTAATTCCGTTAAAATCTCGAGTTCGATTTTTTTCGTGATCACTATACTTTATTTATACATTACATTTCATGTATGTATAAAAAAGTAAAAAATACAAGGGTTCCCTTAAATATTAATATTATTTCAAAGGTTCCAATAGGGTAAAAAGGTTGGAGAAATGCTGCCCTAACCGAATTTCGTTGCATTCAAATCACTTTCAATACGGTCTATGTTTCTAAATTTTATATTATACGAATACATATGTTATGTACAGTACAATGTAGGAACTTTCTGAATCTAAATGCATTTGCAGTACCTTCGGATGTATGTGCTACATATACTATACCTTAGCACAAGCGTGGGTACATAAATTGATGTGATCTCGTCCTGTCAGCATCAGATTGTCTTGGTACAGTTACCTCTCACCTCTGTAAAACAGTGGTTCTCAAACGTTTACTTATTTATTTATTGTTATTTTGTATGGTTTATGTTATTTATTCATATTTAAAATTAATTTGATTGATGTGGGTAATCAATTTTGTAATGTATTTTATATTTTTGTACGCAATTTTGCACAAAATGTTTTTTTAAATAATTTGAATGCTGTCTTTGTACTTCAGTGGTAGTCAAAATCAAGATTATTTTGTAAATTCCTTTGTTGTTGGTATAGGTTTTCGATAAAAAACTATTTCAGTGTGCATTAAAACTAATTAAGTATTTATTAATGTAAAATAAGATGATATTTTTTTTTGCCTTAATTTTTTAATGTACAGCCAAAGATGATATTATGAGGAAGAGACACAATATTTTTGCTGACATATCACGTGTGGATTGGATTTCTTATATCAATTTTTGGATAATGTATGAAGTACTAAATTTTGATAATAGTTTTTAAATACCGAGATGTATATTTCTTGAAAACTTCCTAGAAAAGTAGGCCCCGGAACTAGAGCTGGGCGCGTGAGTACTTTTTTGCTCACGATCACGAACGCTCCCGAGCAAAAAATTGTGTATAATTTGTGTATAATAGCAGTGAATGGGTTAATTAAACTTGAACACTTCATAACAACCGAAATAGAAAGTGCGCATGCGTTAACGGATGTTCGAAATTCAAATTTAGTATCACTACTTGTTAAATATATATGTACAATTGTACATAGATAAATACCAAAATCGACTGCATTTCAACTACAATACATTTACTTAATACTGGAATGCCTATAAACTTTAATTATGAAATATTAATTAATTCAATAATTGAATAAACAACCATACACATGCATGTTAATTGTCGTATCTGAATTCAACAATTGAATAAATTATAATAACCATAGATACAGATAAAAAAAGTACGCAAAACAGTACGTATCTATATACCTAGTCTAAACTACATTAAACAAGCGACTAGCGATTTTAATCAGTTCCCGTTGTATTACTCTAATATTCCACTAATTGTGAGGTGATTTTGAGTTTATTACTTTGTAGTTCTTAGTGAATCATCGCTATTGTTTAGACAGTTGTCGAAAGCTGCAGTTTTAAATTGTACAAAAATGTTTCACGTGAAACAAGAAGATGCAGAAGATGAAGCCGATCTTCTGCAAGATATTGAAACGTTTGACGAATTTGCAAAATATTACAAACAAGAATACCAGGTAATTAAAAATATTGTGTAATATAACGTTATTGAGCATTAAAAATCTACTATGTACCACAGTGGTCCCCAACCCTATGCCCGTGGGCACCATTAATTATAGAGAAATATAAACATATTTATTTGAAAATAATTGTTTATTTACAAATATTATATCATTTTACAAAATTTCTTCTCTCTAACGTATTGTAGTGTACAGCCAGAAAAATAATTACATCTTTTTTGTGACTAACCGCAATTACAAAAATCATTCACATTAATTCTAAAGATAAAATAAAAATATTCTGTTGATGCAGAATTGTTCAATAATTAAAAATATTCTGTCCGCGCAACCACCGCGGTAAGCGAATTTTATTTGATAAAAAAAAATAAAAAAATAATTAAATGTGTAAAAATAAGTTGGCTCTGAAATTTTTTAAATTTTTTATTGATTATTAACTTTTTACTCTACATAATAAACCAAAAAATAAAATAAAAAACTTGTAAAAAATTTTTTTTCACATCGGGACTCGAACTCGAGATTCTTAGTTTACAATCTCTACAAAAAAAAAAAATTGTTTTTAAAATATCAACCAAACGGTACCTTATATCGAAAAATCACAAGAGACACAATAATTTTGTTTTATTGAGAGGATTCCAAAACATATTTGATATTATCAATCCGATATTTAATACCCGAGATATGATTTTTTTTCGGTTTTGAACGGCCGCCATTTTGAAATCAATAAAGGAATTTCGCTGACTAACGAACTTAACCGAGGTATTCGTGAGATCGATTTTTCAACCAAGTTTCAAAAAGATCGGAAGTAATCCTGGAAGGCTAGAGAGTCCACTCGAAACGGCAGATATATATATATATATATATATATATATATATATATATATATATATATATATATATATATATATATATATATATATATATATATATATATATATATATATATACATACAGTTTTGAACGGACCTCATTTTCGTGATCTCGAGATCAAGTTTGATAAAGATATATAGTTTTTTTTCCGAAGTTGCGTCATGATGGTGATAGCAATAGCTATATTTTTCTTCGAAAAATTCGCTAATACATGAATAGCATTTCTTATCTCTCACGGCTTACGTAGACATAACTGCAGGGTGACCAGTTTCTGGAAAACCGGGGAAACTCAGGGAATTTTGCTATAGAGGGAAATGTCAGGGAATTTTTTGTAAAAATGCTAAAACCACACAAATTCCTGCAAATATTTAAACAATTATCTATTAAAATTTAAAAGAAAACATCCTAAATTTTCAAAAATGTTCTATTGTTAACAAATAATTATGTTTTATCACGTGATCTATTTTTAGTACTTTAACCAATCAGAAATGCACCACACTTCAGGCAGTTATGTCAATTTGTTAATGGTTTTTAACCATGATACAATTATTAAAGATATGGCTTTCCCGAGTCAAGGTAAGTAAATGACTAGGTATGCTGACTTGCCTTGACCAATCAGCGCGGACGAAATGACGTCACCACGAAGTTCTTTTTAACACTCTAGATTTCAAATGGTCGCCAACGCTGTGTTTAATATTATGGCAGTTAAAATCATAGATAAATAAAAAAATCAAGTAGGTAGAAAAGAACTTCGTGGTGACGTCACAACTTACAAGTCAGCAAACCTGTACATTTACTAACCTTGTTCCCGAGTTTCATTTTTTCACTTTACTGCGCATGACGTCACACGTGATTCACTTTGTTTATATGTGTTTATATGCATGACACGTTTATATGGATACATAACACAGCGTTTTTTATATCTAAATTAAATTATTTATATAATTAATCCTTTTATAAATAAGTATTTGTTTTACTGATTACTGATATAATTTTGCATTTCATTATTGAATACCTTAAAATATATTTAAATAAATTCTCCATCAACTGAAAGTAAGGAAATGCCTAGAGTTTATTTCATTTTTGATCTTCTATATGTGGAAATGTATCTATTTACTCAGATATATTTCCAGATGTGACGGGACTTCAGTATGAGTTCTAGTTATAAAAGTTTCCCACTTATCCAAGTCCCACATAACCAAGTTTCACCGTATATATACATTAAATGTCAAAATGACGTTTATAATTATTGTGAATTATTAATTAAACATTTGACTACTTTCATGAACTACTATAATATTAATTTGGGCGAGTCACGTGTGACGTCACAGCGAACAGAGTGAAGTTAGGTGATATGCGCAATGCCATATCTGTATTAATTGTATCATGGTTTTTAACCCATTATAATTCCCAATGGCAGAAAATTTTTTTTTTATGTTTTAACTGCATTTTATTACTAAATATATGCTCAAATAACGGGTTTTGAAGAAAAAAAAACATGTTTTATTTGCATTATTTCAACAAAATGTTGCGTTTACGAAATGTTGGAAAAACGGGAGTTATTACTTAGTGTAGAATAGTTTAAAACAGTTTGTGTAACGTTGTTACCGTTACCAGCAAAAAGTCATTTCATCAATGAGATATTTACAAAAAAAAATTTTTTTTAAAATGTTTCGTTTACGCAACGTTGGGGATTAAGGGTTAAGAGTGATGATACTAATTTTTTATGTGATTTGTTATTGGCTTGGAGATAATATTTTTACTTAACACAATTTCGTGAAATTTGATTTAAAGGGACACCTTAAAATAGCCTGTTTTCAATTCTTGGTCAGAAATGAACAAATTTGAAATCTTTTTTTCTGAAATAATGGAAATTTCAATCTTAAACATATTTTCACTTTCTAACGTTTTTATGTAATTTAAAAAATAAAATAAAAATGCGTATTTTAACACATGGCATGTAGTGAATTTATGTAGAAAATTTAATTTTAAAATAACCATTTTGTAGAGAATTGTGATACTTTGAAATTAGTATATTGGATATAAAGTAATAAAGTTCGTTTCTAAAGTTCTGTATTCTTCAATATAACGTGTAAAATATGGTTAAACATTTTTTTAATAAAAAAAACGGGAAAAGTCAGGGAAATTTGTTCCAGAGAAATACTGGCCACCCGGCGTTTGATATTCGTTTGATAGTTATTAATTCAATTAATTTTTAATAAACAAATATAATGAACAAGTTAGACCTTCTACATTTGATTTTTTACTTAATTTTGGATTTGCAAGATTGCTTTCTATTTTAAGGTAGTTGGTCCGTATACATTGTTTCGTCAGATCTTTTTTAAATTGCACAGGAATATTCCCTAGATTAATATCTGAAAAATAGCCCATTTTTATTAAAATTGACCATCTCAAAGTCATGAAAAACGATCTCAAAGTTTATATTTTTAACACAGCTTATATGGACTAACCGTACATTAACGTAACGTTTTATTAGATTTTTAGAAATTTAAACGTAGCGTCAGTTTTTCATAAAAAACTGACATGTTGTATGTTTATATGAAAGAAAACAGTATACAAAAAATTGGAATTATTGACCATCCCGTTTTTAAGATTTAACCAAATTTAACTACCAAACCATCACATAAATTACAGTATTGTTGACAATGTGGCAACAACGTATTCATTTGATTATAGTAAAAAATACACGAAATAATGAAATAATTTTTTACAAAATATGATAAGCGGATTGCTTATTATTAATATATTCTGTGGTAGCTTAGATGATAAAATATAATCATTTGACAAGTAGTTAATAGTAGATAATGTACAGCGTTGCCATGATCATTTCTCTAAATTAAAAATATGTACTCATGACCTAATGTGATCACATTATGATGGACCAACTACCTTAAAAGATTTGATAGAACAAGCCTATCGTTTGATAGTTTTTACAGTCACAAATTTTCAACATTTTAGTTTAAGAACAATCAATTATTAAAATTTCCCACGTTCTCGTTGTTTTTTTATTGTAACCTCCCCATGCATATTTTCAGTTAATTTTACGTGCAATCGTTTGATATTCGTTTGTTAACGTTTGATAGTCTAATCTTATCGTTTGATAGTTATTTGAGTTAGTATTAATATAATTAAATGAATTTTGTGAGAATGTGAGAGGAGGCTACCCTCTCACATTTGATTAAATGCTTCATTTTTTGTTTTACAAAACTATTTTATATTTTAAAATGTTTGATAGCACAAGCCTATCGTTTGATAGTTTTTACCTTTGCAGATTTTTTAACAATATTCAAAATTCGCGCATTCCGTTTTTTAGGGTTCCGTAGAAAACTAGGAACCCTTATAGTTTCTCCATGTCCGTCCGTCCGTCCGTCCGTCTTCAAAAATTTTGAGAAAGATGAAATTTGGTATACGGTTGAAGATTAAAGACCCAAAAACAGAAATGATAAGATTTTTGTAAAAAAAAAATTTTTAGGCCCCCTTTCCATAAAATGAAAAGTGTTTTCAAAAAAAAAATTTCACCTACCCCATTGAGTGGGGTGTCATTAGAAAGGTCTCCTAAAATGTAACAAAAAATGTATCAGAACTTTTTGATTTTAACCCTTTAATCACGATGTATTTGCTCTCCAAAGTTGTTAAAAAAGTGCCCCCCCCCCTATATTTTCTAAACTATCAATTTAAAAAATCTGAAAAAATTCCAGAATGTAGCTTTTAATTAGTACTTTCACTGAAAATTATAACGAACATTGTCAAAAATATTTTGGACCCTCCTATCATAGATTGAAAAGTGAAGTCACATTTTTTTTCATTTACCCCATTGAGTGGGGTGTCATTTGATAGGTATCTTAAAATGCAATAATAAAAGCCAAATGACTTTTTGATTTTAACCCTTCGGTCACGAAAATTTTGAAAAAACTCTTTTTTTTAAATCGTAGTGAGAATGACTACGGAACCCTATCATGTGCGTGCCCAACAAGCACTTGCCAATTTTATTTTATTGTAACCTCCCCAAATGTGTATTTTTATTTAACTTTATGTGCAGTGATTTAACTAATAACCGTGTGCTAGTGTTTAACTAAATGTTTGATACTGAAATCTCAACATTTGATAGTTATTACTTTATCTTTTGTTTACAGTTTATTCTCAACAAAAATTCGAACTTCGCGCGTTCTAAAATGTCACAATTTGACATCACTGTAATACATTTATAGTTGATGTCCTTAATGTGTAGAGTAGAGCATGAAGGTGTAGAGTACTGTAGAGTGTAAAGTGAAATAAGTTATAAAACTTTTCCATGAAAACTTTTCATCTTTATACAGGGTCCTCCAATAGTGCGTCCGGCATTCCTAGCGCACTTCCCGGAGGAGATAGAAAAAAAAGTTTGGTACATAATATTATTGGTTTGAAAAGATCAACGTCGTAAAATTATTTTCAATAATACCGGGTGTCCCATTTTTGCGCTGTAACAAAAACAAACATTTTTTTAAATGGAACCCCCTATAAATTTTTCAGTATTCCGATATAATACTTTAACCTCCATACTATCATCTATTCATTTTTTGATTTAGTGACAGTGTTGCCAAATTATAAATTTTTTTCCGAAAAATAATCCATAAACAGGGTCAACTTTAAAAAATCGTAGCGACTTCGTTTTTTTTGAAGCGATTGATTTTTTTAATAATAATATTAATCCTGATAAAGAGTAACATTTTGATAATAACCAATTTGAATTTAGTTATACAGGGTGTCCATAAAAAAATGTCAAAATTTGCAAACTTAAAAATGATAAAACTCATTTTTTTCAAATGTGACTACCCTTTTTTTAGGGTTCCGTAGAAAACTAGGAACCCTTATAGTTTCTCCATGTCCGTCCGTCCGTCCTGAAAAATTTTGAGATAATAAGATGAAATTTGGTACACGGCCGTAGATTGATGACCCAAAAACAGAAATGATAAGATTTTTGAAAATAAAAATTTTTTAGACCCCCCTTTCATAAAATGAAAAGTGTTTTCAAAAAAAAAAATTCACCTACACCATTGAGTGGGGTGTCGTTAGAAAGGTCTCCTAAAATGCAACAAAAAATGTAACAGAAATTTTTAATTTTAACCCTTCGATCACAATGTATTTTTTCTCCAAAGTCATTAAAAAAGCGTCCCCCCCCCTCTATTTTCTAAACTATCAATTTAAAAAATCTGAAAAAATTTCAGAACGTAGATTTTAATTAGTACTTTCACTGAAAATTATAACGAACATTGTCAAAAATATTTTGGACCCCCCTTTCATAGACTGAAAATTGAACTTTCATTTTTTTCCCCACTTACCCTATTGAGTGGGGTGTCATTTAATAGGTCTCGTAAAATGCAATAAAAAACGTCAAATAACTTTTTGATTTTAACCCTTCAGTCGCGATATATTTGCTTTTTAATGTCGCTGTCAGAGCGTCCCCCCCCCTCTATTTTTTAAACTATCGATTCAAAAAATCTGAAAAAAATTCAGAATGTAGCTTTTAATTAGTACTTTCACTGAAAATTATAACGAACATTTTCAAAAATATTTTGGACCCCCCTTTCATAGACTGAAAATTGAACATACATATTTTTCCCCACTTACCCTTTTGAGTGGGGTGTCATTTAATAGGTCTCGTAAAATGCAATAATAAAAGTCAAATGACTTTTTGATTTTAACCCTTCAGTCGCGATATATTTGCTTTTTAATGTCGCTGTCAGAGCGTCCCCCCCCCTCTATTTTCTAAACTATCTATTCAAAAAATCTGAAAAAAAATCAGAATGTAGCTGTTAATTAGTACTTTCACTGAAAATTATAACGAACATTGTCAAAAATATTTTGGACCCCCCTTTCATAGACTGAAAATTGAACTTACATATTTTTCCCCACTTACCCTTTCGAGTGGGGTGTCATTTAATAGGTCTCGTAAAATGCAATAAATAACGTCAAATAACTTTTTGATTTTAACCCTTCAGTCGCGATATATTTGCTTTTTAATGTCGCTGTCAGAGCGTCCCCCCCCTCTATTTTCTAAACTATCGATTCAAAAAATCTGAAAAAAATTCAGAATGTAGCTTTTAGTTAGTACTTTCACTGAAAATTATAACGAACATTGTCTAAAATATTTTGGACCCACTTTTCATAGATTGAAAAGTGAACTAACATTTTTTTCATTTACCCCATTGAGTGGGATGTCATTTGATAGGTCTCCTAAAATGCAATAATAAAAGTGAAATAACTTTTTGATTTTAACCCTTCAGTCACGAAAATTTTGAAAAATACTTTTTATAAATCATAGTGAGAATGACTACGGAACCCTATCATGTGCGTGCCCAACACGCACTTGCCCGTTTTATTATTTCACTATTCAATGGGTTTTTTTCTCCTTTTCAATTTGTATAAGGGATGTCCTATGTCCAAACCCCATAGTTTCTCTGATATTCAATACTTATAATAAAATTAACCTTTTTATAACACTTTTATGCACTGAAGTAGGCCGTGCTGATGAAAAACACTTGCCGGCGAATTGATTTGAGCCTGGATGAAAATAGAAGACATTTAGAACATTTATTTTGGTCTTTTATCTTTTATGTTTTTTCAATTTTGTAACTTTTCATATTTTTTTTAAATAAAATAAATAATTTTTTTACATCCATATTATCCGTTTTATCTATTAATTTTAATCAAATATTTCATTCATTTCATTGATACTGAAGTATTACATTTTGTCATTTGTTTTTCATCAGCACGGCCTACTTCAGTGCATAAAAGTGTTATAAAAAGGTTAATTTTATTATAAGTATTGAATATCAGAGAAACTATGGGGTTTGGACATAGGACATCCCTTATACAAATTGAAAAGGAGAAAAAAAACCCATTGAATAGTGAAATAAAAAAAGGGTAGTCACATTTAAAAAAAATGAGTTTTATCATTTTTAAGTTTGCAAATTTTGACATTTTTTTATGGACACCCTGTATAACTAAATTCAAATTGGTTATTATCAAAATGTTACTCTTTATCAGGATTAATATTATTATTAAAAAAATCAATCGCTTCAAAAAAAACGAAGTCGCTACGATTTTTTAAAGTTGACCCTGTTTATGGATTATTTTTCGGAAAAAAATTTATAATTTGGCAACACTGTCACTAAATCAAAAAATGAATAGATGATAGTATGGAGGTTAAAGTATTATATCGGAATACTGAAAAATTTATAGGGGGTTCCATTTAAAAAAATGTTTGTTTTTGTTACAGCGCAAAAATGGGACACCCGGTATTATTGAAAATAATTTTACGACGTTGATCTTTTCAAACCAATAATATTATGTACCAAACTTTTTTTTCTATCTCCTCCGGGAAGTGCGCTAGGAATGCCGGACGCACTATTGTAGGACCCTGTATAATAATCTTGAGATACATTTAAATTTTTTTTTGTGAATAACGGTTATTGCAAACTGTAAATATATATAAATAAATACGTTTATCTAGTTATCTTTAATAATACGATCATAATCACAATCTTTACTAATTTATTTTTACATCATTACATAATATTACCACATTGCTACTTAGGTTACTTCGGTATCTGTAATACAGCTCTCTCAAAATATATGTGTATATGTACCTATATAATTATTTAATTATTCACAATACTTTATATTTGAATGTAAAATGCCACGTTTGGTTTTATTTAAATTGGCCGAATAAGTATAGTCTGCAGTCATCATATAACTACCATTCATTATTTAGTCTTTTGCAGTACAATGTCCTCTTTTTAAGGGCGTCCGGGGGGATTTTTCAAATGTGTCCGGGGTAAGAAAAATTGCCAAAATTGCTAAAAAAGGTCTAAATCTAACTTTTTTATTTTTGTTCAATCTGTTTTGTCCTCTTTTTTTGATGAACTAATCCTCTTTTTCACATTTTACCATCTGGCAACCCTAAGTACGTGACAAAATGATTTGTGCTGTAATGTACTATTCCTATAAGCCTGAAATATAATTAAATAATTTAATGGATTATCAAACCATAGCATTATTAACCCTTAGCTGCTCCACTTCTCCAGAATAACATACTTGCCACACCAGCGTACCCCAGACACTAAAATGCTAACTACTCGTAAGCTATTAAATATTTTAATTGAATAAAATTCCTCTTTCATCTTCGATACGATACGGAATGCACTCCAATACGCTAGGAAACCATCGATCCTGGCGCCGCCAAGTGGCAAAAATAAATAATTTTGGGTATCTGTCAAACCAATCTGTCATATAATTGAAAGGAAAAAATGGATAATTGCCGTTATATTATGTATGTTATATTAAAATTTGTATTGATAAGTATCAACCTTTGTATATTATTAGAATTTGACCCCGAAATTTTCTTATTTTAAACCGACTTCTAAAAAAGAGGAGGTTATCAATTCAATCAATATATTTTGTTATGTATGTTCCAGCATAACTTTGACAAATATGCGCCTATTCGGTTGATTTTTGTTTGTTTGAAAGAGTATACTCCCGAGGTGGTCTCATATAAATTTTATCAGAATCTGACCATGGACTTCAAAAAAGGAGAGAGTTTTCTATTTTTTTATATATTTTTTTATGTATTTTTGGGTATAACTACGACAAATATGCACCTATCCGGTTGATTTTTCTTTGTTTGAAAGAGTATACTATCGAGCTGATACCATATAAATTTCATTATAATCAAATATATGGTTTCAAAGATACGCCACTCAAAAGAAAAAAAAAAAAAAATCGTAATAGAGTTGATCGAAAATAGACAAATTTCGCGGGTCGAATCCTTATAATCCGCAAAGATTGATACTCTTCAATACAGATTTTAATATAACACACATAACTTTGTGTTTTAACCCCGTAATTTACTCATTGGGTAATATCGGACATTTGAAAATAAAAAATAAAAATTTGCTATGAAAAAATTTAGTAAAAATAAAAAATTAATGTTTTTCAAGGCCTTATATTACCCTTAAGTTTTACTGAAAATATTATCCAATTATATCAAACCATTAAGTAGAAAAAAAAAAGGTTTTCGATTTTAATTAATTACAGCTAAAATAATTATTAAAATTAATTAAAACTTGGTCAAGTTCTTCTTCATACATAGGTTTATAGATAAGAAAAAAAATTAACGAAATCGGAACTTGGGAACATTACTTTCGGCTGTCCTTTTTTAAAAGTAATATACCCAAAGTTGCTAACGCCGCTCACTAGGTGGCGACGTGTCGTTTTTGACAGATGGTTTCCTAGCGTATAGGTTATTTAAAAAAATATATATAATAACTTTAAAAAAAAATTGTTTATTAAAAATTAATTAAATTAATAACTATCAAACCATGATCCAATAATACAAGGTCTGTCACTATTATTTCGACAGCCGCCATTTTGTATATCGTTTTGATGACGTAGTACATGTGCCAAAAATTAACAAATTAAAAATTGACATTTTACATATTAATTAAAAGAATTAAAGAATATAGAAGTGTGAAGTGAAATAGACACTGAAAAAATGCGGTACTGTGTTGTAAAAAATTGTTTCAACTGGAAACAGACAGATAATAAAAATATAAAATTTTTTCGTTTTCCAAAAAATCCCGAAATAAAAAAAAGTGGATTAAAGCTTGTGGTAAAGAAAATGTGAATGCGAAAACTGGAACCATTTGTTCGCTGCATTTTACAGAAGATAATTGGCGCCTGAAAGACAAACTTTTAAATACTCCGATCAAAAAAAGAATGTTGAATCATGATGCCGTACCAACTCAACTAATTCATTCTAACACTGACAAACTTTCTATTAACAGGACAAAGCGTTATGAGAAAAGAACTGCCAAAAAAATTGTTCATGAAGTAATTCAAGAATATGATTTGAGGTTTGCGAACGCTTTGAAGCTGTGTTGTTATATTTACTTAACATAATCTATTTTTCTAGTTTATCAAAATCCCTAATACAAACCAATACAGAAATACATATTAATAGTCCCTATTAAGAATAGCCGAACTGGAGAATATTTTTATTTCTATAAATAATACAGGAATTAAATTTCAATGTGATTATTTAAAATTCCACATTAATGCAAGTGTAAAAGTGGATATTCCACTTGATGTAAAAACATTATTTTTTAGATGTAGGATGTTTTTTAGAATTAGAAGTTTAAATAAATTTATAAAAAATGAAAAAATCAAAGAAAAAAATTTAAAAAAATCATTACGTAAACTGTATTTATCGTTTTTTTATTTATATTTCGTTTTTCACAAATACTTTATTAGACAAATTTAGTGTTGGTGACGTCACAGTATAAAACAAGTGAGAGAAGTGAGCTGTCATGTGAGCTGTCAAACAGACCTTGTATTATTGGATCATGCTATCAAACGACAAAATTAAACTATCAAACGAATATCTAACGATTGCACATAAAATTAACAAAAAAAATGCATTGGCGGGGGGGGGGGGGGGTAACTTTTAGCAAAGTGATACAAAAATGAAAAAGCCAAAATTTTATAATTATTTATTTTAAATATTTAATCGCTGTTTTTTTTTTCGAAAATTAAAATGTAAGTTTAATCCAAATAAATATTAGGTACTAATATTAATATCGGTATGGAGAACCATACATGACTTCCATGTTCTATAATATCTTTTACAATAATTTTTAATATAAAACTCACCTTTGTATTTATAAATACCAGTTGTATAATACACATTTTTATAAAATAATTATTATCTGACATTTGAAATTTACTGCGTTTGTTTCCATGGCAACATGAATTTATTAGTACTTAAAATTAAAATTTTGAGGGTGATTTTCACCCCTTCAGTAGCTATTTTGGTACATTTATGAATTAAGTGCCCCTTAGATTGGATTGAACTACAAATGTACCAAGTCTTATCAAAATTGGTGAGATACTAATCACTTTTCAGACGATAATTGGTACAAAATTTCGAATATTTCGGAAACCCCTAATCCGATTAGCACCAAAATCAATAGGTCTGGAGTACTCACTGAGGCAAACATTTTCCCCAAAAATAATTAAAATCGGTGCATATCTACAGTAGTTATCGTACACGGAAGCAAATTCTACATCCAGACACACAGACACACAGACACACACACGCACAGCCGCCATGAGGAAATTAACTTTTCTTAACGTTTTGAAGTTAGTACAATCAGAATCTGGTCTTATCTCGGACACGATTTTTTGACGGTATTACAATACTTCCATTTCTTCGAACATGGAAGTAAAAATAAATACATATACACCTAATTCTGTTTTTACACGGTAGATACGTTCCAGAAAAAATGTGTAAAAATATACATGAAGTAAATAGAAAAAGGGAATTAGTTTCATATACTTCAACCCTGTAAAAAATAGGTAAAATGAAACATTTTTATGTTACTTTAGTCACTTACTCAACAGCTTATATAAAACACGTCCAATTTTATTGAAACTAAACAAAAGACTAAAATATAAACTTAAGCTGCTATGAAAATAAATTAGAAAGGGGAATTCCCTAACTCAGTGGTTTCCAAACTTTATGTAACTACGCCTCCCTTTAAAAAAAATTAATCTCTGGCGCTCCCCCCCCCCTTTATTTAATAAAATTATAGACATATTTTAAAAAGGTATAAAATGTATTTTTTGCGTATAAAATTTATTTTTAATGCGATGAATATGCTTGTTTATTAGCACAAACTTCATTAAATCTAGGTCTTATTAAGGGGAGTGATTTCACTTTGAATTTTTTTATGATAATTTTATCAGTTTTGCTTTTTCAATAATAGTTGTTAGTCAAAAACTAGGTACACAGTATCGTCCCGTAAGAAACAGATAGTATGTACAATTGTACATACAGGGTGTCCCAGGACTGTGTCAAAGCTCAATATTTCATATTATTATAAGAATTAGAAGAAAACTTTAAATGCAAAAGTTGTCAGGCTAGAGCATCGGCATAGTTGGAAATTAGTTACATTTATACAGAGTGACCCATAACTGCGTTACAAATCAAAGTTATGTTTTTTTAAATACAAACTATATATTTTTATTTGATAATCTAATAGCATTCATTTTTCTGAGTATTTTGATATATCATTATTGGATTATACAGAGGGGTTTAGAAATTATGACCAATTTTGTAAGAAAATGGGAACATTTTCAACACCTTGTAATTTTCTAATTACAACACAAAAAAATTGTTTTCTGTTTGAAGTAGTTTGGCATCTTCTCTATTTTTGCGATATTATGTAAAACATTTACAAAATTGTATTATTTGTACAGAGTGTATCAAAACACTAAACCTAGTTTTTTTCAAAATTTTCAAATGGAACACCCTATATATTTTTACATTTTCGAATTGCCTGTTCAATTCTCAACACATTTTACAAACCATGTTCTATACCTAAATCCAGCCGTTAAAGAGTTATTTATTTTATTTTAAAATCTTAAGATGTTTTATAAAAACAATGCAACTTTATTATAATCAATAAAACAGTTCGCTTAAAAATAAGTTAACAAACTAATAGAACTTACAAACTTCAACAACATAAAAATTTAATTATTTTGTGGAATATAATAAAGTTGTATTGTTTTTAAAAAAATCTTAAGATTTTAATATAGAATTAATGACATATTAACGGTTGGATTTAGGTATAGAACATGGTTTGTAAAATGTGTTGAGAATTGAACAGGCAATTCGAAAATGTAAAAATATATAGGGTGTTCCATTTGAAAATTTTGAAAAAAACTAGGTTCTGCGTTTTGATACACCCTGTACAAATAATACAATTTTGTAAATGTTTGACATAATATCGCAATAATAGATAATATGCCAAAACTACTTCAAACAGAAAAACAATTTTTTTTGTTGTAATTAGAAAATTACAAGGTGTTGAAAATGTTCCCATTTTCTTACAAAATTGGTCATAATTTCTAAGCCCCTCTGTATAATCCAATAATGATATATCAAAATACTCAGAAAAATGAATGCTATTAGATTATCAAATAAAAATATATAGTTTGTATTTAAAAAAACATAACTTTGATTTGTAACGCAGTTATGGGTCACTCTGTATAAATGTAACTAATTTCAAACTATGCCGATGCTCTAGCCTGACAACTTTTGCATTTAAAGTTTTCTTCTAATTCTTATAATAATATGAAATATTGAGCGTTGACACAGTCCTGGGACACCCTGTATACATTTGTATACAAAAATAATGTTGATATAAAAGTTTATTTATAATTATATATTTTTTATTTATACACTTTAATGTGATGTTATGAAAATTAAATTTCTGTTAAACTTTTCGCGTCTTCCTTGGCAATAGCCCGCACCTCCCCAAGGAGGCGCGCCTCCCAGTTTGGAAATCACTGCCCTAACTACATATTTTATATGTTTAAATAACAGATAGAAAAAAAAATCCTAGAAGATTACGGTTAATAAAAATATTTTTCTTTAAAATTTAAATCAAACAGCTTTTTTAATCGTGCTAAATCGAATGAAATCGTGTAAAAACGGAATCAATTTTTTTCTAGACCGTGTTAAATCAAAACCGTGTAAAAAAAGACCGTGTAGAAAAAGAATTGAGTGGAATTTGATTGTTTTATTTTAAATAAAACTTTAGATTCGTTAACTAATAGTTTATGTGAATTAATAACATAACATTATTGAATTCTCAACTAACTATGTAGTATTGTCAGATAATTAAAATTGTATCAAATCAAATAACGAGTTATCATTTGTCGTTTTTCAGGGAGAATTGGAAGTTAAAGAAGAAAATCTGACCGACACCGACATTCAAAATGAGCAAAAAGAAAATGAAGATCTCAGTGAGGAAATAGAACATAGTGTTCATTTGAAGAAGTATAAATGTAATCTGTGCCTTAAAAACTTTATAAAGAAAAACGATTTACTAAAGCATAAAATAACACATTCTAAAAAACGACCATTTAAATGCGAGCAGTGTGAATATAGATGTAAAACAAAAAGTAATTTGTATACACACAAATTAATACATTCTAAAAAGCGACCTTTCAAGTGTGAGCAATGTGAATATAGTTGCAAACGTAAATACAGTTTAATTTCACATAAATTAACACATTCTAACAAGCGACCTTTCAAGTGTGAGCAATGTGAATATAGTTGCAATCACAAAAATAGTTTAATTTCACATAAATTAACACATTCTAACAAGCGACCTTTCAAGTGTGAGCAATGTGAATATAGTTTCAAACGTAAAGACAGTTTAATTTCACATAAATTAACACATTCTAACAAGCGACCTTTCAAGTGTGAGCAATGTGAATATAGTTTCAAACGTAAAGACAGTTTAATTTCACATAAATTAACACATTCTAACAAGCGACCTTTCAAGTGTGAGCAATGTGAATATAGTTGCAAACGTAAAAACAGTTTAATTTCACATAAATTGACACATTCTAACAAGGGACCTTTCAAGTGTGAGCAGTGTGAATATAGTTGCAATCAAAAAAATAGTTTAATTTAACATAAATTAACTCATTCTAACAAGCCACCTTTCAAGTGTGAGCAATGTGAATATAGTTGCAAACGTAAAAACAGTTTAATTTCACATAAATTAACACATTCTAACAAGCGACCTTTCAAGTGTGAGCAATGTGAATATAGTTGCAAACGTAAAGACAGTTTAATTTCACATAAATTAACACATTCTAAAAAGCGACCTTTCAAGTGTGATCAATGTGATATAGATGTACAATAAAAGGTAATTTGAATACACACAAATTAATACATTCTAAAAAACGACCTTTCAAGTGTGAGCATGTGTGAATCAAAAAATAGTTTAATTTCACATAAATTAACACATTCTAACAAACGACCTTTTAAATGTAATCAGTGTGAATATAGATGTACAATAAAAAGTAGTTTGTATAAACACAAATTAACACATTCTAACAAGCGACCTTTCAAGTGTGAGCAGTGTGAATATAAATTTAAAACAAAATGTCATTTGAATACACACAAAGTAACACATTCTAATTGAATGATTTTTAAAATGATAGCTGTGCAAGGATAATTGCAATCATAAAAGTAGTTTAAATGAATATAAAATAATATTTTTCGAATCAAAGACCTTAAAAATGTGATTTTAATTTAAAATTCATAAATTAACATAATATGTATTCTCGTAAACGACTTTTAAATTTAAATAGATATAAATTAGTAGATTGTAATAATATAGCCATTAAAGGGTCGATTACATTGATCGAGTTTACTAGCTGCTAGCTGCTAATAATCTTACCCAGTGTAATCATGTTCACTAGCTACAAAAGTTGAAAGTCGAGCTATTTAACTCGCTACTCGCTGGCGTGTGGGTTTGTTAGCTAGTAAACTAGCCGTGTGTCATCATACTTGCTAGTGAACTAGCTGCCGGTGGTTCCTATTTACAGCACGTGGTTTAAACTCGCTAGTTAGTTGGTTACTGAGCGAGTGAAATGTTTTATGTGTTGATCACTATCGTACTAGCTGACTCGCTACTAAACTCACACAGTGTAATCGACCCTTAAGGGAGTGTCCTGCTTTATGAGTCTCAAAAAATCTTTTTTTTTTTATTGCTTAAATATCTTCCTAATATATCTAAGAATATGTCTGTAAAGTTTTATAGGCAAATTCGAAATATTTTCAAAAATATAGCATTAATCGCAGTGGAGTGTCCAGAAGGTATACAAGCGCTCGGGCATTTTGAGCGCTCGCTTTTCCCCTCAGTCGAATAAATCTGAACAATGTACCTACCTGAAAAGGTTCAATTATCGTCTAAAACAATATTTTGAATTTGTATAAGTACCGGGTCAAGCTATAGTACAAATTATAATGATATATTTCCTCTCCGTTTAACTGCTTTTTCTGACCGTAAACTTTGAAGCGTGTTTTTTTTTGTTTTAATTTTTATTATTTTTCTAAATTGGCGGGTGTGATTGCAAGAAAACTAAACGACCAATCAAAATGAACCAAAGCTTGTTGTCTTCAGTTTTAAATTCTCTTCCATATAAACTAAAAAGATTCATGAAAAAAAAGTTGAAATGATTTTTTTCTTGCAAAAAGCACTTTTTTTTCAAACCTGACATTTTTTTTAATTTTAACATTTTTTGGGTTTTTCTTAGTTCATATAGAAGAAAAATATATAAAAATTAAAACTTACTTTGGTTTTTTTGTCTCAGACAAAAATTACGAGCTTCATCTTTCCCGGCGATAGGAGACTGCGATTGCAAGGCGTTGTACAAAATTTCATATAAATTGGTTACGTTTGAATATTTTTGTCTTAATAATTTTTTTTAACGTTCAAATATGCAATAAAATAATCTGAAAAGTTTGCTTCACTAGCTTATTTTTTTCTATCCTAAAAAAATTCCCCAAAAAACGCTTATTTTGGCCTCATAAAGCAGGATACTCCCTTAACTAGTGTCAATACATCACTACATTAAAATGTAATTTGATTTCCTTCTGTACACGCAAATTAATTAGTTTCTTATTAAAAGAAAACACGTGCTTTTATTTGTATTAGATTTATTTTCAAATAAATAATATGTCATTGTTGTAAAAATATTATTAATTTTTATCAAACATTTTTTCAATTTAATTTTTACAGGAAAAAAATATAATTTAAGATATTAAATATAAATAAAATATAATTATAAGTATTAAATCAAAAACAAATTTGAAAAGGGTTTAATGAATTAATGTGTTATATGTAATTATTGTGCTAACAGCCCGGGGAAAATAGACCTATGATAATCGACGCAGATTAAAGTTTCGAAAAAAATTATTTAATATTATCTACTTCTACTTAAAAATAATAATAATAAATAAAAATGATTCATTACTGTCGTGCCAAACTCGAACAGTAGATTGAGAAAAATATTTTATAGTGGAGTCATATAACCGGAATTTTGTATTGAATAAAACAATCTCTCCTTACAGCGATTTTATGATTTTAAAATGTTCTAGAGATCAATAGGAGTTCATAACTGATTTTGTGGATTTGTCCGTTTTCCGCGCGGTACTTTTTTCAGGGCTTTTCCAGAAAATCATCATTTTTTCCATTTTTTTGTTTGTTTTTTTGCTTATATCTCGGCTTTTACTTAATGTATTTTGACAAAAAAAATATGTGGTTACGCGTAAGGAACCCCTTTATCGATCTGTGAGGTGCGGAATACTCTGACTTAAATTATAACCTCAAAAAAAACTATATACTGTGGTTATCACAGATTTTTCATTTTTTTTCAATAACTTTGCAAAAAATAAAAATATCTTGACGAAAATTGGAAACAATATTCTTATTATGATTCCAAATAAACCATCAAGTTTCATTAAAAAATATTTTCAATTATCGCAAAAATTTAGATTTAGAAAAATAAATTGATTTTTGGGCAAACCATCGTGGAGAAAATAATTTTATCTCAAATTGTAGGGTTTCTTATGCCCTTTTCAATGATGTATATATAATTGTTTCTACATATTGAAACAAAAAAGTTATTTAGGTTTCTCCGAACTGATTTTTTCATTTTCGGATTTTTATTATTGTTCAGAACAAATTATAAAATTTAAAATCTAGTTAAATGTCGAATGTTTGAAACAAATTTAACATATTTTTATTGTAATAATTAGTTGGTTTACCAAAAAATTCTGAAATTTTCAAATTAAGTTAGAAATTTCTAATGAACATGTGTCTGGATATTTTTCGCAAGGGAACTACAGCCCTCCAAAGATTTTGCTCAAAATGAATTTTTGTTTAATATCTAGAGAACCCTTTGTGATAAAATTATGAAATTTGGTATTGGGTTTAGTAATAATAAGTGTTATCGAATTTCCTATTAACTAATTATAATTTAGATCAAGGCTGTATGGGGCTAGTGGGTCCATCGATTTTTACAAGTATTTTTTGTTTTTTAATTTTTTAATAGAATCGGGCACTTATAAAGGTTATATGACACAAAATACGCAAAAATATACTTTGCTTATTTATCATAGGATAAACCGAGAAATATCGATGGAAGAGAAAGCATACCGAATTTAACTTAATACGGATGTTTCAAATTACAAATAATAAATTTATAATTTTGTTCCAGGATAAAAAATAAGACAAAAAGTCAACATATATGTATAGAGTATACATTAGGGTGTGCCAAAAAAAGGCGATATTTTTTTATCGCTCTCAGCACAAAATATCTCAGGAAATGCCCAAACAAAGTCCTGTTAAAAGCGGAGCTCAAAATTCCAATTTTAAGAGGTCCTCCACGGAAGTTGAAGTTTTCCCATCTAAATAACATGGGAAACGGGTTTTTTTAACAGTTTTTTGTCCTGCAAGCTGTGAAAAAATTATTTTTGAAAAAAAATGAATGAATGGATCTTTTTGAGTATTAAATTTAGTACAAAAAGTCCCGTTGAGTCAAATTTCTATATTCAATATTTGATTTTTGACAGAGCTTTGAAGTTCAAATTTTCGCATTTTTTCGCGTTTTTTGCATTTTTCAGCTAAACTATCCGAGTAAGGGCAAAATGTTAGCTAGCAAAATTGTAGTACGATTGACATTCTATAAAAAAGTCTCCATCGACTTTTTTGTATTATGAATAACAACAAAGTTATAGACCCATAAACATTTATTTTTTTTAAATTTTCGCTTTTATGAACTAAAATATCGATAATTGAACAAAGAATTTTATGCAAATTTGTTAGTACATCAAATTTGGAACAAAATTGGATAAGATTTTTTGTATTATCAGTAGTTAAAAGTTACAGACTTATTTAATCATATTTTTATGATTTTTCCACAAAATTATGAAATATATTAACAATAAACATGACATATTATTAAAATATAAAAAGCACAATGTCGTAGCCTTTATCCCTTTTAGGCTGGTTCCAATAATTTATATAACTTTGTTGTTATTCATAATACAAAAAAGTCGATGGAGACTTTTTTATAGAATGTCAATCGGATAGTTTAGCTGAAAAATGCCAAAAACGCGAAAAAATGCGAAAATTTGAACTTCAAAGCTCTGTCAAAAATCAAATATTGAATATAGAAATTTGACTCAACGGGACTTTTTGTACTAAATTTAATACTCAAAAAGATCCATTCATTCATTTTTTTCAAAAATAATTTTTTCACAGTTTGCAGGACAAAAAACTGTTAAAAAAACCCGTTTCCCATGTTATTTAGATGGGAAAACTTCAACTTCCGTGGAGGACCTCTTAAAATTGGAATTTTAAGCTCCGCTTTTAACAGGAGCTTTGTTTGGGCATTTCCTGAGATATTTTGTGCTGAGAGCGATAAAAAAAAATATCGCCTTTTTTTGGCACACCTTAGTATACATACCTCAAAAAATGCTTCCTTATTAACAAATCGTCATTTTTAGTTTCGTTTTTTAAGTCATGTTAGTAAAGTACGTGTAATAGTAATAGAACTGGCTATAGATCTTATTGTTAGAGAATTCATATTAGAAGATTTATTTACATGAACTTTTTTTTATCTTTAATCATTCAAATTACTCATGTTAAATTCTGCATGCTTTCTTTTCCATCGATATTTCTCGAAAATGGTTTATCCTATGACGAATAAACAAAGTATATTTTTGTGTATTTTGTGTCGTATGTATAATCTTATATAAGTGTCCAACTCAGTAAAAAACTAAAGAACAAATAAATACTAGTTAAAAATCGTAGAGCCAGGCCCGGATTTACCATGCAGGCAATGTAGGCACGTGCCTATAGCGGCAAAATTGTAGGGGCGGAAAATTTTAGCGTAAAAAAAAAGATTGATACAATTTTTTTATTTGAAGACCTAAAAAAAAGATCTTCAGATTTTTATTGGTAAATTTTTTACTTGAGGACCTAAAAAAAGGTCGTTAACATAAAAAAAAAACTAATTTATTTTTATTCAATCAAAAAGGGCGGCACTTTCGCAACTGCCTACGGGTGGCAAATTTCTAAATCCGGCCCTGCGTAGAGCCCACTTATTATTATTAAACCGAATACCAAATTTAATAGTTTTATCATTAAGGATTCTCTAGATATTAAATAAAAACTCATTTTGAGTAAAATTTTTGGAGGACTGTAGCTCTCACACAAAAATTTTTCGGACATATGTTTTAGTTTAAAATATTTTTCTCTATCTAGGTACTGTTTATATTTGACACGGCAATGCTGAATCAGCCTGTATACATAATTTCAAATATTGTCACTAACATTTTTTGTTGCAAAAATCTGTGATATATTTGTAAATTCTGCAACCATGCGGCCACTAGGGGCATTTGAGGTATTTTATCATAAAATAACTGCAAAAAACACTAAAATGCCCACTCTTACCATCTCTTCAAAGTCGCTGAGATCTAGTGCCTTGTTTGCCCGTACAAATACGTCCCTAGCGAAAATGTAAATGTTGAAGACGCATTTGTAAAAATTTGCTAGCTTGCAAGCACTCTCAGTTGGGGTATCAAACTTATATGACAGTTTTTTTTGTAGGTTTCTTGACAGTTTCATGCATAGTAACAGTAAGTAAAAACAAAGGAATGTAAAGTATATTTACTAAAGTGTATTTACTAATCTTGAATAAAAACGGTAAAAACTAACTTACTGTGCATGCAAACATCTGTTAAAATTTCAAAGTAAACTGTCATATAAGTTTAACACCTCATTTGAGAGTGCTAGCAAGCTTGCAAATTAGCTAAATCCTTTATATCGGACATTAAACTATTCTCCTAATGACGTTGAATTTAAAAAAAATATAATTGTCTTGTTATTGCACACCCAAGCAGGCCCTGCTTGGAAGTGTGTTCTATTATCGTGCTAAATTTTTTTTTCGTATATAAATTGATAAAATGAGCATTATATCTTAAATTTCTTCTGTATCCCACTTACATTTTTACATTTTCTGATAGAAAACATTACAGTCCCCATTTATACTTAGTTTAATATCGATTGGTTTTAATTTTCTGTTATAAAAATATAAATAAAGTTCAATTTGTTGATTTAACCCCCTTTTTTGATAAAAACGCCGAACTGCAGGTTACAATTCTAAATAAATTTGCACAAATCCTTTTGAATTCACTTCATCTATTATCAGAATAGAACCCTATTAAAACTCAACAAAATTGAATAACTAAAAGTAACGAAATTTACAGTTTATTTAAACAAAAATTCATATTTTGACAAGAATTATTTTTACAAATAGAGTATAGCTAGGAGAAGTTCAAGAAACATACGTTAGGCGCTAGTGTCGCTATTTCATCATGTGTCATTGCAAATTACATGTATTATAATTATTATATTGTGTTAATTAATATATAAATACATGTACATCGATACGTGCTGTATTTTAATTATTTTATTCAAAGCCAATCAATCTTTTTAATCAAGATAAAATCTGGTAAGTTTGCATTTTTAAAACAAAAATATATAATATATAACCTAACTTGACTTTTTTTAGATAATGTATGTTTCATTTTAAATGCTAGATATCAGGTGAACACAGCTGTTATCGCTGCAATATGTGGATGTATTTATCTTTTTAATTATTATTATTAATTAATTAATTTACTTTATACATTTTACAAAAAAAATATTTTATATAAAAATTGTAAATTAAAATGATTGTTGTTTTATCACAATACATCCTAAATTTAAATAAAAAAGGTAATAATCAATTGATATCAAGATTCATTGTTGATTTTCTAAAAAATCTTAATGAGTGATAAACTTCATTTTATATATTTATATAATATTAATTACCTCCAATATTTTTTTTAAATATCCTTTTAAGTTTCACCAATTATATTGTATCGTATTTATTTGATATTATAAATTAATACATTTTTTTATGTTTAAGGGGTGTGCATTTTATGGCCTAGCCATAGTATTTTCGAAGTGTTATCGAAATCATAATACTGATTGTAACCTAATAATGCTAAGCTAAATGTATCTAATTGGGCTTGAGAAAGGTAAATAAAATAACAACACAGTAAAATTACATGAAATAACATTTAATAATACTCATCAGAAAATGAAACTACATTTTTTTAACTGTAAAAAACTTAATTATAATAATTATATAAAACACAGTACGTTCCAAGCGTACGAATATCTAAATAATGAGGCACATTTGTTAAAAAATACTTTACACTATGTCGAAATTTTTTAATACAATTAAAATATTGCAAAAGAAATATACCTACATATATGTTTATGATCATTAAAAATAATTAAAGATATGTTTTTTAAATCTATCTTTATTACATGTTCTCTTTTTTAAGTGTATTTTGTCAGAAATATTAAAATAAAACTTATAATGTGTTTTATCAATACAAAATTGAACTATTTATTACAATAATTCTATATCAAATATAATTTAGGTGTTTTCAATTTGTTTCAACGAAAAATATTCAATTGTTTTTCTTTTATAATTAAGGTAACAAAATGTTCAATACTATATTGATTTTAATATCATATCATACTTAATAAAATTACTTAAACTACTTGTAAGTACTTAATATATTTAACATAGCCAGAACGGTTTTATTTTTTTCAACAATTACATTTTTACAATTACAACTATTTAATACTGATTGTAATTGATCTTTTCAAAATAATTTACATTCTTAAAAAATAAATTCAACATAATACAGATTTTATTATAAAATAAATAGTTGTAAATAATTTTTTTATATAGTATAGTGTTTTGTATCATCTTTTTTAATTGAATATTGCTTCTCTTAATCTGAATCACAAAATTAGTGAAATAACCTCTCGCTAGTGAAGCGTGTTTCCAAATTATATATAATCTAATGTAATGTTTAGTTTAAATAATTTATAACTATTCAAAATGTTGTAAAGATATCGTATGATAATGTAAAAATTTATTTGAATAGGTTTGTAAAGTTGATAGGTATTATTGAATCAAATATTGTAATCACTGATTCAATTTTAGAGATAAGGTCTTAACTTTTAAATAAATTTTAAATTAATCAGTATGAAAATTTAACTTTTCGAAATTTTATCATATTTGCACTTTTTCCTTGCCTTTCGTAACATCTTCATAAGGTGGGTGGACCATGAAAGGCCATGCTCCTTGTAAGGCCAATTATTTAAAAATCGTAGTTATTGTCATACGATGACAAATTCCTTCTACTCACACTAACATCCATCGAACTCAAAAACACACACGCGATGGCAAGTCACTCAGGTTGTTATTTTGTCTGTGCCGTCCCATCCTTTATTGACTTCGGTCGTCGAGGTTAAAATTATAATACGCGCTCACAGCAAAACGTAACTTTTTAAGTAAATAAACTATTATTTTTTTAATGAAAAACCTTTTTATGTAGTTAGATATTAAGTAGATATTTTGACTGTCACAATGTTAGTTTTAAGTTAAAACTTTATATTGTGCCTTGTAAGGAGCCGTGTTCCTTGCAAGGCCATTTGGAAGAGTTTAATAAAACTTAGAATTAATAAATGATCATTAACTCTGTAATAAAAAAATGTTTTATAAGTTACATAATAAAACAAAGTGTTACTTAATATTTTGTTTGTTTCATTTATCCAGTAAATAAAGGAATAATAACTGTTTATTCCTTAAGGTGACCTTCCATGGTCCACCCACCATATATAGCTTTCATGCTTCGAAATAAATAAAATTTTCATGACGACCAATTAAAAAGAGATACAAAAACATTATATTACTGTTGACAAACACCTAAAGACAACATAATGGTATTATTTTCTTCGCATATACAATATTTACAATGGTTCTTTCTTCGTTCTTTCTCGTTGGGTCGGTAACTGCATGCCAGTCTTGGTTTAGTACTTGTATCCACCGTTATCAGCTGGTGGCGCATTGAATGTTGGGTTTACTTGACTTCCGGCACCCGTCGGTTGTGGAGGGAACTTGGGTTCTCCTTGGTAAGTCACCTGCAAAATTAATTGTTGTTATTTGAAATTGAAAGTAATATTTGAAAATTAATTTTCTTTTGGGGCAGTTTAACTTTTACTAATAACTTTACTACATTAAAAAGTTATTTTGTATTTTATTTTTTATTAAGTCAGAATGTATTTTATTGCTTTTCTTTCAGTAAATTAAATAGGTACATTTTTTAATAATAAGTTATCTCATTTTTTTCTCGATTTGCTCGCGCTCCCCATTCAGTTTTATCACGCCCCTCTAGGAGGGCGCCCCCCATAGGTTGAGAATCGCTGCTTTCACTACTCTAAAAATAACTTTTACTTAAACATTGAAATTTTACCAAAAACATTAATATAAGGTGTTTTAAGTAGGTACTTTTATAAATGTATCTAATTGTAAGTATGTAAGCATATTTTTGTGAAAATTAAGTTTTGGTGCAATCCTTTTTATTAAAATGTTCAAATAATGCACCCATAACATAAAAGATGAAAATATTTATTGAAAAGGGGTAATATTCAAATTTGCTGATTTTTTCTGCCCCCTCCCCTCTCCATAAAATTTTTATATGATTATAAAGTAAACATTCAAAAATTCATTTTACTTTCAGATCAAGACAAATATTTTTTATTCCGTGTCTGTTTGTGTGTCTGTCTGTCCTCTGATTTTTGTAAGCTTTGTTTGTAAACTATGCAAACTAAATGTACAATAAATTAATAGGTACACTTTAAAATTTACATAAGATAAATTATTTTAGGGCTATCGATCAAATTCTATTAGATGAGTATTTCGATCAAAACAACATCAAGACTGAAGATATAAGCTTATTTAATCTAATCAATGGTTTTACCTCTGCGTTGAATCCATTCTTCCAGTCGGCTGTATATCTGACAATCTGCAGACGTCCGTCGGGCAGAAGGATACGGTATTCACCTCTGGTCACGTCGCCGTCACTCACTGCGTTGTGAGCGTAGTCATTTCCGTAGTAGTCGTCTTTGACGGCATATGTGAAGTCGAAAGGCATACCTGGCTCGTGATGATGATGGTGTTCATCGTGGTGATGCTGTGTTAATGAAAGTGTGGTTAGATTTTGCTAACAAAAATGACTTTTAACCGTGAGAGCAATCGAGAGTTTTTTTGTTGTTAAATATATATCATATTAGGTAGTTTTTACCTTTGTGAGATTACGAATTATTGCAAAATAAATATTTAAGTAAGACTGTTACTGGCCCGCGAATAAAAATTTAAACTATTTGTCCACCCCTACTTCTAGTGCAAGAAGTTTATACTTATAGTACAGTAAACAGATTTTTAAAACATACAAAAATTTATTCATCAACGAAAATTGGCAAATATACCGGGTGTCCCAGATACTTTTCCAGCATAGAGATGTTCGAAAATAAGTCGATGTACTAAATGCCAGTGATATTTTATTACGACAACAATCAAAATAACAAATGACTATTTGAAAACATAAATAAAATATATAAAAATAAAAATAAAAAAATACATTATAATTTTTTTTCGACAATTAGTATGGAAAGTGACATATCGTTGTAAAGTAGAGTAAAAAAACACGTTGAAGTATGCTATGGTCAGCTTAGTGGCCCATAAGAAAAACTAAAATTATGGCTTATAACTCGGAAACTAAAAGTGATATAAAAAATCTAAATAAACCAATCGATTCTACACAAAAAATGCTTTAAGAAACCTCCACAAAAAGTACCTATCTACTTTGACAAAATAGTTATAGCCATTTAAAGAAATTCTGCATTTTCAATTTTTTGGGTATACCGCCTAAACCACATAGAATTATGAATCTTTTTTGTGTAATAATACTCACCCCTTTCTTACAAATAATTCATCTCATTTAACCAAACCTGTATCTCTTATAGATACTGAGATCCCCATGCTGGAAAAGTTATCTGGGACACCCGGTATATGTACAAGTACAAACAGTTGAAATCGGTTATAATGACATCTAGGGAAACAGTCATATTAGGTCGTAAAAATCGATAAAAAGGCAAATATAGATATATGATTGAACTTTTATTTTGAGTCGTTAAAACCGATATCTTTTATATTAACCGATATCGTTACTACCGGTTTCGACTGTACATATTATATAGTTTTAAGTTTTACATTTTAAGAAACCGATGAGCGTAGTCTTTCAAGAGGTGCAGGGGGTAAACAACTGTTTTTAACACGCTTTTATTTGCTTGACTGTAACTCTTTTTTCCGTAGATCTTAATGCAATACATGTATATTGAAAGAATAAAAGGTCTACGGTTATTTTACAAAAAAATGTCAGCGTTTAAAGCCCTGTGACGGTCGTGACGCCAACTATTGCAAGTCTTGCAACCTCTATTCAAAATCTCAAAATATTAGTGAAAATATTGAAGTTACTTTATAATAATCATACTTTAATATGTTACGAATAAATTATTTTTTAGTACCACACGAGCATCAGGTAAATACGTAATGTATTTAACTGGTTATTACTCAACAAACATTGTGACGGTCGTGACAGAAAATTGTGACGGTCGTGACACGTTGAATAAAAGGATACAATAAGAGTACTTTTTGTGTGTTTATTTGCTTTTTGATATTATTAACTAATATTTATAACAATTATTTATCAAATACATCAATAAACTCATTAAATTTATAATAAATGCGGTCACCCTTAGTAATTATTGTTGGTGAGGGTAATTTTTTGTTAATTTGGTCAAACGTCACGTTTGATTGTAATTGTCAAAGACTTTTAATAGTTTGCCACGATCATCACTTATTCTTAAGTAAGTTATTGTGATTTCACCTTATTTGTTGTCTTTTTGGAAATTTTTTGAAAATTTTTGGAAATATTTTGAAAATTAACCAAAATTTTTCTAATTTTCTTTTGGTTTATGAAAATTGATGTTAAAAAGCTTGTTAATTTTATATTTTAGTATTCATTTTCGTAAAATATTTTTTTGACTATCTGGTATCGATTACCGCGGACTGACCCATAAGCAAATCTTACAACTTACTTTTCACCCAGTTCTAATTATCGTGTCGATTTGAAACTTTGCAAACTTATGCAATTCTGGTAACAATACAGTATTATGGTATCTTCGAGCTTGTATGATGATTATAGTGATTCCTCATGGCCATAGGTGGGCATTAACTCGTTAATCCGTTAATCAGTAATTAACGAAGTTAACAAAATGGTTAACGGATTAACTTTTAAGTTAACTCAAAAAAATGTTAACGCTTTTGTTAACTTCCGTTAAATTCAACTTCCGTTAACTTTAGTCCGTTACATTGGTTGTTTGATGAAAAGTGCATAACAAAGTTGTCGAAATAGCTAAAAAAAAGTCTACAAACATTTTGGACGGTTAACTTTTTAACGGATTAACTTTAACTTTCGTTAAATTTTCGAATTTTCGGTTAACTTTAACTTCCGTTACATTTTCGGAATTTTAACGCTTTAACGGTTAACGAAGTTAACTTTTTTATAAACGGATGAACGATTAACGAAGTTAACTTTTCGATTAACTGTGCCCACCTATGCTCATGGCTAACAATAAGCCAAATATGTTTTTTTATTTTTTTTAAACTAGAATATATATTAATAACTTCAAAACGGCTTTTATTAAAAAATATTTCAAATATTTTTTGTAGCTCATTTTTAGTCCTTTATTATATTATTTTGTTCCAAAACAATAAACATGGATCGAAATAAGACCGTTACAAGCCGATATGTTTACGAAAAGCATGACCTATCACTGGTTGTCATGGTCATGGCTCTAGCGCCTGTTTTAATAAGCTAATAATGAAAAATAAACATTTTTTTGTGAAATAAAAAAATCTATTGAGGAATCCATAGAATATGATATTATGTGCTTCACGAATTTCTTTGGACATTGTTAAATCGATCTACACCTTCTGGCTTAAAATAATACTTACATCGTGGCTGACAGTTTGTCCTGTTTGTCCAGTTTGGGCGCCATCATAAGGAGGGAACTTAGGCGCCTGTGTCACTGGTGGCCTGTATGGTGGACGAGTAGGCGCTGAGGTTGGTGGAGGTCTGTATGGTGGAGATGTTGGTGGGGGTCCGTAAGAAGGACGTGGTGGTGATTGTGTCTGAGGTGGTCTGTATGGTGGAGAGGTTGGTGGAGGTCCGTACGTTGGACGTGGTTGTGGAGGTGGAGTCTGTGAAGGTCTGTATGGAGGAGATGTTGGAGGTCTGTATGGAGGAGATGTTGGAGGTCTGTATGGAGGAGATGTTGGAGGTCTGTATGGTGGAGATGTAGGAGGTCTGTATGGGGGAGATGTTGGAGGAATGTATCCTGGTTGTTTAGGAGGTACGAATGGGCGTGATGTCGTTGGATATGGTGTCTGTAATGTAAAATAAATGAAGATTATTATTTTTCAACCGACCGATCATAAAAGGATGAGCTCCTCAATTCGACTATACAGGATGGGGCATTTATCTTGAGACAAATTAATATCTCGGTTGGACTCGATTATTTCGGAAAAAATTTCAAACAAAATTGTAGGGCTAATTGAATGGTCTATATTACGTTATGTTTTAACCGGAATTTACTATTTTTAAATGGAAATGCCCATTTTTTTCCACGGATTTCGATTGAAAAATGATAAATAAATACTTTTTGTTCTTAACATTTTTTCGATTTAACCCATATTTTAGTCATAAACAGCATCTCATTTAACGTAGGATTCTAATTATTTAGATTAAAAATCATCACCCCACAAAAAAGTGGTCTGTACTTTACATGTGACATATGCTACCCAAAGTGTTTTGGCCTCTTGAACATGAACCCGGGGTCAGAATTGCTCCTACATCTTCAGCAAATCATAAAATTCTTCAGAAATTTGAAGAAATTTAATTTCATTTTATGGGTTAAATATGGGTTATATCGAAAAAATTATAAGAACAAAAAGTCTTTTTTGTTTAATTTTTCAATCGAAATCCGTAGTAAAAAATGGATGTTTCCATTTAAAAAAAATTAATTTCGGTCAAAAAATACCACTTCCGGTCTAGAGCGGAAGTCGTAATATAGATCATTCAATGGCCCCTTTGGTCTCCTATAATTTTTGTCTGAAACTTTTTTTGAAATAATCGAGCCCAACCGAGATATTAATTTGTCTCAAGATAAATGCCCCACCCTGTATATATATTTGTTTATGTACACTGCCGTGCAAAAGTTTTTGGACACCTGTGATTTTGAATGTAAATTAGAGATGAAACGGATAGTTTCTTGGCCGGATACCGAATATCGAATATCCAATGAGCTGTAAGGCCGGATGGCCGGATATTCGGCGGCCGAATATCCGGCCTGTTTTGACGGTAAAATACACGATTCGTACCGTCAAAACTCCGGCAACCACTGCATTCTTAAATGAAATAGAGTATAGAAGTAAATTGTGTTGTGAAGTATTAATTAATAATCAAAATTAAAGAGTGGTTAAAACCCTTCTTCTTCTATCAATCTAATAAAATTTGTTATTTTATAAGTCAATTTCTTATTATTTGCCTCACAAATATTTTTTTCTTGCAGTTTTTAAATAAAAAATTGTAATTTTTAAATATCCGGTATCCGGCCGGATAATGAGTTACTATCCGGTATCAAGCCGAATAACAAAATAAGGCCGGATACCGAATAGTTACCGGATATCCGTTTCATCTCTAATACAGATTTCAGTCAATAAAAATTCCCAAAATAGCGAAAAGAATATGTTTACTCGCAGTCAAAATAGTTAAAAAAAAAAACAATTTCTCGTTAGCTTGAAAGACACTATGCAATAGTTTCAGCTTGAGTAAACCTGACCTTTCAGGCATATAATTAAAAAATTTTCCTTAACAGAAAATTTAAAATGCTGTATTTTAGAAATGCTAGGATTATTAAAAAAGTTATAATTAAGTACTCTTATCAACATTTAAGATTTTTTATCAACTATTTTTACAATTTTATATTTAAATATGCAAAAAAATGAGTGACCAAAAACTTTTGTACGGTAGTGTATGTTCGGGTATAACTTCGACAAATATGCACCAATTTGACGTTTTTTTGTTTATTGGAAATAGTTCCCGAGGTGGTCCCGTATAAATTTAATCAGAATTTGATTATGGACTTCAAGATACGCCACTTGATAAATATATAAAAAACGTTTTAAGAAAAAAAAGAAAACTGATTTCTAAAACTGTTAAATTTAATTATTGCATACTTTTTAGTATTTTAATTTTTTGTAAGACGTTTTTTAAGTTTTAGCTATAAAATATGTGTTTTTTAAATTATTATAATTATTTGAAGGTACACTATACATGTCCGTCCGTCCGTCCGTCTGTCCGTCTTCAAAAATTTTGAGATAATAAGATGAAATTTAGTATATGGTCGTAGATTGATGACCCAAAAACAGAAATAATAAGATTTTTGAAAATAAAAAATTTTTAGACCCCCCTTTCATAAAATGAAAAGTGTTTTCAAAAAAAAAATTTTACCTACACCATTGAGTGTGGTGTCGTTAGAAAGGTCTCCTAAAATGCAACAAAAAATGTATCAGAACTTTTTGATTTTAACCCTTTAATCATGATATATTTGCTCTCCAAAGTCGTTAAAAAAACGTCCCCCCCACTCTATTTTCTAAACTATCAATTTAAAAAATCTGAAAAAATTCCAGAATGTAACTTTTCATTAGTACTTTCACTGAAAATTATAACGAACATTGTCAAACATATTTTGGACCCCCTTTTATAGACTGAAAAGTGAACTCTCATTTTTTCCCCACTTACCCCATTGAGTGGGGTGTCATTTAATAGGTCTCCTAAAATGCAATAAAAAATGTCAGAAACTTTTTGATTTCAACCCTTCAGTCACGAAATATTTGCTTTTTAATGTCGCTGTCAGAGCGTCCCCCCCCTCTATTTTCTAAACTATCGATTCAAAAAATCTGAAAAAAATTCAGAATGTAGCTTTTAATTAGTACTTTCACTGAAAATTATAACGAACATTGTCAAAAATATTTTGGGCCCCCCTATCATAGATTGAAAAGTGAAGTCACATTTTTTTCATTTACCCCATTGAGTGGGGTGTCATTTGATAGGTCTCGTAAAATGAAATAATAAAAGCCAAATGACTTTTTGATTTTAACCCTTCGGTCACGAAAATTTTGTAAAAAAACTATTTTTTTATAAATCGTAGTGAGAATGACTACGGAACCCTATCATGTGCGTGCCCAACAAGCACTTGCCCGTTTTATTTAATTTATTATATTTATTTGAAGGTACACTAAGCAGGCTATGTTTAATAATCTAGAGTACAAACATGAATTAAAGTAATTAAACTATTAATTAATTAATTAAAACTTTAAATTAAGTAATTAAGTATTGTACAAAAATAGTTTTACTTCTTAAAATGAATTGCTAATATTAAATTTTCGAGAACTTTTGATCTTGTACGAGTATGCATTTTAATAACTGTATCTTCAAATATTAACTACATAGTTATTAATTTCTACAAAATTATTTATTATTTTTTAATAAGCACATATTATATTTATGTATAATGTTTATACAATATTAAAATACAATAAATAACATACATTCATTCTTTTTAATTGACTATATTGTTAATTGTGTAATATATTATAAAATGTTAATTAAGAGATACAAAATACACAAAAAAAATATTTTAACATCTTCAATGTCACTTGTGCAATGTTTATACAAAATTTGATATATTAATTATTTAAAGTCAGAGCTAACTAAAAAAATAGTATGGGTAAAGTTAAATTAATTGAAACAAGCATCTATTAATATTAACTTACTTTATGTAAGTGTTATCTTGTACGTAGTCAGTAGCGGCTCGTATATAAAATTTTCAATACATTTAATTATAGTGATATTTTTGGTTAAATTTTGATTATAACATTTTTATTCAAAAGGTCGATCGCGATCTACCAGTCGATCACGTGATCTTAAGTTAGAATTTTGAATTTTTAAATAAAAAAAAACATTTCTTAAGTTATATCAGTAGCTGCTCGTGAAAATTATTGTAAAACAAAATAAAATTTTACTGAAAAATATTTACCTGTTGTGGTTTCGGCCCACTTGGGAATGGGATCTGTGGTTTAGGATATTTATAGCCGTCAGAGGGTGGTAGATACTGGTTCGAACCAACGTCACAGTAACATACTGATATTAGAGCTGCCAACGTGAGAAACTGTAACAAAAAGTATACTTATTTATTTATCAAATAGATACATAAAGACGTATTTATAAGTATAGTCGAAACCGGTTATAACGACATCGGTTAATCTATATTTATAAAAGAGTTTGTCCTTAACCACTCACTCACTCATTCACTCACTCACTCACCATATATCAATGTACAGCCCAAATCCCTGGACCTAGAAACGTGAAATTTCGTACGTGCCTTCCTTTTATGATGTAAGCACCCACTAAGAAAGGATTTTTCGAAATTCAACCCCTACGGGGTTAAAACAGGGTGTCAAAGTTTATATAAAAAAATATTTTTTTTGTTCGCATTTAATTGAAACTTATCGAACTCTACAATATAAATAATGAAACAATTATTTCAGCACTTCCCAAAATTTAACCTTTAAGGTGTTAGGGGGGGTGGAAAAATTTGTAAAATATATATATTTTTTTTGTATACACCGAATGAAACATGGCACAAGTAGGTACTATACAAGACAAATATTACAGTTACGAAAATTCAACCCCTATGGGAATGGGGGGGGGGGATAAAATTTTGATATATTTATCTTCATAATTGTTGATGATATTAAAGTAAATTCGGACAAATTAATATTCAATTAAAAATTAAAGATCGATATTCAAGCTCAAATAGCATAACATGGGACGGGGACGAGGATGGATTTAAATTCGGGCAAAATTGTCATCTATTAAAATAAAAAAAAATCGACATTCAACCCCTGATGGCGGAAGTAGACAGGGTCTGTGTTTTTTATATGTTTATCTGTATATAGCTGCTTACGTTATAATGGTAGAATCGGGCAAAATAATCTGCAATAAAAAAATTCGATATTCAATCTCTAATAGCGATCGATGGTAGATAGGGGGTTAGTTTTTACAATTTTTAACTAAAATCCGAGATATTTACAATTTTTTATAGGTAGAAAATAAAAATCAATATAAAAAATATGTCTTCCCCTATCACGTATGGAGGGTTCTAATTAGTTTCGAAGTTTACGCGAGCGAAGCCGCGGGATTCCGCGCTAGTACAACATATTGGTCTTAACGACTCAAAATAAAAGTCCGATTGAATCCCATATAATTGCCTTTTACCAAGTTTTAAGGTCGTCGACTTTTACGACCTAAAATGATTGGTCTCATCGTTATAACCGATTTTGTATTTTAAAACTATATCAACGAACTAAAAATTTATAAATGTAACTTACAATTAGATTTTTTACACGAATGCAACAAAATCGTAGAGCAATAAATAAAACACCGATATATAGTTTATATTATCGTCTTTATAATAGCAACCCTTCGTCCCTCAACCCTTAAATACAGCATCATAAAATGAGAAAATATTTATATTAATTTACATAATCTTTTTTAAGGTTTCGATATCCATACCTAAAAAACGAAACTCTTATAGGATCACATTATTGCATGTCTGTCTGTCCGTCCAGATCCTTTTTGTAAGGAATGGATAAGGAAATCAAGTTAAAATTAATATCAAATACTAAGGTCTACAGACAGCCTCATAGTCTTGTAAAAAAATAATGTAATAAAAAGTCTTTCAAGCATATTTTGATACTGTCAGACTCATTGATCATCAACACCTATACACGGAGAAAACTGGAACTCAGATTTTAGGATAAATTACAATTCCTAAATATAAATTATAATATTTAATTAACAATTACAGTTCGTCTGTAAATTATTGCAATAAAGATAGTAAAGTTTATAGAATATGAATTTTCACAGTTCAAAATTTTAATAATTACTTGAAGGCTAAGTAATTTTTCTTATCCCACAATAAAGTTATAATAACTATTCGTATGCAGCAGTAGATAAATTTTACTATACAGCAGATAGTAAAAAGTACAAATAAGAGTATAGTCAAAATATGTATTAAATATTGTGATATAGCAAGCCGCAGCACGGTTCATAAACTGTGCTAGAAATTTTACTAACCGTTTAATAAATTCTTATTACTATCTAGTTAATAATATTAAACTTTGACTGCATTTGTACTCCTAAAATAATGCATGGTACTGCGTAGCAACAAAACAGTATTGTTTCGACTGGCGATGTATTCGTTTGTGTTTCGAAAAAAATACTTTTTTTATAAAATTTTTATATTTTATTATCAATATAGCGTGATTTAACGGTCATTAATGAAAGTGATTTCGAATATTAAATGTTGTAACAGTGTTATTGTATATTTATAATACTTCAAGCTTCAACGGTCATTTTTTCTTACAATAAGAATAAAGTGATTTTGACTAATATTACTATGAATCAAGTTGATATAAAGTTATTAAAGTCATGGGATTTATCACATTTAATTCCATAATTTGAAGGTAATCATTAAGCGTTCATGTAATTCGAATGAGAGAGACACGTCTAAGTGATTTCGCATGTTCTAGAAAGAGATGGACACACATACTTGCAAACAGTAAGTAATATGCTTATTATCTGTTGAAAATATATAATTTTTGCTTTATGTTGTATTACTTAATAATTAAAACATACAAATAATATAAGTCCTGTTTTATTATTTGCATCGTTTTATTAATAATTAAATACTTTTTTAGTAATTGAAACGCATAATATATAGTTTATTACAAATATATTTTTCTGTAATAGTAGAAATATATTAATAAGTGAAAAACCATATTATATGTACTTATTTAGTTTGGTGGAAAATTTTAATGCCACTTACTTCTGTCGTTTTTGCTATATCTACTAAACGAAAAGATATTAATAATATTTTTAATAAAGAGAATTTATATTTAAGAGAAAATATATTTCACTAAATTAAATTTTTGTTTTCATCTGACATAAGTGAAATTTTCATTATATTTAAATTTTCTATTTTTATTATTTGTTCATTAATTAGGTTTAATAGTCTTAATAAAATATATTTGTATAACCTACATATTGTATTCCATTTAACCTTTGTTTATTATTTATTTTAAAATATGTACATCACTTATAAATACATAAAGTTGCTCATAAATTATTGTATGTAATAATGTATGTATATCTGTATTTTTTAATTAATTGTAGATTTAGCTTGTATTTTAGTATATAGGTGACAAGAATGTATATTTGCAATATTTTCAATGTTTCAAACAGTATTAATCAATTTGGTTTCATTGACTATAAATTATTTATTGTTATCTACTTACAATAAATAAACAGTAGCCAATAATACTAAATTGTTTATTACTATATGAGGCATTAAAAATATTGCAAATATACATTCATGTCACATATATACTAAATTACAAGCTAAATCTACTATTAATTACTAAATTCAGATGTATATACATTATAATTATTATAAAAAAAAATAATCAAAATTAAATTCTAAAATTGAGAAAATCTAACATTAAATAATAATAAGTTTTACCAAGCAAATAAAAAATATTTATAAATCGAGTGTTAAAAGATATTATTATACAAAGTATAATCATTTTTACTAACTGAATAGTAGACATTCAAACACGGCTATCTTTAACGATTACTATACGTCGGTTAGTAATTTATCTTTTGTGCTTCGGATGTTTCGCTAGATTTCAAAAGTGTTTTCGAATTACTATATTTTTAGTAACTTTTTATCAAATGGTACGGCAAAGTTTGTATATATTTCATGCTTCATTTTTCTCCGTGTAGAGTACTTTCCGTTCAACAAAAATCTTGAAATTTGGCAGTAGAGTCCTATTTGCACTTGTTCGTCTTTTTGTTTTAAATATGTATTGATAAACAAATACAAAATATATAATTTTAAATAACATCAGTATTTATTGTTTACATATTCTACTTTTTACTTAATGTAGACTATGTAACGGGTAAAGTAAGATATTAACCAATGATGAAACTCAGAAACAATTTTTGCTTCAAATTGTAAAGGATTATCGTAAACGATTTCCATCACACCAGAAACGGCACTTAATACAATCGAAAGAAAATATTTAACGTTGATTAGGTTTAGAAATAAATTTTCAAAATGTAAAAATTTGTAGTTATAAATATAATAAAAACTAAAATGTTAGAATTTTTTTCCTCGAATAAGTTCTGATAACTGCGTCATTTCTTGCCCGATTTGTTTGAATTTACACTTGTTGAAAAGGTAATTTAATGTACTTTTAGAAAATAATAAATAATAATGAATTCAATAAAGCATTAATGCATTTAACTTCATAAAAAGGAAAAGTTTAAGGCAGCTTTATACCAACAATCTCATACAATGGCTTTTCAATTAAATATATATATATATATATATACAGGCCCAGATAGAGGGGGGGCTAGGAGGGCCATATGGCCCGGGCCCCCTACGTTTCAGGGACCCCGGCGCCTTGAAAATTATTTGTGTTTATATTTTTTGATACTTATACTATTTTTAACAGAGGTTATTTAAAAAACATAAATATACTGCAAAAAAGATACACCTTGTGGTAAAAGTTTAAGTAGAAAGCAACATTTTCTTTAAAAACCCCTGATTTTTAATACTAAAATAATATCAGAAAATTATTAGAATTTTACCAGTACGAAATTTATTTGGAATGTCCTTATGCTCGGTGTGGGGGGGGGGGGGGTATGTTACTACGCTGACTGAGACATTAGCCCATATGTTTAAACACTTTTTAAAATGATTTCGTTGATAATTAAATTATTAACTCGTTTGCACTGTATAATTGTATATGCTCAAATATCAAGAGACGATCGCTGTACCACTTGGTATAATATTTAATAACTTCGTTATTTCTTAACGAAAGTTAAAGTTAATCCGTTAAAAAGTTAACCATCCAAAATTTTTGTAGACCTTTTTTTAGCTATTTCGACAACTTTTTTATGTACTTTCCATCAAACAACCAATGTAACGGACTAAAGTTAACAAAAGCGTTAACATTTTTTTGAGTTAACTTAAAAGTTAATCCGTTAACCATTTTGTTAACTTCGTTAATTAACGATTAACGAGTTAATGCCCACCTATGCTACTAAGCTAGTATCATTTTATTCTGTACAAAATGACGGTCCTTAAAAAAAATTCATCAGTTATCATAAATCAGTAATATCAACTTTAGTACTAAAGAATCATTTTCCCGTGTTATTTAAATGTGAAACGCCCCCCCCCCCCTTGCGGCACTTCTTAAAATTGAACTACAGGGTTATTTTCGTGGGGGAATTTATTTTGTGTCATAAACTACCTTATTTCGTAACGAGAGCGAAAAAAAAACAAAAAAAAACGATTTTTTGACACACCCTAATGTATATGGTTTACGTGGAATTTAGTTGAGGTGAAAAGGTAATAAACATACAGACAGACACACACACGTTTGCATTTATAATATTAGCATGGATTTAATATTTTTCATACACCACTGGGTATAACCAACCAAAAAGAAATAGAAAATAAACTTGTAGAAGTTGAAATATAAATTAATTATTTCATTGTTAATTAATGATAGTTATTTATGTTCATTTTCGAACAAACCAACCCAGTGTGGAGATAATTCACTAACGATCGACCTTCGAGTATCAAAAACTAGAAAATATTTCCTAGTGTTTTTGCGAGATTAGTAACGACTTTTGACTTTCCAGGTCAGTACAAGTGACCTTAACAGCCTGAGCTCATATAACAGAATTTTAATGTTATTCTACATACGTTTTGTGCTTTATATTATAGTTAATGAAATACTTAATTTGTACTTGTCTATTTTTATTTTTTTTATTCATACATGAAATATTGTGTATAATATATATTGTGGTATTCCTAAAAAAAATCAATTCGAGATTTTAACGAAATTACAAGGTCCTTGAATCGAATACGATCATTATATAAAAAATGTCTGTAAGTCTATCTGTTTCACGATAGATTAATTAGAATATTAGATCGTTATTCCCTGAAGCTATCTTTATTAATGCAATGTAATTTTATGTATAAGTTTACTATTTTACTATATTTATTATCATTAACACTAGAAAGACGGGAAAATCTACCTACCTACAAAGACGGCGACCGGTCAAATGACTACAAATTTACTAAATATCTTTTTTTATGAGTAATTAATAAATGTCAAGTAAAGAAATAAAAGTAGATGTAATGTTTGTTTAATTTTAATATTTATACACAATTTTTACATGTTACAAGAGCCGCAAGGCGGTTTTTTACAAGTATAAGTATCACATACTTTATTAGTTTTATTTTTACATTTTATATTTCGAATTTCCTGGGCTTTTTTCACAAATTACTCACAATAATATCGATACACAATTACAGGCTTATTTGACTGACAATTCATATACGTATTTATTGTTGTACCCTCTCATACAACAATTAAAAACATATTTATCAGATCATAACCGTCAAAAGACCGCCGCCGTCTTTATGTCGGTGTATCAACATTTCAAACAATAAAGAAAATAGATGTGAATTATTTTGATACATAGTTTCATTTAACTACTAGTATTAATAAAAGTCACAAAGTCTCATTACGGTAAGTCAAATAGTTTTTGAATTATTCAATATTGAAATTGAAATTACCGTCAAATGACTGCCCCCGTCTTTCTAGTGTTAAAAGTAATGAGATTTGATTAAAAAAAATATGTTTTCCAAAATTTTTATGAGTTATGCACTAATCTACTTAAATTAGTTTATTGTCCGGTATAATAAAGGGGCTTGCAAAATTTGCTAGCTTGCAAGCACTCACAAATGAGGTATGTATTTTATGATAGTATCTAAAGATTTGAAATGGAATTTAGAGCAGTGATACTTCAACGTATTGTAACACAGTTGGCGACTCTAACCGTACAAAATAATTTTCATAATATCACCACTGTTTTAAATACCGTTGGTGTTTACAAATAACGTGTACGCGAAACTTGTCAAAGCCTTCATGAAACTCCAAGATAACTATCATATAAGTTTGATACCTCATTTGAGAGCGCTTGCAAGCTGGCAAATTTACTAGCCCCTTTTTGATACCGGACATATGTCTTGCAAACGTTTAAAAAAATGAAAACCCTTATTTTTTATTACAAAATCGTATTTTTCATAAAGAAGGAATTTTCGTAAAATTTTATTTTACTTTTGAGTATTTACTCACGATTTTTTTCCTGGAAACTAACAACTTTAGAGAAAAAATACAAAACAATGTTTTTTTAATTGATCTAATAAAATTTGGATAATAATTTCATAAACGCATTTTTGCTATTAAATAATATGAAATAATTTTCCAAGTTTTATTAGATCAAAACAAACATTTTTTTGTAAATTTTTTCAATTTCAAGTAAAAAATTATTAAAAGCTGAAAAATCTTTTGATAATAATTAATAATAATAATCTTTTATGATAACTGAAGTCGTAAAAAAATATTCAACAAAAGTTGTATTTTATTTTACAGTAATACGATTCTGTTATAAAAATATTAAAAAAAATATATTACCCTTACTCTACAGGTCTCTACATGACCCCCAAACCTCCACCAAAATAATTTTGATAGCGCCATCTAATATTTCTCTTTAAGCCCTTCAACTTTTGTTTGAAATATTCAAAACAACTTACTTCAAAATCAAGAAAATCGATATTTTCATAAAAAAACACTTACAAGTTGTATCTACAATTTATTTCTTAACACAATAATATACTGATATGAACATTTCAGTTTTAATATACTAATACACTGGTAGAAAGGATTTCTCGAACCAAGTAAACCTTATTTTGTATATAACGAAAACAATATTTTCTTAAGATAAGCAATAATAATCTCTCAAACCAACTATAGTATTCTTGAACGAAGGAATAACATAGTTGGATTAAGAGTATGTTTCTTATATTAAGAAAATATTGTTTTCGTTATATACAAAACAAGGTTTTCTTGGTCCAATACGGTTTTTTTTCTGTGTATGCACTCATCTAGGATAGATAAGTATCTAAACAAAAATCTAATGGGTTACAGAATACAGTCGCTATACCTACAGTAAAAATGTATTAATTGTTTTATTTCTTTAGGCATTAGATGATTTGTGAACTAACAAACATTGCGAAAGTTAATTTCGTGTTAATTTCACATAATTAATACAAGTACATTAACATTTGATCTGAAAATTATGTTTCGTAATATTATATAAGTATGTAGTTGTTACTTAAGTACATCGATCAAATTAAGTACCTTTGAAATAATTGTTTTTAAAGTTTATTTCAAATTAATATCATTTTAATCATTACACCTTACATGTTTCCTATTTGGTGACATACTTGGGATAATTTACACAGTCTTCAAGTGTTTGTTATACAGGATGATTAACTAAGAATGCAAAAATTTTACAGTAGATCAATGTGTCCGGAAATTCGTCGTGAAGGAGCTACAACCTTCAAAATATTATTAGTTTCATTTAATATGCGGAGAACACATTGTAATATATTTCCGAAATTAGATGAATCGTTAAATATTAGTACAGGATGGCCAGTTTCTGGAAAACCGGGAAAAATCAGGGAATTTTGCTATACCTACAGGGAAATGTTAGGGAAAATTTAAAATAAAACATGCAAAATTTTCAAAAAAGTTCTATTTTTAACAAAAAATTATGTTTTATCGCGTGATTTATTTTTAGTACTTTAACCAATCAGAAATGTACCACACTTTAAACAAAGGTTCAATTGTTGATGTATACCTATTAATGGTTTTTAACAGTGATCAAGGAAATTTGTTCCAGAGAAATACTGGCCACCCTGTAAAGTGATGGATTTTAAATATTTTAAATAATTATTTAATCCAGGGGTGTATGGGGTATATAGAGAACATAAAAATACAAGACAAAAATTGAAGTAAAATAAAAATAATTATTGGTTGATACTGAAAATCGATAACACTTATTTATATTTGCTTTAAATCGGCCTATACTATAGTTTTATTTATTTTAGTTTCTCAATTTCTTAAGCGCTTTAAACCATTATTTAAAAATAAAACGGGCAAGTGCTTGTTGGGCACGCACATGATAGGGTTCCGTAGTCATTCTCACTACAATTTATAAAAAAAAAAGTTTTTTCAAAATTTTCGTGACCGAAGGGTTAAAATCAAAAAGTCATTTGGCTTTTATTATTGCATTTTAAGAGACCTATTAAATGACACCCCACTCAATGGGGTAAATGAAAAAAATGTTTCAATCTATGATAGGGGGGTCCAAAATATTTTTGACAATGTTCGTTATAATTTTCAGTGAAAGTACTAATTAAAAGCTACATTCTGAATTTTTTTCAGATTTTTTGAATCGATAGTTTAGAAAATAGAGGGGGGGACGCTCTGACAGCGACATTAAAAAGCAAATATTTCGGTCCAAAATATTTTTGACAATGTTCGTTATAATTTTCAGTAAAAGTACTAATTAAAAGCTACATTCTGGAATTTTTTCAGATTTTTTAAATTGATAGTTTAGAAAATAGAGGGGGGGGGGGCTTTTTTAACGACTTTGGAGAGCAAATACTTCGTGATTAAAGGGTTAAAATCAAAAAGTTCTAATACATTTTTTGTTGCATTTTAGGAGACCTTTCTAATGACACCCCACTCAATGGGGTAGGTGATTTTTTTTTTGAAAACACTTTTCATTTTATGGAAAGGGGGCCTACTTTTTTTTTTTGTACAAAAATCTTATCATTTCTGTTTTTGGGTCATTAATCTACGACTGTATACCAAATTTCATCTTTTTATCTAAAAATTTTTGAAGACGAACGGACGGACGAACATGTAGAAACTATAAGGGTTCCTAGTTTTCTACGGAACCCTAAAAACCCTAACATGAAATTCAAGTTGATTAGAGTTTATTTGATTAGGAAACTCTTTAGATTTTATGAACTCAAAAATAATAGCAATATTAACATTGAATAATAGAAAGACATCGACAGAACATACTGAATATAATATATAAAATCAATAAATTTCTTTTCATCTTTTATTGAAAAGAATTTTTCAATGATAAACCAATTTGTAATAAAGAATAATATCGGTCGTTAATATCAACATGTATAAGATCATTTGTCATCCAGTAGAAAGATCAATGATAGATTTATTAGCTTCATTCATTGCTGCCAACATACAAGCTACCTTGTATAAATCTATTTATAATATTATACATATTATATTCTATAAAATTTATTCAATTTTTTTATGCAGAGATATTAATTATTATTAATTCTTCATCGTTTAATCATTTGTATTAAGTTCGAGGTAATTAGGTTACTGTGTATACAGGGTGTTCCAGACCACCCGTCCACTATGTTCACAAACAATTATACAATTTTACAAAGTACATTTTCTACTTTTTAAATAAAAAATAAAATAAAAAAATTCCATTAATATTTAACGAAATTAGAGCACTTTTAGTAAAACCCTAAAATTTGAGAACAAGTCGTCATATTAAATTTAATAATTAAAAATAAAAATATGGCGACTTATATTTTTTAAACAATTGAAAGTATGAAAATTTTTGTTTTTTGATAGTTTCTTATTTTTTATGGTCTTTACAAAGATGTACTTTTTGATATACCATTTAATTTGATTTTGTTGAGAAACGAGCATGTACCCCTCAAACTACCCCCCAAGTGGCAATTTTAGGGGGTTGAAAATATTTTCCTGAAATTCTTTAGGGTCGATATACAGGATGACCCATTTTAAGTGCACACCTCTAATAACTTTTTATGGTGAATTGTTATCAAAAAACTTTTCAGATAAAAGTTACACGGTTTGGAGGGGGACATAGACGTGTGAGGATGAAATTTTTTTAGGTGAAAACTTTTTTTGAATAAATTAAACCTTTCCAAGATATCTAACAAAATAATTCGAGCTTTTGAACTTACAATATTTTTTTACTCAGAAACCATCAACTTTAGAGAAAAAGTACAAAATACAAAAAAATGTTTATTTTGATCTAATAAGACTTGAAGAATTATTTTTAAAATTTTAAACCTTTTTTAATTTATTTTATTTAAGCAAAAAAAAAAAATGTTAAGGTGTATTTTTAGTTTAAGTGAAAAAAAATTAGAATAATTCTTTAAGTTTTATTAGACCAAAATAAACATTTTTTGTAAATTATACTTTTTCCCTAAACCTGATGGTTTGTGAGTAAAAAAATATTTAAAGTTCAAAATCTCGAATTATTTTGTTAGATATCTTGGAAAGGTTTAAGTTTTTCAAAAAAAGTTTTCAATGAAAGATTTGTGTTTTTTCACGTAAAATAAAATAACTTGATAAAAACTATAGGTTCCTATTTAAAAAAATGATGTTGACCTTCATATCACCATTAAAACACCACTTAAAAATATTTCATCCTCACACGTCTATGTCCCCCTCCAAACCGTGTAACTTTTATCTGAAAAGTTTTTTGATAACATTTCACCATAAAAAGTTATTAGAGGTGTGCACTTAAAATGGGTCACCCTGTATATAGTAATTTTTTATCCTAAAACTCTATCTGCAATAGTTTGGGCGTAAAACATAGTGTACGGGTGGTCTGAAACAACCTGTATAATGCGACATAAAAGTATGCGTTCGATTTAAAAATTGTCTGTAATTTTGATTGTATTTGTAATTACTAAGATATTAACAGATAAAATAAATATGAATAACTTAAACAATAATTGATACATTACTTCCTTAATGTGAAGGTTTTATAGACGAGGAAGAACAAATTAATTATTGTGTCGTCGAAAACAATACAATCGATTTATTGTTTCTAATATATTTTCTATTATTTATTTTTACCGAAGCATTCGAAGAATGTATAACCAATACCAATGCAGGTTTTTTTCTTATATCAATAGTGTTTTGTTTTTATTCACACTGTGCAAAAAACCTGTTGAAATTTAATGCGAGTAATTATTCATATAGGAGATTTTAATTTGATAATTTGTTTAGGCATTTTCATCATAATATTAAGTTGTTGTATGACTCATTCAGGTGCCAAAACAAATATCTTTACTTATGAAAGAAAATACTTTATATTAAATGAGAGATATAAACTATGAAACATAGGGAAATCAATGCTATTTTAAATTCATGCAAATATTTTCTTTTTTTCAGTCCACCATAAATACTATAAATGTACATAAATGGGTATTTCTCTACTAACAGGGTCACATTCACGGGTAGTGTTCCAATGATATTTTTGCTTGATTGATGCAATTTAGTGCTTTAGCTGAAAATAAAATTTAGACAAATACAGTCCATCATGGGACTCAAAGCAATTTACAGTATTATACGACATAATACTGATAAAAAACGGCACAGGTTACTGTGCTCAAAATTTCACGACAGAAGTGTAACTCATTTTTATACATATAAACATCAATTTCACAAACGAAAAGTATTTGCATATGATAATTATTAATCTCTGAAAATATGATAGTGAATTTAATATTTCTAATTACGTGTTTATGAAATTAAGTACTTTGACAGTTATTCTGGGTTGGTGACCGAGTGTGTTTTACGATTTCAAAATAATATTAAATAAGTGACAGTATTTTTATTATATTTTCTATAATACGCACAAGTAGAATTTATTATTAATTTTCATCTTTCATAATAATTACAGCGAAATAAAAATAAAATTCAATAAAATTAGTGTGAGACACCAAGTTGCCCGATTAGTAGGGGAATACTCAAATATACTTTTTCTTGTAGATTGAAAGCTTGATCTCTTACTACCAGTTTGTAGTTTCGTTATTGAGTTATACACCAAAATAAGTTTTTTCAAGGGTTACACGTTACACGCCGAGACGAAATTGGCTTAAATTCGAACAATATGATATTAATTTTATTTTTTAAGTCTCGTCGAGAGTACTGTATTGTATTACCGTCATGTATAATTTACTATTATTTGATATTAATAATTACATTTTAGGGGTAAAGCTCCGCCCCTCTCGCTGGCATGTTATTTTGTACGAATTCAGCGGCTCAAAATTTATAAGAATCATCCTTCCTATTGCTTTTCCGGAAAATTTCCCATTCTGACCGTTTTCCCTGTTTTATTGGCTGTATTATAATTAAAATAAATTGTATAAGAATTTTTATATTTTAAAATGTATTTGTTCATTACAAAAAATAAATGGAAAAAAATTCACACAAAAACTAGACATTTCTCGGAGATGAATCGAGAATCACTTAATTTTCGTTTATTTCATTAGCAGTCCTAGTTTTTTTCAAATAATCTTCAACATTGTAGAAAATAGTAACAACTTCAATTGTTTTAAAAATAAATTTATTTCATTTACAACCTATTTTTTATAATCTGTTAATTATTTGATGCTTTGGGCTAACCTGATGTAAGAAATTTACACTGCAATAAATTTACCGTAATTTTATATGATTTTCTATGCACCATTGTTTTAAAAATATTGTATTAGTGTTATATATTTTTGCAATAAACAATAAGTATTGAATAACACTATTTACCAATGAATCGATAAAAAATAGAGTTAGTCTCGTTGGCAACTGAGTAAACCTATAACTATTAGTTTGCGTGTTGATACAACTTCTACAGAAGTTAGTTTATTGTCATCAGGTTACTAAAACCAGTTTCTCTATCATCAATAAAGCCAACGGTAGCCATATATCACACAAATAATCACAAAAAATATACACATATGTAAATTTGTTTTATAAATAACAATTCATGATGTGAAAATTGTATAAATAGAATGCTAGAATGTTCAAGCGCATTTTTGACAAAATTAGGTCTATAATACCCAAAAAAAATGTTTTCCATGTCTATTTTATTAATTGGAAGAAAAAAAATCGATATAAATAATGTCACCTTATAAATTTTACGATAAAGCCATTATAAATGTAAAAAAATAAATAAAAGAAAAGGTTTTTGAGATAACCTAACCCAGCGGTCGGCAAACTGCGGCTCGCGAGCCGTATGCAGCACTTCACACAGGCGTCTGTGGCTCTTCAGTAACATTAACTATTTATTCAATTCCAAATTCTTTTTTACTCATAAAAAAATCATAAAGTAGTAAGACTGCGAAACACTAAATTAAATTAAACTAATAAAACTAATTAAACTCATTATATCAGTACAAAGTTGGAATATTTTTTTTTATATACTCAGCTCTTTCATATATAAATAAGAAAATCGAGGTAGCAAGACCGCGGAACAAATTTTTTTGGCAATTTTAATATATAACTAAATTTTAAATAAAAATATTGGAGTTATCACGTTTTTTTTAAATTTCTTTAAAACCTATGACTCTCTGTTATCTTTGCAATTCTGTTTCCTTAACAACTTGGCTCGTTTAACTTAAAAGACTGCCGACCCCTGTACTAACCTAAAAGTTCCAAAAATGACGATATACACAATGTTCAAGAATTGATTATCGACTAGGTAATTTTTTTTCTTAAGTTTTCGTTCACAGTAAGAAATAGTACAATTTTTCCTCTTTAAAATAAATTTTTACTTTTAACTGTGATTTTTTTCACCAAAATATACTTATCTGAAGATATTGTTATATTTAATGTAAGTACATAGTAAAGTCCATTGAGTCACTTATGTCTACTCTATTAATAAAAGTAACATATATTCAAACTAGCATATTTCAGTGAAAAAAATTATATAGTTAAAAGTAAAAATTCATTTTAAAGACGAAAGATAGCACTATTTTTACCGTAAACGAAAACTAGAAAAAAATACCTAGTTGGTAATCAATTCTTAAATATTGCCTAAATCGTCATTTTTTTGGTACTTTTAGGTTAGGTTATCCCAAAAACCATAGACTTATAGAATGGACTGAGCATTCCCTATCCAACTGTTAAGTAAATACTGGCGAAAAAGTGTGACAGAGATAAAGCGAATATGTAGCGAATACTTGTCTCTTTCTAGAATTCTAATTGGTCACGTTACAGGTTTGCAGTCATTACAGACTTACAGAAAAGAGACAGGTATTGGCTACATATTCGCTTTGTCTCTTTAAAGAGAGTGGTCAATTTTGTGAGGCTATTGCTCAGTTCATTCTATAATCCTGAACTGATGGTGAAAAACGGACTGCTTATTCGTAATCAGCGCCTAAATTTATCTCCAAAACCGTGTAAACCTGTTATAATTAAAACTATGTATAAACTTTAGTGAATTAGCACTGTGCATTTACTTGGCAGATATTATTTTTAAACACTTATGCAACTGAGTCCGTCCCTGCTAAACGAAAAACCGATTTAAATAATCTTATACATATATCTGTCATTTACTACATTAAATTCCCACAACTTTCCACTATAGACTATTACTATACAAAACATAGAGTAAAGTGTTAACATGTGTTCTCACATTATTGTAACCTCGCTCGGGGATGCAGCAGAAGCTAGCGTAACGTATTCATTTACCTATTAGTCAGGCTTCAATGCGTTTATGCCTTGACTGCTGCAACGCGTTTAAGGTAAATATTGTTATTAGCAACTTGTTGCGCATTTCAAACCAAGGATGGGCAATCTTAATATGTGTATCTATTGTATAATTGAAAAGTTCAGATGATATTGTATCAAAAATTACTTTCAGTTAAATTGGCTGAATTTTTGATGTACCATGTTGAAGTTTATGAGATACTGATCAAAAGTTAACCTAGAGGAATTTAACGTTAATATGAAAAATATCTTGTATGGTCATACAGCCATGGTCAAATGTATTAGGCACTTGTTACTATGATGAATAATTTTGGAACTAGGTAATTTAGAAAAAAAAACTAATGTATATCAATTATAGTAATGTCATTTTAATATAAAATTAATAGTTACAATTAATATTTTATGAGCCCCCCTCCTGATTTTATTAAAATTTAATATACCGTTATTAAAAAAAATTGGACCGTCCTTAAGCCAGACCCAATCAACCAACCAAGTTTCATCAATATCGGTTCATTGGTTCATGAGTTATACGTAACAAGGATTGGGGGGACAGACAGACAGATACACACGAACAGACAGATAGATAGACATGGAACAAAAATAGTTTGTCTTGATCTGAAACGGAAAGATCAAGTTAAAATTCTGAGTTAAAATGAAAATTCTCATTTTAAAACGATCACAAAGTTTCTCGTATCTTCAATATGGCGAGGAAGCAAAAGTGTCAGACTTTTTTTGTAAAATTTAAAAAAAATGCTTCTTATATATGAGATTTTGGAATTATTAAAACACAAACTTATTATTAAATGTTAAGACTGAATTCGCTCATAAATGTATTTAATTTATTAATTTTTCGTTGTTAAATAAGTACCTATATAAAAAATTAAATTTATATTAATTATCATATCAGTAATTTTAACACTTTATCAAATTTACCCAAAATATTTATAAATTACACGTTTTTATAAAGATACCAATCATAATAGGTCTTAAAGTCGATAATCGTAAAAACCGGTAAAATGCAATTATATTGCATTCAACCGAACTTTTATTTTGAGTCGTTAATTAATTAAAAATATTTGTTATTTAGTATACAAATAGAAACACTTTAAATGGGGTATCAAATTTTGTGGGATTTGTTTAAAATTAACAAAAAACTCGAAAATAAACTATCAATTATTTTATGACCACCTGTATCTTAATCTATTTATAGCTAACGAGAACCGTGATGCACTCTAACCACATATAATAGCATTGTGCAATGTTCTAGTAATATCTAGTATAGTTGTAGTCTCGACTGCACATTAGTTATTTCTGGTTGTCATTTTCTTCCGGGTGAAGAACAAGTTATATATTTTTCACTGTTCTCGCAGTGACATAATATGTACCATACAAATTATCTTCTTCAAGAATCTTACTACAAAATTATTTCGTTAAGGACTGGACTAATCTATCTAACAAGATCTTTTTAACCTTTAAACATCGTTTTTAAGTACCTAAATGCTAATATTATTTAGATTTACTTTTTTCCTACTCCCCTCCACAGATTATATTCAACAAGAGTGGCGCCACTGTATAACACCTTATGTCTATATATGTATGAAGATAAAGATTTTATTCAAAATGGATATATCATGTAGTCGAAAAAGTTTTACTAGGTTGTTGATATGTTTAATACATACCTATACATAAATACATATATCATGTTAGTGGGTGTTATATAACTTTTTAATCCATTTTCTATATTGTCAATATAATATTTACATAAAGCAAATTGGTATAGATTTTTTAAATAAAACTTTGTCATTATTATAATTAAAAAGGCACACGGAGAAATCGTCCTCTAAAATTATAATTAAAATATATCGTAGAATTCTACGTACAAATTAATAAAATTAAATTCGATTTATAAATGTTTATTACACCTAATCTTTTAGGTGAATTGTAATTACACCTATTTATTTTTCAAGTGACTATTAATTTGTTTTTTCTCTTCGATGATCTCAAAAACTACTGGACATATTTTGATGTGACTTTCACTAAAGTATTCCTTGTTTCAGAAGTAACATAGAGGTTAAAATTAATTGTAATAATAAAAAAAAACTGTAGCCTTGACTTATCTATAGGTATAATTAATATTTATTAACTTTTTTATTATCAAAGAAAATTCGCTTAAGGAGGTTGTCACTATAGTGTGCGGGGCTAACAATGCGGGGAACGGTACGGGTAAGCACCTGTGGATAAGCATTGAGTGAAATCAAGGTGTGTTTCTTTTTGGAGCATGCGAAATCACATAGATGTATCTCTCTCTCTCTTTTCACACATTTACAATTTTTTAAATGAATTTATTCATTTTGAAAATTTACAGATATATTATTTATAAATGAATAAAAAATGTATGCTCAATTTTTCATCAAATTCTCTCTGTCACATCACTTAGCAAAGTCCTGTTATGTCTCAAAATTATGCAGTTCTCATAATAATGCAAGTTAATTTGTTTATTTAATATCTCTTAAACTATTCTTCTAATGACGATGAAATTTTGCAAGGATTTTTAAAATATAAATGTCTTGTTATTTTTAAAGTTTCATCGAAATCGCTCTGTTATTTTACTATGGTGTAACCTCCTAAAGGAGGTTGACAGTAGTGGAACGGTCAGGATATTTCTATTTTTGTTTTAATGTTACACATTATGAAATATTGTTCAATTTAAATATTTTATAACAATATAGATGATTCAGAATAGGTATAAAATATATAACATAAATGAGATCTTTTTTTTAGTTTTAAAACACTATTTTTAAACTTATAATAAATATTGTGTATTATATTAATTTTTACATTATTCCGAGTACAAAATAAGTTAAAAACAAATCTGTATAAAACTACCGATGTTTCATAAATCACATAATTAATGTCCTTTTCATTTTATTACTTTCGTAAATTCAGTAAGTGTTAAAATAACCTTTTGTACGCTTGATATGATGAGAAACATGATTTAATCACTTGCTACTTATTTAAACAATATAATTAAATGTAATTTAATTACAATAAAACAGTTGACGGCGAGTTTTATTGCTTATAAATTACTTTAAGTACCTTGCAGTGGATATCCATTCATTTGTTTTAAATTAGAGGTTCTTTTAAACCAACGCGAGAAGTTAAATTGAATACTTCTTTGGTTGAATGTATTACTATTAAAATAATAAAGGAAAAAGGAGAAGAAGATGCTAAGTAAATGTTTATTACAGTCAAAAAGACTAGCAATATTTATTGTAACTGGATGGATGTCGAAATGGCACCTAACATAAATTAATCATACAGTAGAAACCGGTTATAACGACATCGAAGGGACCGGTCTTATTGGTCGTAAAAACGGATAATCGTAATAAACGGTAAAAATGCAAAATGTCTTTTATTTTGAGTCGTTAAAACCGATACGTCGTATTAACCGATGTCGTTTATTTTTGATACATCATTTTTCATTTTACTCACCGAGGCTAATATTTCGAAAAATGTTTCGAAGCAAAGTTGATGGGGAAAATCAGATGATTATTTTTACTCGAAATTCTTTGTTTACCAAATAATGTTATTGAAGTTTGATGTAACTACTGAACAGATTCAGTTCCGGTTTTTATGAACAGATAAAGTGTTTCACGAGGAAAGTTTCAAGTGTATAATTTGTGGATATTTTCTGTAAATCTGTGAATATTTTGAGTCGAAAAAAACAATCGTCGGAGAGGTTGGTGGTAAATATGTACAGTGGTGCCTCGCATAACGAACATAATTCGTTTCAGGAAAATAATTCGTTATGTGAAACGCGTTTTCCCATAACAATACACGTTAAAAATTTTAATTTGTTCTGTAGCATAATATAACATAAAAAAAGATTGTACACACGTTTTTTATTTTTTAGTCAGACTCAGATTTAGAAGAATCTACCGAGGCTTGTAGGGTCTACTCCTCACACACAAAATTACATTTATTAAAACAAACACGCGTGTGAGTTAAGCGCAGAACAGAACGACTGACGCGCGTTGATGCATGTTCGTGCAAGTTTGAACATCGACTGCGTCCGACCTTGGAAGTTCAGGCGACTTCATGATACGTAGGAGCGTTCGGGCGGCAAAATGAAATACGATGCAGTTCGTTGTGTGAAGCGAGGTTCGTTGTGTGAGTCGCGTAATAAACGAACAGAAAGTTCGTTGTGCGCAGCGTTTGTTATGCGATTCGTTCGTTGTGCGAGGTATCACTGTAGTAGTTAGCGGTATATAAAAAACAATGTTTAATAGGTTTATTACAGTTTAGATTTATATCCCCGGGTAACACCTAGTCCAATGCACTACACTAATGAGATAATTAATAATTCTATTTCAACTATGTATAGTCTATTAGAATTGGTCGCATCGATATGTATAGGTTTGATTTAATGTGTATGTATAATGTATATAAAGTATGTAATGTATGTATGTTAGTAAAATCTATACGGTGATCAATTATAGTTGAATTTCGTGCAGTGTAGTACGGTGATTGCCTTGAGCCATTAATCCTGATTAACCAATCAATGGAAAGATCATGTCTTTGCATGCTATCTGTAACTACAATGTATTTAAACATCTTCAACAATATTTATTTGCGTATATGTAGCTATTTTATTTATTTTGACTTGAATGTTAAATTTATTTTTTGAATTTATAAAAAATGCTAATAACTGAAGATTTTAGAAAGTGATTTTGTTGAGAATGGAACAAAACTTGTACCCAGAGGTCGGGAATTATTTAAAGGCCATATCTCATTTAAAATATTGTACCTAGAGTAGTTGGTATGTATGGAACAGGTGGGTAATATGGACACCTCCTTTTGCTGCTCTATTTTACATTTTATAAACACAAACTTAATATATATTTAAGCTTACACCTCTAAATAACTGCGTTGTTGACAGGACAGTGTTTGGAGTACTGATACAGTGATACGTCTTTGAGAACAATTTAATGAAATTTGTTATTTTTGATTATGTTATTGTTAAGGTAATTTAGTTAAAATTTTTATTGTATTAAATTATTAAAAAATTTTATATTGCTATTTAAAAATGCAGGTATAATGTTTGGCCGTATGAACAGTACTTTGAATCCACGTAATAATTGTTGCTTCGGTAATAACATTTTTTTAATACACGTGGTTGCGGGTATTATGGAACATAATTACAAAGTGTAATAATTAACCAGAATCGCGGTGAGGCAAATTGTGTGAAATAGTATATTGTGTAGCAAGGGTTGAAACAAGACGATTTATGACTAGGGCGAGAGTTGACTGCCCGAGCGAAGCGAGGGCTGTCATCGCCCTGGTCTGAAATCGTCTTTGTTTCATCCCGTGCCACACACGCTATTTTTCATATCACATGCATTGAAACAACGAGTTTTGATTTCTGTAGCCAGTCGAAGTAAGACTATTTCAGACAAATAGCGCAGTAATATCTTATACTATTTTAATAATAGAATTATTCAGAAATAAGATTCGCTTTTGTTTATTACAAATGCGATTCTGACAGATTTAAAATTAATGAATTTGCTAGTCAGAAACAACGTTGTTTCTTTTTTTCTGCTCGGTACAATCGCATTGGTCTGAAATTGTCTTGTTTCGACTGTCAAAACAGGGTTCAAAACTAGTTGTTTCTATGCATGTGATATGAAAAGTATATTAATCATCCATTACTTCACAACTATCCATGTTCGCAAAAATCGTTTTTTTATACAAATCTTCATGATGGTACCCACTAAATGGGGTGCCTATTACAAAGATCCTGTCCGTATATTCCTTGATACGCCACTGCTATTTTTTACAGTGACAACATACATGTTTGAGTAAAAAACAACAAAATAAATTTAAAAAACATATGCTTTAACCAACTAAGATATAGATAATCATGTATTATGGTAACAAGCGTGTAATATGGACTACTCTGGTCCATATTAAACGCACATTTTTTGAGAGGCTGATTTTCGATTTTTTTTTTAAGAATTCTATTTTTGCTTACTCAATCTTGTTAAAAGATTAAATTCTCTGTCCAATGAAATGATAAGGTCTGATTTTAAATATGATTATCATAATTTTCTTACCTAAAACATGAATGGTGTTCGTTCCATATATACCGACTTTACTCTACTCTTTATTATCGGTTTTAGAAATGAATTTGGATCAGATACAAAATAGGTACTTGAGAATAATAATGAGTACTACAACATATTTTTAATTTTAATATAGGTGTCCCATAAATCAGGATTCATAGTGATTTTTATTATTATAAACGATTGGTACAACGGCGGATACTTATAACAAACAACAGACAAAAACTATGGTTATGACTTATCAAATACAAATCTCCTAACCATAAAAATTGTAAGAGTTTAGTCTTACACGTGTTTCAATAGTAATGCTATCATCTTTAGAGTCCTAAAGACACTTTAAACAGATCATGAATTATATTTTTTCAGTATTATTTTCATGAATTAAAAATAACACAAAAAACAACTGCTACTAAGACGAAAACGTATCTATCACCCTCCCCCCCTCCTTCTATCAAATAATTTTAAAAAAATCTTCGAGTTGTTGACACTTGACGTTATTTCTATCGAGATTTAAAGAGTAAAAATAGCTATGGATAGTATTTTATTAATGAATGGAAAAATCAATATAAAAAGTAACTGAATATCTAAATTAACGAATTAAAATATGTATTTGTTTGTGTTGACATTTTGTACAACAACATACAAGTTGTAAACCTGTTGGTATATAATTAATTCGTAATATTTCATTCAAAAAATGTCATTAACATCTTCTTCTGTATTGTGCAGTTATAAAAAGCTGCGGTCTATGTTTAATTTATGAATTAAATATGATTAATGGTAAATTTATAATTAAATTAGTTTTGCTTGATGATTACATTGTAGATTATAGGTATTATAATGTTTTATGTGAAATTAAATATGTATATGTTACGGGCAAAGCCCGCTGGGTGTGGAAAGTCGACACTGACCGGGTAATGTCAACATTGCATATCGCTGGTGGGTAAAGTTTGCAGAAATGGTTAAATAATGGATATGGTCCGGTTTTAAGCGGGCATTGTCGTGGGAAGTACTGTATTATGATATTCTTCTTCTTCTTCTTCATGGGTTTCTTGTCAATTGGATTTTCTCCTTTTCTGACAGCTCCTTCGTGTTATTTGAATTGTTGTTGTGTTGTTATTGTGTGTTTATTGTGTTTTGTTAGTAATGACTAGAAGCACGGGGACACAAGATGGATGGGCATGTGCTTATGGGCCGATCATAGCAGGTATGCACAAACAGGGTGGCCATGTACATGGGATTGGGGTGGGGTGCTACTAGGGTCTTGTCAACAATGAGGGAAATTCTAAATTCTTATGTTTGCGTCCATTATGAATTGTATTATGTATTTGCAATTTTTTATATTTTTGAGCAGATTTTCAAGTGTGAGTGCGTCTTTGTCTTTTATTAATTTTTCTTCCAGTATTTTCCTTTCTTTATTGTATCTAGGGCATTTGAATATTATATGCTCAATGTCTGCAACTGTTTTTTTGTCACAATCGCAGAAGGGATTAGGACGGGCTTTTATTATATATTGGCATTTGGGAGTGTATGAGTGGTTTACTCTAAGTCGGATCATTGCTGTTATAGCTCTTCTGGGCTGTTTCATTTGGTGAAACCAAGTCTTGCGAGTGGGTTTGGGTTGAATGGCTCCATAAAATTGCCCTTTTTTGGTTAGTGTAAATGAATATTCTTCTTGCCATTTTTTCTCGGCTTCTCTGGAAAGGTGTGCTTTAATATCTACTTGTGGGATTGGTAGTTCCAGAGTGTCCTGTAAGGATCTTGCTTGGCATGCTAGCTCATCAGTATTATGATATTAAACTGTTAATAAGTACCAAATAAAATTGTTTGGTACAAGTTTTACAATTTATTTATTATAGTGAATCAACGAAATTGAATTACTAGATTCGGTACAACGTAAAGTATGTAAATTACAAGGTAGTCTCACAATCAGTAGCTGGCACGGGAGAGGGAATACGTCATCAAGGGTACTCAAATGTGGAGAGGGGTAATGATCTGCCCAATCATAACAAATGTTGCCTATAGTAACTCGGCACGAGAAGGGTAAAAATGTCATCTGGGGTGCTCAAGCTGATTGGTCAAAGCTACTGAGGCAACCTATTTATTTACTAACGTTGGGTACAACGTAAATGTGCCGATTTTTTTTAAACATTTGATATACATAATATTAAACTGGACCAAGTCCGTTAGTTAATAATTTTTGCGTACTTTGCCCAGCAACGATGTGAAATACTGACATTGCCCGGGCAGTGACAGGCCCGACAAGAGGGCGATGCAGGCGATGCAAAAAATCGGGGCCCGGAGCTTGAAGGGGCCCGGAGCTGATTGAAATTGAAGGAAAAAAAAAAAAAAAAAGTCATCACATTGAACAGATTAAGGTCTTTCAGTCTGTCCGGGGCCCCCAAGATTCATTTTACATCGGGGCCCGGTTCGGCTCTCGGCGGCCCTGGGGCAGTGTCGTATATCTAAATCTTTATATGAGATATTTTTTGTTCCATTCACTGTATTATGTTATTGTTTATTGATTTTTGTAAATTGGTTTTATAAAGACCAAAAAATATATTGCTTATTTTTATTAAATGTACCTATGTAATTATCTTTGATAATCGATTTTTCAAAATTATATTTGAAACGGTTCATAATAGAAAGATTTGTGTAAAATAAATATAAAAATTTAAATTATATTATTTTCTATAATTAATGTTCTATTCATTTTTTTCTATATTTCATCTTTTAAGTACTTCGTATAAGAAAGTCCTGTGGCACTCAAGGTGTTGATAATATATAGTTCACAACATTTCGTAGTTCAATAATAATGTGATCAGACAAACTGATTATTGATTTTGAAAGAAAATTAACATTTGTACTGAATTTTGAATGTCTATACTGATTTTAAGAAATGTAAGTAAAACATTATACATGTATATAAAAATATAATTATTGGTGATAATTATACAGCCGATCTTTATTCTGTGGACCAGTCTTATTAGGTCGTAGAAGCCGATAGTCGTAAAAACCGGTAAAAAACAATTATATGGGATTTAGTCAGACTTTTATTTTGAGTCGTTAAATGTTGAAAATTATATTTTCATATCACATGCATAGAAACAACTAGTTTTGAACCTAGTTTTGACAGTAGAAACAAGCCAATTTCAGACCAATGCGATTGTACCGAGCAGAAACAAATAAACAACGTTGTTTCTGCCCTAGGGCAGAAACAACGTTATTCCTGACTAGCAAATTCATTAATTTATTATTTATTAATAATTATAAAAAATTAGAAGTGACAACTTTGTGAGCTTCTCTACAAAAACTGAAGAATCTAATTTATCAACGACAGATACAGTAACATCAAAACAAATCGTATATAATTTTAAAAATTCAATACAATTAATTTTTAAATCTGTCAGAATCGAATTTGTAATAAACAAAAGCGAATCTTATTTCTGAATTATTTTATAATTAAAATAGTATAAGATATTACTGCGTTATTTGTCTGAAATAGTCTTACTTCGACTGGCTACAGAAATCAAAACTCGTTGTTTCAATGTATGTGATATGAAAAATAGCGTGTGTAGCACGGGCTGAAACAAGACGATTTCTGACCAGTGCGATGACAGCCCTCGCTTCGCTCGGGCAGTCAACTCTCGCCCTAGTCAGAAATCGTCTTGTTTCAGCCCTTGCTACACAATATACTATTGTATTAACAGATGTCGTTAAAACCGGTTTCAACTGTATTCCTTACAGGATATAAAGCATGGACTGTGCATCTTCACTAAAAGAGAAATAGAGCGTATATTGGGTCTATAATTGTCTTTATTTAAACATTAGTGTAAAAAAGATAATGTATATTTTGGGTTATATCTCTATCTTCACTTTTGTGAACCAAATTTTAGATATTACAGTAATACAGAATGCGCAGTCCATATCTCTTTGTCTATGGTCAATGGTCACATCCTTCTAGTGTAGAGCAGTGATTCTCAATCGGTTTTACAATAATTTTGATGTATCTTTTTATTATTACAGTATTTAAGAGACCTTTAAAATAAAATACAAATAATAATTGTTATTTTGACATTTTATGCGACCAGATAAAATTTTTTCGTGATTCGGTACTTGTTGAGAAACGCTGAAACATTGAATAAGTTTTGAAGAAAAATGTATAGGTACCGATTTTGTCTTATGAAATTGGGTCACTTTAAGTGTTATATAATAAACAGCACGCAACATTATTAAAATTGAAATAATAAACATTATTTTTAATATTATTTCCATTTTTAGTTTTTCTTAAAATATTTAACTTCTATTTTCGGAAGTATAATATACAAATTATACAATGGTACTAAAATTTTATGTTGAACACCTACTATTGAGCTTCTTTACAGAGTATAACAACTGTGCTAGGGGGTCAAGGCACGGGCGTAATTATAGCTTATAGATGTAAAGATGTTTGCCCATCTGATTTGGTAATTGCTTCGCTTGTTTCCACATAATATAATTGAACATATCCTGGAGGCAAATGAGATATAACTTGCCGAACATTTGAAAGATATTTGAAGCGTGTAAAAAATGTAGGGCTGGTTATTTTTATTGTATTATTTAAGGGTTGATTCCTTAAGAAAATATAAAAAAAATTAGGGGGGATTTAAAGCTCCTTATTCTCCATTAAATACGCTTGGTTAACCATTCATACAATTTATTAAAAGGTTTAATTTTTGACATTTTTTTAATATCGGTTCAGTGGTTCATGAGTTATGCGTGAAATAAGGATTCAGAGGATAGACAGGCAGACACATAATTTTTTTTTCATTTTAAAACGATCGCAAAGCTTCTTGTATCTTTGATATCTTGACGTGGAAAATGGTACTGAATTTGATCTTTAATATTGCTAATGCTGTACGGAAAAAAATAAACCTGAAGAATTACAGTTTTTCCCTGTACATCCCGGATAGTAAGCGACAACCTTTAAAATATTTTTTACAGTTTGAAACTGTAATAATATTTTAGATACTCAATATATATTGATGGATAAACTGCAAACATTCCAGCCTAAAATTATATTATTACAGTTTCAGAGAGTAAAAAATATTTTATAATATTTGTGTCCCTTATTATCCGGGATGTAATTATTTTTTCCGTGCAGCATTAGCAATATTAAATATACAATTCAGTACCGTTCTATTCCGTATCTTTATTTGACCCCCTCTTCCTCAACTTTTCTAATTAAAATCACAAAAATCTCATTAAAAATATCAAGTTTATTTGGGCCAGAGGAAGGAGATTAGTAGGTGGGTCCTAAAAATATAGGAATTCACAAAAATCACAATAAATACATCAAAAATATGTAATTTTTAAATCTGACAGGTCCAAAAGATCAAGTGCAAAGTATTATTTTTTTAGTTCAAAGTATTTATTTTTAGTGGAAACTATTTATGATATAATTTGTTTTAAGTATATTTGTTTAATGTTGAATAATTAATTTTTCGTGCAGTATATTTGTTATAAGTAAAAACGATTAAATAAAAAGTGTTTATTATTTAAAAAAGTCTTTGATAATCGAATTTTTTTTATTTCTTCGTATTAATTTTTACTTACTATGTATAACTAGTTATAAATAATTGAACAGCCCTAACGTTTGCGTGACTTGTTGGTTGTTTAAAGGTTGGTAGTCACTGTCTGTATACATATATGAAATTACAAAACGCCTGTAGCTAAGATACTATGTGAGTACCTGTAAACGAAAATTATCTGCATCGTTGCAGAATAATTCAAGATATTTAACTACAAACAGACACTATTTTGTAAGAGTCATTATCGTTGTTTTTTTACTGTAGAAATGAAAAGATTGACCTGGTAGCCTATTGGTACTATTATGTTCTGTTATTATCTCAAATTTGGGTTCAAATTTCAAATTCTATTGTTAATAAGCTTGTGAACATTTTTTATTCTGTTATTATATTTAATTATGATTCAAATGGCGAATATAATTATGTATTTATATATCTTTGAAAGATCACTCAATTTTCTCAAAAAAATTCAAAATCTGAAAATAGATTTATTAAAAAAGTATTTTTTGCTCCCAATTCTTAAAATATAAATTATTATTTTGATTCAAGTGTTGATTCCTTCTATGATTATTATAGTTCAGTGACGTATTTTGGTGGGGTCAAGAGGAGGTAAAACTGTTCAAATATATTTTAATATACCTACATTTATTAATTATTTCATGATAAGAATAACGCAATATTTATGATAATAAATATACAAGGTGTACCTTAATTCTCACCTAATCTTTTGTGTCTCATGAAAATACATTATTTTCATTGAGAAGGGTATTTTTCGCGAAAAGTGTATTTATTATTAATAATGATTTAATGAAATGAATAAAAAGACATGTATTCATTTTTTACGAAAAAAATATTTTTTTATATATAAGACCTTAGAGAACGTCCATAAACCATGTAACGATTTTTAATAGAATTACCCCCCCCCCACCCCTTAATGTAGACATAAGCCTTTAACCCCCCTTACATATATTAAAATTTTCAAACTATTTTAGCATGAAGTAAACATTAAAATAAACCTTAATATAATTTCATTTATAAGAAATAATATTATGTAACATTTAAATATGACCCCCCTTTCCTCTATGTAACACCATGTAAATAATATAGCTCTACCCCCCCCCCCTCCAAAAGTTACGTGGTTTATGGATGTTCTCATTCAACGAAAAAATGTTAGAGGAAAATAATATTTTCATGAAATATGTCCTGTATTGATTTTAATTTAATCCCTCTTTTAAATTACTGTTTACGCCATTGTATGAATATATTGTATGCATATACATATGTGTATGTAAGAACATACATCTGTATACAAATAGGAACATATGTTATTTATAAATTTGCTATTGTCAATGAAAGAAGTGCTATAAATTTTAATAAATACTATACACATCTATATGTGTACGAATACGTGAGTATGTGTGTGTGTGTGTGTATGTGTGTGTGCGCGGGTGTGTTAGTGTGTGTAAATGTTTTTATACAACTTGTACCTTGTCGGTTAGTCACATTTATTGATAACTGTACCGGTTGATTATCATTAAGATTATTTATTAGGTTCTTGATTGCATACGTTACATCATCTCAAAGCAATGCAATGTTGTTTTTTTGTTGACCATTCAGGTTAGAATGTGAGTTTGTGTTGTAGAAATATAGATACTCTTCGGAATAGTTATATGAAGGATTTTTTTTATTATATAGATATCAATTTGTAATAAAAAGTGTTAAGGTATGCAGGAAAATGGTAAGGGTTGTAAGGGCAAATGATTTATTAATTAATATATATATTTTTTAAATGTACTTAAGGGGTTAGGTGTAGTCAGAATTTTCAAGAAATCGATTTTTGTTTTTTTGCATTTTTGGAAGCTGCTACAACGGCTGAAGAACTATTTTATGGCCCAGGAATAGTTGACTCGGTGTAAGTAATTAAATAATACGTATATTACTTTACGTAAATTGAGTAAACTGGTGACCACTGTAGCTCGAAAACCGCTCGGTAGATTTTAATGAAATTTATACAGCTTTTTGAAAACATAAAAAACTAGTGCCTGATCGAAGGATTTTTTTTTGTAAATTTCGATTTGTTATAAACAATTAACTGTTGGTTTTTTTCCCGAAAATCTTGAAAAATATTTCCTGAGGCTGCCATTTTGTTAATTTAAGAAAGAAAAAAAAGTTTCGATCAGGCACTAGATTATCTATTAATAAAACTAATTTTTTTTGTCCGATTGAATTTGGATGAATCTCCAAGGATAAGTGATGGTCACCGCAAGGAGCTTCGGTTGGAACTGGATCAACACAAACAGCCATTACTTTTAAAATTATTAATTTTTTTTTTTAAATTTCTGTCAAGTCAAGTCGAACCCGTATTTAATAATGCTATGTTTTTATACTTTTATAAAATAAAATAATTTACTGGCAAAAAAATTATTTAAAATTGTCATTTTTTCATGTCTCTGACTACACCTAACCCCTTAAATCTTTAGACAGTCAAATAAGGCGAAATATTATTTAATTTTTAAGAATTTTTCACATGCATTCTATTCTAGGAAAAAAAGAAACCCTAAAGAATTACAGTTTTTTTTTCTTGTACATCCCGGTTAATAAGCGACAACCTTTTATTATAAAATATTTTGTACTCTATGAAACTGTAATAATATATAGCGTATCTGCAAACATTATTACAGTTTCAGACTGTAAAAACTATTTTATAATGATAGGTTATCGCTCTACTATCTGGAATGTACAGGAAAAATCTGCAATTCTTCAGGTTTCTTTTTTTCTTATATATTTAATTGATAATAAAAAAATTTGTCAACATTCAATGCCTCTTACAGGCCCCTTAATTGAGTTGCAAAAAAAAGAATAGATATTCTTAAATTAACATTTTCATACAAAAAAATTCTATGACGCCTCTCACTATTTTTCCAAAATTTGAAATGATAATGATAGTATTCCCAAATGTTTTTAATTTTTTTAAAGCTGGCGTGTTAAAATAAATAACTGTTGAGAGCTCCTTGCAAGCGCAATTTTTTAATTGGAAATAAAATAAATTATAGAGTCAAATTAGGACCTACATTTTGACAACTCATATGCCTTGGTATAAAAAATATTTTTCCGTCTCGCTTTATCTTTTTTTCCAAAAAATGTTTTTAGCTTATATAGTTTACGACATATTTTCTGTGGCAGAGATAATAAGGTTTTAAGAAGTCTAAAAACATTTTTTTTTAATTTCTATTTTTTTTATTTACGTTTAGCCACACATATTTTAATTAAACTACAAAACATGAACAACGACCCGATCCAATACAAAAAAATTATAACAAAAAGAAATAATTGTTGTAATTATTCTTCAGGAACTAAATATAGTTACGTAATTATATATACACATATAATAAAAATATAAATTCAAATAAATGTTGTCAGGAAGAAGGTTATAACAAGAATTATACACAAAATTTATAGGCGTGTTTTTTTTAATAGCAATAATGACATACATTTTTCCAAAACTGTTTATTATATTATAAAAACAACTATGCATCTTTATCTATAATAATCTATAAATATAATAGTAATTATGCATATGTAATGACATAGAACTATCGATCAATTAGCGTTTTTTTTCGTTTCTGATTTTGGCAAATGAATAATACCTAGGTCAAGGTATAGTTTTTTTCTCAATCATAATTTATTTTTATTGTTTTGTGGACTTATATGTATGTTATAGAGACAATTATTGCAAATGTTAATGTTTTAATTTTTGTATGTTTTGGTAATTATGAAGAGAATTTGTTTTAAATAAGATTTTTAAATATGGGTAAAAAGAATTATTTTTAACTGACTTCAAAAAGGACGAGGTTCTCAATTCGGATTTGGATATTTTTTATGTACGTTCGGGCAAAACTCTGATAAATATGCATTATCAGAATCTGACCTTTACTATACCTATCTAATAAAAACCGATTTCAAGAAAAAAAAACTTGAAAGTCAGTTTAATTTTTTCTTTATTAAATTTTTTTTATTGGCTTGGCACCGACTTCGAAAACTGTTACCTATATTTTATTATTATATACAGTAATAATCTCTCTATTTATGCGGTTAATTGGTTCCATAAAAACAAAAAAAAAACCGCGTAAATGCGAAGCAATAGAAATTACGTTGTTTTTTAAGAGCATTTTCACCATTTTTACAAACTTTTTCAACCGCGTAAAAGTGAATCCGCGTTAATGGAGACCGCGTTAATGGATCCCTGTACTTTTCAGGAGTTTATTTTTATTCATTTTTTTCATTAAAAAGTTTGTTATTTTTCCATACCTGTCTAAGGTATGATTCTGATAAAATTTATATGGAACCACCTCGGAAGTATATTCTTTCAACAAAAATCCAAATCGGTACATATTTGTAGGAATTATGTCCGAATATACATAAAAAAATTTCACAGCTTCCTTTTTTGAAAAATACAAAAAATGTGATAGTATACTTAAATTATTACTCAACAAAATTTTAAATGGAGAAAAAGTCCCTTCCTTTTATTGCATCCTTATATCTAACAAAAAAAATATGATGGTGTCAATATTAATTTTATTTTATATAAAAAATTTTTATATCATAAAGCACATTGTTCGTACAGTCTAAAAAATAGGTCAACATTGAATAATTTTGTACAAAAGACAAAAGTAATTACGGTTCTTAATATTATTATGTTCCGTGGGAAAGTATTCTTCAGTTTTTCAGACGCCAAGGTCACCGCAGTGTGATATAAATACTGTAGAAAGTAAAACTTACCGATTATACGTTAAATAACACTTCACATAATAACTGTTTCTCATTGTTTGACATCATCATATAAAACCAGTGGCGGGAATTTTTATTAAAAAAAAAAAATCCGCACCTACCCGGAAACTCTATTTAAGACAATGATATACAGAATGGCTCGTAAGTCAGGACCTATAGGGTACTCAAAGGTGGATGTTTTATTATAATAAAATCACTGGACATTCTGTATTATGTACTAATGTATTTATCATATCGCTTATTTGTTACAACATAACTCAAAAATTGTGATTTTTCAAGAGACATGTTAAAAGTTTTGAATTGGTATAACATTATATGATCATTTTCAAATATACAGTAGAAACCGGTTATAATGACATCGGTTAATACGAAGTATCGGTTATAACGACCCAGAACAAAAATCCCGGCTGAATCCTATATAATTGTCTGTTATAATATACCATTTATAACGACATTGCTTACAATGAAATACCGCTTTTAACGACTTTCTGTTTACAACATTTTCGGAGAATTGTATAGGTTTGTACGACGGACTGACATGTATCCATTTTTTTTAAATATAGTATTTTTTATATAGGCAATACTCTTTGCACTTGTGTTATTTAACATTAATTAAATCAATTTTGCGTTTTTATTTCATAAATCGTAACATAAGAATATTATATTTAGCTTTTAATAATCCGTGATGTTTTATTGTGTCTGATATAATTTGTGCATTTAATTTTTTGTTAAAAATATTGTCTGACATAATAATACATCATGGAAAAAGTTAGGTTTAATTCTAATAAACAGAAAACAGATGTGGATTTCAAATATTCGTATACTGGAACATGATTGGTGGAAAGTTAATACTTAACCAATCAGAACCGTCGCACCTTATAATGTCAAACTAAATTTCCAGTAAAATAACGTTCAGTGTCTCAATCATAAATCTGTACATATTTACACAAAATTTCAGCATACTCATGAAATTTTTCCGATAAATACCTTAAAAAATCGAAATATCGGTTATTACGACAATCGGTTATAACGACCTAATATTCCGGTCCCTTCGATGTCGTTATAACCGATTTCTACTGTATTTATCTATGCTCTAGTAGTGAGTTAACGAAGCTCAAATATGCCGTTGTAAAAAAATACATGTACGAACGGTTTTTTCATTTCAAAAACTACATACGATTAGGTGATTTAATGAGTCTTTCACTGTTTGATACCTTAATACCCCAAGCTAAATATATGTATATAATCATGCTATCAATTAAAAAGCCGAGCAGTAACATAGTACAGTGTTATAATAAGTAATGAATGTATATTATAAAATATTTCCAATTTTACCACCCATTATTTTTCCTTAACATGCAAAGTACCATCATACTTATGTTGAGTTTTGATAGGGTCAAGGGTTACGTGAAAGGAAGCAATGATGAAAAAACATTGTAGGTGTCTTGGGTCTTACGTGGGACGTTGCTTGTCTGCTCATTCAAGTGTGAAATCCACGAATTCAATAAGTTATTTATTAGTTAGAACCATAACAGTCTCATTATTTGCTGTTTACTAGAACGTGTATCAATTTTTACGATCAGGTGAAAGAAAATTTCACGATAGATTATATAATATGCGATTTTTGTGTATGATGAATTTATAAATTGTTTGTGAGCGTCCGGGGTGGGGGGGTGGGGGGGGGGTATTAATTGGTATTAGATATTAATTTGAAATTCAATATTCTCGTAATTTTCATTTCCAAATATTTTTGGTAATTTATATTAAAAAAAAAATGCTGTACGATTTTAAAGGGAATATTTAAACATCCAATTTATACAGTTATTTTTGAGAAATAAAAATAATAATCTTTTTTATAGAAACCTTTACCACCGTTATTTATTGTTGTTACACATATACAGTAGAAACCGGTTATAACGACTTTTATTTTGAGCCGTTAAAACCGATACGTCGTATTAACCGATGTCGTTATAACCAGTTTCTACTGTATTTAGCTAATGATCCAATTTTTTAACATTTTCGATAAAATTTTAATAATCTCTCAGGGTTTAAAAGTACAATGATTTTTTTAATTTTGGTACCTATCTCATTTGGAAAGGTTCATACTTTTGTATTATTAAAAAAAATATTCGTTTTAATTTAATAGAAATCTGTAAGCACCCAGAATATTTTCCATTTTTTTTACAAAAATTATTCGACTTATTATTTTTGTAGCTTTGAAAATCACCTTGAAAATTCTAAATTATTATATTTTATGAAATATTTTTTTACAAGATTTGATAGAGATAGGACATGCTATTTATAAATTAAAATCATACTTTGAAAGTGGGGTTAATCCATTAAAAAAATGAAGTTAATAATTAGAAACACAACGAGTACTCGGCTGAGGTACTCGTTTTGATACTCGGCCGACTACTAATATTGACCGAGTACACGCATTCTATATGCTGGACCGAGTGCTACCCCCCACGACTAGACTGTACTCGGCTGGCGGTTTAGACATGCAGAGTACAGTACATCCTAGTCGTGGGGGGTAGCATTCGGCTCAATGAATAGAAACAGTTTCTATTCACTCGCTCGCTCATTTCACTCGGCCGAATACTGTACTTTGCGTTTACAGCTTACTGTCTCGGCCGAGTACTCGTTCTATGTTAACTAGGCATTAAAGAAGAAAAAAAACTAGGATCAGGAACAACTGTGCTCTTAATAACGAAGAAGTTTGTCTATTGCCACATTTTATTTTTTATGCTACTCTATATTAAATTCAAAATTATTATAAATGAAACTATGTATATTAGCTATCTTTTTTTAATGCATGCTCTACGTTTATTAGTTTCGGAGTTACAAGCTTTCATATTTAACATATTTCGTTATATTCATGCTTCCGAGATTACTAGAGGTATTCATAATAAGAGTTCTGACAGCCTGAATTGATTTCTGATTGATTATAATGCCCAAGTCACACTCACAGCTATATTTTCAGACTTTATCAAGGGAACCTTTTCAAGTCGAAATTTCGTATCGAGTTTAAACTTTGTATATAGTTAGAGGAGGTCAAGGTAAGTAAGAAAAAAAATATCTTAGCTACGGTAAAACGGTTTAAGGGGGTGAAACACCTCTATGAAAATGTGCAAAATAATCATATTTTTTCAAATAACTAATGAAAATTTTAAAAAAATCTATAATAAAAAAATTTCATGATTTTTTATTAATTTCATTAGTTTCATTAGTTTTGAAAAAATATGATTATTTTGCACATTTTCATAGGGGTGTTTCACCCCTTTAAACCGTTTTACCGCAACTAAGATAATTTTTTCTTACTTATCTTGACCTCCTCTAACTATATACAAAGTTTAAACTCGATACGAATTTTCGACTTGAAAAGGTTTCCTTGTAAATATACATATTTCATTTTATTGAATTATGTTCAATTTAAATTATTTTTTAATGCTTTAAATCGCTTCACCGCTGGCTTAACTAAAAATTACGTTGTCATATCTCTTATTGGAGTATTTCTAGAGATTACTATCCTGAGAAGATGTAGTTGTATGTCAAAACATACATATATTTATTAAAAAAAGATCATGTAATAAAAAATTGCATTCAAAGAAAACTTCGCTATTCTATTGTGTTTTAAATAATTATAACATACCAACAAGAACAATCTGCATACATATGCATATATATGCATCAAATATACAGTTATAATTCAATATTGAGACACTTCATATTATTATATTAATTAAACGTAAACAGTATACAGCATATAGATATAAATAAAGTAACAATGAAGCGCATACTTTTGTTATTTAATCTGTTTTTTCGCGTTGCGTCAATAACGTGCGAAAGGTGCTATGAAAAGTATTTAAATATTGTTCACTTTACGAAACCACTTCATCCTTGTTAGTTATTGTAATACTCTATACTCGTAAATTGTTTATTATATTCAGAGGTATGTAATTATTGTATTATTGCGTTGCTACTGAATTGCTTTGTCTTGTTATCGTTAGTGAAAATAAACTAATGCGGCCGCCATATGATTTTTTAGGTTTTTTTATACTCACGTTATTGTATAATAATGTATAGTAATTATTCATTTTGAGGGTGCCTGAATCGAGAACGACTATTATCTTAATGACGTCTATGTGTTTGTGTTGTTCTGTGGACGCGTTGCAGTCAAAATGGAGAAAATTATAAACAAGAAATTTTAAATTCATTTCAATGGAGAAATTACCGAGATATTTTTTAAATTTAGAATAAATGAAACTCACCAAAATTGATATACTATACAAAAAAGTGCTCCGGTTTTGCCCCTTTTGTGGGCATAATAATTTATTTTAAATAAAAATTTCCTTTTTTGATTTTTCCTTTTTCCTAAATATCTCGAAAATTGCTAGAGTTATGTCAAAGATAAACATAAATGATTATATGCAATATTAAATTCTCTATAACAAAAGTTCTATAATTATCTTTGTAAGTTCAACCGTTTCTTGCGTTTATTAGTTTTTATACATTATTATACATAACCAAATATCACGAAAAAGATTATACCGAAGAAATTAACACTTTGGTTAATAAAGGACCCCGCAGAATTGGCAGAATCCTTATGGGAAAGGGGTTTCGGTCAAACTCTTTGAAACTTTGAATTTTGATAGTCCTTGATGAGTAGATCAAAAGTGTCAATGGGCACTAAGTTCTAAAAACTCAAACTTTTAAGATATAGCCCTCTAAAGTTGGGGATCATGATTGTCTAATTTGCAATAAAATTTTTTGTAGAACCTTAATTTTTGCACAACTATTTGTATCTGTTCCCAAAAACTTATATTAAGGATTCTGCGGGGTCCTTTAAAGAAAAATATTTTTACTAACCGTATTTTTCTAGGATTTTTTTTCTATCTGTTATTTATAAAATATGTTTTGTTAGGGAATTTCCCTTTCTAATTTATTTTCATAGCAGCTTAAGTATACAGGGTGATCCAGACCACCCGTCCACTATGTTTTACGCCCAAACTATTGAAGATAGAGTTTTATAAAAAAATTTTTACTATGTATATCGACCCTAAAGAATTTCAAGAAAATATTTTCAACCCCCTAAAACTGCGCCTTAGGGGGTAGTTTGGGGGGTACATGCCCGTTTCTCAGTAAAATCAAATGGAACGGTATATTCAAAAGTACATAATTGTAAAGACCATAAAAAAGTAAGAAACTTTTGTAAAACAAAAATTTTCATACTTTCAATTGTTTAGAAAATATGGCGACTTGATCTCAAATTTTAGGGTTTTACTAAAAGTGCTCTAATTTCGTTAAATGTTAATGAAATTTTATTCTTTTTTTAAATTTAGAAAGTAGAAATAATGACTTTTGTAATGATATATGAATATTTAAGATTTTGATAGTTTAAAGTGACAAAAGCGACATATCAAAAATGCAAAAGTTCAATTAGCGATAATTCAAAAAATTTAAATACAATGGTATATCAATTAGTACTTTATCTGAAAAAAGGTATGTAAATAAACAACTTTTGTTAAGAAAATTAAAAATTAAAAATCAAAATTTTAAAATGGAAAATTATAATTTTTAATTTAAAATTTTATTATCAAAAGTTGTTTATTTACGTATCTTTTTTAAGATAAAGTATTAATTGATATACCATTGTATTTAAATTTTTTGAATTATCGCTAATTGAACTTTTGCATTTTTGATATATCGCGTATGACACTTTAAACTATCAAAATCTTAAATATTCATAGATCATTACAAAAGTCATTATTTCTATTTTCTAAATTTAAAAAAATAATAAAATTTCATTAATATTTAACGAAATTAGAGCACTTTTAGTAAAACCCTAAAATTTGAGATCAAGTCGCCATATTTTCTAAACAATTGAAAGTATGAAAATTTTTGTTTTACAAAAGTTTCTTACTTTTTTATGGTCTTTACAATTATGTACTTTTGAATATACCGTTCCATTTGATTTTACTGAGAAACGGGCATGTACCCCCCAAACTACCCCCTAAGGCGCAGTTTTAGGGGGTTGAAAATATTTTCTTGAAATTCTTTAGGGTCGATATACATAGTAAATTTTTTTTTATAAAACTCTATCTTCAATAGTTTGGGCGTAAAACATAGTGGACGGGTGGTCTGGATCACCCTGTATATTTTAGTATTTTGTTTAGTTTCAATAAAATTGGACGTGTTTTATATAAGCTGTTGAGTAAGTGAATAAGTAACATAAAAAAAAGTTTAAATCGATATGAATACTATTTTTACAGGGTTGAAAGATATGGAACTAATCCCCTTTATTTCTATGTACTTCATATCTTTTTTTACACGTTTTTTTCTGGAACGTATCTACCGTGTAAAAACAGAATTAAGTGTACTATACAAAAAAGTGCTCCGGTTTTACCCCTTTTGTAAGCATAATAATGACCATTATTCTAAATAAAAATTTCCTTTTTTTCTTAAATATCTTGAAGATTGTTATGCCGGCAGTACACACTCGCCGAGCTCGCTCGCCGAACATCTCGCCGTGACATTTGGTAAGGCGAATGTGTACGAGCGCATGGATGTACACACTTGGCGAAACTACCCAGTTCAATTTAAATTGAAGTAAATTCAAGCGAGAGTGAGCGCGAGAGGTATACTGAATGCGCTCGCTCTAGCCACTCGCTTCCTTTGACTCGTGGTCAAAAACCGACTTTATGTGGAGCGAACACGAGGCGAGACGAGGCATGGCGAATCACCACAGGGCGAGGCGAGCGTTACCAGTACACACTCGCGTTCGGGTAGTCTCGCCTAGGTTCGGCGAGTGTGTACTGCCGGCATTAGAGTTACGTCAAAAACAGATATAAAAGATTTTATGTAATATTAAATTCTATAACAAAGGTTTTACAATAAATTCTTTATCATTTAAGTTCAACCGTTTCTTACGTTTATTACTTTTTATACATTATTATACATAACCAAATGCCATGAAAAAGATTATACCGAAGAAATTAACACTTTGGTTAATAAATTTGAAATATGACATATGAGTCATCGTTTTGAAAGTAGGACGAGTCTATTTTTTGTTATTGTGAAACATTTTAAGGGCTTGTGTTTCAAATCATTAACTTCATTTTTTTTTAAATGGAATAAACCCACTTTCAAATTAAACGGTTTATTACTATGATGAAAGATGAATGCTTTTTTTCAACCCTGTTAGTCCAAAAATACTGTTAGTCCAAAAACATGTTTAGAAATAAATATTTATCTAATATCAATATGCACGTCCTACCAAATATGTATATGATTAGGCTAGAAGCATTCCTTAAGCATTTATATATGTATTATATTATAATGTATATACTTTAAGAATCAAGGATTTTCAAAAATTATATAATAGTTATTATTAATATCTTCGTAACCATTAAGGTATTAAGTTATTTGTTTCTTAATATGTGAAAAATGTTATTTATGTACACATCTGGACATTTGTATTAGAAATATTTATTTGTTTGCAACAAAGTTATTATTATTATTATTGTTATTATTGTGATTGTAGTCTTTTGTGTTTATTGATTTTAGAAAGTGATGGAATATGTATATTTTGCACGCTTTTCAAATGCTTTCTTTATTTACTTCATATCAACGGATTGAAGTATAACTTTAGAGGAGACATATGTACCAGTAATTTAGGACTACCATTTTTTTCTAAAAATTCTGTAAAAATTACGGGGTGAATTTATTAAAAAATTAGTTACATGTGATAGCAAATTTTTAAAACAAATGCTTTTTTGAAGATTTGAATTATTTTTTATTGTTCAATGTAGATTGTAGGCGCTTAATATTGATTGTACTATTTTTTTAACTGAGCAATAATTGAACATTGGATTATTTTATAAAGACGATATCGTCTTAAGAGGGTATTTTAATCTAGAAATATAGAAAAAATGTTTTTTTTATTTATTTTTGTGCATGAATAAGTGGTATACATATATTTTTAACTGTTTAGTTAATAACTTATTCTATTCAAAACTAGAATTCACCCATACATTTTTACATACATACATTATAAAAGGCTGGGGGTTTTCACAACACAAAAAAGCTGCAATGGGTGCCATGGGACTTTCTTATACGTAATACTGATAGTGAACATTGTACGTGATAATATTTTATTGAAACATATTTCTAACAAACTAATAAAAGATAGAATAAAATGTATGGGACATAAACTATAGAATACAATATGTATCAAATGTATTTTGTTGAACGTAAATTGCTAAACTGGAAATATATGTTGACTCTTGTCAATTTTTTAATTTTCGAATTTTGAAATAAAAAAAAGAGTTTTAAAATACAAATTTTGACTATGTTATTATCTATAATTTATTCCTCATACATTTTTTTCCATCATTTATGATTAAGCCAGAATGAATTTTTTAAAATAATTATTTAGAATTACCCATTACTGTTCACTCTCAGTATTACGTATAAGAAAGTCCCATGACATTCATATCAGATATTTCTTCTCTGTTATAAACCATTTGAAATGTAATTATTTTTTTTTACAAAAATTACTTTTTGGAAAAATATTAATAGAACATAACTTATAGATAATAATATTACCTACAATTTTCTAATTGATTCGCACTGTTTCAATAATTCGAAAAATTCAAAAATCGATCTCGGAAAACATCCGTATCCGGTTGAAAGATCATTTTCAAAAATAGGTTTTCTTCCCAGACAAAAATTAATCTTAAGTATAAAATTTAACCCTTCTACGATTTGAGTTACAGCGTCTAGACAGACACACAGACATCATGGTGAAGATAGTTAGAATGGATTCAAGGAAGGTCAAAATGGATCAATTAAATTGGAAGAAATTAAGTCAATCTCGTCTTGTTTTAACAAAAACTTAACCAGTGTTATTTCTCGTGAGAAAGACAAAATAAATAAACAAAAAAAATATGATAATATATACAAAATGTGTTTACACTTTAATAAAGTCACACTTTTACAAATCAATTATACAATAACAGTTGTTATTTTGCGTGCTGAGATCTTATACTGTTTTGCATAATTTCATTCATAACCATTCACCATAAAGAAGCGTAGTTCCGAGACAGTTTGAATTAAAATCAACACGCAACTGTTTTAAGATAGACGTGTTTTGTTTTTGTATTTCCGTTTCAAAATATTTTGAACTAATTAATTTTAATTTTTTATTGCATATATCCAAAATTCGACAAATTAAAAAAAATGAAAAAAGTAGCAACTAAACAAAATAGTTCTTTTGAGACTTAATTGTTTTTGAATTATCTATTACGTGTTTAAGGATTTTTATAGACTTGGTAAAATATCAGAAACCCTGTTCCATATTAATTTAATTTTATAATTACCATTATTAGTCGAGTCAATGAAGGTTTTTACTTCGGAACCCTCAGAAACAGCACCGCTTTTAATGAATTTTTTTTTTAAATGTTCGTTATACCATACTATTTGAAATCAGAAACATTCCAGCCGTCGGACTCAAAAAAATATTTTTTTTGCTCAAAAAAAATGTATATAAATAAAAAATTTTTCGATGATAACTGATCAAAAGTGTGTTTTTTTGTTATAACTTAGTTGAATAAATATTATTTGAGGAAATGAGCAAAAAAATTTTTTATTGGCAAACGTTACTTTTCAATTATTTAAATAATTTGTTTAGTAAATTATCGTTGACATTTTGACGCAAAAATTCATAAACTAATATACATATTTAGAATTTATTGAATATTGATGAAATTTAGCAAAATTGTTCGAAATACCCTTATTTAATACTAGTAAATTTTAGAGCACGTTACTTGCATTAATAATCATTTTACAGCAAGTTTTGCTACGAAATTTCGAATCCGCTCCAGCCGCGAATAAAATAATAAACGTTTGCCGTTTTGTAAATAAACAAACAATTTTGTCCAAAAAAATTGTAATTATTTGAAATGTATTTATCTAACGTTCCTGAAAGTTTTAACCCTTTTGGTTAACTATTTTCAACTCTAGAGCAGTTTATTCTTTAGATTTTTCACGCGTCAGCGGTAAGTTCGTCACTAAGATCGTTTACTTTGTAAAAAATATTTATTGATTTTTTATAAAATTTTGCATAATTGTTCGAATTACTTTAATTAAGCAGTACACAATTTAAGAGTACGTCACTAACATTATTAATCATTTTACAACTACTTTTTCCTACGAAATTTAGTATTCGCTCGTGTCGCGTATAGACAATAAACATTTGCCTTTTTGCAAATAAACAAACGATTTTTTCCAAAAAAATTATACTTATTTGAGATGTATTTACCTAATGTTTTTGAAAGTTTTAGGCCTTTTGGTTAATTATTTTCAATTCTAAAGCAGTATATTCCTCAGATTTTTCGCGCGTCAGCGGCACGTTCGTCGACAAGATCCTTTTACTCTGTTAAAAATATTTACTGAATTTTGATGAAATCTTACATAATTGTTTGAAATACTTTAATTTAGCAGTAAAAAAATTACGAGCACGTCACTAGCAATATTTTTCATTTTACAACTAGTTAGGCTACGAAATTTACTATCCGCTCGTGCCGCATATAAGACAATAAACGTTTCCCGTTTTGCTAATAAACAAACAATTTTGACAAAAAATATTATGCTTATTTAAAATACATTTACCTAATGTTTCTAAAATTTTTAGCCCTCTAGGTTCATTTTTTTAAATGGTACAATGTTATTTATTACAAATTCAAAATTTTTGAGGAAAAATTGGGAAATTTCTGGAAAATTCCTAAAAATTTTTGTATAATTCAACTTTATTTGTGAAAAGAAACACCGCGAATACACATTTCTATCAAAATTTTCAATAAATTTAGACAAAAATTAAAAAAAAAATTTGAAAATATCGGGAAAATTCCCGGAAATTCCTTATTTTGACAAAGTATTCTTATTCAGCGACCCTCTAAACCCCTATAGGTAAAAAAATTTCGTATAAAATCGGACTTAATATATCAAACCAGTAAATTATACAAATTTTCAAAATTTGGGGGGAAAGGGTTAAATCCGACGACTAGAATGTTTCTGATTTCAAATAGTATGGTAAAACGAACATTTTTAAAAAAATTCTATCAAAATCGGTGCTGTTTCTGAGGGTTCCGAAGTTTTAGCCATTTTCGAGCTTCATTGACTCGACTATATTAGTATAAAAGCTTGTTATCAAATAGATATAAATCCCTTAGCCATAAAAATTGTTAGAGTTTAGACATTCATGTGTTTCAGTAGCAATGCTGTCATCATCAGAGTGCTATGTTCTATCTGTAGTCACTATCTTTAGGACTCTGATGATGATAGCATTGTTATTGAAACACGTACGTGTAAGTCTAAACTCTTACAATTTTTATAGTTAAGGAATTTATATTTGATAATTAATTTTTGCCTGTTGCTCGTTATAAAAGTTTGTTATTGAAATATCTACAAAAATTATTTTAAATTATTTATTAGTATTTTAAAACAGGATCTAAGTAACAATAGATAAACAAGTTTAGCACATAATTATAAATTTAATAATTAATATTTAAACATCTTGCCTTCAGTTTATTATGTGAAATGTCTTTTATATGTTAATAATTAAGAACAATGTTGGGATATTTTATCTAATTCTAGTCGTTTAGATGTTTCTTTGATAGAATAAATACAGAGTACAGTAGGGTCTTTTTTAACGCGGATTTGAAGCTACGTGGTGCGATTTTCATGGAAATTCAGGGATTTTTGTTCTCGGACATTTCAAGTAATTTAAATATTTAAACGTTTTATTATTATTAAAATCTTCGTTTATAACAAGATTTTGAACTAGTTCACAAATGGTGTCGAGTTGTATTTTCAGATAGTGGCGATAATTCCGATGAGAAAAATAAAATAAAATTGCTACTTTTCAATAAAATGAATAAATAAAATTGAAAAACAAAGTTATTTTATTTTAAGTTTTACATCAATTATTTTCAGATTTTCGAACTAATTTTCTTTGTGTTTTATGTAGACATTATTTTCGTGAATTTTCAGGAACTTTTTTTACGCGATTGTCGACCTATTTTAATCGATTGATTTGGCTTAACGCGGTTTTACTTTTACTTTACTTACAATGTAAGCAATATCTTTTTTTAAGCGATTTTTAATACGCGATTTGTGGAACGTATCTACCGCGTAAACATAGACCTTGCTGTATATTCTTTGATTATTTTTATACACACAGAGAGGAGGGAGGGTAATAAAGTGAATTACCATGGACGTTATTTTTTTTGTTGCAAAATGACATTAATAGTTTTAAATTTGTTTTGTTAAAAATATACCTAAAAAATTTTTTACAGTTCAATAGAATTTGAATTTTTTTTTTTTCACGGAAGACTTGTATTATTTTATTATTAGAAGAATTGTGGAAGGTCTTATATAATAAAGAATTTACTAATTATTAGGTACATGCATAAAAATAATTGGCCGGAAATCGGGAAAAAACTACAAAGAAAATCAAATTTAACCATAGATGTATCTGTACATGTATTATATAATGTATAATACTCGAAGATTTACCGAATATAATATCTACGACTGTACAATATATTTAATTCGATGTAAAAAAACTGACTACTTGTATATTTTTTAACATGTATAAAATATGTATATCATTTTTACTTATTCTATTACATATTTGTAATGTTCCTCTCAGAATAAAATAAATTATTATTATTATAGCTATTTAAAAATATTAGTTGATGACGTCATATCTTTGAAGTATGACATCACATAAAAAAATAAAATAATCAATTTATCCGGTAAATAATTAGTTAATATTTTTTAATGCATTTTTTACTTTTTATTTATTTTTTTAACATTTTAAGTTTTTTTTTAAAATTTAAGTTTAAGATAAATATAAATTAATAACTATTAAAAAAAATCATTTATGCTATTATTTAAACATTTGTCCTGAAAAACTTCAAAGAAAAATAAATATGCCCCAGGGAATAATTGATTTTCTAAAATATAAAAAAAATATTAACAATACATACATTTATATACCCTGTAGGTACTAAAAATAATTGGCTTTGACATTAAATGACTCAAGATTTCAATACTATCTTCATCTTGATTGTAACATTATTGTCGATACAACTGTTATTTACTTGTATTATTGTATAAAAAATATTATGAAGCGGTACATACATATGTTTTTTTCGTGACCACCTATCAGAATTGATATTAATATGAACAGATTGACCGGTTTTGTATTATTAAAATTACTCACGTCAAAGTTTACATCATGTGCAATAGGTTTTTATATGTACATCAATTTTTATTATTAGTTAGTAATATCTTTTTGTATACAGAGGTAGAAAGGTTTACTTGAACCAAGTAAACCTTGTTTTGTATATAACGAAAACAATATTTTCTTAAGATAAGCAATAATCTATTAAACCAACTATAGTATTCTTTAACGAAGGAATAACGTAAATGAATTAAGAGTATGTTTCTTATATTAAGAAAAATATACAAAACAAGGTTTTCTTGGTCCAATACAGTTTTTTTTCTGTGTACATAGGTAGTTTGATAATTTAGGGGTGGCTTTTTCCTTAAATATTATTATGTAAACGACTCAACTTAATTAAGGGATCAGATAAAAGATGTCGAAATTTTAAGGATTTTCAAACTATTGTATTTTTGCGAAAAATGATCGGATTTTAAAAAACCCAAACTTTTTTGAAAACTTCTAATTTCTAGTTTTTGATTTAAATATAAAAGAAATGTTCATCCCTTAGTGAGCTGTAAGAATTGAAGAAAGAAAATAAAAATGATCCTTTAATTTTTTTATAAAATTTTATCGTATCTCTATTGGCTCCAAAAATATTTCAGATAAATTTCGAGTAAAACATTTTAAAGCTAGTAATTTTAGCTTCAAAATCTTTTAAATATTTCTTTCCTAATTTTTTACTTTAAATGTTCATAACTCCTAAAGAAAAAATCCTAGAATAATTTGTAAAGTTGCATTTAAAAGCTGAGAATATTGTCTTTAAACGCATTTATTCAATTTTTTTACAAAAAATTTTTGCTTAGTAACTATCGTTTTAAAATGTTCTTTAAAACTAATTTTATCGTTTTATATACATATCAAATATAAAAGCGATTGACAGATCTTCATAAGTTGGATACTAATTAATAATAATGTTTATAGATGGTGTTAAATATAATAAGCACCAGTAAGGCACTAAAATTCTTGTAGAACTCCGAAATACAAAATAATGAATCTTTAATTTGCGATTTGTAAATGCAATAAAATCAATTTTGAAATAAGTATGTATAAAATAAATTTATACATATGTATATTAATGTTATATAAATTATTGGTACCTATATTAAATTATTAATTATATATTATTAAATGAAACTTGTCACATTATAACGTATCATTAAAATTTGGGTAAATTTTTGTCAGTTTTCTTAATATTAACTCTAAATAACCTTTTAATTAATTCGTAAATAATATACATGTATATAGTCTTTTTATTGCCAAAAAATGGTAACTACATTTTTATGATAAATTGAGTAAGTGACTAATTAAAAATCATTATTTAAATGACTACATCTTGTACAAGTTTCATTTTACATCAATATTTTTGGAAAGTTATTATTCGTTTTATAAAAAAAACCGCCCAAATTTTATTATTAAAATTTGAATTTAATTAAAATCTTTGTTTTATAGATTTTGCTTCATTTTATTAAAAATGCAGGAGTCAGAATATTGTTAGGGCAAAAAAATAGTATATAAAACGCAATTTTAACAAATTTTCGATTAAATTAAAAAATAAAATAATATATCTTAAAAACCGTAACAAAAGCGTTTCTTACCTTAAATACATGCGACGACGCCATGATCGCCAAGTAACAAACAACAGTTCGTTGAGTTAAACAATGAACAAACTGGCTCACTACACGCGCACACTTATAAACAAAAACAAATGTTCGCAAACACGCACGGTGCTCTCGATGTACCTTGACGGTGCCGCTTTGAACGATCGCCGCCAACGACCAAGGTGGGCTTATATATATGTGTGCATACAGAGATGCGTCGAGAATAGGGGGGTCCGCACCTCCAATCTAACGCTGCTGTTACACCGATCTTCACTTGTTCTGTCTACCTGTCTGTGTGTGTATGTGTGTGTGTGTATGTGAAAAAGATATAGATTAATGATATGTACAAGTGTTATGGCATATTATGTATGTATGTGTTTGTTTTAAAATTAGTTAAAAAGAAGGGGGGGGGGGTCAAATGTTTCTACTTTGATCTTCATTGTTTTTGTGTGTGTATATGTCTATAAAAGTATAAATTAGTCAAATATAAGTATCGTCCGAATCGAACAAATATTATATTTTGTAAAACGTTTTTGTTGTTTTTAAAATTGACGTTGAAATTATAGGTTTTAGTTGATTTTATTTTTCAAGATGGGGGTAAGCTGGTATTGTTAAATTTGTATAAATAAATAGGTAAGTTTTTTGACAAAAAACGTAAATTTAACAAAAATGTAAATTTTAATTTAATGGTGACGATATTTTATGGTATTTTTTAGATCTCTTAATAAAATGAGGAGGGTGAAAATTGGAAAATGCATAGATTTCTAGTTTTTTAAATGTAAATTATTACATATAAATCTGTAAGATCTGTTTTTTTTTTACAAAATACGTACAAAATATTTTTTTGTTACAAAATATGTAAGTATTTTTGTATTGTTTTACAAAGAAATATAATCCATTTTGATCGTTTTTAGGGTTCCGTAGAAAACTAGGAACCCTTATAGTTTCTCAATGTCCGTCCGTCCGTCCGTTTTGAAAAATGTTGACATAATAAGATGAAATTTGGTATACAGTCGTAGATTAATGACCCAAAAACAGAAATGATAAGATTTTTGAAAACAAAAAATTGTTTGACCCCCTTTCATAAAATGAAAAGTGTTTTCCAAAAGAAAATTTCACCTACCCCATTGAGCGAGGTCTCCTAAAATGCAACAAATAATGTAGCAGAACCTTTTGATTTTAACTCTTCAATCACGATGTATTTTTTCTCCAAAGTCGTTATAAAAGCGTCCCCCCCCCTCTATTTTTTAATCTATCAATTCGAAAAATCTGAAAAAATGTCAGAATGTAGATTTTAATTAGTACTTTCACTGAAAATTACAACGAACATTGTCAAAAATATTTTGGGCCCCCCTTTCATAGACTGAAAAGTGAAAAATTTTTTTTTTCATTTACCCCATTGAGTAGGGTGTCATTTGATAGGTCTCCTAAAATCCAATAATAAAAGTCTAATGACTTTATGATTTTAACCCTTCAGTCACGAAAATTTTGAAATATCTTTTTTTATAAATCGTAGTAAGAATGACTACGGAACCCTATCATGTGCGTGCCCAACATGCACTTGCCCGTTTTTTTTAGAATTTTTGTTATTGTGTATGTTCCGACATGATAAGAAAATTACTGAACCGATTTTGATACGGCTATCACTGTTATTAAGACCCTAGAACTAGTTAGGATTATATATCAAAATAATTTGGTTTATTTCGGAGTTTTTTCAGTAACCTTATAATTATAACCATACTAATATTATCCATGCGAAAGTAACTATATTTGTCTCTTACCTTTTTACGGCTAAACAGCTGAACTGATCTTGATGAAATTTGGCAGGGAGATAGCTTATATCCCGAAGAAGGACATATGTATCCTGAAAATTGATTAGATAAAAAAATACCAATTCCACATGGACGAAGTCGCTGGTAACACCTAGTGTTAAATAACTGACTAATTTTCAGGTACGAATATTGAATTTTATAGAATTTTCTGTACTAACAATTTTATTATAATTCATATTTTTTAATTCGTTGATTTTAAAAATATATAAAAGCAAGTATTATAAAAAAATAGAAATTTTTATATTGAGAAATAAAAATTCATTTTTTTCTGCAAAGCATACATGGAACTTTTTTTACTTCAAGGGCGCAAAAACTAGAGATTAAGAAACTATAAATTTTTAGATAAATAAAATATTATAATAATGATCAGAATACAGGGCTTACATAATAAGAGCAGCCGATCGCCCGGGAATTCACCGATTTCATAATACACACAGGTGAAATTGCGAGAGAAACATAATTAACAAATAAAAATATAGCTAATAAAACACTCAATTAAAAATAGATAAATACGAATATATATTTAACTGACGTCACATAAATTTTAATACAATCTTTTAAATATTATTTACATTGTTAATAAAGTATATTATTAATAATTCAAAATGTAGCCATATATAGAATATACCATTAACCTTTTACAGTTACTATTAGAGTATTGTTTTAGGCAATTAGACGTACATTATTTCATTGTAAGGTGGTAATGGCAATGAACCAAAGTGTTAATTGCAATATTATCTTGACATCATCAATAATTATTGATATTTGATGAGTCTATAAAAAAGTTATAGATTGTAAGGTTTTTGTAATCGAAGAAATAACTGTTTTTATAAATATTTTTGTTGGAAAAGAATTTTCTAGAATAAATTTTTTTTTATTCATGATAATTCAAAAGGGCACGTTTTTTTACGATTCATTATGTAATAAAGCTGCCATTTATTGAATGAATGCTGTATGTGTCTAGTTATGTAATAAAAAAAATTAAGAAAAAATTAAAACCAACTTCAAAAGATCCCTAAAATCATTGAAAAGTGTATAATAATTTTTAACAGATTTTGAAATTAGCTTTATTGATTTATCTTTGTTAACAGATGGTGAATCATTTTAGGATTTATTTGCAAAATTTGAGCTTAGTTTTGGTTTTTCGTATTTTACCGAGAAATTCCTTAATGCCAATATAGGATACTAACAACATTTGTTTCTAACGGGATAGCGCAACAATGAGACAAACAATGCACATGAGGCAAGCTGCCCAAATCGATTGATATCGAAAACGGCGATGTAAGATGGCTACCTTTTTACCAGATTTGGGTACACCAGACTTCTTTCTATGTGATTTCTTAAAGAAAAACTATACATATTTAATTGATATCACAGGAAAAGTAATGGAAAATTATATAAGAAGCATAATATTGTGTAGAATATAAAACTGACTCACATATACGGGTGAGTTTTTTATCTTGAGACTGCTTAATATCTGGAAAACTATTTTACAGATAATGTTTGGTACAAAAGTTTCAGGATTTGGAAAGGCAAAACCAATAGAGGTAACAATTTTGATCTTGAGTGGAAGTTTTAAGGCCATTTTGGGCTCAAAATTTTTTTTAAATGTGTAAGAAAAAATGCAGATTAAAAAATGAATTTGAATGTTTTTTTATCATTTTTTATAATTTTTTTTTGCGTTTAAAAACACTGAAATTATACAATTTTTTTTTAATCTATATTTTCTTTAAACATCTTGTTTAATTGTTTTAAAAATTTTGAACGCAAAAAAAATTTTTTTTAATGTAAAAAAAGGAAAAATAAATGGCATAAAATTTTATATTTTTTAAATACTTTTTGAACAAAAGTTGTTCTTTTTTTACAAAGTACGAATCTGCAAAAAAATAAATAGGTTTCCATTTGAAAAAAATTAGTTGACCTCAAAATGACCTTAAAACCTCTACTCAATATCAAAATTGTTACCTCCATTGGTTTTGCCCCTCCAAATCCTGAAACTTTTGTACCAAACATTTTCCGTAAAAATACATAGTTTTCCAGATATTAAGCAGTCTCAAGATAAAAAACTCACCCGGTATACAGGGTGTCTAAATACCAGGGGACACCATGGGGATCTCAGAAACTATAAGAGATAGAGATTCGGTTAAATGAGAGAAAAGTTACCTTTAAGAGGAAACAGTTCAATGGTGCATTTACATTTTACAAAATTTTCATAGATTACTAGATATTAGCCAAAAATCATTTTACTCCGAAATCTTTCATCGTGAATATTTCTTAAGCGACTTGAAATTAAAAAAAATGTTTCAAATAAATGCTGTAGGGTTTAGTATTGTCTATTTAAATATATTTTTTTAATTTCCAGAAATCTCACAAATAGTTAAGAAAACATAAGTTAGTGTCATATCTCAAAAACAGTGAGATTTATGGAAATTAAAAAAATATATTGAAATAGACAATACTAAACCCTACAGCATTTATTTGAAATTTTTTTTTAAATTTCAAGTCGCCTAAGAAATATTCACGATGAAATATTTCGGAGTAAAATGGTTTTTGGCTAATATCTAGTAAGCTATGAAATTTTTTTTAAATATAAATGCACCATTGAACTGTTCCCTCTTAAAGGTAACTTTTCTCTCATTTAACCGAATCTCTATCTCTTATAGTTTCCGAGATCCCCATTGTGTCCCCTGGTATTTAATATTTAATATATCATCTAATATTTCGCGTAAAATGTAAAAAAAATCTAATTAATAAACTCTTCTTTCAAAATATGTACATACAGCCGAAAACGGTTATAACGACATCATTTAATACAACATATCAGTTTTAACGACTCAAAATAAAAGTCCGACTGAATCTCATATAATTGTATTTTTACCGGTTTTTACGACCTAATATGCCTGGTCCCCATGATGTCGTTATAACCAATTTTGACTGTATATATTTTATTTAAAAGTTATATCAAAAGTAAGTCGTGAAGAGAATTTTACCACACCCTATAATTTCAAAACAGAATTTTAAATCCGTTTTACAGTTGTTTCTATTTGTTCTTTTGTATTTTTAATTTATAAAAATTGGTATGTATTTAAATCAATAAACTTATATCTATCCAAGAATGACTTCAAATTCAAATTGATTGATATTAAAAAATGCAGCAGAATCAATATAAGATAAATTGACGTTAATTTTTTAACGATATCGAAAGTGTTTAAGAAATTGGAAGACATAGCGTGAGGTCATGTTTACTTCTTCTGGTTTGTCCTAAATCCCAAATAATCGCCAGAGCACGACCGACAAAAGGTGAATCTGCACTTTATCTCGCATCTCTTACGCTAAAACGTTAGGAAACCGTTCTTGTTTTTTCGTATCGATTAGCTATACAGAACAATCTGATGTATTTACTGAAAGAAATCTCCATTCAACTGTTTGCTTATGTTGTAACAGACTGCTTTTGTTTCTCGTAACATAAATTTCATTGTTGTTAACACTTGCGATAAATATGTGTTTTTAAAATAATGATAATTTTGTTTTCGTAATACGAATAGATGGTTTTACTTAATCTGCAGGAAAAGCAGGTATTTCAGTTAAAAAAGTTCAAGTCATGGTCCCCACATCCTATTACGGTCCCCCGACTTAAATTGTAGGTGGGATACCCAGTGCTGTAACTAGAAGCTCGGGGGGGGGGCAGAGGCCCCCCGCAAAATAAAAATTGAAGACTTTTTTTACTCCAGTATTTTTAAATGCTATTAATTTTAAAAAGTGGCTAGTTGCACATACTGTATATGTATGTATACCAAAATTAAGTTAGGTTGTTAGGGTAGATTAATGTACGTTAGGTTAGTGCTGAGTCTAAATAGCCAATTGCATGCTCAAACGACATGTGCAAATAGCAAATATAGCCAATTAAATGCATTTATTGTATGTTCAAATAGCTAATTGCTTGCACATACTGCATGTGCAAATAGCCTCATCCTTAATTTTAATGACCTAACCTTACTATTTATACTATACATTTTATTAATTATAACCTTTTTTACACTGCTATGAGTGCCCCCTAAGCTCGGAGGCCCCAGGGCATTGCCGGCCTCCACCAGTGGTAGTTACGTCGCTGGGGATCCCTAAGATTTTTTTGTTAGGTTTTTCTCGATTTTTCAATAAAAAAAATATATACATATACAGGGTGGGGCATTTAAAGTATTACAGAATTTTATCTCAGAGCCATCGCATATTTGAAGAAAATGTTTCAACCAAAAAATGTTTGGTTGTTAGGGGGTAATCGAATATTAATAATATTTTTTATTTTAGTATGGCCTTCAAGGGTATTTGAAGGTCAACATCATTTTTTTAAATGGGAACCTGTATTTTTTATTTAATAATCTTATTCAACGTGAACAAATACGTATCTTTCATTGGATTTTTTTTTCTGAACAACTTAAGCTTTACATGATATCTAACAAAATAATTTCGAAATTTTGCAAATTCAAGAATTTTTTATTCAAAAATCATTAACTTTAGAAAAAAAGTACAAGATAAAACAAATGTTTATTTTGTTCTAATAAAACTAAATAAAATTTTTAGATTTTTTTTAACATTTCGTATTTTTTTTTTTTGCTGAAATAAAGTAAATAGAAAAAGTTTTAAATTTTTTAAAACAATTTTTAAAGATTTATTAGACCAAAATAAACATTTATTTTTATTTTTACTTTTTTTCTAAAGTATATAGTTTCTGAGTAAAAAATTCTTGAAAGTCCAAAATCTCGAATTTATTTTGTTAGATATCTTGAAAATCTTAGGTTGTTCAAAAAAATTTGAACAATGAATAATTCGTGTATGTTCACGTAGAATAAGATTATTAAATAAAAAATATAGGTTCCCATTTAAAAAAATGATGTTGACCTTGAAATACCCTTGAAGGCCATACTAAAATAAAAAATATTATTAATATTCGATTACCCCCTAACAACCAAACATTTTTTGGTTGAAACATTTTCTTCAAATATGCGATGGCTCTGAGATAAAATTCTGTAACACTTTAAATGCCCCACCCTGTATATAGGTAAAATTAAATAACATTTTTTCGGTCTTTCAACAAAAAATATCTCATAGGTACGTAAGAGTGAATTACCTTTTTTCGGACCATTAAAAGGGTGTTTATTATACATTTTAAACACTGTTTATTATACATTTTAAACACTCCATAATTTTATTAAAGGGTGGCTAATGCAACAGATACATTGTTAGCAATCCGCAACTGTATATATAATGTTTGGACAGGTCGCATCTATCAAGTAACCTCCGCAATCATACCACTGTACTATCTGCCCAGCGACATTCACCTAACATTCAAAGATTAATGGTTATTATCGGCATGAATGCAGTATCATGTTGATCGTGAAGAGAATTGTAGCGAAATTAGACACAGGTGTATAAATACCTGGCTTAAACAAGACCATAGCACAGCTTTAGGTTATATTTCTGCAATTATTCGTTCAGATTTTGACATTATTGATTGTGATATCATATTATGTTGTTTTTTATGTCGTGAGAAAATGAAGGCTTTTACAGGGACGGACTAACTTATTTAGGCTGCTAAGATTTTCATATGAAAAATGACCCTACACAAAAACAATGTAATTGTCTGAGGGCCAGGCGGCATATGAAGTCATTGAATAATATCCCTCTAGAATTTCTTGTGTGGCTTATGTTAGTTATGCTTAGTCTACCACTTTTTTCCTCTGCGACAATTTTTTGTTATCGAGGATTTCCGCCTCTATTTGTTCCGAAATACCAGTGGGCCCATCGATTTTTATCTAGTATTTGTTTGTTCGTTAATTTTTTTCCTGAGTTGGTACATCAATAAGATTATATGACACCAAATACACAAAAACATACTTTGCTTATTTATCATAGGATAACCCGTTTTCGAGAAATATCGATGGAAAAGAAAGCATGCAGAATTTAACTTAATACGGATGCTTGAAATTACAAAAAATAAATTTATATTATTTTTCAATGATTAAAGGTAAGAATAAAGTTCATATAAATAAACCTCCTAATATGAATCCTGTAAGATCTATAGCCTTTTCTATTACTGTTACATGTAATAAAAACATGACTTAAAAAAAAAAAAAAAACTAAAAATGGCTATTTGTTGATATGGATGCATTTTCGGAGGTATATTTATATTAACTTTTTGTCTTATTTTTTATCATGGAGCAAGAATATAAATTTATTATTTGTAGTCCACAGTATTTAGATTAAAATTTGCCAAATAGAAGAAATAAATCATAAAGTTTTGATATTTTGTACACGTACACTCAGAAGGGTTCGGAATAAGAGCCCGAAAAGTTCCCACCTAAATCGTGGATGGAACATCCACTTTTACATGAAAAACTACCCCCGGAGTGAATTTTATTCCAGTTTTTCCTACTTTGTAATTTCATTACAAAGGTCGTTATTACTACTTTCTAAATTTTAAAAAATGATAAAATTCCATTAATATTTAATGAAGTTAGAGTACTTTTAGTAAAACTCCAAAATTAGAGATCAAGTCGCCATATTTTCTAAACAATTGAAAGTATGAAAATTTTTGTTGGGATAGTAAGAAATTTAGAATGGCTTTGGTGGAGCATAGCACAAAAAAGGCTGGGAAACACTGCACTAGAAGTTAACTTCTAGAATATTATCCAGTGACGTCATATGCCCTGACTATAAATAAGGGTAAATGAAAGTATGATGTAGCTAGTTTTAAAATCATTCTGGGTCAAAGGTTATACTGGTAAATAAATGACTTGGGGCAAGAAAACCTTGTTCAATATATAACGTAAACAATATTTACTTAATATAATAATATACTCTTAATCCAACCATATTAATGTTTCGGACGAAAACAATAATATAATTCTTATAGGTGTTAAGAAAACATTGTTTTCATTATAAAACAAGGATTTCTTGGCTCAACATTGTTTCTACCCTTGTATAGAAACATTAGAAAAATAATGTTTGTACATTATTTTTCTTCTGTAGGCTTTCGTGGCCTTTGCCCCTAAGAGCTAACTTTTTTGGCTACTGTCCACGTTATCGTTTACAGAAACACTTTTGAAGAAGACTCCAATATGCGAGTCGAAACGTCAAGGACAACAATACGACAACGTGGACAATAGCCCGAATAATTGGCTCTTTTGTACATTATTTTTTTAAGCCGAAGTGCCGATCTACACGAATCTTGTTCCTTGTTTTTGTCTCTACAGCAGGTTGTGAAAATACTTGTTTGCTGAGCCCTTAAACTGTTTTACATATAGGTATGTACCAGATACCTGTACTTATTTGAATACGTAATCTTTGACCCTAAAAAAAACTAAAACAAACTGGTAATTTTTGAACCTTGCGCTCAGGGAAACTTTCAATCAGTAAGTCACGATCTACATACATCATACTTCAGATTCAACCAATCTGACTGTATGTATTCTGATTTTTTTCAGATATTTGAATTCATAACCTTTCATATCTCTATGTTAACTTGTTTTTAATAAAATTACTTGTTCTCCAATCAGTTATTTATAGAACACCTTCATATTTGTAATAGTTTGAAAACTAATATTTGTTAAAATGTTAAAATAAAAGCATTTGTAGTACAAATTTAAATAATAATTACTAAAAACAATGTAGTCTAACTATTCAGTTATATGTCAAATTGCAGCAATAAAGGACCCCGCAGAATCTTATGGGAAAGGGGTTTCGGTCAAACTCTTTGAAACTTTGGAATCGGATAGTCCTTGATGAGTAGATTAAAAGTGTCAATGGGCACTAAGTCCTAAAAACTCAAACTTTTAAGATATAGCCCTCTAAAGTTGGGGATCATGGTCGCCTTTAATTTACAATAAAATAATGTGTAGAATCTTAATTTTCGCATAAGTATTTATATGTGTTCCCAAAGACATATTATCGATTGTCACCATAAAAAAGTAAACTTTTAAATTCTTTAGCCATTGGCAGTACTTAAATCTTATTATTTCATTTTTTTTATTATAAATCAATTTTTTATTATTAAACAATTGGATTTGTTTATAATTAAAAAAACGTAACAATAAGATTTAAGTGTTGTCATTTCTCAATGAATCGAAAAATTGACTTTTTTATGGTGGCAATCGATTATATATGTCTTTGGGAACACATACAAAAAGTTGAGCGAAAAAGGTTCTACAAAAAAATATTGTAAATTAAAGACAATCATGATCCCCAACTTCAGAGGGCTATATCTTGAGTTTTCTTGTAGATCTCATTAGATTATTTCGTCTGTTTTTCCGACCAGTACTTATTTTCGACCATTCGACGAATCATTCTTTAAAATAACGAAAAATGACAATATAGGATACCTATGCATTTATAGAAAAAATGTATTCTTAGAAGATCTTGAATGTCTTAGCAGCACACACACGAAAGTTAGATGTTATGGTCGAAAATAAGCTAAACCTTTATAGCGAATTAAAGTATAGTAATTGTTTCATTTTTTGGGTTTGTCCCGCGTCGCACTTGTTCATTGTTCGACGTTTCGACCATCTTCTCGTGGTCTTCTTCAGGTCATATATTTATAGTATAGCTGTTGTAAAAAACGTTGACATTTGCTATAATAAGTAATTATTTAAGTGTTGCTCGGCGACAGTACCGGTTTCCAAGCGCCGGGCAGATGTATATAGGACAAACCGGCAGATCTATACGAACTAGAACAAACGAACACATAAGAGATATGAAGAACCAACATGCCGCTAAGTCAGCAGTAGCTGAACATTCGATGCTACAAGGCCATATAGTAAACACCAATGATGTAAAAGTCTTAGCCCGTTCCGATAAATTTTGGCCTAGGCTCTATAGAGAAGCTATAGAGATTAATAAAAAACCCAACAATTATAATAGAGACATCGGCTTACATCTGCCCGGCGCTTGGAAACCGGTACTGTCGCCGAGCAACACTTAAATAATTACTTATTATAGCAAATGTCAACGTTTTTTACAACAGCTATACTATAAATATATGACCTGAAGAAGACCACGAGAAGATGGTCGAAACGTCGAACAATGAACAAGTGCGACGCGGGACAAACCCAAAAAATGAAACAATTATAAAATCAAATAACCGCGAAAGTTTAAGAACAAAAATAAAGTATAGTAATTCAAACTCTATTCTAAGTATATTTTTGATTCAAAATTAGGTATTACAAAAACATATTTTTTGTTTCCCAAAGTTGACAACTCTGCTAATGTGACCCTATATGGCCTGGTTATCCAAATCTACGTAAGGTCATTAACAATTGAAATATTCGAAAATTTCTAGTGTCCTTAATAGAATGACAAGCATTAAATTGTACATAGAATAGATCTTTAAAAACATATTTAGATTTAATATTTTAGATCAGCGGTTCTTAAACTAGGGTCCGCGGACCCCCGGGGAGCTGTCAAACTTTTACGGGGGTCCGTGAAACATTTTGGCAAAAAATTAGTGTCAATAGAATGACAAGCATTAAATTGTACATAGAATAGATCTTTAAAAACATATTTAGATTTAATATTTTAGATCAGCGGTTCTTAAACTATGGTCCGCGGACCTCCGGGGGGCTGTCAAACTTTTACGGGGGTCCGTGAAACATTTTGGCAAAAAAATTATTTACATAAAGTACTTTTATATTTCTATTTATCAATGATTAATTAGTATCTAAGTACCTTTTTTGTTTTTCTATCAGGGATGGGGGTCCCTGAAAAAAAATTGTTCAAAAAGGGGTCCCTAAACCACATAAGCTTAAGAACCGCTGTTTTAGATAATATACCAGCGACATCTAGCGACCTACATTCAAAGTATTAAATTATGATATTTTAGGTTTTTATTATTGATATTTTGCCTACCCAAGAAAAAAAAGTTAATTTTACAAGATTTTAATTTTTTAAATATTATATAAATATTTAGGGTTAAAAATATCTGATTTGTAACTTTTTAACGGTAAATCCTAGGGTTACAGGGATTTATTTCATAATCATAACTCTAAGTAAATCATAACGTAGTTTGCATTACAAAACATAATTTCGGTAAAATCGTCATTTAAGATACATAATTCAGCGGTCATGGCTCGAAATGTTGAAGACTAAACTGTATATACGGTCTAAATCGTGATTCTTTTGAATGATACTAAAACGAATTAAGTTATGTTGTATAATAGTTATCAACACATTCCTAAACCTTCAAAGACAAAGATGCCCTTAGACAAGCTTTCATATAGTTATATCTTCATTTATATACAGTGACGTCTGCATATAGAACTAAAAAATAAAATATATAACATATTATATTATACTACTCTTATGCCCGGTATCATCAATCAATATCAAGCTCCTTTAGCGCTAAATGCTCCTTTAAAGTAGATTTAGTGTATTACAAATGTGATTTAAATCAATATTTAGGGTCCAAATGAAAAATATACATAATATGCGTTGTAAAAACACAGTGCAGAAAATTAAAAAAAACCTTTTAATTAAATGTACTATGCTTGGTTTTGTTGATAATACTACAGTTAGTTAATGGAGCATTTAGTTAAACTTGGTAATACCGGACATTAATAATTAATTAATTAACAATATATTTTTGTATCACAGTTGTTTTCTGTAAATTGAAACGTGTTGAATGTAATTTTTTTTCTTAAAATTTTCAACGAATTAATTAAAAAAATTAAAAAAGTAGATTTTATCAATTAACGAAAATAGTTTATTAATTCATAATTTTATATTAGTTGTCAAAAGTGTTATGAAATAATTGGTTGAAATGCGGAAATGAATTATATTTAACAACTCATAAATCCCCCCTCCTCCAAAATCAAGAGATTGTTTATTAAATGTTGCGGTTAATTAATTGTAAAACAAATTGCATATCTCTAAAGATCATAAAAAGTACTTACTGACTGCGGTGTAAAACTTTGAAAAACATTTATTTAAAATAAAAAAAAGTGTCTCGTGAAGTAAGGATATTATGGTTTTTCAAAAAATGAATTGCATTTTAGGAAAAAATATTTCAATCAAAAGTTACTTAGCTTTTCAGCAGGATAAGAATCTGTGTTCAAAATACGGAGTTCCTATTTCAAAAAATGGAGTTGACCTTCAAATAACCTTAAAATCGCCACCAAAAAAAAGTTACAGTACATTGATCTTCCCCTTCAAACCGTGCAACTTTTGTCTGAAATATTTTTCGATAAAACCTTGCCAAAAAAAATTAAAAGGGGTTGACACGTAAAATGGGTCATTCTGAATATAAACAATTCAAAGATAGATAATACAAAAAGATTATTTCCTTAAAAATATTTTTGGGCAATCAAGAAATAGGACAAAACATTATATTTCATATAAAACAAATGAACGTATAAGAAAGTATATAATGTATTATAAAGGAGCTAACAAATTTGCTAGCTTGCAAAAACTTTTTGAGGTATCAAACTTATATGACAGTTCTCTTGGAGTTTTTGACAGACAGTTTCATGTATAGGATGTAAAACAAAGGTATGTTAAGCATATTTAATAATCTTGAAGAAAAACTGGAAAACCCGACTTACTGCGCATGCAAATATCTGTTAAAAACTCAAAGAGAACTGTCATGTTTGGTACTCTATTTGAAAGTGCTTGCTAGCTAGCAAATTTTGTTAGCTCGTCTATAATTAGGCTGACCAAGTCTCAGATTTTAACCCGGAGTTTCAGGGTTTGTATACCATTTCTCCGGGTCCCGGGCTTCGTTATTATTTCTCCAGGTTTTGAAATTAATGATGACATCTAAAAAAGAAATATAGGTCGCAGAAGTGAGAATTACGATATTTTAGTTACAACGAAAATGTAATGGACTTCATTTTCATCTCAGACTTTACGAAAACTAAAAACATTATTAAATAATAAATAAAACGAGCAAGTGCGTGTTGGGCACGCACATGATAGGGTTCCGCAGTCATTTTCACTACGATTTATGAAAAAAGAGTTATTTCAAAATTTCGTGAGGGTTAAAATCAAAGTCATTTTATTATTTCATTTTAGGAGACCTATCAATTGACACCCCACTCAATTGGGTAAATAAAAAAAATGTGAGTTCACTTTTCAATCTATGAAAGGAGGGTCCAAAATATTTTTGACAATGTTCGTTATAATTTTCAGAGAAAGTACTAATTAAAAGCTACATGCTGGAATTTTTTCAGATTTTTAAAATCAAAAGATTCTGATACATTTTTTGTTACATTTTAGGATACCTTTCTAACGACACCTCACTCAATGGGGTAGGTGAATTTTTTTTTAAAACACTTTTCATTTTATGGAAAAGGAGCCTAAAATTTGTTTTCCCAAAAATCTTATCATTTCTGTTTTTGGGTCATCAATCTACGACCGTATACCAAATTTCATCTTATTATGTCAAAATTTTTCAAGACGGACGGACGGACATGGAGAAACTATAAGGGTTCCTAGTTGTCTACGGAACCCTAAAAATGGTCTTCAGATATAAACGCGGACAATTTTATTTTCTCCGGGTTTTCTAGGGTTTACATAATCTGAAATTCGGTCACCCTATTAATAATACCGGATATTAATGTATAAAATGATAAAACTTGACAGTATATTAAAACTCTCTATTATCTTTTGAGTCGACACCACTGCATGTACGTAAATATACAATACATAGGTGGTACAACAATACAATCACATCACGATGAGGTAGCGGGCCCGCGATTGCGCTGAGGTTTAGAAATAATTACATGGAATTGATTTCCTCATTCCGCTCTCTTTGTGTTTGTAGATCTGCAGACTAACGCATAGATCGTAAACGGATAAGATTGTAAAAGTTCAATATCACCTTGTTTATCGAAACATCTTTTGTGGCTTGCTGAAAATATTACCAATTTTGTGATAGGTTCTGTAAAAATAATGTAATAAAATTTGAAATAATTTGATTTAAATAATTGACCGTTCACAAGATTTAAAACAAAAAATAATATACCCGACACAAATTTTACCATTATCGTCTAATTGTCGTAAATTTCTTCAAATTACATAAAAAATATAATCACTAGTAAATAATAGTTAACTGTTTAATATTCTAAATTTTATGACGAATCTATTCATCCCAAGTTTTTGGTGCTTGAAGGTTTGTGTATCAAATAGGGGCTATCAAGTGATTCAGCGCCAGTATTAATAGATGTTTTTCCAGCAAAAAATAATAAAAAAACATGTTTGTCGCCTATAAATATTTAAAATTTTAGTGTTTTGCAATATTTATAACATAAATATACATAATACATTATACAGGGTGTACTTTATAATTAAAAAATAAGATTTTTTTCCATATAATTAATTTTTGATTTATTGATAAATGCAGGTCAATTTAACACAATTTTTCTCTTGTTCCTTCTCTATATTTTCATAAATTATTATAAAATAACCATTAAATAAAAAACGAAAAAAAATTGTACGAGAATCGTTAATTTTCTTAAATTGTCATTTATGTCATTCTACTTGTAATGAACAAAATTAATTAAAAAATAATTTTACAGTATAGCAGATTTACATATCTGATAGAGAATTGTCTGCTCTTAAATATTTGTCATATAAAATTTTCACATGAGAAAAGCCGTTTACGAAATATTTGAGGAAGAACGCAAGTTTTACCGCACACCCCCATTTAAATGGCAATAGTGAACTCTAATCGTAAAATTTATAATAACAACTTTTGTTTATAATTTAATATACATTATTTTTGACTTCCTTTATTTTTTTGTACGAATAACCATTTGTGAGATAAATAAGAAAAACTAAACCCGAGGAGTCATTTTTGCCCCTAAAATGGATACCACACGCGTTTTTGAAATGTCGCCGTTTCTAGTTTTGTAAAGGAAGGTTTAATACAACCATACCAAATTTCATGCTTCTATCAAAAAGTGCACAAATTACTCGAAATATCGCTCTTAACGTCCGGACTATTAGGCCGCTTTAACACTATATCAAAGAAATATGTATGTCAAATCAAATATAGAAAACTTATGTTATCTTTTATTATAGAAAAGATATAAAGATTTTTTTATATTTGATCATATTTCTAAATTAAAACGATTAACGTTTTTTTGAATGCCCTGTTTAATATGTCCACAAGTTCACAAGTGCTCTCACTTAATAGTGAGGAAAATATGATGATTAAATAAAATAAATTCTGTATTTTCCCGTCATTTTTTGTATTACCGGAAGTAATGCAAACTTTTTTTTGGGAGAGGGGGGAAACACGTCATTTTAAAAAATAATTATCAAGTACGAGTCGAGCCTTGCGCATTAATGTCCCGTACCGTATAGTTTTTCAATTTACTCGATTATTGTAACATAAATATTACAGATTTATAACTTTTCAAATATTAGCTTTAAGAACTATCATAAATTATATTTAATAGGTCGTCTATTAGAAAACAGATGGTTTCAAATGTATTCACTTTTTGAAAAAGATGCTGGTAATTTTCTTTTGATTTCAGCATCATAATATGTACATATTCTCAATTTTGTTCTGATTTTTTAACACTTGTTTTTAAATTTTCTAAACAATTTTTTTAATAATAACAAAACGTTTGCATATATAAATTTGTCAGCTTTCATTTGATACCCCATTAGTCGGAATTGAATAATTTTTTTTGAAAATTCATTTGCCCTTCTCGAAAAATGGATTTTTTATGATTCAAGTTTATTATTGGTTAATTTACTATAATTATGTAAAGTATCAGCTTTCTACGTCAAACTATTTAGTAGTTAGAAGACTGTGATAAACCAACATAGTTACTTAAAAAAAACATTTTTGGACCTTATACCCATGGGAAGTTTTGATCAGCACGTCATGAACTACATCATATTTCACTTTCAGCTAATTTGATTGTACCTTAATTTAAATAGATTATCTTAAAACAGTTCATAACAAACATAAAACTTGTTTTATTTATCATTAAATCAAAATCCCAGTTGTCATATTTATATAATTAACTTTACTAATATTAATGAGATATTTAGAACGGGAATAGTATCATAACGTAATTGCACAAATCAAATTGACTATAAAAAATCATCTAATAAACGTGCGAGTGTCATTAGACGTCACTGATATCATGTTATTATGATTAAAATGAAAGCAGAAGTAACAGGAAGATGAAATTATCTTTGTATAATTATTGTTTGTCAAGATATAGCATGACATAACATGAGTTTACTTTATCCATAGTAACATACTAATATTATAAATGTGAGAATGCCTCTGTCTGTCTGTTACCTTTTCACGTTTAAATCGCTGAACCGATCTTGATGAAATTTGACAGGAAGATAGCTTGCATCCTGCGGAAGGACATATAAAGGGTGTCCCAATAAGAGTGCCTGATTTAATTTAAATAAGAAACGCACATTTTATTGAGCGAATGGTGATTTTTTTATTGTATTGTAAAATAGACATGTTCCGATTAATTATGGAATAAAAAAGCCGGCAAACGGCTCCCGCGAATCGAAATACATACCCTTGCTCTTTTCATGAAATTTGCAATGACGTTCTCACAAAGATCCGGCTCTATCTCACCGATGACGCGTTGGATCTCGGGCTTGAGCTCGCGAATAGTCCTTGGCGTATTGGCATAGACCTAAGATTTCACAAAACCCCAAACGCGACAATTTTGTTTGTTAACGAACCCGTTCAAATGAAAATAAGCTTCATCGCTGAAAATGATTTTTTTTTTTAGAAAAATCGGCTTCCACTTCATTTTGCTCCACCAACCGTTCAATGAATCGTCGGCGCTGTTCATGGTCTGCTGGTTTGAGCTCCTGAGTGAGCTGAACCTTATAGGGTTGCAGATAGAGATCTTTCTTAAGAATTCGCTGCGTGGTGCTTCTCGAAATTTGAATTTGTTGTGAAGTTGATGTTCCCGGGTTTTCGATAACATTCTCGTTTACAGCAGCGATGTTTTCGAGAGACCGGTCGGTACGCCGACGCACAGAAGACTTACTGTTTATATTCAACCCATTTTCCTCAAATTTATTGATTACTCTTGACACATTTAGTACATTTTCACGACCGAAAATTCCGCGAAGTTTTCGAGCGGTTTCAATGTAACTTTCCCCATTTTTGTAATGGGTTTTCACTATGATAACGCGTTGTTCGTTTGTGTAGCGCTCCATAATTATTAATCGGAACATTCGTTAATGACGATTTTCAAATTTCAGAGCTGCCTCTTGCACAGAAAAAAAATGGCGCAACATTTAAATCAGGCATTCTTATTGGGACACCCGTTACTACTTTGTTTACCGAAAAATTATTAGATTATTGGACTTTTCTGAAGACTTTGACAAGTTTCGCGCACGCGTTGTATGTAAACACCAACGGTATTAAAACAGTGGTGATATTATGAAAATTATTTTATACTGTCAGAGTCGCCAACTGTGTTACAATACGTTGAAGTATCACTGCTCTAAATTCCATAGCAAATCCATAGGTACTATCACAAAATTAATACAACTCATTTGTGAGTGCTTTGCTAGCTTCAAAATTTTTATACCGGATATTAAGAGTATATATTATTTATAAAAAAAATACCCTTAGTCAGTGGCAGATTTAACGGGCGGCAAATGAGCAGTTGCCGCCTGGACCCATGTTTGAAAATGCTCCCAAGGACCCCTCCAGATAAGAGCCCTTGTATGTGAGCCTGTTTAAATCCTGCTGTGTAAAAATTTTTTGATTCCATCCCATAATTTTGCGTGCGGAAATAAAATTGCATTGCCAATCACAAGTGCAAATGCCGAACGAGGAATGAGTTCTTTGAAAAAAATCAAAAACTATCGTCATGCCACTTTATCTGAGGAAACGCTCAATAATTTCAGTATTTTGTACATTGAAAGAGACGTGGCTAACAAAATAGATCTGAATTCGACAATCGAAATATTTGCACAACAAAAGACGAGACGAGGTTTTAAAACAATGTAACCTAACATATTCTATATGTGTAAACAATAGTTAAATGTATAAGTCGAAATGTATAAGTGAGATTGTCAATAACGAATCATACAATAAATAATAAATAAATAACAATTCAAAATGTTTGGTTGACGCAATAAAAAAATTAATTAGGAAATCAAAAAACAACTAAAAATTATCAATTTATTAATAATTAATTTGTAGTTTTTTTTCACGTCAATCAATTTTTAAGTTGGTGCAATCAAATAATTCTTTATGTGAAATTTTTTTACTCAATAAAAGGTCCTCTGGTACGCTTGCCACCTAGCTCATTTCCCTTAAATCCGCCACTGCCCTAAGTTAAATTAATTAATACAGAGTATAGAGGATGAATAAGAACTCATTGTAAAGCACATTGATTGATACTACATATATATACATTGTTAAAATTTAACTTTATTAAAGAAAATGTTTTATTTTTTTTAGTTTATGTGATGTTCATACTATTATATGACCTCATTGACCTGATTTTCCAACAGTAAATAGTAAATAGACTTTCAACTAGTGAAAAAAACTGTCTAAAGAACCCAAGATATTAAGATAATTAACAAATATGAAATAATATTCTATAGTTTATACATTTTATATTTATTATATCCTTGTCAAAAAATTATATAGTTGTAAGATATGTAATTATAAGCTGCACTATCCCTGTTTTTATTCATACTGTATAAAGCAATTTACTTTCGGCATTTAACTGAATCTAGAAAATTATTTATTTTGATGCAACATAAAATAGTAATTATTTAAAATAATATAAAGTAATTTAAATTTGGCATTAAAAAAATGGTGTTACTCTAGTTTTTATTTGAACTTTCTTAAAAGAATAAAAAATATATAATAAGTAGAAATTATCGTTTGCAAATATATAATTTTTATAAGAAATAATTTGTCTATGATATTTTGAAGGCTTATTTGACTATAAAAGTTAATAGAAGCTATATATTATATTTTACATACATGCATAAAAGCGATTAAACTACGCTATGTAATAAATTATAACATCATATTCTATTCTTAAATATTAAGATGTATTTTTTTTATTAAAAAAAAGTATGTTTTTTTCGAAGGACACGATTAACAAGATTAATAATATTTTTATTTAATATTTTGAATGCACTAAGATTATTAATAACTACATAAAAATATCTTGTATCATAATTAAAATGTTAATTATATGATATAAATATTATATAATCTAGGTAACACTTTTTTATTAAGGCCTTTTTACTTAAATGTTATGTTTTTTGGCACAATTTTGTAAAAAGGCACATTTATTCTGAATCAGGAAAAGTCAATTTTATTATCTTAATATTATCTACTATTAAATGAAATTAAATTATCTACGTATGTATACAATACCAACCATTTAGGCAGATCTATATGTACTTTAGTACTTTTTGGGGTAATTGTTAAAATATTTTTTCTAAAATTTTCTTGCATATATGTACGTAAATTTATTGAAAGGTAATTGTATTTGTAATTATTGTTAGAAATATACTTAAATACTTATGAATGTATTTCTATAGTAGTTTATTATATTTTTGTAAAAAGTATATGTGATTATACTTACATAAATACATTTTTTTGGTAATATACTTACTTATTAAGGTTGTTGTTCACTAAAATCGATCACTACAGAATTTGTTAACATTTTAATATTGTGTTAAGTAAGCTAGTTCACATTTGTAAAAAAAATTCCGGTCAGTTTACCATTTCGTTTATTAATTATAAACGTGCAAAGTTGACCTCTTATACATTGCATTATTGCAAGCATAGGGATCCACTTGGAATTCGATATTTGTTTAATTCGTGTATTAAAACTAAACGTCAGATTTTAATAAAAAACGGATATGTTATAGATTGGTTAATAAAGAATGTATATATAAAATTCTAGAATGATTTACCATCTACTTAAATAATTATTAATTTTTTAACTTTGATAAATTCCCGAACACATGACGTAAATATACGATAAGGCAACACCGCATTCGGCGCGCTCTTCGAAATGTAAAAACGTGGTATTGACAACTGACGCGCGTTGTAAATAGCAAGTTATTATTATTAACATTTAATGTTTTTATTTATAATAATAATAGTTACTATTGTTATTATGATTATTACTTTTGTCAGCAATAGTAATAATTATAATATTGTTAAAAACAAATCTTCTATTCTTGTCTAATATTGCGTAAGTTGTTGTCAGATCTATTTGTTCTTTATTATCGACATAGTAAAACCCTGTAGTTCATGCTAAGTTCCGCTAGATGCCACGACTTTCAGTGAACAAGAACCTTAAGGAGGTTGACATTATAAAAAAATAACAGAGAGATTTCGATGAAACTTTGAAAATAACAAGACATTTATACAGTGGGTGGCCCAAGTAAAACGAAACGGACGCGCTTTTGGTCATTTAAAATAAGATTTTGAAAAAAAGCTCGGACACATCTTTTGTTATAAAATTTTTGCAAGAATCTTTTCAACCCTCAGCGCTATGAGCACAACCCTCAAAATTTTAAATAGTATAATAGGGCAAGTGATACCTCATTTGAAAGGTTTTTTCATTCTAAATACCGCGCTTTGTGTTTTTTTCAAACCTGTTTAGTTTTAGTCATGTTATTTACATTTTAAATTCCATAAATGCAATGATTTTCTGATCAAAAAACAAATATTAACAACTAAAATTCCAAACAAAGTAGGCTTATTTTCTTATCAAATAATTCAAAAACATCCAATTTGGACATTTATTGAATTAATTAAAGTTTTGGATGTTGGTATTTTTTTTTTAATTATTTGATAAGATTATAAGCCTACTTTGTTTTGAATTTTAGTTGTAAATGTATATTTTGTTGATCAAAAAATCTTGTCACAGCTTTCTATGAAATTAAGAAATGATCGATTCAGACTATCGGTCCGGTCTTGCTCCAGTTAAATATTCAATATAGTAATACTGTATCGGAGCGTGGTTAGACCGAGACCTGAGCGATACGAGTACTTATAATGTGAATAATTTCATTGTTTATTGTTTATTTATACGGGTGATTCAGCACTGTTGTGCCAAACTTGAACAGTAGATTGAGAAAAATATTTTAAGCAAAAAACTTCCAATAAACATGTGTCCGGAAATTTCTCCTTAGGGAACTACAGGTTTCCAAAGATTTTACTAAAAATTAGTTTTAATTTAATATCTAGAGAACCCTTTGTGATAGAATTATGAAATTTAGTATTTGGTTTAGTATTAATATGTGTTATCGATTTCTAATATTAACCAATTATATTTTAGGCCAGGGCTGTATGGGGCCAGTGGGCCCATTGATTTTAATCTTGTAATTGTTTGTTCTTTAATTTTTTTCCTGAGTTGGTACTTTTATAAGATTATATATTTTATAAGATTACAAAATACACAAAAACATACTTTGCTTGTTTATCATAGGATAAACCGTTTTCGAGAAATATCGATGGAAAAGAAAGCATGCAGAATTTAACTTAATACGGATGTTTGAAATTACAAAAAATAAATTTATATTCTTTTTCTATGATTAAAGGTAAGAATAAAGTTTATTTAAATAAACCTCCTAATATGAATCCTGTAAGAGCTATAGCCAGTTTTATTAACATGACTAAAAAACAAACTAAAAATGACTATTTGTTGATATGGATGCATTTTCGGAGGTATATTTAAATGAACTTTATTCTTACCTTTAATCATAAAAAAGAATATAAATTTATTTTTTGTAATTTCAAACATCCGTATTAAGTTAAATTCTGCATGCTTTCTTTTCCATCGATATTTCTCGAAAACGGTTTATCCTATGATAAACAAGCAAAGTATGTTTTTGTGTATTTTGTGTCATATAATCTTATAAAAGTATCAACTCAGGGAAAAAATCAAGGAACAAACAATTAAAATATCAAAATCGATGAGCCCACTGGCCCAATACAGCCCTGGCCTAAAATATAATTGGTTAATATTAGAAATCGATAACACATATTAATACTAACCCAAATACTAAATTTCATAATTCTATCACAAAGGGTTCTCTAGATATTAAATTAAAACTAATTTTTAGTAAAATCTTTGGAAGCCTGTAGTTCCCTAAGGAGAAATTTCCGGACACATGTTTATTGAAAGTTTTTTGCTTAAAATATTTTTCTCAATTTACTGTTCAAGTTTGGCACGACAGTGCTGAATCACCCTGTATGTAGGCTCGGTAGTAGTCGGTAGTCTAGATCCACCCTTATACTCTGTTTTATATTTAAAAATCAAAGTTTTTTCTAATCAAAGTGGTATTGAGACTCGTATTTGACACCAGTACTATTTTTTAAAGTCTATCCAAGTTTATTCAACAAATACTTTATCGTGCTAAATTCAGTAAAGGGAGTTAATTAATTATTATTTAAAACATTTTTTTTTAATTTCGAAAGTTTGAGAAAGTTTCGGATTAAAATTTTTCTCAAACTGACAGTTCTTTTGAAGTGTTTGACTAGTTTCTCGTACGCGCGATGAGTTAACACCAATGGTATTAAAACAGTGGTGATATTTATGAAAATTATCGTGTACGATCAGAGTCACCAATAAGAGATCTATATTTAAAAAATACATAACGTTTTGGCTACTTTTTTCAATAAAAAATAAAAATTCAAAAAAAATCTATTTTTGTTTATAAATTTCCATTCTTTTCATTATATAAATAGAAATATTGGGTTTTAGTATACTTCATTTGAAAGTTGTGAAAAAGTCGTACATTTCATGTATGTGATAAATTTTTATATATCTTTCTTAGATGTTGTAGTATTAGCGATTGAAAAATGGTACTTTTTTACAAACGTGGAATTAAAAAAAAAATCTCGAAAATTCCGCATATCACATTGAAAGAAAAAAATACATATCGAATATTTTTTACTGCTGAACCGTAAAAAATATGTTTTATGGAAAAACATTTTTTGGTGGCAAATTTTGTGTGAAATAGATAACATCATAGAATTAATACCCCGTTGAAAGTGCTTGTTCTAACACATATTTGTAGCTTCTTTATAATACCGGATATAAATCAATTTTAATTTTTAACGACAGTTTTTTGTTTGTTTGTAAAGTGACTCATTTCAATTCATATATCGTACAATACTATAAATGCTTAGTTAAAAACCGAATGCATTTATAGCTGAACTAGTTCTCATAACTAAAGTATCTTCGTGAGGTCGACCTGACCCAACCTCTCCTCAGATTCACATCGCAACGTTACGTCAACATTTCGCAACAACGGAGAGGGAACCATAAATAATTTAGTGTATTTTACAACTGGGTATTTTTTCCTGATATTATTTATTACCGCTATAGATTATGCCGAGCCTAAAAATCATTGAAATCTAATTTTTATTTAGTTCTTTCTATTATGCTAGATGTTAAGCGATGAAATTTTTATCTGAATTTTATTTTTATGAAATATTGGTATCTGTAAGATTTTATTTTTGTAGAACAGCGCTTCTCAATTTTTTTTAATCCTTTAGGATTGAAAAAAATTCAAGATAAATTAACTTTTTGTCAAAATTTTATTAATAGTTTTTCTAATCATAAATTTATTTATCTATATAACATTTTATATGACCATTTTCGTACTCAAAGGAAATACCACGTTTAACTTTGAATGCCTATAACTAATGAACAAATAATCGTACAAAAATTTCAAGGGCAGATTTTTGCAGTTAAAAGTGTCTTCTTTACCATCCTTTAATTGATGAAAATGTCGCATTTTTTCGGCGCTTCACCTTGGGAAGAGGTTATTATGTGGGATACAAAAAAAATTGTACTCATGATTTGAAAATTAGAACGTTCAAGCTTAACATTATTTTTTTAAACGGTTCTACAATTAATTTTTGCGTAGATATAGCCATTAAAAACATTTAAGAAATTGTGACTTTTTTATATTTTTTTAAATCCAGTATATTTTTAGTATTTTGTATTTATATACGGCGTTCATATTTTAAAAAAAGTTGACACCATAAAAAAATAACAGACATTTCGATGAAACTGAAAATAAGACATTTATATTTAAAAAAAAATTGCAAAATTTCAAGGCCATTAGGAGAAAAGCTTAAAAGATATTATATAAACAAATTAACATGCATTCTTATGAGAACTGTATAATTTCAAGACATGACAGGACAGTGATGTGACAGAGAGAATTTGATGAAAATTTGAGCTTTCATTATTTAAGATATTTATAAATTTTCAGAATGATTAGAAATCGCGTTTTTTAACTAAAAAATGATGTGTGGGAAAATAAGGAGAGAGACGTATCAGTGTGATTTTGCATGCTCCAGAGAGAAACACACCTTGCCTTCACTCTTGCTAATCTACAGGCGATTACCCGCACCATTTCCCGCAAAGCCAGCCCCGTACCCCTATAGTGTTAACCACCTTAATAAACTTTTATAGAATAATTAGCTCGTACCCGCAACTTCGTTCGCGTTATATATAGTATGATGTATAATTATATATGGTTCATGTGGAATTTAGGTAGCCTCAGGATGCAAGCTAAGACAGACACTTTCGCATTTTATAAGTATTAAGGGGTTAGGTGTAGTCAGAGACATGAAAAAATGACAATTTTAAATAATTTTTTTTGCCCGTAAATTATTTTATTTTATAAAAGTAAAAACATAGCATCATTAAATAAGGTTTCGACTTGACTTGACAGAAATTTTAGAAAAAAAAATTAATAATTTTAAAAGTAATGGCTGTTTGTGTTGACTCAGTTCCAACCGAAGCTCCTTGCGGTGACCATCTTTTATCATTGGAGATTCATCCAAATTCAATCGGACAGAAAAATTTAGTTTTATTAATAGATAATCTAGTGCCTGATCGAAGCTTTTTTTTTCTTTCTTAAATTAACAAAATGGCAGCCTCAGGAAATATTTTTCAAGATTTTCGGGAAAAAAACCATCAGTTAATTGTTTATAACAAATCGAAATTTAAAAAAAAAATCCTTCGATCAGGCACTAGTTTTTCATGTTTTCAAACAGCTGTATAAATTTCATTAAAATCTACCAAGCGGTTTTCGAGCTACAGTGGTCGACCAGTTCAAAAAACATAGTTTTGAGAAAAACGCATTTAAAGTTTTACACTCAATTTACGTAAAGTAATATACGTATTATTTAATTACTTACACCGAGTCAACTATTCGTGGGCCATAAAATAGTTCTTCAGCCGTTGTAGCAGCTTCCAAAAATGCAAAAAACAAAAATCGATTTCTTGAAAATTCTGACTACACCTAACCCCTTAAGTATGAATAAATAAAATTTCAAATAAGTGCTATTGTTCCAATCAGAGTAGTTTAAAGCAAACAATATGGAAAATTCACATAGGAATGATAGTTACATAATGTATTTACGCATGTAATTAAATACACAGATAAATAAATTGATAAACATAAAAAACTTAAACATTCTACTTAATTATTTATAAAGTAATTAAATATAATTATGGGAATGCCATAAAATGTTTACTACTTTATGCACATCCTAATATGTCTGAAGTGATACATAAAATAATTTTACAATAACATAATTGTTTTCTTACTTACATATCTTCATAATTAAAAACTGAAGTAATTACAGTTTTTAATAGTTACAAAATTAAATATAAAATAACTGATTTTTTGTTTCTGACATGAGTCACGCCTTTTTAATAATAATAAAACGAAATTATAAATGTTATAAACTGACACGTCGCAAAAACATAACCTATATATTGTGCTATATATTATCACCATAATAACCATAGTAGGAATTAAAACCACTGTTTTAATACCGTTGGTTTTTACTCAAGGTTATTAAACTATACAGGTTGTCTCATAGGGTAGTTTCACGCTATTGGTTGACGCATGAAGATAGAACCAGGAGATGATACTCGAATGGAGAAAGTACACTCAGCGTTCTATAATACGTAGCCATCGGTAATTCAATAATTCCACAAGACGCCGGCTAGAGGGGCCCCCACCACCACGCCTAAAAGTTGACAGATACATAATAAAAATGGCGCTGTTGGTGAACGAGATCCTGGTTTGTTGACTTTTTAGAATTGAACTCTAGACAATTGTTATTCGTTGCTTTAATACTGGATGAAAAATGTATAGATTTCTATACAATCATATGCCAATAATTTATTTTTGTTATTTCCTTTTTTAATCTTTTTCGAATTATCAAATCAAATAAAATGTACCTTACACATTTTTTTATACTATGTATTTATTATATTTCAATTTTAACGAAAATTTGTATTGAATTTCATTTTTTTCCACATTGAGTCACACCAAAACACAAGTTTTGTTTATAAAATCTACAACTACATAGAAGACTAACGTCAATTTGTTAATTTAAATTTCGCGCTGAAATATAGCTGTCACAATGGTATTATGGTGGGGGTTGGGGAAAGACGTACTATAGAGCTGTTAGAACATTGTCTTATGGATCGGACGTCTTTTGAATGGGCGTATTATAGAACGCTGAGTGTAAGTTAAAAAACGGAGTGTGGAGTGAGCAGTCTGCATTTTATGGACCCATGCGCAGAATTAAGAAGTTTAGTTTGTGCATATTCACCACGGGGATGACCTCTGTTGGTTAAACTGGGAACTGACAGTTTGGGTTGTGGGCGAGACGGGTAAGACGCAAGGAAAAGGGAGGTATTACACACACAGCCATACGGATGCGCAGTCAACTAATGCGCATGGGTCCACGCACTACTACTACGCATTACTTTCTGCGCCTTCACCTCTCTGTACCTTGAAGTACACACACATTACCAGTGGCGTAGATAGCTTTTTGCGATGGGGGGGGGGATGAAGACCTTTTGAATTTTTTCTTTAGTTTTTTTTTTGTTTTTTTAATCGTTCATTCGTATTTTTTTATAACGCAAGATCCCCTGTTTCAATCTCATGGGGGGGGGGGGGGGATATGACAGTATTAAATAATTTTTTATATGGTCGAAAGTAAAAAAATTGGACTCACCTATCTATGCCACTGCACATTACACACACAACTATACGGATGCGCAGTCAACTACTGCACAGCGGTCTATGTACGAGAGACCACCCACTTCGGCGGTCATATTTCGAAACATAGAATTGTACTACATATATACCGACATTCATCTCCTGTCTCTATTCTTCATGATGGAAACTAACAAATGTGCAATTTAATTATATGCAAAATTTTGACATTAGACGGCCAGTGACGTCACACGCACTGCTCTCTCGCTCATTTCCCTCGCCCAAATACTTCATTATGAGGCAACCTGTATGTTTTTACTTACTTTATCTGTCAAAAACTCCAAGATATATGTCATATAAGTTTGATACCCCGTATGAGAGTGTTTGCAAGCTAACAAATTTCATTTGCTATGCTGTAATACCGGATTTAATAATACAAAAATATTGGACTATAATACAAACCTACTTTAGAGAATAAGGGAGCAAGAATAAGGGGGACAAGGGCTAAGATGGGGCTTAGTCTTAAATCGCTAATGATAGTACTTTGTTGTACCTTATTAAATAAGGTATTTGACTAAATTTTAAAATATATTGTGAATTTTTATCGTGTATATGTAAATAGATATATTACATAATTCCTTCGTTTCTTTTTTCAAAATAATGTTGACAAAAAATCATTGAAAAAGTCACGTGATATGCGTGTCATTAGTTGATACTTAAAAAACCGAAACAAACGCATATGTATAGAGTATTTTGACGTGTAACATATTTTCTGACGTCATACCACTGATAGATGTGTCAGACGCGTTTGTGATTACGAGACAAATGGGTTAAAATTAAAATTTTAAATTAGGTTAGTTATTAAAATACCGATTTATTTAACAAAAAAAAGACTTGATTGTATATTTTATGAAAGTAACATGAATTTTTTAGAATTTATTTATCAATATTTTAATTTTTTTTATTGTCATATTTAGTATTCTTAAATTCAGAGCGCCCCATTTTTCCCCGTAAATGTATTAAATCGTTCATAACGATATTTTAGTTCACATTTTATTATTATAGTGACAGAAACTGTAAATAATACAATCCTTTTATTTGCCATTCACTTTTTAGCATTAAATATTGAGTAACAACTTTAGAAGAGATATTCACGATTTTAAACACTGGTAAGTAGTATTTAATAAACTTAATGGGCCATTAAAGTATTTAGAAATTAATAAAAGATGACAGCTGTAGGTATTGGAATCATAAAAATTAATCGATGTATTAAAAACATAAATAAAACAATTACGATGAAATATGTATTTTTTTTAAATTGGGCGTATCATTGAAATACATAACCGAAATATTATTTATTTCGCAAATAAATTAAAATTTTAAATTGACTTTAATGTGAATGTGAGTGGAGTTTTTTGATATATTTTATCTTTTTATGTAAATAAATCAATTTTTTTTTAGAACTTATGAACTTGCGCTAGTTGGGGGTAACGTGGACATGTATGTAGGTGTAAATTAGGCACTTATCTAAATGAAGAAATGGTTAGTTATCTTTTTTGGATGCTGAAGAGCAAAAAAAACTTTATACTTTTTTTATTGAGGCCTCAATTTTGATTTGCGCGTCGGGCCTCAAAATGTGTAATTGCTTATAACTTATAATAAATTATTTGACGTTTAAAGTTTTTTTTAAATACTTCAGAATACATTTTTTTCTGCAATTTGAATAGTAATAAAAAATATAGTAGATTCTTTTTACTACAATTGGGCTGCATAAAGACAAATTAATCATGATTATTTAATCGTTTTCTATAGACTGAAAAGTGAACTCTCATTTTTTCCCCACTTACCCCATTGAGTGGGATGTCATTTAATAGGTCTCCTAAAATGCAATAAAAAATGTCAGGTAACTTTTTGATTTCAACCCTTCAGTCACGAAATATTTGCTTTTTAATGTCGCTGTCAGAGCATCCCCCCCCTCTATTTTCTAAACTATCGATTTAAAAAATCTGAAAAAAAATCAGAATGTAGCTTTTAATTAGTACTTTCACTGAAAATTATAACGAACATTGTCAAAAATATTTTGGACCCCCCTATCATAGATTAAAAAGTGAAGTCACATTTTTTTCATTTACACCATTGAGTGGGGTGTCATTTGATAGGTCTCTTAAAATGCAATAATAAAAACCAAATGACTTTTTGATTTTAACCCTTTGGTCACGAAAATTTTGAAAAAACTATTTTTTTTATAAATCGTAGTGAGAATTACTACGGAACCCTATCATGTGCGTGCCCAACAAGCACTTGCCCGTTTTATTTACCTTATAAAATGTATCATAACCGTGATTGTTTTTTTTAGAATTGACGTAATAATGCTTTTAAAATCGTGGTTAATTTTGCTTAATGCAACCCAAGGTTTATCATTCATAAATTCCTTAAATGTGTAAAATCTTTCAATGCTAATAATATAATGACAGTTGTGTTATGTTATCTATGGATTGAAGGTTTGCTTCATAAGCCTTTGATTAATCCACTTTGGCACCCCCGATGACGTGTTACGAGCAGGGTTGGCTCCCCACTGGGTAACCCAAAAAAACCCACCCGGGTTTTTTTGGGCAACTTGACTTAAAAAAACCCAGCGGGTTTTTTTTAAATTTCATTATTTTAGGGTATATTTGAATGAAATATTTTATTTTGTAACGAAATAATTATAATACAATCATTCCAGACCTATATATTTTATTTGTAATTAAAATAACAGTGGTAATGACTAATTGTACCTATACATACAGACTCTGATTTGAAAAGTTTAAAACAAATAAATTTTTGTCTAGTCCTAAAAAAGTTATCAAATATCACTCGTTTCGACAATATGAGAGAAGATCTAGAATGACGGCAACCCCATTTTTTTTAATACTAACACTCTTCACTACAGTTAGGATGGATAATTTTGGATTAATAAAAAAATTGTAATGACAAAAATGTTTCTCAAAAATAAATTGTCTGTTTTAAAACTCATGATAAATAAATATTTTAAATAATTTCTCTAGAAATAACCAACATTCTCGAATAAAGGATTTAAATATTTTTTACTCTGTAAGAAATGGAAGTATTGTAATACCGTCGAAAAATTAGGTCCGAGATAAATGCAGATTCTGATTGTACTATACATATAAATTCAATGTAAAGAACTGATATTTCCGTATGGCGGCTATGCATGTGTCTGTCTGGGTGAAGAATTTTCACGATAAGTATATTGTAAAAATTTGAATTACTTTTGGGGAAAATGTTTGTCTTAGTAAGTACTTTAGACCTATTGATTTTTTGGGATTATCGGATTAGGGGTTTTGGAAATATTTGAAATTTTGTACCTAATATTGAACTGATAGGACATTTATTTATTTATAGATCGAAAGCAGCTATTAAAAAGAGAGAAAAACATGCTCAAAATTTAATTTTAAATAATAAAATATTACATTTTCTAATTGACGTTTCCTAATGCAAGTTAATTCAAATTTTCATATTCTTATTCTACATTTTTGTTTTTTGTTATTGAGGATATTACAGAACTAATATTTTTAAAAATATTTTAAATAGTATAAGAAAAATATTATGGAACATGAAAGTCATGTATGGTTTTCTTTATTATCTTTTGTCTTTCAGACCCACTTTGAATATTAAATTAAAATTAAATTATTTAAATATTTTTACGTATTTATTGCTAAATCTTTTATTCAATAATACTGGGCATTACCAGATAAACATTTAATTATGTTTGTCGAGTTTCAAAATAGGTCTTGAAAAAACCGGAAACCATTTCGAACAGTTAAATAACATATTAAAAATGGTATTTTTTTTTAATTTTGTTACTAGGCAATTCAAAAAAGATATATTATAGAAAACTGTATTTGGAAATTCGAAGGACCTTTTTTATATAATGAAAATACTGAGGATAATTTTCTTTTTTAGACGCAATTACATCATTATCATTTGAATACATTTTTTTTGTGTTTAAAATATATATTTATATGTCTTTACTTAATTTAAAAAACCCAATAAAACCCAAAAAAACCCAGCTTTAAAACCCAATAAAACCCGCTGGGCTGGGCTTTTTTAAAAAAACCCGGGTTTTTGCCAACCCTGGTTACGAGGCTACATTTGTTATAATTGTATACATCATTCACCCTCTCTTCATTAGGGCACTCCTGATGACGTATTTTCCTCTCTCGTACCGAGCTATGAGACTATTTTATACTTTACATACCTTGGTTTTAATACTTATTAAAATCCATAATTTGATTTGATTTGGTTCGCGTGCATTTTCTTCAAGAATAATCTTTAAAAAATATTACATACCTACATAAAGAAGGTCTCCAATTAAAAAAAATACTATATTTAACCATGAACATAATATATCTACAATATACAAAATATGTATAGCACCTATGTATTTGTATATTGTTGTAATATATGTGTTTTTAATAATAGGTTTTCTAAATTGCGTTCATCAATTTTGAAACTAAATTATTACTAACAAAAAAAAGTTTCTATTTAATTACTTTTTAATGCATGTTGAGTAAAAAAAGACTCAATTGAATTTTGAAGACTTAGATTATGATTAGAATTACTTGATTTGATTTGAATTTTTTCTACTATTAATCTATGAATGCTAAAATGACAGGCTCATATAATTAGATAGGAACCACATTATCAACTACCTTCGGTTAACCTTTTCATTTAATTTTTTATTAGAAAGTATAATTTTTTTCTAAATACGCGCCTGACGTAATTATTTAATATAAATTATGTGTTTAGTTACAACACAGTGTTTTTGTATTTTCTTGTCATATACAGATTAGATTAGATTAGGTTGTGATTGATGATAAGGATTAGATACCTCTAACACTGCAGCCTTTGGCTTATTGTATTCTTCAACAATTCACTCATTCATTAAAAAGGTTTACCGTTCTTATCAGGTTTAGCAGCCTTTCCACCAAGTTTTCTCTTGTTAGAGCTTCTCGATAGTTGTCTCCTGCTAGGAGTGCATGTCTCCATTGAGCAAGAGCTTCACAGTCGAATATGATATGGGAGGCTGTTTCGTCCTCTTCATTACACAGTCTGCAGATGGGTTCTTCATCATATATTCCCATTGTTTGCATGTGTTTCCGTAGGTTACAGTGACCGGTTATCATTCCTGTCGCTAGCCTAATTTGTTGTCTACTTAGTTGTAGTATTTCATCCGTTAGTTTTCTGAATGGTTTTTATCATATGCAAATTAATTTTAAAAAAATTCCAATAAGCATGATGACTAATTTAAAAAAAACTATTCTATGATGATGTCTCCTATTTCCAAAAAAATACTTATTGACTCTTTTAAAACTAATTTTGAATTTGACGCCAAAACGCTCGTAGGTTACATTTCAGAGTTGTGACGTCACATTCAATGTCAACAAATAATCAAACATTCAAAGTTAGACAATAATTTAATTATTTTGTGTGTTAAAATTAATTCCAAAGTATATTAAGTTCTTAAATAAGGTATGTACCTAATAATCTTGTAAGAGGAATTGATATTTGTTTAAAATAAAATCACTTTGACGTTTACTGATGCGTGACTTCAATCCAACTGATTGGTGTTTCATTTAACATAGTGGATTGCTATATTTTGCATTTTTATTTTAGTAAAAATTATATTAATCTTGCTTTTAATATAAAAATAAATACATTTTTTTAAATCTTTTTAACCTATTTCATTATTTAAAATCATAATTTCAATGATACTTTGTTACTGGCATCATGCCTATTGTATTTTTGTATTCTGAGCTGCCCTAATTCAATGATATATGTAGATATAAATTATATATTTATAGAGTTTTAAATTTTCAAACATTGAAAGTCCCATCAAAATCAGCCAATAGCTTACGTGTTGATTTAAAACAAGCAAACACATACCATAGAAATTATATTAGTAAATATTAACATCCACTACAATATAACTAAACTTATATTTAGAAACCAAGTAATAATAAATAACAGTGTATATGTATTTTTTAAGGTTAGTATACCAGTTTGCTTGATGATTTTATTTGCAATTTTCAATTGAGTAACCTATCGCCTAATTGTATGTTATTAAAGGAAACAGTGCGACCTTTAGAGGTAAAGCTCTGTCAGTCTGACAGACGGGTATTTATTCTTTACTGTCGATCACCGAGAACGTACAATAAATAGCAAGTGTGATTGTTATCTATTCGCGGTATTTATTATTATTATTATTACAACGCTTTGACCGGGAGTTGTAAAGAAATCAATTATTCTTTTAATCGATGGTATTTTCTGTTTATTGTTTCACGGCTCTTTGAAAACTACCATAGATAAAATAAATTTTAGAATGGTTAAAATTTAGTTTCTTGACGATTCAATGACGAAGCAGTGTTTGCTTCAGGAGGGGGAGGGGGGGAAGTAAAGGGACTGCCCGAAGTGCCAGGTCAGGATTGCCACATGAAGACAAAAATGATCGTCCCTGAGGAGTGAAGGGGCGAAAAAAATATCTCATAACAATAATTTGGCCACCCACTGTATGTAAGAACTAACCTAACCTAACTATTTTGTAGTCTGCACGAAGGAATGCCGTTAGATATTTATTATTTACTGACCATTGATGTGTCTTGAACTTTACTGGCTCTAGGTCACATGAATAGAATGGACCCTTATTTTTTATTTTATTACATAAAGCAACAGGATTGAGTACTTTGTCAAAGCGAACCATAAAAATGGGGTCACAGAATTTTTAAATGCGTTATAAAACAATATATAAAATATATTTTTTCTGACTAAACAAAGTATACCTATCTAAAGAAATATTGAAACACAAATTATAGAAAATAACGTTTCTCACATTTTTTTTTAAATATAAATTGTTTCAAAACTAATTTTAAAATCGATTATTTCTCCTTTTTGAGAAGACATAATGAATAGTTCATAAATTATAGATAATAACATTCATTACAACTATTACTATAAATTTTTTTTTGTACTCACCGTTTCAAAAATTAGCAAAGCTTAACCCTCGGAGTACACACCTATTTTTTCAACCTACTAGTATACACTGGGTCAATTTGACCCTGTTTATTTTTGATCGCCTATAATTCCGCAACTACGAAACCTTTTGACTTACCAAAATTCAAAGGTATACTTTGACTCATGGTAAATGAATTTATAAGTATTACAAATACCTTTGAAGTATTCAACATACTTAAAAAATTGCGAAAAATTTTGTTTAGAAAAAAAAATGTAATTTCATGAAAAAAATTGTAACTTTTTTAATTTTCAATATTTTTATCTAAAAATTTATTTACATACTCTCGAAATATGCCAGAATAATAAAAAAAATAGTTCTATATTGTACCTTGAAAAAAGGTATTTATTTTGCATACTGACGGAGGTGGATTGTAAGGTGTAAAAAAACAAGGTTTTTTCATATGAATGTTTGGAAAAAATATTTTTTAGTATACAAATTGAAGAAAAACTAAATAATTCTGTGTACAGTGACCATACTTATTGGTTTAATGAATCATGTGGAGTTCACTCATATTCGGCAAAGTCGTTGCACATGAAAATGCATTTTGGTCACAGGCAAGATGGACACTGCACTGCGCCTTTATCATACGATCTGTTTTGTAAAAACAAAGTCCACATCTCATTTTTTTCGAGTTGTGGTCAAGCGTTAGTTGACCCTTGTGGAGTATTAATTCAAAGTATGAGCTGAAAACCTTCCCTTATGGCTGTGCAAACCGTTGGAAGTTGTAACTTTGGTCGCGTAAGAATGGCTTCACGAGATGCATGACCAGCTGCATCAATGCATTCTTGACTGGCAATTTCTTATTAGATTGACTCGGTAATGCTTGCAAGTGTATAAAATTTTTGCAAATTTTGTTGTATGATTAGTTCGTGTTTCTAAGCATGGCACAGTTTATCAAACACATCGGTACCTCTTTTTGTCTTGTTATAGTACTAGATTACTTCGGGTTTATATTTCTCACCAATATTTGTCTTGTAATTAAGCGTCGCAGACACGCGAACGTAAATTATAAGACATTATTTATTCTCATTGATACGACAACTAGTACACATAAGGGTCATCCAGACCCTGTTTCGTCTTTGATAGCTTCTCAACGACGACTAATGGTTCCGCAGCCTACAAAAACTGTCGAAACATATAGTCAAGAGTTCGAACTATACCTGTAAGGCTGTGGTACCCCCCTTTTTAAAATACCTGAGCGCTATTCACGATCAAAGTCGGTGTCAAATTGGGTCAAATTGACCCATAAGAGGCTCCGAGGGTTAACATCCGTTTCCGGCTGTCGGACATTTTATTTCGAGGTTTATACAAATCTAAATAAATATAAAACTTCACCTTTCTATATTTTGTCGTTTTTGAATAAGAGTGTCTACAGACAGACATACAGACATCTTGGTGAAACTAGTCAAAATGGATATTTATATCAAAATATCGACTTTTTGGCATTTCTATATTTTCTTATATTTAAAGTACAAGAAATGATTTTTTCTTGAAACAGCCACTTACAATAGAAGCATTCTCTATGTGTTAAAAATAAAATGAAGTTCTGTCATTAAAAAAGGTTATAAAATAACAACAAAAATATATCACTTCACAGATATTTCTTAACTATGGACGTAATTTTCTAAAAATAATAACAGATACAAATCAGATTTTGAAAAAGTGAAAAATTGACATAATGTAATATATGTAACAACACGCTGGAGAAAGTATTGTAAGTAGTTCCTCTCTTGGCTCATAGTTCACAATGATGACATGCTGGTAATCACAAAATGGATCAATGATTTTAAATGATAGATCTGAAATGTCGGCACTTAACATCTGGTTTAGAAATATAACCTGTAAAAATGTTTATCGACATATGAAATTGGAGCAAAAATAACATCGCATTTAAAGCCGGGACATGACCTATACCGAGTCGAACTAAACCACGAAAATTGAATCATTTCAAACCGTTTTTTTTTTAAACCGAAACCGAATTGATAATTAAAAAAAATCAAAAATTGAACAATTTATAACCGTTTTTTTCTTTTGTTATAACAATTAATAATATTCAAAAATGTTAGGCACGCACATGATAGGGTTCCGTAGTCATTCTCACTACGATTTATAAAAAAAGATATATTCCAAAATTTTCGTGATTGAAGGGTTAAAATTGAAAGGTTTTGATACATTTTTTGTTGCATTTTTGGAGACCTTTCTAACGACATCCCACTCAATGGGGTAGGTGAATTTTTTTTAACTCTTCATTTTATGGAAAGGGGGTCTAAAAAAATTAGTTTTTTTCAAAAATCTTATCATTTCTGTTTTTGGGTCATCAATCTACGACCGTATACCAAATTTCATCTTATGTCAAAATTTTTCAAGACGGACGGACGGACGGACATCGAGAAACTATAAGGGTTCCTAGTTTTCTACGGAACCCTAAAAATAGGTTTGAATAGTTAAAAATTCTGAACCAAAACATACATAAGCTTTGTAAACCGTGAAACCACAAAGAATTTTTGAGTTGTTTGCATTCCTGATAAACATAGGTACATTGGTTAATCAATATAAAATTGACAGTACTAATAGCTTGATGATTCAACAATTTAGATACTTAACTAACTATCAACACTGTAAGTATATGTTGCTCTGCATGGGTAAGTTTTGATTCTATTTCTTATTTTGATATTAATACTTCTATAACAATTATAAAGAACTAAATATTTTTATGTTTTCGATTTGATAAAAGTATACTTATTTCATAAAAAATAACGCAGCAAAAAGTTGAATTTTTTTATTATTATTAAATGTTTATGTCCCTGGACCTGAGTTGAAATTTTAAAACCGTCGGTAAAGCTGTTCTTCATATATAGTTTCTCAAAGTTTAAATTTGATCAAAATTTTGGAAAAATTGACATAACTTCTGTCCCGATGGTCACTTTTAATTTTCTTCAAATTTTTACATGATTCTACTATTTGTTATAATCGTAAATATTTGTTGTTATCAAAAAATACAAAAAAATAAGACAGCGGAATTTATATAGCATACAAAATTCTGAACAACACATTTGACATCTTTATTAACAGCTTCTCTAGAAAGATCAATCATTATCTGGATATAAAACAACGAAAGTGATGAAATACACATCACATTAAAAAACATCTGGTATAATAAAATAAAATTACATAAAACAATAGATAAAATGCTAGCACGTACATGTATGGTTTGACGGCTCGCTTCCTATGCCAGCGTTCAAGTCTCCGATGGTTTCCTATACGCGCATTGATGTCTCCAGGCATTTAGACGGTTCTGTGCGCCTCTGCTAGAGGCGTGGTCGTCGGATAATTGTTCTAACAAGTTCACGCATGTGTTGTATAAGTATGTGTAGTTTTAATTGGATTAAATGATTATGTAAGCTCGATTATTTATAGTAAAAAGTCAAGCCTTATGTATTAGTGTTCCTCATTGTAGATTAAAAGTGTTTGCAAAGTTAAGAGCTAATATAAATAGTATTTAGATATTAGTTTAACTATTATTAAAAAGGTAGCAACACAATGTATTTTCCAATTTTACTATAGGTATTGTAATTTTGAAAAAATACGTAAGTTAATATATTTTTCTTGCAATCTCGGCATTATTTTGCACATTTCCAATATTTTTCGAATTTTTCTTGATATTACTTTCAGGAGAAAATATTTTTGAAAAATTTTAAACTAATATTTTAATAAAAACAAAACATTTGTATATTTAATTTTGTTTTGATACCTCGATCACTTGTCAAGATTTTTTGGTAATTTACCTCCTTCAAAAAGTGCAAACAACTTAAAATTTTATTTTTATAATTCAGGTAAAATATTGGACCACCATCTACTATAATTATACCTAATCTGAGCTAACTAAAGGAACACGGCTCCTTACAAGGCCGATATAAAGTAAAACTAACGTTGTGACAATCAAAATATCTACTTAATATCTAACTACATAAAAAGGTCTTTCATTAAAAAAATTAAAGAAAATAATAGTTTATTTACTTGAAAAGTAACGTTTTGCTGTGCGCGCGTATTATAATTTTAACCTCGCCGACCGAAGTCGATAAAGGATGGGACGGTACAGACAAAATAGCGGCCTGAGTAACTCGCCACCGCGTCTGTGTTCTTGAGTTCGATGGATGTTAGTGTGAGTAGAAAGAATTTGTCATCGTATGGCAATAACTACGACTTTTTAATAATCGGCCTTACAGGGAGCATGGTCTTCCATGGTCCACCAACCTTATGTATCATCTAACTTGTATTTCACGTGGAAAATTAAGTCACGGGTAACTAAAAATATTTTTCTAAACGGTAGCATTAAATCATACCTATACAAGACGTCTCAAATAAACCCTCGGGGTTTCAAAAGACAAAATACTATTCTAAAAAATAAAAAATTCATATAAATAAACACTTACATTTTCAATTTACCACAAATCATGAAATAAATACCTACCTATTTAATTTAAAATATTACTACATACTAGAGATGGGAAAAATGAGTCTTTTTAGTGACTCGAGTCATTTGAAACAATTCAGTAAAAAGATTCGTTCCAACTGATTCGTTCAATGAGTCGTTCACTTACGAAAATGAATTGGCGAGTGACGAGTCATTTGAATCGTTCAGTACCTACAGTGAATCGTTCGTATGGGACTTGTACACAAGTGAGTGGTGTGTGCAAGTCGGTACGACAAAATCCGAACGTATCCGATCACTGACAGAATGGATAAATAAATACATTGTTACTTTTTGGCCGCCGTTCGTTGCTTGATATATCAGTGGCGTACAAATTATGTTTACTTTTGTTCATTATTATAATATAATAATTGTGTAAATTTATCATATTACTTAAAATAATTGTTGCTGATAGTTTTATTTTGACTTTGATATTTAATATAACTTTTATTCTCAGACGTTTTATTATGATAATCTTTATAGATAAATTGATTTATAACGTCAGGTATTATAAATAATTCGCTCGAAAACAAATGCTAAAATTAAAATGCATTAATATTCTCGGGATTTTAGAGCAGTGGTAATAAATGTGTAATAACACACATTTTAAGAACTACGGCTATATAATCTAAATGTAAATTGTTTTTTAAACAATTTTACAATTCAAAATAATTCATATGTATCTTAAATACACGAATGATACGCCGCTGCCATTCAGAGCAAAACTGTAACAGTTTCTTTCCTTGCAACAATTCGAATTTAAAAAGTTGTCTCTGGTTTAGTTGTTGAAAAATACACTTCTACAATTACATTTTTCAAGAAATATTTTTTAATTGATTATTTTATTAATATCAATAATAACGATTGTTTTCTATCTAAATATTTTAACTAACACAAAAAATAGTGTACGAATCTATTTTCTTTTATATTTTACAATATAATAAAAAAAAGAACGAATCTTTTTTAAAATACTGACTCGAGTCGTTTCGTTCACCGAAAAGAATCGTTCAAAAAGAACGAATCGTTCATGAATTACACATCTCTACTACATACCATAAATATGTTAAATATCATCTTCAAAAACGCTTTAAACATAAATACATGCCATAAATACGTTTAATATGATATTCAAAATTTGTTTTAAACATAACTATACTTAACCTGGCCTAGGGGTAAAGAATCAATTTACAATCATCGCAAATTTATTTTACAAACAGTAAATGAATTTATTTCTGCTATTATATATTGCAAAATGTATATGAAAATGTTACCTGAATAATACAAATTTGAAATAAATCAATAACTATTATTAATTATACAATTATGGTTCTAGTTAAAAGATGGTGAACTGTTATTTATTAAATGTTTTTCAATATACTAGAAAATATATTGCAAAAATTGTTGTTCTGGAGCAAGCAATTTGTTTATAGTAATTGATTTTTAGCATTAAATAACAATGCAACCTTGTAACATTAATTTCTTGTACATTTTTTACATTTTAAGTGAATTACTAACATAAAACATGTTTGGCATTTATTTTTTTATAATTTCTTATAATTTGAAATGTATTTGTAAACTACATAGAAATTTAATTGGATAGTTATTTCTTTAAACTTATGTATTTTGTAAAACTTTTAGATATTCATAAGTGATCTTAAAGTATTTTTTTAAGATTATTTATTCATTAAAAAAATATTTGTATTTTTAGAAAAATCCATATTTATTTTGAGTTGTTAGTAATTTTAAGTACTTAAGGTAGTTGGTCCGTAAACATGTTTTCGTCAGATTTTGTTTAAATTGCACAAGAATATTCCCTAGATTAATATCTGAAAAATAGCCCATTTTTATTAAAATTGACCATCTCAAAGTCATGACAAACGATCTCAAAGTTTATATTTTTAACACAGCTTATATGGACTAACCGTACACTAACGTAACGTTTTATTAGTTAAAATATAAACGAGTTGTCAGTTTTCCATAAAAAACTGAAATGTTGTATATTTATATGAAAGAAAACAGTATACAAAAAATTAGAATTATTGACCATTCCGTTATTAAGATTTAACCAGATTTTTATCTACCAAACCATCACATAAATTACAGTATTGTTGACAATGTGGCAACAGCGCATGCATTTGGTTATAGAAAAAAATACGCGATATAATCAAATATTTTTTTACAAAATATAATAAATGGATGGAAGGAAATTCTAATTATTTTCATTAATATTAATATTTTCTGTGGTAGCTTAGATGATAAAATATAATCATCTGACAAGTAATTAATAGTAGATAATATGCAACGTTGCCATGATCATTTCTCTAAATTAAAAAGATGTACTCATGGCCTAATGTGATCACATTATGATGGACCAACTACCTTAAGGTTAAGCGAATTTATAAAAACGGGTTGCCACCAAATCAATACAGTTTTGTTTTAAAATATAAAAATTAAGTAGAAATAAAAACAATTGCTATTAAAAAAAGTATATAGGTACAGACTGTTCGCTGGAACTGAGTGATTATTGCTACGTTTATTGATATTGAAGCTAGAAGATCGATTGAATGGGCAAAGTATCAGTATTTTCCAAGATGAATTAAAGGTTGTGTCAAAAAAAAAACAACTGAACATCAAATTTCATAAATATATTCAAATATTTCTTAATGAATCGCCTGTAGATTATTATTGAATTTTATAGTTGGGCATCTTCCTTTTATAAAGGTAGCAAACGTACAGTGATGCCTCACACAACGAACGCCTCGCATAACGAACGCTGCGCACAACGAACATTCTGTTCGTTCATTACGCGACTCACTCAACGAACCTCGCTTCACACACGGACTGTATCGTATTTCATCTTGCCGCCCGAACGTTCCTGCGTATCACAAAGTCACCCGAACTTGACGCGTTTCACATAACGAACTTGCTCATGGAACAAATTACGTACGTTAAGCGAGGCATCACTGTACATGGTTTAATAAGTATTAATTTAATACAAAATATCAAAAATAATATACTTTGTAAATTTAACAAAATACAAACAAATGACCATATTTTAAAATCAACATTTTTGTGTATTAGCGCCATTTTTCAAGAAGGTTTTTCCTTTTTGAGTAATATTGATGAAGTAAAATGTTATTCACCATAACTGCTAATAATTTAGATCAAGAAAAAAATGAAAACATGATTAAATATTTTTATTTGCAAAACAAAAATTCCTCCTCTGCCCCAAAATGCCTTTATTATGATTGGATATTTCTTCAAATATATCTATTAACATTGTTATAAAAAAATGCCATGGAGTCTTCATCCTAGGGTTAAAAAGATGACCTAACAAATTAAAGTATGTATTTATTGTTACTTCACCGTAACTAATTATATGCATAGAAGATACTGCTTTCATTTAAACGTCAGTCAAATTCTACATCACTCTCTTTAGATATGGTTCATTTATTTAAAGGAAAACAATTAATATTACACATTACAATAACGTATGAAGATATTTTAGTTGCAGACAAATTGACTTTAGTGTTGAAATCTTAATCAACTTCTTTGTCCATTGTACATCTTAATTTTATATTGTTATTATTATTTTGATATCAGAAACAATTTCTTTCATAGAATCAAAACTATGATGAAATAATAAATTATTATTATTATGTCTGTGAGTAATTTAATATTGGTTATATTTTAATTATAATTTTTTATATGATGTAATAAAACTAAGGAAAATAGTATTTAATATACAATGTTTCAACCACATACATTTTCACTTAGAATTCTCTGAGTTTTTTTAACACGTATTTACAATCACATAGAAATATGTATAATCGCACTTTCTGTTTAAGCATGCATTAAATTGGTGTAATTTTGATTTTAAATTATAATCAATTAAATAGGTTTAACCATCTGTCTTTGGCAGATTAAAAAAAAACCTTTAGAAATAGAAATTAGATTTAATCATTTATTTATATTTTATATTTCACATTTTGGTATGTACCTATGTGAAAGATTGTTTAACTTAGTTTAACTAGTTTTGGTATACCTTTTTATAAAGTTTATTTTTCGTGTCTTTAATAATAACAACTAGAATCTTTAGTATAGAAGATTTTAGAATTAATAAGAATAAATACAAAATTTTTGACAAGGAAAATTATACTAGAGACACTCTAGTAAAAGTCTGAACCATAGACTTATAAAATGGATTGAGCATTCCCTATCCAACTGTTAAGTAAATACTGGCGAATAAGTGTGACAGAGACAAAGCGAATATGTAACCAATACCTGTCTCTTTTTAGAATTCTAATTGATCACGTCACAGGTTTGCAGTAATTACAGACCTACAGAAAAGATACAGGTATTGGCTACAATTAGCTTTGTCTCTTTAAAGAGAGTGGTCAATTTTGTGAGGTTATTGCTCAATCCATTCTTTAAGTCTATGGTCTGGACAGCGCTGATCGATTTCTGGTTGATTGTAGTTGCTAAAATCTCGCTCACAGCCATATTTAATTAATCAATCATTAAATATACTACATATTATTGCATTATACTCAATTTTAATGGTATTTTTTATACTTTCCAAAAATTAATACACAAACGATTTTATTAAGACGCCGCCGGTTCGGGTAAAAATGACGACGCTCTCGAGACTTTTAATGGAGTGTCATTAAACTATACTACCAAAAAATGTTACCATTTGGCTCCGAAATAACTCGTTCCGAACGGCAGTAGCGTATCATTCGGGTATTGAAAAAACAACAAATGTTTTGTATTGCGTGTAAGTATTTTAGTGATTGTTACTACGTCTATTTGCAACTATTTCTTACATATGTAATTGAACTGTAATTTGAAGCATAAGTGTATGCATCATATATATTTTCAATTGGCGTCTATTAAATATCAGTTTCAGAAATATTTCTGAAGAAAACTCAGACATGTGAGTCGATTGTCGAAACGTTTAGTAATAAAATGTAGACAGTAGCCTGAAATGTTATAAATATAAAAAACTGTAAATAAATATAATATATTCTAAAGTAAGAATTTATAACTGAGAATTATTTTGAAAATCGACATGAAAACTACCTGAATATTTGTGAAACTAAGAATTTAAAAAAAGTTTCAAATAACTTGATTAATTTTGAGGGACAATCAAAATGGCGTTTTTAGTTTTATGACTCCATGAACGTTTTCAAGGCCAACTCAGTCAACTTTTTTTAAATGGAAACATATATTTCTAATATGTCATCTTATATTATATGGAAAAGAACAAGCAATAATTTTTATTTTGAGTAATTTAATTTTTCTAAGGCGGCTATTACACTATCAAATAAATATGTCAAAGTTCTTTGACAAAGATTTGATCATATATTAAATTATAAGTAATTTCGTAGCCGAAGCCGTCCACGAACACTTTTCTGTCACCATTTTGATTTATCCGTCAAAAAACTTTGATTACATATAAGAAACTGTCATTATCTATGATAAAAGAAATATTATGAAGGTGAATATTACGTAACTATTATAAAAGTTGACATATTACACTGTCATATTTCTTTGATCAAAGAAATTTTATCACATTTCTTTGATAGTGTAATAGCCGCCTAAGACATTTATTTACTATCAACTCTTATTCCGGCTTAGTTATGTCGTGTTCTTTTATTTTATGAAATGAAAATTGGACTAAACAGGTACACTTAAAATTTTCAAATCGCTCTCCTGAGAAATCACATTTTTGCAGTTACCATGTTATTGCCTAAGACCATAAATTTATAAAATGGACTGAGTAATAACCTCACAAAAGGCTGTTACTCAGACAACTCTCTTTAAAGAGACAAAGCGAATATGTAGCCAATACCTGTCTCTTTTCTGTAGCTCTGTAATGACTGCAAACCTGTGACATGACCAATTAGAATTCTAGAAAGAGACATGCATTGGCTACATATTTGCTTTGTCTCTGTCACACTTTTTCGCCAGTATTTACTTAACAGTTGAATAGGGAATACTCAGCCCATTCTACAAGTCTATGCCTAAGATCATCTATTGTATATTAAATATCTGTAAAATGATATAATATATAAGATTCAGAACACTGGCCCTGCATTTTTAAATAATAAAACCAACCACAAACTTACTTTCACGGATATCCCAACCATAAATTCAACAAAATAACAAACGGCATCCTATACAAACGTTTGTTATCGTTATTAATTTTTTTTCGGCAGAACAAAAACTTGTATATACTCACCGGGATTTTCATATGTCGTGTCACGGCCATTAGCGGGATGTTAAGGGGGTGGAGGGGGAGGTTAGACGACGTACCGATAAATCATATCGCTGTCGAGGATGTGCGTTCGCTCGGTTTTCCGCTCGGTCGAGCGTGTCAACGCCTGCTTAACCACGCACTAGTTGCAATGTGGCGCGCTCTATGACGGTGTTACGCAACTAAACATGTACGCATTGTTTATGGTGGGTTTGTATGTGTGTATGAAGATGTTAAGGCGGTTTTCAATAGAATAGAATTTTTATGGTAAAACCTTCAGCTGCATTTGGAACGCTTTTATATAGTTGTTGATATTTTGTTAGAAACCTGAATTTTGGAAAATGCTAGAAAATTTAATATAACATACGTCCGCGGTAATCGAAACTAAATAGTTAAAAAAATATTTTACGAAAATGAATACTAAAATATAAAATTAACAGGCTATTTAACATCAATTTTCATAAAACAAAAGAAAATTAGAAAAATGGTAGTTAATTTTCAAAATATTTCCAAAAATTTACAAAAAAATTCCAAAAAGACAACAAATAAGGTGAAATCTCAATAACTTACGTAAGAATAAGTGATGATCGTGGCAAACTATTTAAATTCTTTGACAATTACATATCGAAGGTGACGTTTGACCACATTAACAAAAAATTACCCTCGCCAACAATAACGACTAAGGGTGACTGCATTTATTATAAATTTAATGAGTCTATTGATGTATTTGATAAATAATTGTTATAAGTATTAGTATCAATAAGCAAATAAACACACAAATAGTACTCTTATTGTATCCTTTTATTCAACGTGTCACACTCGTCACAATTTTCTGTCACACCCGTCACAATGTTTGTTGAGAAATAACTAGTTAAATAGATTATGTATTTACCTGATGCTCTTGTGTTACTAAAAAATAATTTATTCGTAACCGTAACATATTAAAGTATGATTATTATAAAGTAACTTCAATATTTTCGCTAAATTTTTGAGATTTTGAATAGAGGTTGCTAGACTTGCAATAGTTGGCGTCACATCCGTCACAGGGCTTTGAACGCTGACAATTTTTTAGTAAAACAATCGTTGACCTTTTATTCTTTCAATATACATGTATTACATTAAGAACTATACAAATATGGTAAAACCATGTTATTAACTAATATTATTTAGAAATTATGAACTCCAATCCGAGTTGATATGTCACACCCGTCACCGCGGACTGACCCTTATGTAAAAATTTAAATTGCACTTTTACAGGATCCTAATTCTTTTTTTTTTATATAGAGTAAAGGCAGTATATATGGAACAGGTGGGTAATATGGACACCTCCTTTTGTTGCTCCATTTTACATTTTATAAAGACAACATTAATATGTATTTAAGCTTACACCTCTAAATAACTGCGTCAGTTGACATGACAGTGTTTGGAATACCGGTATGTTATTGAAAGCAATTTAGTGAAATTTGTCATTTTTGATTATTTTTGTAAAGTGAGTTTAAATTTTTATTGTGTTAAATTGTTTAAATTAATTATATTGCTGTTTAAACATGTAGATACAAGGGTTGGCCGTATGAACAGTGCTTTTAATCCACGTAATAATTATTGTCTCGGCGATAATTTTTTTTAAATACATGTGGTTGCGAGTATTATGGACCATGAGGTATTGTACGGCTATGAAGTGTAATAATTAACCAGAATCGTGAGGAGATAAATAGTATGAAACGTATATTAATCATCCAGTACTTCACAACTATCCACTTCCGCAAAAATCCTTTTTTTAGTACAAATCTTCATATTGGTGCTCACTAAATGGGGTGCTAATAAGGAGGTTCTGCCTGCGTACTCCTTGCTACGCCACTGCTATTTTTTACAGTGACAACATATTTCTTCGAAATAAAAACAACAAAATAAATTAAAAATCATATACTTTACTCACCTAATATGGATAATCGTGTATTATCGTAACAAGCGTGTAATATGGACCACTCGCACATTTTTTAAGAGGCTGATTTTCGATTGTTTTGGATTTTTTTTTTATTGTTTTCATGTAAAAATTATATTTTTTCCTGCCAGATCTCGTTAAATGGTTAAATTCTCTGTCTAATGAAATGATAAAGGTTGATTTTAAATAATATTATCATAGTTTTCTTACCTAAAACATGAATGGTGTTCCATATATACCGACTTTACTCTACTAATATAATATAAACTAGGGTCCACTGAAATTTTGTTGGGGATCCGTGAAACATGTTTGGCATAAATTAAAATACTTTTAAATTTCTATTTACCAGTTATTAATTAATACCTAACGACCTTTGTTTTTTTTTGCTAGGGAAGGTCCCTGAAAAATAATTGTACAAAAGGGAGTCCCTAGACTATATATAGGTTTATAAGAATTTAAAAGTAAGAGAACATAAAAATATGAGACGCTCGTCGGGTTAAACAATTATCTACTACTACCAATTATATCAATGATCTCTAACGTTTTAAATAGTACCAGCCTACGAATTATTTTCTCTCAAATTTGGCAATACCCACGCGCGCACTTGTTTATAATTTATTTGACTCCTCCGGATGTTCTTCAGGGCCGTAGCTTTTATTAATCATTTTTTAGACACATATAAAGGATATCTACTACTTTTTTATCTTCTTTATTGATATATTTGTTTTGTAATTACAATTAATCTTCGTTTACTCATTGAGAAATTAATTTACATTTATATTTTTTTGTTTTATTGATTTTAATGTTTTTCATAAATAGTATTTTGTTGCTTCGTATCTTTGTGTATAGAATTGTATTATACAGGATGTTCGTAGTGTGCAATGAAGTTTTAATAAAATACAAACAAATTATAAAAAAAATTAAAACAATAATTTCAGGTATTTGTACCTTATTTCGCAGATTTTTAACGTTTTTCAGTATTATTCATAAAAAAATATAACTAATTATAATAAATAATTTTGTTCGTTATCAATTAAATTCAAAAACATTAAAAATTTGGGAACAAATTACATAAAAATCTGAAACTATTGTTTTAAATATTTTATACATTTGTTTGCATTTTACTAAATCTTCATAGCACACTATTTTTCGATATTTTCTATTTATTTTATACTTGTTATAACTTATTTTCTATCAATTTCACCATAATGCATGTATAACACTTTTATAAAAAAAATTCTGAGCTATAAAATTCAATAATAATATACATATAGGATATTCCATTAAAAAAAAAATCTCTGAAATTTGACATTCAGATTTTTTCCGCCATTATTCATCTCGGAAAAAATACTGATACTTGGCCTATTTAACCGATCTTCTAACTCCAATAATAACAAAGTTAGCAATGATCACTCGGTTCCCGCGAACATATTTAAGAACGAATATTTGGTTTAGATGTTCTATTTATTGCACTGAAAATATTATAATGTATACAATATACATGTTTGGATAGTACAGGGTGTCCCAGGAAAAGTTGCTGATACTAATTAGCTATTATTTTGTAATACACGAAGGTATTACTTTTATTAAGTAGAGAATGTTAGAGAGAATGGCTATGGAACCCTATCATGTGCGCAACCAACACGCGTTTAGCCGTTTTATTTTAATTATGTATACATTTCTGAATTGTTATGCATACCTACTACATGTAAATACAATAGGCATGATGCTAGTAACAAAGTATCATTGAAATTATGATTTTAAATAATGAAATAGGTTAAAAAGATTCTAAAAAAATGATTATTTTTTATATTAAAAGCGAGATTAATATAATTTTTGTTAAAATAACAATGCAAAATACAGCAATCCGCTATGTTAAATGGAACACCAATCAGAGCGAATGACATCACGCATCAGTAAACGTCAAAAGTAATGGACTTTTATTTTAGACTAATATCAATTCCTCTTCCAAGATTATTAGGTACATATCTTATTTAAGAACTTATATACTTTGAAATTCATTTTTAACACACGAAATAATTAAATTATTGTCTAACTCTGAATGTTTGATTATTGTTGACAAGGAGTGTGACGTCACAAGTTTGAAATGTCACCTGCGAGGGTTTTGGCGTCAAATTCAAAATTAGTTTTAAAACAGTCAATTTTTGCGAATAATTCTTTATTTTCTGCAGAAATAAGTATTTTTTTGGAAATAGGAGACACGTAAGATCATCATAAATAAATGAAAAAACATTTGTTAAATCAATTTAATAATCTTGTTTTACAAAATGCATAATAAATATAGATATTAATGTAGAAATTTGCCTAAATAAATATCTAAATAAAAAGTCTATTGTCATTTCGTAGTTCTTCGTAACACTTCAACTGTTCTTGTGCGTTCGTAGTGTATAGCTACTTGTAGAGCTTTGTCACCATTGTAATCAGTAATGTTAACATCTGCACCATGATCAATTAACTGTTGCACTATTTCTGCGTGACATTTTTTAACAGCTGCATGTCATAGAGCTGTCCAACTATTTATTTCAGTTAAGTTCACATTTGCACATTTTGCTACTAAGCAATCTCACCAAGTCTGGGTGAACCAGTTTAGAGCTATCATATCGTATTTATCAGTTATGTCCACACATATCTAGTAGCAAACTTACAACCTCTGTGTGACTCATCATAGTAGCTACGTGTAGAGCTGCCCAACTATTTATGTCAATTAAATATTTGCGCCTTTATCTAGTAGCAAATTAACCACCTCTGTGTGACCTCCATTAGCAACCCTGTATATAGTAGTTTCGCCGTCTGTATTAGTAAACGTTTTCATTATTCGTTTTTGTTTTCCTTATACTCATAGACAATGTCGTCGAATTGACCAGCCTCAGCATTTTCTTGGTGTACTACTCTGTAGTCGTAGTTGGGATTGGACAGTATGTGGAGGTAACCCTCGAGACATAACAACATTACTGTGTAGTAATGAAAATCTTTACCCCTTTTGTTACATTACTGACAACATCTAATCTAATATAATAAGATATTACTTATTATTAGAACATTCTGCAATTAACTTATATGTTTAATGTAAGGTTTATAATTTGTAGTTCTGAAAAATCCTTGCTACGCGCCTGGAATTAATTGTAGAGCACGTAGAGATAATGTAGAGTATATGAACATGGTTCACCTGAGGAAGAAACTGCGTTTTTTCTACTGGAATCTGCCATTTTGTATTGCATTGAAATAGTCTTCTAAATCTGAAAATTCAAATTTATGAAATAATGTTTTATGCAGGGCCGCGCCGCCCATATGTGCGAAGTGTGCGGCGCACACAGGCGCCAGGGCATCAGGGGCGCCGCGAGGCGCCTTTTGGGTTTAATAAAATACCAGCGCCAATCATTAAAATTAAAAATTAATCGAAAGAAATAGAAGAAAAAATTATATCGCATCGAACTTTTTTTTAAAATTAAACAATAATGTGGTGAAAAGTTGCAGTAGCAAACGCAGAAAGGTCGTTTTCTAAATTAAAACTGATACAAAATTACCTGCACTCAAGTAATAGTTACATTTTTCGCCATAGTTGAAAAACTATTCTTCCAATCTCTAGTTATGAGAGCCAAAAAAATTTCTTCCTTACAAGATATTCACAAAAAACTTTTATGCCAAAATGGTCTAAGCAGCAGGCAGGCCATAATTAGTTTTAGAATCTAAAACGCTGCGTGGTTTATACTTTTATAGTGTTCAGCTATTGCATCTTACCAAAAGTGAACAAAAAAGTCCTATCAAATGTAATAAAGCTATACGGCAAAAATTACACAAATTAATAAAACCTCATTTATTAAAACCTATTTTTCTGTTTGGGATTTTTTTTGTTAGTCTGTTTTGGCGCTGAGCGTCTCATACTATATTTATTATTACTTTAAAAAATTAAATAATTTAATTCGCGTTTTCTTTTTCTGGAAGTGAAACGTCATTTATCTTCGCACATGCTAGGGTTCCGTAGTCATTCACACTACGATTTATAAAAGAGTTATTTCAAAAATTTTCATAAACTATCTTTCTTACATTCTGCATAGTTTATAAATTAGAAGGGGGGGGGGGGGACTCTGATAATGACATTGAAAAGCAAATAAATAAGTCCTTTCACATTTTTTGTTGCAAAAAGTCAATTGAGATTTTTGTTGCATGTTAGGAGCCCAATCTTTTTTTTTCACTTACCCCACTCAATGGGGTAAGTAAACAAAAAATGTGAGTAGGTATACCTACAGTTTTCGGTCTATGGTAATTGAGTCTTAAATAATTTTGATAGTGTTCGTTATAATTTTCATTGAAAGTACTGATTAAAAGGTACATTCTGGAATTTTAAAAAAAAATTTGAAGAGCAAATACATCGTAATTGATTGGTTAAAACAATTTTTTTTTTCAAAAATCTCATCGTTTTTGTTTTTGGGTCATTAATCTTTGCCCGTATATAAAATTTCATCTTATGTATAATTTTTTAAAGATAGATAGAGCAAAACTAAAAGAGTTCCTTAAGTTTTTTTCGGAACACACAGGCGCTGCCGAGGGTCGGCGCGGCCCTGGTTTTATGGGTTGTTTTTTACGCCTGGAATTAATTGTAGAGCACGTAGAGATAATGTAGAGCAGTGATTTCCAAACTGGGAGGCGCGGACTAGTGCAAAGGGAGGCGCGAAAAATTTAACAGAAATTTAATTTTCATAACATCACATAATTTAAAATAAACTTTTATAACAACATTATTTATCTGTTTCTGAAAGGGACGTTACTGTGTTTTTGACTGACAACTATTATTGAAAAAGCAAAACTGATAGAATTATCATAAAAAAATCAGAGTGAAATCATTCCTCTTAATAACACCTATATTTAATTAAGTTTGTGCTAATAAACAAGCATATTCATCACATTAAAAATAAATTTTATACGCAAAAAAAAAACATTTTATATCTTTTTAAAATATGTCTGTATAATTTTATGAAATAAAGGGGGTGGATGCCACCAGAGATTAATTTTTTTTAAAGGTTTGGAAACCACTGATGTAGAGTATATAAACATGACTCACCTGAGGAAGAAACTGCATTTTTTCTACTGGAATCTGCCATTTTGTATTGTATTGAAATAGTCTTCTAAATCTGAAAAATCAACTTTATGAAATAATGTTTAATGGGTTGTTTTTTTTAACATAATTTGGAAATTTTAAGAAATAAATAACCAATAACAAGCCCCATTATTCAAAATGACGTTACGGTAATACAGAATGCGCTGTCCATGTCACTATATCTATGGTTGAGATGAATTTTAATTCATCAGCATTATTGTTGATGTTTATCATCAACAATAATAATCACATAAAAGTAACTTTACATTTTATAATAGAAACAATATATCATGACAAAGTGAAGAAAAAATATACCGGGTGGTCTATTTAAATTGAGACAAGCAAATATCTCGAAAATTAAGGGTTTTCAGGGAATATGTTTGGTAAAAAAGTTTCTGGGTTAAAAGGGGGAAAATAAATGGAGGTAAAATTTTTGACTTTGAGTGGAGGTTTTAAGGTCAGTTTGTGGTCAACTTCATTTTTTTAAATGGAAACCTATTTTTTCTATGCATATTCGTATCTTACAGAAAAAAGAAACAACTTTTGTCTGAGAAGTTTTTTTCAAAATCCTCAATTTTAACCTATATTTTTTTAGTAAAAATATTCAAAATATAAAAAAAAAATCATTTTTAAAATTTAATTGTTACTTAAACAATTATAAATAATAATAATTTTTTTAATAATAAAAACAAAAAAAAAAATAAAATAAAAAATATACCAAAAAAATGCCCTTGAATTTGAGGATTTTGAAAAAACTTCTTAAACAAAAGTTGTTTCTTTTTTTCTGCTTAATATGAATATGTTAAAAAAAGAAATAGGTTTCTATTTAGAAAATGAAGTTGGCCCCAAAACGACCTTAAAAATTTCACTGAAAGTCAAAATTTTTACCTCCATTGGTTTTTCCCCTTCTAACCCTGAAACAATTGTATCAAACATTTTCCCTGAAAAACCTTAAATTTCGAGATATTTGCTTGTCTTAATTTAAATAGACCACCCATATTCAAAATAATAAATAAAAAAATCGTTATAAAAATAAGTACCTTCTACAATAAAATTCTTGATTTTTTATATCAACAGTCACATGAATTATTGCGTAGAAGTACATGCATTATGTTTATTTGGGTAATATTATTTGTTGTTATCACACCTTTACAAATATCATCATTTGGGAGCCTTCACGGGGGCTATATCTAATCTTACTAAATATGTAAACATAAAAACGTTACATTTTTAGAAGATATACAAAAATCACAATCATATAATCCAGGGCTTTTTAAAATGGTGGCTGCAGCCCCCTAGGGCGCCTTGGCCTTCTCACAAGGGGCCGCGAAGAACCACGAATATAACAAATAAATTTACTATCGTTAAATAAGTTTAAATGTTCAAATATGCAAATGCTAAAATTATATAAATGAAACAATACATTTTTTAACCCTTCTGTGTTTAAAAAAAAATAGAGGGGCCGTGAGTTATCAATATGAGCTGCAATGGGGCCGCGACGTCAAAAAGTTTAAGAAGCACTGATATAATCTATTCAGAGTTGGCTGACTTTCATAAAATAACTTATATACAAAATATCTAAAAGCATTATTTTTTGGATGAAGCTATTTGCACATACTGTATGTGCATACAATTGGCTATTTGCTATTTGCACATGCCGTTTGTGCATGCAATTGGCTATTTGCACATACCACTAACCTAACGTACACTAACCATCCATAACTTAACAACCTAACCTAATTTGGTACATATATAGTATGTGCAAATAGCTAATTGCATGCACATACGGTATGTGCAAATAGCCACTTTCTTATTTAATTTGTATTTTGAAGCCTACCTACTAAAAATATTACCATTTCTCCTTTAAAAAAATCACACCCCTTTATATTTCACTGAAATAGTTATTATATATTTTAATATTTTAAGAAGTTAATCTTCTAATATATAAAATTCTCGTTCACGGTGTGCGTAATTGAACTACTCCGAAACGGCTCGACCGATTTTCGTAAATCTTAGCGTGCATATCGGCTAGGGTGGAGAATCGGATAACATCTATTTTCATCCCCCTAAATGTTAAGGGTGGTCCACCCTTAAATTTTATTTTTATTTTTTTAGACAAAATTTTTTGTTTTTATTTTTTTATGATACATCATACAAAAATACATACAACCCTAAATTTTCACCCCTCTACGATCAACCCCTATTTTTTATTTATTAATAATTTATTAAGACAGGACAACGTCTGTCGGGTCAGCTAGTATCTTTATAATATTTGAAAATAAATTGTTACATTATCAAGGCCCCACATCCTATCACTGGTCCCCAGACTAGAATTGTTGTCGGGCCCCCTAACAATTTTTTTTGTCTTTCAATAAGAAAAAAAATATCTCATAGGTTAGTTTGGATTATATTTTTTTCGGTCAGCTCTCAGCTCTCCCCCCCCCCCAGGTTGAGGCCATGACTGGCCCTGTTTTGAATTAAATTTTAAAAATCACAAACTCCATTGTAAATTATATCCATTATTTATAAAAAATTATATTTACTTATTATGTAGTTTGATTTTTTTTATAATTTAATTACAAATACATATTACATTTAATTAGACTTTAACTTACCAATTTTCAAAAACACAAAATGCTTTTCACCAAAATAATGTTTAAAAATTAGCTTTATTTAAGAATAAATTATACACACACATTTCAATACTGTGATATTAAACACTTTGGCACAAAGCAACTGAATCTATAGACACTTATCTTATCAAAAATACGACAAATTCTAAAAAAATACTCACTAAAGATTACATTATTGATTGAGTCATTTTATGGTAACGTTATTTATCGATTCAAAAATATAGATGTAAAATTATATGTTTATATTTTTCCCGAAAAAAAAAATTTTTTGGGTTCAAATTCACTTAAGACTTCTGAAAATAGCGTGGAACAAAGAATATTTGAAAAATAGTCAAATGAAAAAAATTAAATTAAATTATAAGAAGTATACTATTCTTCATTTAAAAACTGAGATAACATAAACAAAATAACTTATTTACTCGTATCCAGGCAGTGGCGTAACTATAGAAATAGGGGCCCCAGACAATTTTTCAGAAGGGGGCCGTTGACAGGATTTTATTACACTATCCCCCCCCCCACAATAATAATTATTGCTTAGAATTTTGAAGGGATAAAATTTATGTAAAAAAAATACAATACTAAAATGAAATACAGTCAATAACACGCCAAATTTTCAAGTTTTTGAAATTTTGATATTTAATTTTAGAATTTTAAAATAAAATAACTGAAAAATTAGCTTTTTCACCAAAAACTTTATTGATTTTTTCGATTCTAAAAAAAAACACACAGCAATTAAAAAGAATATTTCACCACTTTTGGGGGCCCCCTAGATGCTCGGGGCTCCGGACAATCTAACCGGTCAGACCGGCGGTAGTTACGCCACTGTATCCAGGCCTTGAGAGAGCTTCAACGGGGCTCGGGCCAACCCAAATATTGGGGGCCCCATACCCCCCCACCCGAGCATATCGACATTCCAAACAAATTTCGTACTAGAAAAAATTGGAAAACTTCTTGATATTATTTTAATATTATGTGTCTTTTCCTTTTCTGTAGTATATTTATGTTTTTTGAATAATTTCTATTAAAAATAGTATAAGTATCAAAAGAATATGTAAAATATAAATAATTTTCAGGGCGACGGGGCCCCTGAGACACAGGGGACCCGGGCCATATGGCCCCCCTAGCACCCCCTCTATCTGAGCCTGCTCGTATCTATCTAAATTTAGCAGTGAGATGTACCTACATACATTTTAATAAATTTTAAACTAAATGTGCTGGTAGATATAATAAACACACTACAGTAGCACATATTTTGGTAACTTAAATAAAGACAGAGGATGTAATCAAAATATGTTTGCAAGACATATTAAAATTAGTTGATTTAAATTGTTTATTCTTTGCTAATTCTCAATGAACGGATACTAATCTAAAAAACAATTGAAACAGATCATTGCATAAACAAAAACAAAATATATCTTCCTGTTCAGTTGTTTCATAAATATACATGTATAGTTGAATACATAATATGTTTACTTATACAGCACGATGCACGCCACATATACATACATATGTACAATATCTTAACGTTCTAAAAGTTGTTTCATTAATATTCGTAGATAGATAGTACCTATCATACAGATCCTGTTTAGTTGTTTAATAAATATACATACATAATATTATAAATATCTCTCCACCTACGAATGCATTTTTTGTAAAAATACAGTAGAATCCGGTTATAACGACATCGAAGGGACCGGTCATATTGGTCGTAAAAAGCTGATAGTCGTAATAACCGGTAAAAATGCAACTATATGGGATTCAGTTGGACTTTGATTATGAGTCGTTAAAACCGATACGTCGTATTAACCGATGTCGTTATAACCGGTTTCCACTGTATTTCTTTCCACGGAACTAACATATATATTCTGAATATGAGCAGAATCGGACCATAAATACATCTTTTCGTAAATATCTCAACCCCAGCACCACCTACCGGATCTAAAAAATTATCGGAGCACCAAACGAACATATGATGTGAAATTGGCTTCGATACGTCAAATGTTTGAGGTGTGAAGACGTTACATAGGTACATATGTATGTACATACGCATCAATGTTTTTATACGAGTATTTAAGATTTGTAACAAGATTAATAGGCATGATGGCTAATTAAAAAAAACTATTCTATGATGATCTTACGTATCTCCTATATCCAAAAAAAAAACTTATTTCTGCAGAAAATAAAGGTTTAATCGAAAAATTGACTCTTTTAAAACTAATTTTGAATTCGACGCCAAACCGGTCGCAGGTGACATTTCAGAGTTGTGACGTCACAATACTTGTCAACAATAATCAAACATTGTCCGATATTATAAAGGACCTAGCAAATTTGCAAGCTCGCTAGCACTCATAAATGAGGTAGGTTATTAATTTTGTTATAGTATCTATGGATTAGTTATGGAATTTAGAGCAGTGATACTTCAACGTATTGTGACAAAGTTGGCGACTCTGGCCGTATATTTTTTTTTCAAAATAGCACCACTGTTTTAATATCGTTGGTGTTTACATACAACGCTTGCGCGAAAGTTATCAAAGTCACACAAAACTCCAAGAGAACTGTCTTATAAGTTTGATATATGTATATCTCATGTGAGAGTGCTAGCAAGCTTGCAAATTTGCTAGCCCCTTTATAATACCGCACATAAGAGTTAGACAATAATTTAATTATTTTGTGTGTTAAAAATGAATTCCAAAGTATATAATTTCTTAAATAAGGTATGTACCTACCTAATAATCTTGTAAGAGGAATTGATAGTTGTCTAAAATAAAAGTCAATCACTTTTGACGATTACTGATGCGTGATGCCATTCGCTCTGATTGGTGTTCCATTTAACATGGTGGATTGCTTTATTTTGTATTTTCATTTTTTTTAAATTATATTAATCTCGCTTTTAATATAAAAATAAGGGACGTACTACGTTGCCGGCGCCGGCAACAATTCACGTTGCCGGCAGTTGATATGAATTTTTGCCGCTAGATGACTTTACAAATAATGAAATTTTCGAATTTATATTTAATGAGGTACATGTGTACCTACTTATACCTACTGTTAGGCATTGAAGGAATAAAAACCTTCTTAAATATTTTTTTCTAGATTCTCTAATTTTGTTAGCATTCAATGATAATAAATATCCTAACCTAACCGGGATTAACCTAAATTACTATACTTAGAATGTTGTGTTTACTATTATGTTTGAGGCTTCGCTCCATATACACCTTCTTTCAAAGACACGTATACTATTATGATTTAAGTTTTATTTTAAATGATCTAAAATAATATGCAAATAATAAATTAATAAAAAATTAGAAAAAAAAACTTTTTTAAAAAACAAGCTTTTATATACATATAATATACATGTGCACTAAAAAGTAAAAAATAAATTTTCAAACTATCGCTTTATTTTTCAGCTCACAAAGTCTTCCAGAATTATTATGACTAAAAAAGCTTGTGGCGTTCATTTAATATTTAATGTCATATTTAGAAATAGAAAAAGTTATTAAAAGATCAACAAAGGAAAACTTGCATTTTCTACTGTAAATTAATAATATATTAAATTGTACTTATTTATATTATGTCAAATTGTACATTATATTAATATTTGGAATTCTTAATTCAAATTATAAATTTTAGAAAGAAAAAATACCTTTAGCTACATTAAATTACTGTTTCAAATATTACATTAAATTCCAGGTGTCACTAACAATCAGTAAAGAAATATTTAAAATTCGCTTGATTCAACATAGGAAAAAGTGTAGGAGTTAAAAAAGTATCATATATTATCTACCTTCAATTAATATTTCAAAATATTACATTAAATCATCAAATGTTAAATTGGTGCATTACATTAATATTTGGAATTCTAGATTCAAAATAAAATTAAGTTCTAAAAGTTTCTTAAAGGAAAACTACATTTAGCTACTTTAAACGAATATTTCAAAATATTACATAAAATTCCAGGTTAATTTCTTCTAGATTCTACATGAATAGTTACCGAAAACAAACTACCTTTTATATTTTCAATTAATTTGTCAAAATATTACATTAAGTTACATTTTGATTTGCTACATTACATACTTGGTATACTAGATATTTCTAAATATTAAATGAACGCCACAAGCTTTTTTAGTCATAATAATTCTGGAAGACTTTGTGAGCTGAAAAATAAAGCGATAGTTTGAAAATTTATTTTTTACTTTTTAGTGCACATGTATATTATATGTATATAAAAGCTTGTTTTTTAAAAAAGTTTTTTTTCTAATTTTTTATTTTGGGTATTCATTTTTAGCCATAGGTCATTTAATTCTTTTAATTATACTTATTACATATTCATTACATCAGAAGACTAAAAACCATATTTTGTTTTGAAAACCTCATCGGAATATATTCATTGAAATATAATAAAAATTACATTTTGATGAAAATTAAAATATCAAAGTGTATAATGATTACTATTTACTTATTAATTTTTCTTATTTTAAGAATCTTTTTAATTTCAAACAAATAAATATTTTTAACGTCACTAAATCATTATTTATATATTTGCATAAGCATCAGGTTTTAAATACATGAACATCGTTTACGTAAATTAAAATATAATTTGTGACTTTGAATCAATTTTCATTGAAAATAAAATTTACAACATTATAGAAAATAGTTATGAATATTAAAATTTTAATAAAATTATTAATATCTAACAAAAACACTTTCTGCCAAAAACAAAGTGGTTTAATTGAAGAGAAAATTATTATAAAAAACAATATTTTATATAGAACTATCTAATTAACCAATCAAACGACTAAAAAAATAAGAATTACTTATTTTCGAATAAAAAGAAATAAATTCAAAATTACAAATAAAGGATGAATTAGAACTATAGTTAAAGAAGTTCTTAACAGTGGATTAGGGATGTTATTTTAAGCAAAAAACTTCGTATGAATATGTTTCCGAAAATTCTTCGTGAAAGAGCTACAGCTTTCCAAAAATTGTACCAAAAATTTATGTTAATATCTAGAGAACCCATTATCATATAGTTATGAAATTTTAATTTTTTTGCTTAAAATAACATTCTCAATCTACCTACAGTTGAATTTTTTTACGTTAGTTATTAATCCCGTACATTTTTCTTTGCGAACATTAAAAACGTTGATATCGAAATCAGCTATAACTGTAAAAGTGTCTATGAATACATAAAAATCTTACCTTACAATAAATTTCCAATGTTTCATTCCCTCGTATGTGGATTTCTTTTAATACAATTGTTATTTTGCCAAATTTTTATTTTAACTACACTAAAAATTGACATTATGGAACTCCAGTCGTAAATTAAGTATTTATATTTTTAGCACTTCATAAAGTAACTTTTAAATTTAAATTTTAGAACTATACAAACAACTTAGGGCTACAAACTAAAATAACCGCTACTTTTAAATTGTATTTGACATTCGACATAATTATTTTTATTATAAAAAATAACCATGGCTACGAAAAATTATAAACGCAAGCATATTATTGGATGTATTAGATACATCAAAGAAGACCTTATAATAAAATAACATAGCTATAAAAATGATAAAAAAGTGCATTGTCACGGAGAATACACCATATTTGAAAATTTGACGAAAATCGTACGACGGGAAGTTCGTTAAAAATCGGTCGCAAGATTTGTACCACGGGACATAGTGACATACATGTGAAGTTAAGTAAAAGCTTGTAAAAATACTTCTTTTCAACATTTTATGAATTTAATATAAAAATACAAAAAATAATTTGAATTACATAGATATAACATCAATAAACGTTAAATGACATTTTTGAATAAATGAATCCTGGTCTTACGTGGTATCAACTCTAGAAGTACGTGATTTTTGACAGTAGTGACAGCTTGTACCCCTACATATTCTCCATATCAACCCAAACATGTGCTGTTACACTATCTGGAAATCTACGAGATTAAATTTTTAATGTTCTGCTGTCTCGTATCCAGTAATTGTTAAAAACCAATTGCTCATATTCCTTAAGCTTTAAATTGAGATGTTCAAAGCTATTGAATCTATTTCCAATTTTTAACATCTACAAATAAATCATAACGTGAATATACTGAATTTTTTATTTTAAATTCACTTACCTCGAAATTATTAGAATTCTAGTCACAGAACACACATTATTAGTATATTCTGTGATTCTAGTTAATTTTCAGTAGAAAATGTACGTCGTCATTATTCAAAAGAAAATTTTATTCAACTTTGTTTACAAAAAACAAAACAATAAATAATAATCAAATATAAAATTTAGAAACCCAGATACCTGTGACATAAGCGAGTGCCGGCAACGATTCACATTATATTCACGTTGCCGGCGCCGGCATAGGAGACAGTTCCTAAAAATAAATACATTTTTTAGAATCTTTTTAATCTATTTCATTAATTAAAATCATAATTTCAATGATACTTTGTTACTGGCATCATGCCTATTGTCTGAATCTACTCGTTTTAGCTTTTGGAAATACATGCATTATTATTTTAGTGGAAACCGGAATAAATTCTGTTCAGTAGTTATTGAAAACTGTACACAGACAGACAGACAGACGCAACGAGGGACTTTGATTTATAGTATGTGTAGATAACAATTATAATTTATCCGAACAATAGGCATGTGGCCAGTAACAAAGTATCATTGAAATTATGATTTTAAATAATGAAATAGGTTAAAACGATTCTAAAAAATGTATTTATTTTTATATTAAAAGTGAGATTAATATAATTTTTGTTAAAATAAAAATGCAAAATACAGCAATCCGCCATGTTAAATGGAACACCAATCAGAGCGAATGACGTCACAGATCACTAAACGTCAAAAGTGATTGACTTTTATTTTAGACAAATATCAATTCCTCTTACAAGATTATTTATTGTTAACAAGGAGTGTGACGTCACAACTCTCATATGTCACCTGCGAGCGTTTTGGCGGCAAATTCAAAATTAGTTTTAAAATAGTCAAATTTTGCGTTTAAACCTTTATTATCTGCAGAAATAAGTTTTTTTTTTTTTGGAAATAGGAGACACGTAAGATCATCATAGAATAGTTTTTTTTTATATAAAGTCATCATGCCTATTGTCTGAATCTATTTGTTTTAGCTTTTGGAAATGAATTCATTATTTTTTCAGTGTAAACCGGAATAAATTCTGTTCAGTAGTTATTGAAAACCGTGCACAGACAGACAAACAGACGCGACGAGGAACATTTATTTATAATATGTGTAGATAACAATTACAATTTATCCTAACAATTCAACAATTTATGTAAAATAAAGTAATTCGTGCTATGTTTTGAAAGTTTCCATCAATATTTTAATTCATTAAAATAACCGTATTCATTATATTCTAATTTATTATCCTCACAGCTAAACAATCTCCGTCCGTTGTTACAAAATATTATGTATACACATTCACTTCTTCTTGAACCCACAATATTCTATTTCCTTATTTTCATCAACTAAAAATAATTCCCACAAACTTTACTAGAATGGTATTTCAATAACTTATGAATAGTTTGATGTAAAACCATTTTGAATAATGAAAATATAATTATAATTATGAAAATAACAATTGTTCGAATTGAAATGATTAATAAAACATGTAAATATTAATTGGATTTCTTGCAGTGACTCTTGGGTTCTGTGTACAAGTCAATTAACCATTTAAATAATATTTTAATATATGACTTACACATTTTCGTAAAGGCTTGTGAGTATTTAAAAGCATTTTTAATAATAAACACTTTTTATTTAATTGTTGTCACTAATAACAAAATACTGCACGAAAAAATAATTATTCAACATTCAACAAATATATAGGTATTGAATTTAAAACAAATTAAATCACTTTAAATAAATAGTTTCCATTAAAAATAAATACTTTACACTAAAAAAATAATACTTGATCTAAATTTGGATCTGTCAGCTGTCAGATATAAAAATTACATATTTTTGATGTATTTATTGCGATTTTAACTTAACTTAAAAACTAACCAACCTCATTTCGCCCCAATAGATTTGATATTTATAATGTGATTTTTTTTAATACAGAATAAATAATAAAAATTTATTCCGACTGGTAGGTCGCGATCGACTTGTCATTAATAACTTTATATATCGTTATTTGGATTATTTACAATCAAAGCAAAAGTTATAGTTTTAACATTGAACGCCCATAACTAGGGAACAAAATGATCGTAAAAAAGTTATAGATTTTGTAAAAAAAAATTTATCACGGCCCATAAAGACTCTCTAATTTTTTAAATTATTTGACGATAGCAAAAAATATTTGGAGGTCAGAAAGAAAAACGTAATCCTGTTAAAAAGTACAATGCCTTTTTTATGGGCCTGTGTAGGTACTTATTTCTTGTTCTAGTTAGGCAATAATTAAATTAAAAATGTTGCATTAAAAACACTACATCATTAAAAAAACTGCCTTTAATTAGTATATATGACATGTTTTCTTTCAAAATCCGGGCGTTAATATTTAACTGCTAAGGAACTTCTTAATCATACTGTATAAAACATCAACAAGACAATGAACGGTAGCTGCACTATTATAACAAATTACGGTATTGTTTATTTTTTAGCCAGATCGTTATCTTATATTAAATAGATTTTTTTTTCACACGGAGGGAATAAAACTTTGCGATTAATCAGTCGAGAGGGGGACATGCGTAAGGACAACCTTGCAGCTGAAAATCAGGTATTGTTCGTTCTGGACAACAAAGTAATTAAAAATATATTCATTGAGTTTAAAGATACTTCAAGATGAGGTCAAAGTTTCAATGGCTTTTAAATGTTAAAACATATGTAAGGAAATCAAGGCGTATCCAGTCAGGGGTTAAACAGCCCGTATCCCCCTAAAACATCACATTAAAAATTAATCAAATTTTATATTAAAAAATCAATTTTATATTTGTTAGATAATAAGCACTTTCAACAGGGTATTAATTCTTTTGTATTATCTATGGATTTGTTTTGGAATTTAGATCAGTGATACTTCAAGTTATAATAAGATACTTTTCATATCTATCACCACTGTTTACTTACAGCGCGTGCGCGAAACTTGTCAAACAGTTCAGAAACTACAGGAACTGTCACATAGGTTTGATACTCCATTTGAAAGTGCTTGTTAGCTTACAATTTAGTTCAAATAAAAAAAATCCTTTATACATAATTAAAAAAAAAATACTTGATTTGAAATTAGAATTAAAACGAAAATATAAAAAGTGTTTGTCTTAACCTGAAACGGAAATATAAAGTTAAAATGTTAAATCAGATAACATTTTTTTTAACATTTCACAAAGCGTCTTGTATATTCGATATTGCGAGGAAGCAATATTAAAAATATTTACAACATTTTGTAAATAATTGTTTTAAATGATTCAACAGATTTAATTTTTTAATAAATTTACTTACACTTTTTATTTATTTTTATATGAACACATAAAAGTTTGATAGTTTTTATAGTTATTAATTTTTTGTGTATGTAAATTAAATATTGTTCAGATGCAAGGTTATAGTCATTATTTATTTAGAAGGAGTTAAATGTTGCTTCAACAAAAGAACATCTTCTGCAGAAGGTAAATATGCAGGGCTGGTTTAAGCATATCAATTTATTTCTAGAGGCCTATATATTATTATGTATTTTCATATATATTATGTAGGTATTATGTATAATATGTACTATGTTATGTATTATATTATTTTATTAGGGCTCCGTAGAAAACTAGGAACGCTAATTTATTAGAATTCTTAGCCGAAAAGGTCCATGAATGGGATCTTCAAGAAAATACAAATTCAGAATATTTTAATTATATATTTTTTAATTGGTTTCGCTCTGTCCGTCTGTCTGTCTGTATGTCCCATTCTCTCATTTATATACCTGTTAAGATGAAATTTGGTATATGGACGTAGATTGATGACCCAAAAACACAAATATTGAGATTTTTGAAAAAAAAATTTTTTTTTCTTAACCGTCCTCGCATAGACTGAAAAGAGTACTTACAATTTTTTATAAATCGTCATGCAAACACGTTAATTTTTATAGAAATTACATATTTCGTTAGCATGAAATAATTCTTGATACATATTATCAAGTAGAGAATGTTAGTGAGAATTACTACGGAACCCTATCATGTGCATACCCAACATCTTAATCTTAATATATATAAATTACGTGTCACATGTTCCTCCGCTATGGACTCCTAAACTACTTAACCGATTTTAATCAAATTTGTACACCGTGTGCAGTTTGATCCAACTTGAAATATAGGAAGCCTCCTATGGGAAATGGGGGGGGGGGCTTGCCCCCCCCCCCTTTTTAAAGAGAGTTCCCACTTTTTACGGTGGTGGTGGTGGGGGGTTGTAAAGCTTCCTATGGGAAAAGGGGGTGGGGGACTGTAAAGCCTCCTTTTGGAAATGGGGGGGGGGGGGCTTTGCAGTAGTAAACGAATACAATATTCATAGTTAAGACAGGACAACGTCTGTCGGGTCAGCTAGTGTATTTATATGATCCTTTAAGTTATAACTGGTGTTAATTCCTAGTTGGATACTGATGACTATGAATACTATAAAATTAATACTACACGGAGAGAATATTCTTTTAAAAATTAACAGAAAATGCTGTGAACCTGAGGACAGAATCAACTTCTGAAAAAAATTAACAGAAAAGTCGGTAGAATTTAAAATAAAATAAATGAAAAATTACAATGACATACTGGTAAATATAAACATTCTTTAATTTAATTTTTTGCATATGAAAATTTCACATATACATTCTTTATAATTTTACAATGTTTCTATATTACTTTTCATATCTGGCTTATCGCCGTCATAGAAACTGCTATACAGTATATTGAATTGTAGTAGACATTCTTTTAAATTTTACCATGTCGAGTGTTCAAAATTTCTAGGATCAAAATTATTTTCATCCATCTATGCAATTTTTTATTTTTTCCCATTCCTACGCATCGTAAATAAATAAAAATGTTAATGAAATTTTTTCATCTGACTATTAATAACTTGTTAAAATAACAAATTATTTTAACACACGGTATAGTAATTTTTGATACTGTTGGTATGAAATATTACTACGTTACCGATTAATTTTTCACAGAATGAAATTTTGTCCTCCCGTTAACATGTTTTTTATGTTAAAAATTAACAGTAAATTTTTTCAGTGTATCTAGTCTGACCCTGTATTTTCAGTAACATAGAAGTAGGCGATGTTAGTTCTTAAATGAATAAAAAGGCGGTAACATATTACTCATTATTATCATCGAATTAAGGTCGATAAATATAATTGTCTTACATAATATTATACTTATAGTTTTATTAATACGCGAGTTGTATTTAATTTCATAAAGATATCAATACATCTAATGAGATTTTTTGCACTTTGTAATTAACTTTATGTAACGCAAATCATTGGTTATTAAAAAATTAAATTATATTTAATAATCTCTATCTTTTTTTATAGTAGCAAAAAATAGGTCTGACTTTTAACCTTTATATCTCGGTGAAACATATTTTTCTTTGTTAATACAGATTATATCCTCAAGAAAAAATACTTATATTACCTTCATAGGTCATATATCTAACCCCTATTATTACAATAGATTTCTGATTGTATGGAAAATAAAATAAAATATTACGTTTTTGGGGTGAGGGGGGGGGGGGGTAACAAAACAAATTTTATAAAAAAAATTACACCTATCCCCCGATTTACACGGCACTTGCTTTACACGATTTATAAATTGACAGTTATCAAAAAACTATATATACGTTTATACAAAGATTTGATGGCATTTTTGAAATTTTTTCCTTCGGTAACCTGATGAAAAGAACAGGGGATTCCCGGGCTTGTAAAATATACATTTAGGGGAATCTCGGTAATCTGTGCGTATGTATTTTACAATACAATAAATGTAAAATAAATTAAATATCTACATATATTACTTTCATATGTTTGTTGTTTTATGAACTAAGAACAATTTTGAGTTTTCCAAGATGTCTGACTTTTGTTTTACTTAAATAAATGACTGAATTATGCACATTTTGTTTTTTTTTCGTTTTACACGATTTTACTTAGCAAAATCCAAGATTTCAGTTTACACGGTTTTGTGCAGAACGTATCTACCGTGTATATCGGGGGATAGGTGTATTCTCTCTAGATCAGTGTATTTCATTCTGTGACCCACAGACCCCCAGGGGCTTGCAGTGACCAGTTAAAAGGTCCTTATAAAAATGTAAAACTTATTCTTAAAAAAAAAAAACATTATCGAATATCGAATAAAATAGGAAATTTTTGTGCTATTTCATTTTAATTACTGTTAATATAATAAATATAATTTAATTGACTTTAATTAACATTTCAGTATGTATTGCTGTCACGTAAGGTGTTGAAACAAATTGCATGTATACATAGAGCATGATATGAAAGTGTTTGTCAATGAATCAGCTTTAAAAATAATTATAATATTGTTTTTAACTATCAGGGTGTTCGCGGAAACCGAGTGATCATTTCTAACATTGCTTATTGGAGCTTGAAGATCGGTTAAATGGGTGCAATGTATCAGAATTTTTTTCCGGGATGAATAATGGCGGTGTCAAAAAACAATTGAATGTCTAATTTCAGAGATATATTGAAATACATTTTTTTAAAGGAATACCCTGTTTATTATTATTGGATTTTATAGCTTAGAAAGTTCTCTTTATAAAAGCGCAGTACATATATGATGGTAAAATTGATAGAAAACAAGTTAAAACAACTATAAAATTAATATAAAATATCGAAAAATAGTGTGCTATGAAGATTTAATAAAATTATGCAAACATTTAAAACAATAATGTTATAACTTGTTTTCTATCAATTTTACCACCGTGCATGTATTACACTTTTATAAAGAGAACAATCTCAGTTATAAAATCCAATTATAATATCCATACAATAATATAATATAATAATAATTTAAAAAAAATTGTATTTCAATGTATCTATTAAATTCGACATTTTGATACCGCTATTATTCATCTTGGAAAAAATACTGATACTTTTCCCATTTAACCGATCTTCTGGCTCCAATAATAACAAAGTTAGCAATGATCACTCGGTTCCCGCGAACATTCTGTATAGGTAGTAGCATACTTATTAAAAAATATTTTTCCATTTATATTTTGCTCCTTTATTTTGCATTCTTTAGATCAAGGATTGATTATAAACTAATCTCCTCTACAGGGGTCCGTCATTTAACAAAAATTAAGTAGTAGCCCTTTTCTTTAAAGATATTGGGAGCCGCTGATCTAAATGTCATTGTTGAATTATGTTACCTATGGATTTAAGATAGTTTCCTTGGACAAGGAAAAATATAGAACTAACACGGTTTCAAATAAAAATGTATTCTAATATTTCTATGCTCACTTTTATTTAGCTAATCCCTGTTTTACACCAAATAGTAATTTTAGAACAATTTGTTAGGGTTCCGTAGAAAACTAGGAACCCTAATAGTTTCTCCATGTCCGTCCGTCCTGAATAATTTTGTCATAATAAGATGAAATTTGGTATACGGTCGTAGATTGATGACCCAAAAACAGAAATGATAAGATTTTTGAAAATAAATTTTTTTAGACCCCCCTTTCATAAAATGAAAAGTGTTTTCAAAAAAAAAAATTCACCTACACCATTGAGTGGGGTGTCGTTAGAAAGGTCTCCTAAAATGCAACAAAAAATGTAACAGAAATTTTTAATTTTAATCCTTCGATCACGATGTATTTTCTTTCCAAAGTCATTAAAAAAGCGTCCCCCCCTCTATTTTCTAAACTATCAATTAAAAAAACTGAAAAAATTCCAGAACGTAGATTTTAATTAGTACTTTCACTGAAAATTATAACGAACATTGTCAAAAATATTTTGGACCTCCCTTTCATAGACTGAAAATTGAACTTACATTTTTTCCCACTTATCCTATTGAGTGGGATGTTATTTAATAGGTTTCGTAAAATGCAATAAAAAACGTCAAATAATTTTTTGATTTTAACCTTCAGTCGCGATATATTTGCTTTTTAATGTCGCTGTCAGAGCGTCCCCCCCCTCTATTTTCTAAACTATCGATTCAAAAAATCTGAAAAAAATTCAGAACTTTTAGTACTTTCAGTGAAAATTATAACTAACATAGTCAAAAATATTTTGGACCCCCTTTTCATAGATTGAAAAGTTAACTCACATTTTTTTTTATTTGCCCCATTGAGTGGGGTGTCATTTGATAGGTCTCCTAAAATGCAATAATAAAAGTCAAATGACTTTTTGGTTTTAACCCTTAAGTCACGAAAATTTTGAAAAATACTTTTTATAAATCGTAGTGAGAATGACTGCGGAACCCTACCATGTGCGTGCCCAACACGCACTTGCCCGTTTTATTTTTAAAAACGTATCGCTTATGTTTAAGAAACACCATGCTTGTGTGCGGCGTAAAAACATAAAAAAAAATTATTGAAATAATCATACCTATAAGATTAATTATCATCATATCCTTATATACAAAATACAATGTAATAAAATTAACAAGCATCACAGAAACATGCTAATGATTCATTAAATATGAAAAATATATCTTCTATAACTTCTTTATTATACCGACATTATTATAAATACATACGCATACTTTATAACCCCATTCTAAATAATACTGACATATTTTCAAAGATGAGTATCTTAATATATAATTAAACAATCATTAAAAATTAATTTATAATGTAAGTCGATTCAAATTGTTAAAATAAATAGACTTTTTTATACTCGATCCATTATAACACCTTGAACCGTAAAAAAACCTAAAGGTAACACATAATGTCGACCAATTGAAATAACTTGAGTTCACTTCACTTGTCGATGTACGTATGTAAAGATTACTTGTCAAAATTAAGTGCACTTTATAGTGTTTCTTGCAGATAAATAAGTGATGTAAGTAGTATATACTGTTATAAATGTACATAGAATAACGGTAGAGTATAGTCGGTAAAAATGGACCAGACGGGTAATATGGACACCTCCTATGTTGCTCCATTTTACATTTTATAAGACAAAATTAATATGTATCTAAGTTTACACTTCTAAATAACTGCTTCAGTTTAGATGATAGTGTTTGAAGTACCGGTATTTCATTGAGGGCAATTTAATGAAATTTGTAATTTTTGATTAATTATGTTAAAGAAATTTAATTAAAATTTTTGTTGTATTAAATTGTTTATATTGCTGTTTAAAAATGTAGATATAGAGGTTAGCTGTATGTACAGTGCTTTTAATCGATGTAATAATAATTATTACCTCGGTGATAACAATTTTTTTTGAATACATGTGTTTGCGGGTATTATGGACTATGGGGTATTATATGGCTATGAAGTGTAATAATTAACCAGAATCGTGGCGAGGCTAATAGTATCAAAAGTATATTAATCATCCAGTACTTCACAACTATCCACTTCCACAAAGATCATTTTTTAGTACAAATCTTCATGATGGTGTCCACTATATGGGGTGCCTATTACGGAGGTTCTGTCCGTTTACTATTTGCTACCTCACTGCTATTTTTTACAGTGACAACTTTTCGATTGTTTTACATTTTTTATTGCTTGCTCGCAATATCGAAGATACGAGAAGCTTCGTTATCGTTTTAAAACGAGAAAAAAAATTTGTTCTCCGATTTCAATAATTTTACTTTATTTATCCGTTTCAGGTCAAGACAAACACTTTTTGTTCGGTGTCTGTCTGTCTGTGTGTGTGTGTCTGTGTGTCTGTGTGTCTGTCCCCCAATCCTTGTCACACGCTTAACTCATGAACCACTGAACCGATATTGATGAAACTTGGTTGGTTGGTTTGGTCTGGCTTGAGGACGGTCCCATTTCAAAATAATTAAAATTGTGTGTAAGGGGGAGGGGTGACATCCAAAAAGATTTATTTTTTGAAGATATCTCAAGAAAGACGCATGTTACGTGAAAATTTTATAGAACCTTTTTTGTAGAGCATTCAATTCTCTATAATATAGGTCACCTACTTTTGTTGTAAAATATTCCCTTGCAAAGATCTATCTCAATTTGACTTAAGAAAATCGTCATTTGTTTTTTTAAAACTGCTATTTACTTTGACAATGTCATTTTGACGTTTTAAATGTCATTTTGACATTTGTTTAGCAGAAAATTTGTTCCGTGTCTGTCTGTCTGTGTGTGTGTGTGTGTGTGTGTGTGTGTGTGTGTCTGTCCCCCAATCCTTGTCACACGCTTAACTCATGAACCACTGAACCGATATTGATGAAACTTGGTTGGTTGGTTGGGTCTGGCTTGAGGACGGTCCCATTTCAAAATAATTAAATTTGTGTGTAAGGGGGAGGGGTGACATCCCAAAAGATTTATTTTTTGAAGATATCTCAAGAAAGATACATGTTGCGTGAAAATTTTATAGAACATTTTTTGTAGAGCATTCAATTTTCTATAATATAGGTCACCTACGTTTGTTGTAAAATATTCCCTTACAAAGATTTATCTCAATTTGCTTTATAAAAATCGTCATTTGTTTTTTTAAATATTAAATGTCACTTTGACGTTTTAAATGTCATTTTAACATTCGTATAGCAGAAAAATATTGATTTTGATTGAAATTGTCAAAAAAATTAAAATATACGACATAATAACCAGGCGCGTATTAAGAAAAAATGTAAAATTAAAATTTTTTATTAAAATCGTATCAAAATTAAATGGTTAACCAATGACAGGCAGTTCATCTGAATATCGGTTTTTATTTAAATTGTTCAATAATTAACTACCTTTGATAAATTTAGCACAAGGAAGCACCGTGCATTTACAAGGCAGAGTATTTTTGTTTTGTTTACAGGTAAGAATTCTATTTTTGCCTGCCAGGTCTCGTTATATGATTAAATTCTCTGTTCAATGAAATGATAAGGGTTGATTTAAAATAATATTGTCATAGTTTTCTTACCTAAAACATGAATGGTGTTCCATATATACCGACTTTACTCTACTAATTAATACTGTTTGCGCCGCTCGGCCCGAATGACAAAATGTCCGGGCCGTGGTCTAAACGGTTTTTCTTCGATTTTTAAATTAGCGGACTGTATGACTTTAGCTGGTTGGAGAAACGTCCAGCCGTCCCCCATGGGGTAACAAAATACAAAAAGAATTGTACTCACCGCTTCTGGCTCCGTCCTCGCCGTTAGGGTATTACCCAGATGGTTTAATATATAGGGTGATAGGATTACTAGGACCTGGGATTTTACCTGCCCGGGGGGGGCCTCCGCTAAATGATTTCTTTCTGTATCCCGCCAGCTGACGTACTCCGGATTTTCTTCCAACACTGTTTGTCTTTCTATATTTCTCTAACAACGTTTTCTTACAACGTTTTCGTACAACGTTTTCGTGCACTTATAAAACAATATCTATTTAATACACGACACAATGTTCCGGTAAAATGGAACGTATAAAAATACTCGGTAATATATTCGCGATATTTGGTACAACGCGTATATGAAATAAAACCGATCTATCTATCTATCACTTGATTAACTGGCAACGGTATGTTCCAGATTCTTTTCCTGTGGTATCAGGGAAAAACTATCCCTTTGCAACGGTATGTTACAAACTCTTTTCCTGCGGTATCAAGGAAAAACTATCTCTTGCAACGGTATGTTACAAACTTATCATCGCAACCGGTGCGGTGGTTGCGAACTCGTCCCTACGCGTCCCGATCAACGCGCTTAGACATGTTTCAATTAACATGTTTAATCGTTTTTCTTAAATAATGTTCAAAACCACTGCCTAATTAGGCAGTGGCGCCGACATTCCCCCCGCTCTGAAAGATTATTTCTGAACCCACCTGGGAACTTTGATAGCTCCCACAAACGGGGTCCCGTTTTGATAGGTCCTGATACTAATCCTTTGCCGGTCGGCAAGCAGGAGAGGTTAATTAAACTTAATTAATTATTAAATTAACTCATAAAAGAGTAAACACAAAAAGGTAAAAGATCACTAAGGCGGTCGCCTATGTGAACTCGGTAAATGGTAAAAGCGGTCTCGACAATCGGTAATGGTCGAGACGAAGGTAAATCTAAATAACCAAAAAAGGATCCCGCTGAACCAATTTCAGACAGGACAAACAAAAAATATTTCAAATGAAACGAAAATTCCTTTCGACGGAGGTGTCCGTCGAGCTTCGGGTGAAACTAATTCTAACCAAATCTAAGCTAACTAAGGTATATAATAAGACTAACTTAAACTTAACTAATTTCTTATAAATCTAATTACAGCGAAGGTAAAGGTCCGCCGTAGTCTACTCCACATTGTAGAAATGGCTTAGCTTCCGTTACTCGAACCTCGATCAAAGCGGCCATTAGCGGGAAGGTAGGTTTCGGATCTAACCGAAAACAGTGATTACATTGCCGAAGACGATACCTGACGTGATTTCGAGCCCCCAAAATCCAATATTTTTGGCGTAATATTGAGATAACTAGATGGGGACCGGTGTGTAAATTCCGTTGGTGACAGTTATCTATCAACAAATTAACGAAGTGATCATTTTTTGGCAGCAAAAGTGGGTGCTGTTTATCGAATTCTAAAGGTGCGTTCGCTAACCGCCCTCCCACTCGGAGCAAACCATCATGGATAAATATTGATAGTGCTCGTAAATCTGGTGAAGTCATATTTTTCGTCTCCAATAATCGAAATTCTGTTTTAAAATGGTGTTGCTGAACCACTCGGATCAACGCGAGTTCCGCTCTTTCCAAATCCGGACTGGTTATCATCCCGAAAGTGGTTAGAAGTTTCGCAAACCTCAAAACATAAACAGTTGTTCGCATCAATCGAGTCCAAGTGGAGCAACGGGTGATCAATTGGTGTAATGGATGCTCTTCGTTGGTGGTAACCAACAATGAGACGATCTTCTGTTCGGGGGCATCTGGTTGTTGCACAGAATCTATGGAGCGGATAGGCCATTCTGACAGGTCCAAAGGTAGCCAATCTGGTCCTTGAATCCACTCGGGGGTTGCTAAAATTTGGGTAGGTGACATTCCGCGTGACAACCCATCACTAATATTAAGGTGACCTTCAATGTGATACCAATGGACGGGTGCCACGAGCTCTTGAATTTGAGCTACTCTGTTTGCAACAAAGGTCTGCCAACGGTAAGGTGGTGCGGAAAGCCAACTCAAAGCGACTGTGGAATCTGATAAGGCAACAACTTGTCTAATGCAGATCCGTGAGCTGAGATTCTTTTGTATGAGACTTAATAACTTGGCCAGCAGGTGCGCTGCACAAAGTTCAAGTCTCGGTATGGTGAGTGTCTTCATTGGTGCCACTTTGGTTTTAGCGGCGACCAAATTTACCAATACTGGATGCATGCTAATTCGCAGGTACATTTGCCGGATATCGGCGGTGAATGCTACCTGGAATAGCCTAAAATTTAAAAATATATTAAACACATCTGCTTGCAGCTTTGGTCCAGTATACAGCAGATCGTTCAGTGAAATCTGAGTGCTGGTTTTTGCACTCGAGTCGAAGACGCAACGCAAGGGTGTGGAGGTACTATGCGGTTGCACTACGCCAAAATGTGGGGTAAAATAATTTGGCCTTACTAAACATGTCTGATCGATGGGAGACATGTAACCTTCATCGATGTAAGTCTTCATGACAGAACAGTACTGCAGCTTAAACTCTGGAAACTTGTCTAATTTCGTTTCTAAAGAGGTGAAGCGTTTAAGTGCCATCCTGTACGAGTCTCCTAATTTGGACGTATCGGATTTGAATGGTAACTTGACGACATAACGTCCAGCAGGTTCACGTTGTACAGTGGTTCGAAAGATTTCTTCACACTCTGAATCATCGGGATCTTCAAACTTTCTAGGAGGTAGATCTTCCTCGTCCCAGAATTTGGACACCAGCTGGTCGAGTGATGGCTCCACGGTGGTGTGATACGCTTGGTACGTTGTCAAGTGCGAAGTGGTGGGGGCATGACCCATGACGACAAAGCCGAAGACGGTTTCTATCGCAATGGGGCAAAATGGTGGTCCAGTGATTTTTTGATGACCCCATACGAGGGGGAATAACGCAGCTCCCAGGATGCCATCCAGGGGACCTGGTTCGTCGAAGGTCTCATCAGCTAATTGTAAATTTTGTAGGTAGATACAAGCACCTCGGTCGATGGTAACTTCCGGTAACTTTTGGGAAATCTGATCTACCACCAAAAATTCCAACTTATAACTGATTTGTGGGTTATGGCGAGATGCGGCCACGGTCGTGGTTTTTCCCCGCACTCCCTTATTATTAAATCCCATTCCTTGTATTGATGCTTTACAGGGTGATATTTCTAAATTCATACGGCTCGCACATTCTGAGGTGAGAAAGTGCGATTGACTACCGCTGTCTAACAACAAACGAGCGTGATGTGGTTTACCAGCTCTATCGGTAAGATTAACTACCACGGTTGACAGCAATACTACCGAGTGAAGTCGTGATGCAGTATTTACCGTTGAACAAAAGGTGGCCGTGCTGGATGGACCGGTTTCAGGGCTCTCGTCGCGATTCCGAGGCGTAGACGTTGGTACCGTCTCAGCTGCCCGTTTTCGCACGAATTTGCCTGTCGCAGGTGGCGACACTTTCGGTGATGCAGTGGTGCCTACATAATGTAAAAGTGTATGGTGCCTATACCCGCAAGTCCTACATGAAAATTGACTTGTACATTCTGGCGTCCGGTGTGGCCCAAAACAGTTAAAACATAAATTACCCTCTTTTATCACCCGGTGTCTCTCATGGGGTGAGAGTGCAATAAATTTCGTACAAGTCAATAAGGAATGCTTATTTTCTTTACATGATAAACATTTTCCAATCGGTGAATTTACTTTTTCAACAAAAAATAATTGCGCTCTCATTTTTCTCGATGATGCGGGTGTCGCGTGAGAAACTTTGGCATGAGATGCAATTCTTTCTCGATCCTGGGTACGGGTTATGCCCGTTGAGATCGAGTAGATATGCGCTTGTTCTTTAATGAAGTCCAAGATTTCATCGTAGGATGGTACCGTTGTACTTCTCCTGGAATTCTCAAACAGCGCCTTGGTTTCTGGGTCTAATTTACTTAACAGTAGATATCCGTAGGTAAAACTAACCAGGTTTGGAAGATCCATATTCTGGAGTGCCTGGAACGCCGAGTCACATTTCTCGATAATGTTATTCAGACTTGGAGCACTAGCACTGCTTGCGGTTTTACAATCCAGAATTTGTTCTAAATAGGAATACCCTAATACCCGTGGATTCTGATAGCGATCCACGAGAGCCTGCCAAATTATCCAATAATTGGGTCCTGTCGGAGTTAACCCTCCGCAAATATTTCTTGCCTTTCCCGACAACTGTCCCATCAGGTAATTGATTCTATCCCCATCCTTCAATTGCTCGTTGTCGTGGATAAGACTTTTAAAACCTTCGTAAAAGGCGGGCCACTCTTTGAGATTTCCTGTAAAGGTCGGGAGGTGAATTCTTGGAAGGCGTGGTAAAGTATGGTATGGATTCTCCCTTGGTGATATCGAAGACCTAGAGGTAAGGTCGGCGTTTTCGTCTGAATTCGATTTTATTCCCGCTGCCTCAGCTCTGGCGGTGATAATACACACATTGTCTTCCAACTTGTTCACTTCTCGGAAATCCGGATCTGTTTCCGGGTTAATCTGCAATTCTAGGTCGTTAATGGATTCGATGAGTGTTATTAGCTCTGTTTTTGTGGCATCCAGCGTTTTAAATCTTACCCGAAAGAGATTGACTGCAATAGGGTCGGTAAGCTCTTTAGCCTGATCATATAGCTTTTGTACGCGCTCTAGGTAGGCGACCTTTTTTGCCTTTAACAATTTGACCTGGTGTTGCAACGCCTCTGCCATCTTGAACGGTCGGTAAAAATTGTTCAACTAAATTCCCAACGAGATAAAACTCAAACCAAATACTCAAATATTCACGATATAATTTCCTAAAATCCAGAAATATTTTTACCCAAAACAACGATGCTTTCCTAAAAATATCCTATATCCTAACAGCGAACAAAATTATCAACCAATATCTGATCACTGACAATTCCAAATTATTTCGCCAAAAAATGTCAGTACAGTTTCCAAATGATAAAAAATAAAAAACTCTTACCTTAAGATTTGATGCAAACAAACAAATTAAATTTTTCAATCCACCGATAATTCAAAATCCAAACTTTCCTGCAATTATTTCATAGGTATGGAATGAAATAAAATAATAGTACGACATCAAATTTCCATGGATTAATCAATATTCATTTCCAACAATCAAATCTGGTATTTTTCTAGGTAAGATATGTATCTACAAACCCTAAATAAATATTATATAAAATGCGACAACAATTAAAATAATTGAAGATAATAGACAACAAATAAATGCTTGCAGAAACTCCCTATAACATATAACTATAACTGTAAATGGGTTAAAATGGTATTTTGATAATTAAATAAATTTATTAAAGCAAAGGTAATATGTTTCTAACAAATGTAACAAACAATCCTTAAAGAATGCCTTAATAATTTCAAAAAACCCTTCATAAAGTCTTTCTGATAAAGACATTTAAATAAACATAAATATTATAAAGAACAACAAAATTCATAAATAGTACCAATGTAAACGCAATATAAATGATTGCCCGTGTAAACGTGATAGGTACCACCAAAGAGATATAACACGTTTGCATGAGTCTGACAGTGACTAACATACGGTAGTTCGTGTCACAGAGAGAGCAAGCGATATATGAATTTTGCAAACAGCTGTTATTCTTTAAATAATTAAATATGATATTTTGTAAAGTACAAATAATTGTTTTTAGGTATTTTAAGTATCAAAATAAAACAATAATGATAAGCTCTGCGACCTAAACAAGGATATAGTACCAGGACGTGTATATTTTCAAATATAATAATCCAAAATAAAACGTACATATAATGATAATCATTTATAAAATTTATAATAAAATAAATAACGTATATCTGTGAACGCAAGGTCATGCGTCTTGACGGTAAAACTGAATCAAGCGCGGTCAAAGGGTGCGATTGCGATTGCCCTATTATTATGAATGATCATTAAATAAACCGGCAAAGAATATTGTTTTATACTTTTAAAACTTGGTAAATAAGTTTTAAAGGTGATTTAGGTGTTTATAATGTAACCTAATGTGCACGAAAATATTGTTTCATAAATCGGTACAAATTCCGGTTTTTCGAACACGTGTGACTGTTCGATATTTCCGCGGTAATTCAACCAGTGTTGGATGTTCCGAATTGTACCAAATGTTCGGTATAATCCGGGTCGAATTGCGACCATATGTTTGCGCCGCTCGGCCCGAATGACAAAATGTCCGGGCCGTGGTCTAAACGGTTTTTCTTCGATTTTTAAATTAGCGGACTGTATGACTTTAGCTGGTTGGAGAAACGTCCAGCCGTCCCCCATGGGGTAACAAAATACAAAAAGAATTGTACTCACCGCTTCTGGCTCCGTCCTCGCCGTTAGGGTATTACCCAGATGGTTTAATATATAGGGTGATAGGATTACTAGGACCTGGGATTTTACCTGCCCGGGGGGGGCCTCCGCTAAATGATTTCTTTCTGTATCCCGCCAGCTGACGTACTCCGGATTTTCTTCCAACACTGTTTGTCTTTCTATATTTCTCTAACAACGTTTTCTTACAACGTTTTCGTACAACGTTTTCGTGCACTTATAAAACAATATCTATTTAATACACGACACAATGTTCCGGTAAAATGGAACGTATAAAAATACTCGGTAATATATTCGCGATATTTGGTACAACGCGTATATGAAATAAAACCGATCTATCTATCTATCACTTGATTAACTGGCAACGGTATGTTCCAGATTCTTTTCCTGTGGTATCAGGGAAAAACTATCCCTTTGCAACGGTATGTTACAAACTCTTTTCCTGCGGTATCAAGGAAAAACTATCTCTTGCAACGGTATGTTACAAACTTATCATCGCAACCGGTGCGGTGGTTGCGAACTCGTCCCTACGCGTCCCGATCAACGCGCTTAGACATGTTTCAATTAACATGTTTAATCGTTTTTCTTAAATAATGTTCAAAACCACTGCCTAATTAGGCAGTGGCGCCGACAAATACTATGTAATATGTAAATCTGTATACTACATTTAAAATATTATGAATTTTTCGAATTTCATACCGACTCGTCATTTTAATGGCAATATAATTTTGATATCTAATTATTCAAGGGGTTATATTTATTTGCACTTTATATTAGATAGTATTCTTTGTACATCGAACATAAATTTCAATATTTTTCACTTAAAATTTTATAGTATCCACTTCATACACGAGACTATAAATTTTTAGGTCTACTTTTTTATTTATTTTTTAATGAATAAGACGAATATTTAATCGTTTTAAAATTACATTAAAAATATCAAATCTATTGAGGCGAAAGGAGGTTGGTTAGTTTCTACGTAAAGTTAAAATATAGAAAATCACAATAAATACATCAAAAATACGTAATTTTTAAATCTGGCAGGTTCAAATTTAGGTCAAGTACAAATTATTATTTTTAGTGGAAACTATTTATTTGAAGTTATATTTATTTTAAGTTCAATATATTTGTTTAACGTTGAAAAAATAATTTTTCGTGTAGTACCTATACTGTATTTATTGTAATAAGTGAAAACAATTAAATACAATTTTAAATTGTACCGATTTGACACGAAAACTACTGACCTGAATTTGATGAGATTCTCAGTGTTCGAAAGCTTCATATAAGCCTACTTGAAAACAGATATTTCATAACAATTTTAAATTAGTTTTAATAGTACAGGCAATGAATGGAATGAAAAAGAACAAATTAGGAGTGCGATGAAATTTGGTACCAATGTAGTATACATTAAAATACGCCTGTACACAAAAGTCCCCATCTATAGGCCTTGTGGAAATTTTTTTAGAGCCGTTTGAAGTTTAATTTTGTTATTCTTGAATAACTTCAAGACAAATAAAGATACGGAGGCGTGCCTTATATCAAAATTTTCAAAAATGTTTGCATTTCAACAATATTTCAAAATTTATTCAGATATGTGCACCTAAATTGCTGAAAAGTTGCCGTGAATCCAGAAATTAGGCGCGTTTAATAAAAAAAATATGTTTAAATGGATTTTTGAGCTCCTAAAACTGATAATAGAAATAAATTACCTGTATGAAAGTTATAGAGAATAAAATTTTACATATTTTTATGTAAACTGCAATATTCAAAGTGTGAATATTTATTAGATATTTCTTTTTTTAGGTAGTCGAAAAAACAAAATTAATTTAAAAAATCATATAAATAGTATGCTATGAAAATTAGTATTACATTGAAAATAACACGATATTATAGAAAATTAATGAAAATAAAGGTAAATTATAATTCCAATACTTCCATAAGACTTTAAATAACATATTATGATTACAATGTACTGAGGTGTACATTGTAGCCCCACGATTGTCTATTATTGTTTGATTTAATAGTTTTAAATATGAATCTTCAAGATATTTGATTTTATCTTTAAAATACGGATATTAGAGTAGAACAAAAAAAATATATATATTTGTTAAATTCGATTGTATAAAAATATATCATATCATGTATTTTGTACCTGTTTGTAGATATGCATATAACTTTTCTTCCGGGGTATCAATAAATGGGGACTTTCATACAGACATGGGAGATACATTTGTGAGTGCATCTGAAAAAGTCCTCAAACATTGGAGCCATAGGAAAAAAGTTACAGCTGTTTTATAACTACGGTGTGGTAAATTATGATCTATATAACATATTAACAGTTAATTTATTAAGGTATAGGACATAGGTGATTCTACCAAAAAACTGGGACTAAATTTGATTTCTATTTGACTAATGTATCGTTCATATTGAAAGCAGTAATCATTTTTTTATTTTCTATCGTGACTCTCCATAAAACATTCTTTAGTTAAAAAATATATAAATAAATAAATATATTTCATATAGATAGAAGTGACCAATTCCAAAAAATTCTCATCGAGAATCCATAAAATATGCTATTCATTATTAATTATGTTTGTGATACTTTCGAATATTTAAAAAAGAAATAGGTATATTATACCTCTTATGTATAAAAGTCTCAAAATTCTGAACAAATTGTAAAATTATTTATTTTTAAAAACTAAAGAATGTTTTATGGAGAGTCCCGATGGAAATTAAAGAAAAGATTTTTTCTTTCAATATGAACGATACAATAGTCAAATAGGAATAAAATTCAGTTCTAATAATAAGTTCTATAAATAAATTAACTGTTAATATGTTATTATTATTAAATTTGCCTTATTTAACTCACCGCGATATTTATTTATTTATTTATTTATTTATTTATTTATTTATTTATAATAAATTTATTTATTTCTTTATATGTTTGTGGCAACGAATCATCTATATATACCAATACAATTAGAAAACACATTGATAACGAGAGTTAAGTTACAACCGAAATATCCCATTTCCATAGCTACATGTTTTAAAAATACCATCTGTCACTACTGTCTGTGAAAATATTTTTTATTATTGACATTAGACAACGATAGAAATAGAAGTAAATCTATTCAAATCAATAAATATTAATATATGTACCATAATATACGTGATGTGTTTTAGTGATAATTAATATATAGAAAAAATATAACTGTATAATGATCAGTACTAACTTGATATAAAAATGAAATTAAAGTGATTATTTGTTGGTAAAGATTCAGGAGGTATGTTAACATGAATTTTTTTGAATTTAGTTCTTTGTATGTGTTTAACTAAAAACTCAAAAATAAAAAATTATAAAAAAAACTTTTTTAAAAAACAATTTGCCTTTGAAAAACCAACTAAAAAGATGAAAATAAAATCAGGTTAAAAAAAGTTGATTTTGTTCATACTAGAAGATACATTTTTTAACTCTTCTAGTATGAACAAAATCAACTTTTTTTAACCTGATTTTATTTTCATCTTTTTAGTTGGTTTTTCAAAGGCAAATTGTTTTTTAAAAAAGTTTTTTTTATAATTTTTTATATAGATCATAATTTACCACACCGTAGTTATAAAACAGCTGTAACTTTTTTCCTATGGCTCCAATGTTTGAGGACTTTTTCAGATGCACTCACAAATGTATCTCCCATGTCTGTATGAAAGTCCCCATTTATTGATACCCCGGAAGAAAAGTTATATGCATATCTACAAACAGGTACAAAATACATGATATGATATATTTTTATACAATCGAATTTAACAAATATATTTATGTCTTAAAAATCGTTTGATTTAAAAAAGAAAAATTTATATCTAAATAATCATAATTTAAGTGTTCATAATGTGTATGTTATACAGAGATACATAGTATGTAAATATTCAGATAAAAACGGGTAATAATAAGTTACATTATGATATATTGTAATTTAACAAATCGTCATTAAAATCGCTATAATTTTTTTTCCACATACCCAATTCGTGAGGACTTTTTCACACATGTAAAGTAATATAAATACTACATATGTGCACAATTTTACGGCACTCTGATTTTGTTCTACTCTAATATCCGTATTTTAAAGATAAAATCAAATATCTTGAAGATTCATATTTAAAACTATTAAATCAAACAATAATAGACAATCGTGGGGCTACAATGTACACCTCAGTACATTGTAATCATAATATGTTATTTAAAGTCTTATGGAAGTATTGGAATTATAATTTACCTTTATTTTCATTAATTTTCTATAATATCGTGTTATTTCAATGTACCTAATACTAATTTTCATAGCATACTATTTATATTATTTTTTTATATTAATTTTGTTTTTTCGACTACCTAAAAAAAGAAATATCTAATAAATATTCACACTTTGAATATTGCAGTTTACATAAAAATATGTAAAATTTTATTCTCTATAACTTTCATACAGGTAATTTATTTCTATTATCAGTTTTAGGAGCTCAAAAATCCATTTAAACATATTTTTTTTATTAAACGCGCCTAATTTCTGGATTCACGGCAACTTTTCAGCAATTTAGGTGCACATATCTGAATAAATTTTGAAATATTGTTGAAATGCAAACATTTTTGAAAATTTTGATATAAGGCACGCCTCCGTATCTTTATTTGTCTTGAAGTTATTCAAGAATAACAAAATTAAACTTCAAACGGCTCTAAAAAAATTTCCACAAGGCCTATAGATGGGGACTTTTGTGTACAGGCGTATTTTAATGTAATCTAATTTGTTCCAAGAACAGGGCAATTATTCCATTCATTGCCTGTACTATAAAAAATTGTGATCTAAGCATCATTATTTATATTTCCATTTTTTCACATTTTTCTCACTATTACTTACGATAATAAGATAACTTACGATATTTTTTTTAAATTTGTTAAACAAAAATTTAAATAATAATAAAATGTTTACATATTTATCGTTGAATTGCAGGTATTAATTTGATACTCTACTCGCCAAGATTGAATTAAAAAAAATTTGGTAACCAATTTACCGCCTTTAAAACACCACAAACGTAAAATTTTATTTTTAAGACTCACAAGGAAAGATCCCGAGGTGTCAGACTCGGATTTTAATGAAACTTGGTAAAAATGTTCTTTGGGTAAAAATTAAGGACACCTATTTTTTTATACGTGTCCGTTTTAATATTTAGGGGGTGAAATCGGCCCTTGAAAATGAGGGTAAAATTTTTAATTTGTAAATAGCTCGTAAACCACTTAGAATAGTGACTTGTGTATAATGTAACATTTGTTTAGTATTACAAGAGCTATAAAATAGCATTAATGTGGTACCCCCTAAATATTTTATTTGGGGGGTATAATTAACACCCCTCAATTTTTTTCAAAAATTATTATTTTTTCTTTCATAAATCAATAGAGTGTAGTATTCTGAATACAATGATAACAAATTTCAAAATAACGTGTCTTCAAACTTCGGAGATATCGGCAGTTTTGTAGTTCGCCATATACTTTATACACTGTACTGCATGCCGCGCCGCGCATAGTGTGGATCTATTATAAGTTGTGATATTAATTTGAAAATTCACAAATATCATCAATATGGGTTTATTTTAAATTACAAAGAGTTAAATTTTGTTTTTAAAACTATTCATGCCAAGGCATTCATAATATTCACATTGTTTTTTATTTAAAATTGTTCATTGCATCCTTAAGGTACCAGCTAATTTATAAATTAACATTTTACGTCATACTCGCTCTCGCATCACTCCCAAGTCAAAGAAAATATGAGAAAATGTTAATAGTTTTTTAAATAATTGGTATTGGTTGATAGAATCAAACAAAGTGTTTATTAATATGGTTAAAAAATTCAAAAATATTTTCAACCATAAAATTTACCTTTAATATTTAACTTCTACTGTATTTAATTTGGGTAAGTGTAACTAATTTATATTAATAAAATATTAATAAAATATTTAGGGGGTACCACATTTATGCTATTTTATAGCTCTTGTAATACCAAACAAATGTTACATTATACACAAGTCACTATTCCAAGTGGTTTACGAGCTATTTACAAATTAAAAATTTTACCCTCATTTTCAAGGGCCGATTTCACCCCCTAAATATTAAAACGGGCACATATAAAAAAATAGGTGTCCTTAATTTTTACCCAAAGAACATTTTTACCAAGTTTCATTAAAATCCGAGTCTGACACCTCGGGATCTTTCCTGTCAGATCTATTTTTGGTCTACCATTTACTAAAATTATACCAAATCTCAGCTTTTTAAGTCAGTAGCTAGAAGCCTGTGACAGATGAACAGACAGGGAAAAAATACATGTTACATTTAAAAAATCTTAAAATAAAATGAAGAAGGGTGCTTCCCCTTAACTACGGACGCCCATGTATAGGTACCTACATTTCAGAACACATATGTATTGTACCAATGTACATTACATACAATTTGCATGTATGAATTATGTATGTATGTATCTTCTGAAATAATTACAATTTATATTTGCCATCATTTACTATAAGTGGCTACTTATGCCATATTTTGAAGCAATAACCATAAAAATCAATGGTTGTTTCGTGATATTCAATTATATTTATGTATCATAAAGTAAAATCATCTACAATAGCTTTATTTGTTTAAATTGTTTACCATATATGTACATAAATTGTTATATTAATATGCAACATAGTACGTAAATTAGTAAAAAAAATTGTGTAAGAATGTTATTATTAAAAACTTGTAGTTTTTCTGGTCACTAATTAAAAAATATCAAAATATTCTGATTAAACATAAATGTACCTGTTGATTCATATCATTCATAATTTTGAAATATTTTATAAAATATGTATTGTTTTTATAAAATAATATTGCGTTTCTGTCATAACAAAATCAAGGTTTAAACAAATATTAGTAAAGAATTCGAAGATTAATTAATTAGTTTATTTTTACTATGTATTAAAAATTCCAATTTTTCGTAACAAAAATTTAATCTGTTGTAATTGCCATGGAAATAAAGGAAAATATATAAGGAAAATGCAAGGTTAGTAAATGTTTAGGTTTGCTTACTTGTGACGTCACTACGAAGATCATTTCAACCTTCTTCATTTCGTTTATTTATCTATGATTTCAACTGTCATAATATTAAACACAAATCACACATAATTATAATAAATATAATTAATATCATGTGTGAAGCTTCACTATAGCAATAAATGAATAGCACAAACTCAGAACACAATAATAAATCAATCACGATCAAATTTATATTATGACAGTTTGACAGCGTTGGCGACCATTTGAAATCAAGAAGGTTGAACTGATCTTCGTGGTGACGTCACAGGCAAGTAAGCAAACCTGTACATACAGGGTGTCCCATTTTAATCTATCACCCCCCTAATTTTTTTTATCTATCAATTAAATAAAAAAATGCTTCAAATAAAAGTTGTTTGGTTTTGAGGGGGACCCAAAATGGCGTTATTAATTTTTTATTTTTTGGACGTCTTCATGGTCAAATGGAAACCTATATTTTTTATTACAATATCTTATTGTTTGGAAAAAAACAAGTAGCTTTTGTTTCAAAAAAATTTTTGTATGACTTCATTTTTTTTTAATATTAAACAAAATAATTTTAGATTTTAGATATTTACTAATTTTTTACTCGAAACCCATTAACTTTAAAGGAAAAGTGTAAAAAACAAAAAATGTTAATTTTAATCTGATATAACTAGGATAATTATATCAGGACTTTTTGATAACTTTTGATCTTCAAAATATTAAAGCAAATAAAAAATAAAATAAAAAATCTGAAATAATTTTCCTAGTTATATCATACTAGCCATATGACCCGGTGTTACCCGGGGATATTAAATTAAACTATATTTAACAGGATGACCAGTATTTCTTTGGAACAAATTTCCCTGACTTTTCCCGATTTTTCAGGAGAATTTTTACCGTTTTTCCCTGTTTTTATTTAAAAAATTTAGATTAAAAACCTAAAAAAAAGTCACTCTTTAAATATTTGCGAGAATTTGTGTGATTTTGCATTTTTATAAAAATTCTCTGACTTCCAACCAAATTCCCTGACTTTTCCCTGTATACCAAAATTCCCTGACTTTTCCCGGTTTTCCAGAAACTGGCCACCCTGTTTGACATACAATCATGTTATACTTAATATTTTTTTTAGTTAAATTATTTCTATATTCGAAAATAATATTTTCTAGGTTTTAGTAATAACTTGAAAGACAATCGGTGACAGAAGTAGCTAAATGTTAAAATTCATTAATATCTGTGCTTTAGATCAGTGGCGTAGATATGGGGGGGATGAAGGGGATCAATCCCTCCCCCATGAGTCCAATTTTTTTACTTTCGACCATATAAAAGATGATTTAATACTGTCATATCCCCCCCCCCCATGAGATTGATCGTGGTGTGTTATAAAGAAATACGAATGAACGACTAAAAAAAAAGATATTAAAAATTGCCAATGACTAAAAAAAATTCAAAAGGTCTTCATCCCCCCCCCCCCTCCTCTCCCATCGCAAAAAGCTATCTACGCCACTGCTTTAGATTTTACATAGAAGTTATAAATCTCACAAATTATTGTTAGTCGTTGACTTTTTTTTTGTACAACTAATATTATTATTAGTAATGAATAAAATAAAAAAAACTTTATATATAATAAAAACAAAAAATTTTAAAAATGCAAAATATATAAAAGAAATTAAAACCAAAAACTAATATATTTAGTCTGCTTCGAAAAGCAATCTATATCAGACCTCATATAATGCTATCTCACATACGATATGTAAAAAATAGATGAGGCAAATACAGTATGTGCATGCAATTGGCTATTTGGAAATATCACTAACCTAGCGTTAACTAACTTACCTTAACTTAACAACCTAACTTAATTTGGTATATATCCAGTATGTGCAAATACCAATACAAATTACATACTGTAAGTGCAAATAGCCACTTTTGTAAAAAAATATAATTATGCATTGTCAGCATTAACCCTTTCACTGCGCAATACGCTTGTGAGATTTCGTGATCGTTGTGTGCACGTATTTTGATGATTGTAAGTTTATTCGTGAGAAACAGTTAACAGTTTTCTGTCCTGTGTATATTCAGTTTATTATATAATAAAAATGTGTATAACGTGACTCAAAAGTAAGTAAACACAGGGCAAATAGTCGTGTTAAGCGTATGGGACACATTTTAATTTTACGAATATATACTGTTTGAGCAGCGAAAGGGTTAAGGTCCTCTCAAACCAGAGCGTTACAGGTAGCGATAGTGCTACTACGATATTTAATAACATAAGAGATATTTCGGTATTGCAGCGATATAATTAAATGTTGACCACCGTGTACCGTAAACCGTCTACAAAAATATGCATAGAAAAGTTGATAGATTTGGTGAAATTGTATATTCAATTTATTTGATCTGAATAATTCAGATTATAAAAAGGTCAGAATGAAACATAAAATATGACAGGAAATAAGAAAAGCACTTTATGAATCAATTTTCTCTTTTTTTGTATTTAAAGTATTTATCAATCATATTGTTTAAGTCAGGGACTTACACCTGAATTTATTTATGGTATATGTTCACGTTCGCTAACTTAAAAATAACCATTATTTATTTAGAAAATTTGGTACTTAAGGACAAAATACGTATTAGTGTTATAAACGCTAATGTCTAATATCAAAGTTACCCGATCATATAGTAGGTACTGTCGTCAACCTCATACTTGAGCATTTTTTTACTCTGTAATCGGAAAACTTGTTATTGTTTACAATTATTAATAACATGCACACAAACGTGTCAAACTTTCCCATTTTCTATCCATATAGTGTATACGTTAGTGTATTTTAAACAAAATAAAAATTCAGAAGGTGGTAAACAATCATACAATAATGAGATAAGGAGTCGGACAATAATGATGAACAGCCAGTAACAATGTTCCACTGTATTCATAAATTAAAAATATTCCAAATAACCTACTACAAACCTTTAGTTGCAGGAAGATTAGCTTGAGCGCAAACCAAAAGTAAAATTAAATCCAATATCTAATAGGTGCATATTGTCTTATACATATTTAAGTAAATGTGATATGTACATTGATGCCTCGCACAACGAACGCTTCGCATAACGAACGCTGCACTGCGCACAACGAACAATCTGTTCGTTCATTACGCGACTCACACAAAGAACTTCGCTTCACTCAACGAACTGCATCGTATTTCATATTGCCGGCCAAACGCTCATATTACAAATATTTAATCTTAGCTATCGTATACTTTAAATTTGACATTACTTCGGAAACCAAGTTCATATATGAAAGAAAGCCTACAGATGGAAATTACTTTTTTATAATACCTAATGGAATAAATCTTTTATATATATTGAATAACATTATGCACTTACATGATTTGGAATAACATTTTATGAATATTAGTAGAAATAATTTCATTTTTGGTTTTTCTGCTCATGTATTTCAAAAACTTATAACAATCAATTCCTCTATGTATGTAAATATATTGATATTTTCAATTCACATTTCTCATAATTTGAATACTTGGCATTAATAGTTCTGAAATTGAATACTTTTTTCAAAAACTGTTTGTCGTATAAAATATTACATATTACAAACCTGCAATATGGGTTTTTGTATTATTTATTAGTTCCATGTCTACTTTATTTAATTAAAAACCTTATTCGTACAGTTATTCTAGTTTTTTTCAAAATTATAATATTTAAAAGCATTTTTTCAATTTACAGTTACAATTATTGACAGCTGATTTTGCAATATTATTGCAACAATAACATTTATAACATATTGTATTTCTTAATAATCGTACGTACAAAAATTTGAACTGTGTTGATATATATTAACAATTATCTTAGTTAAATCGTTTACATGTTTTTGTATTTGTAATATTTGAATAGAATATTAGCTACATATTTAAAACTACATAATAGAAAATACCACAAACGTCAGTTTTAATCTGAAACTATTTTACTAACCTTAATGTCGATTATAACAGTTTAAAATGATTTATAATATTTTTTTAGTAGTTATTTTATCTTGTATTTCTTTACTATGTGATTCAAAACAGTAAATTAAAAATGGCGACCTGCCAAAAAATTTTCAAATACGAATCAATAAAAATATATGTTTCCATGGTAACAAAATATGAAATTAATTAAATAGACGAATTAAACGGATTTTATGTAAACATGGGGCGTTTATTTATTTATTATGCCCCCGTTAATGGATCTTTTTCAAAAATCAAACACTGGTTTATGGTTGTCAATTAAACGAAGCATTTGATAAAAAATAAATAAATCTAATATCGATTTTCCTTCTAATAGTAATTCATCTCAAAAGTTGGAGCCCCCCTTAAAGGCCCTTTTAAAAAAAGGCAAACATTTGATCTGTACATTGTATCACCCAAAGAAAACGAAAAAAATAATTAAAAAAATCTGACGTTTTATTTGAAAAATTTGGGGGCCCTATCTACCCAATTTTTGAACTTATCCAAAAAAGGCCCACTAGTTGTCCTAATAATCACACTTTGAGTCTGTATGCCAAATTTCAACTTTCTGCGATTAGTGGAAATGCTCTAAATCTTGATAGGTGAGTGAGTGAGTGAGGGCACTTACTTATATATAGTAGATTAAAATAAACATTTTTTGTGTTTTACACTTTTCCTCTAAAGTTAATGGGTTTCGAGTAAAAAATTAGTAAAATTCTAAAATCTAAAATTATTTTGTTGAATATTAAAAAAAATGAAGTCATACAAAAATTTTTTTGAAACAAAAGCTACTTGTTTTTTTCCAAACAATAAGATATTGTAATAAAAAATATAGGTTTCCATTAGAAAAAAAAAAGTTGGGCCTATTTGGCCATGAAGACGTCCAAAAAATAAAAAATTAATAACGCCATTTTGGGTCCCCCTCAAAACTAAACAACTTTTATTTGAAGCATTTTTTGATTTAATTGATAGATAAAAAAAATTAGGGGGGTGATAGATTAAAATGGGACACCCTGTATACTAACTTTGAGGAAAATGTATGAGGTGCCAAATTTCGATAGTGACCAGTACATGCAGAGATGAGTATTTCATGACTACTCCTTAGCAAAATTTGTCTATGAATAATACCCTCATCCAAGGGCTTGTTTTGTTGTACAACGATTTTGTAATCATACTATATCTAAAGAACAGAATGTCCGATCAACTCCGTCATTCATATTTTAGATAGAGAATTAAATTTTCTATAATATTTAAAAAATGATTTTTACCTAAATAGCGTCAAAAATAAAATTTTTATTATTTATGAACAGAAAAATGTTATAATTACTAGTAAGGTATTTCAAAACATAAAATATGGAGTAGATTTTAGTTTAATAGATATAATAATTTATGGTAAATATGTTTTGTTTTTAGTGGCATAGTACTTTGGAATTGTTAATCTCATAAACTTAAAAAAATGTTCTTAATTAAGTCCAGTATTAATTAAGTTTTCTTCTTAATTATTTCAATATTAGGTTGTGTTGATTTTTATTATTTATTGAAGTTATACTTCTCTAGGCGCGTTCAGTTAATAATGCACCATGAAGTTAGGTTAAGTGTAGATAATACAGATTCCTTTTATGATAGTCAGTAAAACAAGTTTGTTATATTGCATTTGCACGCTAGATGTCACTATACCAAAGAATAAATAAATAAATCTAAACACACATTCACATTTTTATTTATGTGCTGCCCCCCTTTAAAAATATCAACTTTTTTTCAAAAATACTTTTGTAGATATTTTTTTACAAATAAGTTTTTTAGGGTTCCGTAGAAAACTAGGAACCCTTATAGTTTCGCCATGTTCGTCCGTCCGTCCGACTTGAACAATTTTGACATAATAAGATGAAAATTGGCATACGGTCGTAGATTGATGAACCAAAAACAGAAATGATAAGATTTTTGAAAAAAAAAATATTGACATTTTTTTTCACCTACCCCTTTAGAAAGGTCTCCTAAAATACAACAAAAAATGTAGCAGGACCTTTTGATTTTAACACGATGTATTTTCTCTTCAAAGTCATTACCACAGCCCCCCCCCCCTTTATTTTCTAAACTATCAATTAAAAAAATCTGAAAAAAATCTAGATTGTAGCTTTTAATTAGTACTTTTACTGAAAATTATAACGAACACTGTCAAAAATATTCTATTATATTATATAATATTCTATAGATTGAAAAGTTAACTTACATTTTTCTTTTCACTTAAATTGAGTGGGGTGTCATTTGATAGGTCTCCTAAATGCAATAGTAAAAATCAAATAACTTTTTGATTTTAACCCTTCAATCACAATATATTTAGTTTTCATTGTCGTGGTCAGAGCATCCCACCGTCTATTTTCTAAACTATCGATTCAAAAAATCTGAATTTAGCTTTTATTTAGTACTTTCACTGAAAATTATAACGAAAACTAACAAAAATAAATTTAACTTTTTTTATAAATCGTAGTGAGAATGACTATGGAACCCTATCATGTGCATGCCTAACACGCACTTGCCTGTATTATTTTAATAAAAATATCCTTCCACAGTTACAATTGATTCTTGTAGTAAAAAATGCAACCGTGAATAAATTTTGCAAATTAAATAATTAACTTTGTTGAATTACTGTAACACCAATTATATTATTTTTTGTACAATGTTTGAACATCGTATCGTTTTATGCAAAACAGTTTGTTACATTTTGACGTGAATTAAACATGATGATAGAAATCTTTTAGTTAACATGCAATTAAAAATTTCAAGTAGACACTTTTTTTTGTTTAATTTAATTAACGATCTTATATAAAATTAATTCGTGTGAGAAAATAAAAACAAAAATTAACACATCAATTTTTTTCTCTGATTTCAATGAATAAAATTATTTTATTTTGTAAGTTTAAGTCCTTGCGGTGAATTTCAATGTGGCTCTTGGCTTCTGGGTAGAAGCAGTGTTCATTTAATAATCAATGGTTTCTTTGAACCATCTTAAGTAACGTTTTTAAGGTTGCGTAGAAAACTAGGAACCCTTATAGTTTCTCCATGTCCGTCTTGTAAAAGTTTTGACATAATTAGATGAAATTTGGTATACTGTCGTAGATTGATGACCCAATGACAGAAATGATAAGATTTTTGAAAAAAAAAGATTTTTTTTAGAACCTCTTTCCATAAAATGAAGTGTTTTCAAAAAAAAATTCATCTACCCCATTGATAGGGGTGTCGTTAGAAAGGTATTCTAAAATGCAACAAAAAATGTATCACAACTTTTTGATTTTAACCCTTCAATCATGATGTATTTGCTCTCCAAAGTCATTATAAAAGCGTTCCACCCCCCCCCCCCTATTTTCTAAACTATCGATTCAAAAATCTGAAAAAAATCACTAGCTCTTAATTAGTACTTTCACTGAAAATTATAACGAACATTGTCAAAAATATTTTGGACCCCCCTTTCATAGACTGAAAAGTGAGCTCACATTTTTTTCATTTACCCCATTGAGTGGGGTGTCATTTGATAGATCTCCTAAAATACATTAATAAAAGTCAAATGACTTTGATTTTAACCCTTTAGTCACGAAAATTTTGAAATAACTTTTTTTATAAATCGTAGTGAGAATGGCTACGGAACCCTATCATGTGCGTGCCCAACACGCACTTGCATGTTTTATTATAAAACGTTTCATATATTAGTATTTTTTTAACACCTACTTAAAATAAATATTTGAACGTAAATTAAATTTCAAGGTACATATGTACATAAAATAATTACTTTTTCAAAAATAATTCATATTAAAATTACTTTCATGTCGTTGTATGATTTACAGTTAGCGGCCTTAAAGAATATCTATTTATTTGTATAAAATTAAGTCCAAATTTATGGCTGAAGAAGTCATAGTTGTAATAATTTTAATGACATTAAGTTAACATTATGGTTTTTGTTTATTATTGCATTTACAAATAAATAACTGCTGGAGTCATTAAACTTTGGGGCAACTGCGATTTTCAAAATTGCAGTTTTTTATTAATGTTTTCTTTTAGTTTTCAATATTTTGATAGAAAAAGATGAAACATTTAACTTTAATAATTTTGTTATTAAATTGTACATTTCATAAGATTTTTTATCGGAAATAATGTATTTTACGTAAAAAATTTAATAAATTATTAATGTAATAAAACCATAAAAAACGAATGGAAAGATTTAAATTTAAAAAAATTTGTCAAGACATACACCAGTGTATGCCATAAGGGTTCCGAAGTATATACTACTTGGACTGTTAAGAGCCATTTACAGGTGCATATGTGAGTTAAAAATAAATATAAAAATAGGATCATATTCTATTAATTCAGATCTACATTTTGACACCCCACAAGCCTAGATATGAAAATAAAAAAAATTCCATGACGCCCCTTCCTATTTTTTCAAAATTTGAAATGATATTGTTGATTTTAGTATTTGTCGTTACTAGTATTATAAAAACCCCATTACCAATTTTTACTTTTTTATACATACATGAAATGTAATGTATAAATAAAGTATAGTGATCACGAAAAAAATCGAACTCGAGATTTTAACGGAATTACACGTTTTGAGGGTCCCTGAATCATATACCACCATTAACTCAATGACGTCTGTGTGTGTGTGTGTGTGTGTGTCTGTCTGTCTGTGTGTCTGTCTGTCTGTGTGTCTGTGAACGCTCTACAGCCAAAACTGTAATACTTACGAACGTGGAATTTTAAACTTAAGGTTCTTTTATGCTCTAGATGTGCTCCTCCTATTTTTAAAAACCATCACTAAACCGGAAACGGATGTTTACTGGTGTCAATTTTTGAACTTTTCGAATTATTTTTGAAACGGTGCGCAGTAGAAAAAAATATTTCAGATTAAAGTTGTAGAGGGGACTTTTATCTATAATTTATGTTCTATTCTTTTTCCCCCCCAAAATTTTTTTTAGGAAATAATCGATTTTCTACAAAATTTAAATTTTTCGATTTATTTTTTAAACGGTAGGTATTAGAAAAAAATGTTTGAGATACAAGTTGTAGAGAATACTATTTTCTATAATTTATGTTCTATTCTTTTTTTTGTATCGTATGAATTGACCAAAAAAAGAATAATTTTAGTTTTAAGTTAAAAATGATATCATAATACAAAAAATCTAGTTATCTATGAAAATTTTGGAATTTATTTTTAGAACTGTCAAAATTGAAATCAAGCAAAATAAATACTTGTTAATACAATAATCACTAATCTTAATTGATTTCGTTTAATATTTAATGACAATATTAAATAAAATGCATCAATTTCATTCATTGAAAATCATTTTGTAAGTAAAAAATTTTAAAATCAAATATTAAATTATAAAAGTAATCACATATTAATACTCGGTGTCATGATGCATAAACGGTGCACATTAGAAAAAAAAGGTTTTAGATCAAAGTTGTAGAGGATATTTATCTATAATTTATGTTCTATCCATTACCCCCCCCCCCAAATTTGTTTTTAGGAAATAATTGATTTTCTAAAAAAATTAATTTTTTCGATTTATTTTTTAAACGGTTATAGGTATTAGGAAAAAATGTTTGAGATACAAGTTGTAGAGAATATTATTTTCTATAATTTATGTTCTATTTTTACTTTTTTATACATACATGAAATGTAATGTATAAATAAAGTATAGTGATCACGAAAAAAATCGAACTCGAGATTTTAACGGAATTACACGTTTGGGGGTCCCTGAATCATATACAACCATTAACTCAATGACGTCTGTGTGTGTGTCTGTCTGTCTGTGTGTGTGTCTGTGAACGCTCTACAGCCAAAACTGTAATACTTACGAACGTGGAATTTTAAACTTAAGGTTCTTGTATACTCTAGATGTGCACCTCCTATTTTTAAAAACCATCACTAAACCGGAAACGGATGTTTACTAATGTCAATTTTTGAACTTTTCGAATTATTTTTGAAACGGTGCGCAGTAGAAAAAAATATTTCAGATTAAAGTTGTAGAAGGGACTTTTATCTATAATTTATGTTCTATTCATTTTCCCCCCAAAAATTTGTTTTTAGGAAATAATCGATTTTCTAAAAAAAAATATTGTTTCGATTTATTTTTAAAACGGCAGGTATTAGAAAAAAATGTTTGAGATACAAGTTGTAGAGAATATTATTTTCTATAATTTATGTTCTATTTAATACAATAATCACTAATCTTTATTGATTTCGTTTAATATTTAATGTCAATATTAAATAGAATGTATCAATTTTATTCACTGAAAATCATTTTGTAAGTAAAAAATTTTAAAATCAAATATTAAATTATAAAAGTAATCACATATTAATACTTCGGTGTCATGATGTATAAAAAAGTCTCGTGCCTGCCAAGGCAGTTTATTTTTCAGATTTTTTCAGTCAGTAGTTACCGAGCTAGAGAGGGGGTGGACAAATTTTTGTTTTCTTGAAACCCTCTGCAGGCGCCATTTTTAATTTAAAAAAAAAATAAAAAATACTGTCATATTCTACTCACTGAGATCTACATTTCGACACCCCACATGCCCAGGTAAAAAAATAAAAATAAAAAAATGTATGACACCCCTCCCCTTTTCTCCAAAATTTGAAATGATATTGGTGACTTTAGTATTTGTCGTTGGTAGTCTCACCAAAGCCTCATTACCTAATTTTTTTCAGATTTTTCGAGTCAGTAGTTACCGAGTTAGAGGGGGGGGTAGACAAATTTTTTTTTGCTTGGAGCCCCCTGTAGGCGCCATTTTTGATTTATAAAAAAAATAAAAAATACTGTCATATTCTACTCACTGAGATCTACATTTCGACACCCCACATGCCCAGATAAAAAAATAAAAATAAAAAAATGTATGACACCCCTCCCCTTTTCTCCAAAATTTGAAATGATATTGGTGACTTTAGTATTTGTCGTTGGTAGTCTCACCAAAGCCTCATTACCTAATTTTTTTCAGATTTTTCGAGTCAGTAGTTACCGAGTTAGAAGGGGGGGGTGGACAAATTTTTTTTTGCTTTGAGCCCCCTGTAGGCGCCATTTTTGATTTATAAAAAAAATAAAAAATACTGTCATATTCTACTCACTGAGATCTACATTTCGACACCCCACATGCCCAGATAAAAAAATAAAAATAAAAAAATGTATGACACCCCTCCCCTTTTCTCCAAAATTTGAAATGATATTGGTGACTTTAGTATTGGTCGTTGGTAGTCTCACCAAAGCCTCATTACCTAATTTTTTTCAGATTTTTCGAGTCAGTAGTTACCGAGTTAGAGGGGGGGGTGGACAAATTTTTTTTTGCTTTGAGCCCCCTGTAGGTGCCATTTTTGATTTATAAAAAAAATAAAAAATACTGTCATATTCTACTCACTGAGATCTACATTTCGACACCCCACATGCCCAGATAAAAAAATAAAAATAAAAAAATGTATGACACCCCTCCCCTTTTCTCCAAAATTTGAAATGATATTGGTGACTTTAGTATTTGTCGTTGGTAGTCTCACCAAAGCCTCATTACCTAATTTTTTTCAGATTTTTCGAGTCAGTAGTTACCGAGTTAGAGGGGGGGGGACAAATTTTTTTTTGCTTGGAGCCCCCTGTAGGCGCCATTTTTGATTTATAAAAAAAAATAAAAAATACTGCCATATTCTACTTACTGAGATCTACATTTTGACATCCCACACGACTTGGAATACATTTTTTTTGTTTTTTTGAATTTGCTTTAAAGCCCCCTGTAGGCGCCATTTTTGATTTATAAAAAAATAAGAATAAGGATCAAAATACACTAGCTTGGTTACACATTTTGATGTGCCACTTGCCTTGGTATAAAAAAAAATATTTTTTTTTGGTGTCTTTAGCTTCTTAGCACCCCTCCTAAAAAAATATTTTTCGAAAATATTTGTACATATTTTACTAGAGGGTGTTATTTTACATATTCTGTCAAAATTTCAAGGTTCTAGCTTATATAGTTTACGAGCTATTGAGCTTAGAGTGATTAGGACGGACGGACGGACGGACGGACGACAAAGTGAGATTAATAGGGTTTCTTTGGAACCCTAAAAAACGACAAAAATTGAATTTTTAATCGAATAAAAATTACGAAGTTGCTTTTTTTAGGCTGAAATACTGAAAATATTGAAACAAAATATAGGATTCAATTTTAAAGTATCTACAGGTCAAGGGCTACAACCTGTGTCTGTATACTTTTTTCTAATTTTCAGTAGTAGGTGAAAAAAGTTTTTAAAAATTAAAATAAAATTGTGGATAAACATGTTTTTTTTATTTAACTTTATTAACAGAAAATTTGATAATTTTCGCACCCTTAAAATATTATTTGATATGGCCTAACCCAAAGGTTCCCAACCTTTTTTCCACAAAATCCTTTTTTGAAAGAATGATTTTCTTCATAAACCCCCTGAATTAAATATTTGACATTTGACATCTTGTTGAAAAAGTGCAAGTAAAAAAAATGACACAATTTTCCATAGACCCCTAGCATACTATAAACATCTTTTAAACTTCCATTCCAGGGGGTCCACCTTGACTACATTGAGAATCCTTGGTCTAACTAATGGGAATTTTTTAAAAAAATTTATTTCAGGGGATGAAAACTTAAGAAAAAAATTTGAACCAGTTATATTGAAAATATTTCATAATTTCTTTACAATAAATAGCAAAAAAATTATTTGAAAAAATTCATAAGAGATCGAGATGGCTTCTTTTTTTACGAAACGAGATCGTGTGCAGCCTTTAATAGACTATATCTATATCTGTACAAAAAAAGGTAAAAAGTTAATGTTATTTAAAATATGAAATGATTAATAATACATTATATCATAACAATAAAAAATATGCATAATACATAATAAGAATTCCGATTTACAAATAATGTAATAATTGTTTTATTGATATTTGTAATAACAATAATAACAGTGACATTACTAACATAGTATGCATGTCCTAGTTTTGTCCGATATGGCGAGGCTATTATATGATAATTGTAATAAAATTATTTAAGGAATTAATCAATGTCTATTTGATCATTATTACTGCATTTAATATGAAATATTAATGTCTTTTATTACAATTGAATCTTCATTTGATATAAGTGCAACAATGGAATTGACATAGACTAATGTTGACAGTTTTAAAAAAAATAAGTGACATATAAATCAGCAGTCGTCAAATAGTTGTGATGCGTATTAATTTTAAATTAGGGAGCGTTAAAGTATTACGTAAGTAGGCTACGACGGTGGGTGGGGGGCAATTAATTCTTATTTTTCTGAAAAAAGAAGTAGGGGAGGGAGACCAAAAATTCTATGTTATATGAAAATTACAAAATAATGAATATTTAAAAAATAACATCCATTATTTAAAATTAATAATAAAAAATTTACAAATACTACAACATAGTGCACCATTCGTTTTTTGTTAGTTATTGTGTTGATTAGTTATTATTACAATAAAAATTAATTGGGCAAAGGACAAAGCAAAGACAACATCTATATCTATAAAAGAGTTTGTCCTTAACCACTCACTCACTCATATATCAACGTACAGCCCAAACCCCTGGACTTAGAAACGTGAAATTTCGTAGGTGCCTTCCTTTTATGATGTAAGCACCCACTAAGAATGGATTTTTCGAAATTCAACCCCTACGGGGTTAAAACAGGGTGTCAAATTTTATATAAAAAAATATTTTTTTTGTTCGCATTTAATTGAAACTTATCGAACATACTTTACAATATCAATAATGAAACAATTATTTCAGCATTTCCCAAAATGTAATCTCTAAGGTGTGAAGGGGGGGTGGAAAAATTTGTAAAATATATTTTTTTTGTATTCACCGGGGGTAGACAGGGTCTGTGTTTTTGATATGTTTTTCCGAATAGCTGCTTACGTTATAATAGTGGAGTCGGGCAAAATAATATGCAATAAAAAAAATCTATATTCAACCTCTAATGGCGAGGGTAGACAGGGGGTTAGTTCTTACAATTTTTAACTAAGATCCGAGATATTTACGTTTTTTTATAGGTAATGAATAAAAATCAATATAAAAAAATGTAATATGTCATCCCAGATCATGTAAGAAGGGTTCTAATTAGTTTCGAAGTTTACGCGAGCGAAGCCACGGGATTCCGCTAGTTTTTAAATAAATTAATAATATATTTGAGGGAGAGGGCTTATGTAATATGCCCCCCCCCCAAAAAAAAGAAAGATATATATGTATTATTTAATTTACTTTAACGATATTATTTTTGAGAAGATGCAGGGTATTGTATAAGTCCCTCACCCCTCAAAGATATTATTAATTTTATAAATTTTGTGTCTGCCTTTAGGAAGTCTGCCTTTTGTCCATGTCTGCCTTTTAACCGTCTCTCTTTTTTCCACGTCTGCCTTTCGGGATTCTGCCTTTTGTCCTTGTCGGCCTTTTGTCCATGTCTGCCTTTTGTCGTAGACCCGTTCGTTATTGTCCCTATCACTCGGGAACCACTTATCCGATTTACTTGTTATTTTTAATTGATAAATATGTTATCTGATCAAGTTTTAGGATATATTTTGTTACGTTAGGTAACATAAGTAATAAACAATAACGACAATAGTAAACGATAAAATCATAAATTTCTCGGATCCTATGCGAGATAAGGGTTACTTTTTGCCCTTTAACACATACCCCCATGATATTTTTAATTAATTACAACTCTCCATATGTGACAGGGTGTTAATTATTAAATTCTGTGCGAAGCCGGAGCGGGTCTTCTAGCATAAAAATAAAAATATAAATCATATCAACACTAGAAAAAATTACCTGTTTGGTAAAATATGATATAGCTAAGATTGTCATTCTTTGAAAGTTTTGGTTGAGATATTTCGAAAACCGAATGTGATAGGTTATTTTTCTCCTGTCGTCAAAACTATATAAAAATGATAATTGCTTAAGATTTCTAGGTAAAGCGGTTTTCAAAAAAAATTATCTGATCATTCGAAGCATGTACATGTCATATAAATCAACGTACAATCAATCATCACATGATAACTACTGGTTTTTACGTTATAGAGATAATGGTATCTAAAATATCATAGATGAAGGCTTATCGATAAAATAAAATAAAAATACATAGATGCAACATAAAATCTCTGTTAAGGTTGTTCTCGTGCTATAGTACCATTACTACACCAAAAAATATTCATAATTCTATGCGGTTTAGGCAGAATACCAAAAAACTGAAAATTCAGAATTTCTTTAAATGGCTATAACTTTTTTTGTCAAAGTAGATAGGTACTTTTTGTAGATGGTTTCTCAAAGCACTTGTGTAGAATCGATTGGTGAATTGCGATTTTTTATATCACTTTTAGTTTTCGAGTTATGAGCTCTAACTTTAGTTTTTCTTATGGGCCACTAAGTTGACTATAGCATATTTGAACGTGTTTTTTACTCTACTTTAAAACGATATGTCACTTACCATACTTATTGTCGAAAAAAAAATTATAATGTATTTTTTTAAATAGTTCATTATTTTCAAATAGTTATTTGTTATTTTGATCTTTGTTATTGTGATTTTTGTTTACAATTTTTGTTTTTCATGGCTCACTCTAAATGTTTGTAATAAAAAACTTAATAAATATCACTGGCATTTAGTACATCGACTTATTTTCGAAAATAAATGTGACAAGTGACAAATCGTTGTAAAGTAAAGTAAAAAACACGTTCAAATATACTATAGTCAACTTAATGGCCCATAAAAACTAGAGCTCATAACTCGGAAACTAAAAGTGTTATAAAAAATCTAAATACACCAATCGATTCTACACAAAATAAAACAGGCAAGTGCATGTTGGGCACGCACATGATAGGGTTCCGTAGTCATTCTCACTACGATTTATAAAAAATAGTTTTTTTCAAAATTTTCGTGACCGAAGGGTTAAAATCAAAAAGTCATTTGACTTTTATTATTGCATTTTAGGAGACCTATCAAATGACACCCCACTCAATGGGGTAAATGAAAAAAATGTGAGTTAACTTTTCAATCCATGAAAAGGGGGTCCAAAATATTTTTGACAATGTTCGTTATAATTTTCAGTGAAAGTACTAATTAAAAGCTACATTCTGATTTTTTTTCAGATTTTTTGAATTGATAGTTTAGAAAATAGAGGGGGGGGGGGACGCTCTGACAGCGACATTAAAAAGCAAATATATCGCGACTGAAGGGTTAAAATCAAAAAGTTATTTGACGTTTTTTATTGCATTTTACGAGACCTATTAAATAACATCCCACTCAATAGGGTAAGTGGGGAAAAAAATGTAAGTTCAATTTTCAGTCTATGAAAGGGGGGTCCAAAATATTTTTGACAATGTTCGTTATAATTTTCAGTGAAAGTACTAATTAAAAGCTACATTCTGGAATTTTTTCAGATTTTTTAAATTGATAGTTTAGAAAATAGAGGGGGGACGCTTTTTTAATGACTTTGGAGAGCAAATACATCGTGATTAAAGGGTTAAAATCAAAAAGTTCTGATACATTTTTTATTGCATTTAGGAGACCTTTCTAACGACACCACACTCAATGGTGTAGGTGAAAATTTTTTTTTGAAAACATTTTTCATTTTATGAAAGGGGGGTCTAAAAAAATTTTATTTTCAAAAATCTTATCATTTCTGTTTTTGGGTCGTCAATCTACGACCGTATACCAAATTTCATGTTATTATCTCAAAATTTTTGAAGACGGACGGACGGACGGACATGGAGAAACTATAAGGGTTCCTAGTTTTCTACGGAACCCTACCTAAAAAGTGCTATAAGAAATCGTCTACAAAAAGTTCCACATAGAATTATGAATGTTTTTTGGTGTAGTAATACCCCATTCTTACAAATAATTCATCTCATTTAACCAAACCTGTATCTCTTATAGATACTGAGATCCCCATGCTGAAAAAGTTATCTGAAACACCCGGTATATTAAAACAATCATTTTCCAGAGCACTCTATTAAATACAGTATTAATCCTTGAATATTAAACATATCTCTGATAGGAAAACAATACAAAGTATCATATAAAAGTTACAAATGCGTAAGTTGTGTGTATTTTTATGAAACATAAATTCCCGTGTGATTTAAACATTAATTAATGAGTTCCATACATTACAGCAGAAATTGTAGCTTAATTAAAATGTATTGCACATCGTCGCGTGGTGGCCGTAATTTGAACTAATTAGCCATGCATTTGTTAGTGTCTGTTAGATTATAACTATACTTTGGATTGATGAAATTGTAAAATAGGTTGATTTTTTAGGGTTTCATACCTCAAAATGAACAAACGGAACCATTGTTTCAAACCCATTTTTCTCAAGAATGGCTGAAGGTATCAAGTTGAAATTGATACCAAATACTAAGGTTTATAGCCTCATAGACCTGTAAAAAATTCAAGTTTTTAACTCAATGTAATAAAAAGATACGGCCTTTCAAAGCATATTCGTATTTTGTTACAGATTGACTTAGCCTTGTTTCACACATACGCGGTTCCATTCGGTTTGATTCGTTTTCGGTTTCAGCCGAAAACGAATCAAACCCTTTCACACATACACGGTTCTCATACGGTTCTTATACGATTCATATTAGGTTTTATTTTTTTCCGTACACTCAGTAGTTAGCATGGAGAGAAAGCAAGTTGTTGCCATGTTGCTTCTCTATAAAAAAAAATAAAAAACAAAGGAGGAATACTAGAATTCATTGGGAGCACCCTCTCATCACTTTACAGCAGGAATTTGGAGCATTCTACACTATTTTCCCGAAACTAAAGAGCGCATGAAGACGATCCACATCAACATCTGGAAAACCGCTCATTTTATTAGAAAAACCGCGACAAAACTTAAACAAAAAGAACACTCACTATCAGATTAAAACCGAAACTAAACCGAGTGTGTATGAACGCGTTGATTGCTTTCTGTTCCCTGTACACTAATAGAAACCTGATGAAAACTGTTCGTGTGGAGGGAGTATTCGGTGCTCTACGGTTTCTATTAGGTACCGAATACAAACTGAAACACCGTTTCACACTTGTCGCCAGCGACCGAAAACGAACCGAACCGAATGGAACCGTATATGTGTGAAATAGGCCTTACAGTCTGATTATTAAAACCTACAGGGTGCCTACTTCCCGTTGACCTAGAATCTTCAAAGTTGGCACGAAGGAAGGTCGTATATAGTGTTTCCAAATTCCCGGGAATTTTCAAACGCCGGGAATCGGGAACAGGAAATCGCAATTCCCGGGAATTCCCGGGAAAAACGGGAATTCTCGAAATTTATATACATATTTTTTTACATTTTCATAGCTTCTCTTAAAAAGTTATAATAAGAACAATAAAAAATTAAGAACATTTTTTGAATTTTAATATTAATCGGTGATTATCTAAAAACAATACTATTACATTTAAAGAAAAATTGTTAATTGAAAATTATAAAGAAAGAAATAATGAGGCATAGATATAATAATGCTTTGGATGAAGAAAATATTATATAAAATAGAAAAATAGTCTAACAATAAGTGGAAGCAGGAATTATTTTATATTAGAAATATTTTTTTTTTTTAATTAATTTTTTTTTTTAATTTGCTGTCTCTAGCAAAATGCGCCCCAAAGTGAGCACCCTCTCTACAAATGGGCAGTAGTAACACAATATAAAGTTATAAAAGCAAATACTATTTTAATAGAATTTTAAAAACAAACAAATATGCCAAGTCTTATTGTTAGTTTAGAGTTTAGACTCTATCTAAACTCTAAACAATCATTGAATGCAAACTGACAATTTGAATTTTTACTATAATAAACCTTTTCTTTTTAACTTTAAAATGCATTTTTTATTCTTTCTCAGAAAAATACAATGCACAAACAACTCAAACAATCCTTACAAGAATTGCAAGCTAGTAAGATCATTTTAAATTACATCCTGATGTACCAAACAAAAATTTAACTTCCAATCCATATTCTTAACTAAAAGTACATACCATACATTATTGAATATAATAACAATATAAGTGCCCGTACAGTTGAAAGTATATATTTCAATGATTATTTTTATTTCCCGAAATTCCCGAGAAATAATTTTATTTTTCCCGGGATTCGGGAACTAAAAAAACTACAAAATTTCCCGGGAATTCCCGGGAGGAAACACTAGTCGTATAACACAAATTAATGAAAAAAAACGAAAATCATAAAATTTTAATTCGATATACATATGTAAAATAATTATCAAACAAAATTAATTTTGCATTTTTTTTTCATATACAGGGTCCTCCAATAGTGCGTCCGGCATTGTTTTACGCCCAAAGTATTGAAGATAGAGTTTTAGAGTAAAAAATTTACTATATATATCGACCCTAAAGAATTTCAGGAAAATATTTTCAACCCCCTAAAACCACTCCTTAGGGGGTAGTTTGAGGGGTACATGCCCGTTTCTCAGTAAAATCAAATGGAATGGTATATCAAAAAGTACATATTTGCAAAGATCATAAAAAAATAAGAAACTTTCATAAAACAAAAATTTTCATACTTTCAATTGTTTAAAAAATATGGCGACTTGATCTCAAATTTTAGAGTTTTACTTAAAGTGCTCTAATTTCGTTTAATATGAATGGAATTTTATATTTTTTTCAAATTTAGAAAGTAGAAATAATGATCTTTGTAAAGATGCATGATTATTTGAGATTTTAATAGTTTAAAGTGTCATACGCGACATATCAAAAATTCCAAAGTTCAACTAGGGATAATTCAAAATTTTCAAATACAATGGTATATCAATCAATATTTTTTCTTAAAGAAGATATGTAAATTAACGATTTTTGTTAAAAAATTTTAAAATTTAAAATTAAATTTTTAAAATTGAAAACTGAAAATTATAATTTTTAAATTTAAATTTTTTTAACAAAAGTTGTTTATTTACATATCTTCTTTAAGAAAAATTATTAATTGATATACCATTGTATTTGAAAATTTTGAATTATCCCTAGTTGAACTTTGGAATTTTTGGTATGTCGGGTATGACACTTTTAACTATTAAAATCTCAAATAATCATGCATCTTTACAAAGATCATTATTTCTACTTTCTAAATTTGAAAAAATTATAAAATTCCATTCATATTTAACGAAATTAGAGCACTTTTAGTAAAACCATAAAATTTGTGATCAAGTCGCCATATTTTTTAAACAATTGAAAGTATGAAAATTTTTGTTTATGAAAGTTTCTTATTTTTTTATGATCTTTGCAAATATGTACTTTTTGATATACCATTCTATTTGATTTTACTGAGAAACGGGCATGTACCCCTCAAACTACCCCCTAAGGAGTGGTTTTAGGGGGTTGAAAATATTTTCTTGAAATTCTTTAGGGTCGATATATATAGTAAATTTTTTACTCTAAAACTCTATCTTCAATACTTTGGGCGTAAAACAATGCCGGACGCACTATTGGAGGACCCTGTATATGTAGTGTCTACCGTAAAGATGTCTAAACACACAGACGCTTTATATATCTGGTCCTATGTCTACGTAACTAACTATTGTTAATAATGAAGTTTTATATAACGGTATGGAACCTTCAGGATATGAGTTTTAGAAAATATTTTAAATATTTAGATATTTTTCATATGTTTTTTATTGAAAATCAAGAAGATAATGTCAAATCAAAATTATATCTGCCACATCTAAATCATTTTGCACGATAGAAAACTATATATGCTTTCTTGGTTGATTGTTTCCTCAAATAACATTTCGTCAAATACCTTCATAGCTCTTAAGAAGTGAACTTTTCAAAAGTTTTAAAGATGCATATTTTGGCCAATAAAACGACTAAATCGTCGAAATTTACATCCGAAACCAAGAAGCATTTTAAGATGATCGCAAAAGCATGAAGCTTTTAATATTTTATTCACAAAAATATCGAATAAGATAATTTAAAAAATCCATACACCAAAAAATATAAATTTAAATAGATTTTTAGGTAAAAATTTTTGTAAAATAATCAACAAAATCATAATATGTAACAAAGTTGGTACATAATACCACATCTGTACCATATTGATATTAAAAACAATATTATTAACATTTCTTATATTCAATTCAAATCTAAAATCCCTTCTCACAATGATACAGGCTACACACATTCTCCTACAAGGATAATTTGTGGATTATTCACTTTCACTGATACATCGCTATTACTAAATGGCATTCCATTCGGCGACCTTGAATCTCAGAGCACACCGAGATCTACAACCAATAACGAAAGGTTACACTTGCTATTACGGGAATCATGTATTATATATGTCTATAATTTATGTTACTTATTGAAAGTGTTTCAATTTAAGCGGAACGTTCGTTTTTATTGTTTCGTTTTAGGATTATTTTTAAATTGAATCTTTTATTGCTGCATTATTAAAATTGTGTCATTGTTACTTTTATATACATACATAAAATGTAATGTATAAATATAGTGATCACGAAAAAATTCGAACTCGAGATTTTAACGGAATTACACGTTTTGAGGGTCCCTGAATCATATACAACCATTAACTCAATGACGTCTGTGTGTCTGTCTGTCTGTCGGTGTGTGTGTCTGTGAACACTCTACAGCCAAAACTGTAAGACTTACAAACATGAAATTTTAAACTTAAGGTTCTTGTATACTCTAGATGTGCACCTCCTATTTTTGAAAACCATCACTAAACCGGAACTTGAACTTTTCGACTTATTTTTGAAACGGTGCGCAGTAAAAAAATATTTTAGATTAAAGTCGTAGAAGGGACTTTTATCTATAATTTATGTTCTATTCATTTTCCCCCCAAAATTTGTTTTTAGGAAATAATCGATTTTCTAAAAAAAAATATTTTTTCGATTTATTTTTTAAACGGTAGGTATTAGAAAAAAAAATGAGATACAAGTTGTAGAGAATATTATTTTCTATAATTTATGTTTTATTTCCTTTTTTGTATCTTATGAATTAACCAAAAAAAAGAATAATTTTAGTTTTAATGGTTTTAATTTAAAAATGATTTGAATAATACAAAAAATCTAGTTATCTATGAAAATTTTGGCATTTATTATTAGAAGTGTCAAAATTGAAATCTAGCAAAATAAATACTTGTTAATACAATAATCACTAATCTTAATTGATTTCGTTTAATATTTAATGACAATATTAAATAGAATGTATCAATTTCAGTCACTGAAAATCATTTTTTAAGTAAAAAATTTTAAAATCAAAGATTAAATTATAAAAGTAATCACATATTAATACTTCGGTGTCATGATGTATAAAAAAGTCTCGTGCCTGCCAAGGCAGTTTATTTTATGTGTCGTTAACTGACTCTATATACTACCTAAACACAAATGCAAAAAAACATACATATTAGTGAGCTCTCGCACCGGAGCAATATAGCAATATAGCAATATAGCAACTAGCAACTTATAACTAGCGATATTATTGCTATCGGTCAATATACATTGAATTGGACATATTGTCTCACACCAAAGCAATATGATATCGCTATATTGCTAGTTGCTAATTGGTAGTTATTTTATTGCTGTGCTGCTATATTGCTCCGGTGTGAGATCCACTATAAATGACTATTTTGATAAGATTGCTACGAAATCAATGTAGACAAAAATATATTTAATTATTTTCTGGTTATTAAATAATTTTTTTAGTGGGGAGGGGGTACAGTTATATTGTCTACATGACGTTACATGGGGGATGAGGGGGGTCATATTTAAATGTTACCTAATATTCTTTCATACAAAAATAACAACAAAATATAGTTAACTCATATTTATTATTAGTATAATGTTTACTTCGTGCTGAAATAGTTAGAAAAACATATTGTACTATATATGGTATTGCGTTACGTAATATTAGGTAAATGGGGTTAGAAGCTGTTGTCTACATGGTGTTACATCGTTATCAGAGCCCCCCCCCCTCTTATTTCTAAACTATTCATACAAAAACTCAGACACATTTCCAGAATGTAGCTTTTTAATTTTATTAATTTTAATAAAAAATTATAATAATGAACACTGTAGAAATTGTTTAGCCCTCTTCCATAGACAGAAATTATACTTCATTAAAAAAAATCATTTACCCAATTGAGTGAGGTCTTTTAAAATGCTATAAAAATGTTTTAAGACCTTTTTATTTTACCCCTCTCTAATTTCTAAACAATTGATGCAAAAATATTCCATAATGTAGCTTTTAATTAGTACCTACTTTTAATGAAATTTATATCGAACGCCGCGTAAAAATGGTATATGAATATATTAGAAATAACTTTTTTATAAATCGTCACACGAACACGTACACTTTTATAAGGAGTACATATTTCGTCAACATAAAATAGCTCTTGATACGTATATTATCATGTAGAGTTTGTAGATAATGTTGGTATCATAACTTCAATTTTCGTCATAATCCGGGAAAAATGTTTAGATCTGAAAAGATCTATAAGATCTAAGAAGATCTACAAAAATCTCTAAAGATCGTTGTAAAACATGATAGAGATTGAATGTTATTGAACGTTACAAGTTACAACGACCTTCAAAGATCTTTGTAGATCGTTATAGATCTTTATAGACCGTTGTAGATCTTTACATATCTCCACAGATCAAAAACCAGTGATAAAATATGATGTCTCAAAATTCTGATACATTTTTCCCAAGAAATTACAGTGGTTACTTCAGAACCCCATCAAAGAAGCTTGGTTATCTATTATAAGGTATTCACGAATTCGATCAACATTTCATCATAAAGGCCATAGGGAGATAAGGATGCTAAAATTGCCCCCGGGGCTTTTCTGAACGATACTTTCAAGGCATGTTTATACTATAATAGTACATCGATTTTGAAATTTTTAGATTTCAAAATCAATGGGGTTCCGAGTAACAATTAAAAAAGCCGAAAACAGAAAAACATTTTTTTCTTTTAATTGGCTACACCGATTTGAATAAAATTTTTATGGTAGTCTGATATCTATATAAGCACTCTTTAAAAAAATAATCAACTGTATAGCTCTGCATTATCATAGGGAAAAAAAATATTTTTCCAGAAAAATATTTTTTTCTATTGTTTTCCTAAAGAGTACAATTCTGAAAATATTTTTTTCGAATTCTTCATCAAAAAACACATAAATTATATTTTTTTCATATTTTTCCTAGAGGTACGCCATATCGAAAAAAAATAAATACTGCGAAAAAGTTGTATTTCCCGTTCATTTAACTACAGTGCCCGAACACTGTGTCAAAGTTCAATATTTCATTTATTAAAACAAATAGAAGAAAACTTTAAATGCAAAAGTTGTTAGGTTGGAGAAGCAGCAAATTTTGAAAATAGTTACATTTATACAGTGTGTCCCATAAGTGCGTTACAAGTTGTGTTTTTTTAATACACAACATACTTTCTTAATTGATAATCTAAAAATACGATTATGAAGTTATTTTTTTTCGAGTTTATCCTTAATAAACACATAAAATATTTTTTTAATGTTACGCCACAATGAAAATAATAAATACTGCGAAAAAGTTGTATTTCATGTTCTTTTAACTATATACATTATTATACATATACAGTTAAGTTGTTTCAAAAAAAATTCGCCCTCGTTATAAAAAAGGTAAAATAAATCCTCACCGAGGGATTATCCTGTAGTTCAATTTTAAGAGGTACCGCATTTAAATAACAATTTCCCAATTAAATAACATAGAAAAATGATTATTTAGTACTAAAGGTATTATTAGATACTAATTCATGATAACTGAATATCAATTACCATTAGTCAGTAATAATAACTTTAGTACTAAAGAATCATTTTTACAGGTTATTTGAATAGGAAATAACCTGTAAACCTCTTATCATTGTTTTTCCGGAATGATGATTTAATCTATGAAAAAACTTTTTTTTTATGGAAATAAAAATAAATACTAATTTTATTGTGAAAAATTTACCTTTTTACAACTTTTGCAATAATATTTTTTTCTATTTGATTCTGTTAATGTTGGTATATTATAATTTAAAAATAACGTTTTAATTGTTCATTATGGTGTTTAAAATATGTTGTCATTGTGATGAGGTCGTTAGAGTTTGTAGGTGTTTTCATCCATTTTTGTTGTTAATAGACAATGTAAAACATATTATTTATGTAAAAATATATGAGATGTTGTATTTGAAAATTTTGAAAAAATTAGGTTCAGAGTTTTGATACATCCTGTACGTAGACTATAATTTTGCACATGTTTGATGTAGGTAATATCACAATAATAGAGCATATGCTAAAATTACTTCTAGCAAAGAACAAAAAAAATAGTTGTAATTAGAAAAATACGTGTTGAAAATATTCCAATTTTCTTACAAAAATGGTCAATATTTCTAAACCGCTCTGTATAATTCCACATATGCTTGTATCAAAATACCCAGAATAATTAATACTTTTAGATTATCAATTAAGAAAGTATGTTTTGTATTAAAAAAAAACAAAAAACTTTTATTTGTAACGCACTTATGGGACACACTGTATAAATGTAACTATTTTCAAAATTTGCTGCTTCTCCAACCTAACAACTTTTGCATTTAAAGTTTTCTTCTATTTGTTTTAATAAATGAAATATTGAACTTTGACACAGTGTTCGGGCACTGTAGTTAAATGAACGGGAAATACAACTTTTTCGCAGTATTTATTTTTTTTCGATATGGCGTACCTCTAGGAAAAATATGAAAAAAATATAATTTATGTGTTTTTTGATGAAGAATTCGAAAAAAATATTTTCAGAATTGTACTCTTTAGGAAAACAATAGAAAAAAATATTTTTCTGGAAAAATAATTTTTTTTCCTATGATAATGCAGAGCTATACAGTTGTTTATTTTTTTAAAGAGTGCTTATATAGATATCAGACTACCATAAAAATTTTATTCAAATCGGTGTAGCCAATTAAAAGTAAAAAATGTTTTTCTGTTTTCGGCTTTTTTAATTGTTACTCGGAACCCCATTAATTTTGAGATATAAAAATTTCAAAATCGTACTATTATAGTACAAACATGCCCTGAAAATATCGTTCAGAAAAGCCCGGGGGCAATTTTAGCATCCTTATCTCCCTATGGCCTTACAGTGGATATTTTTGTTAACAATAAGCCAATGAACAAGTGTCAAGCCTTATACATATTTCATAACGGCTGTATTTGTGAATCACAGTAATACAGACAATTGTCGTGTGGGGCCCACGCAACAACGGTCACTCACGACTGTCGGGGGCGGCGCACCCACCCGGAGGGCACGTCGACGCCCTTCAAGGACATTCGACGCATCGCGGATACATATAACCAACCGGATCTGTCATCATAGTCACAGCCGCCTTGGATTTTGTTTTTGTAAATAATGATGATATACTTTGCAGGTAACTAGATTGCTTATTAATATTGAAACAGGGCTGTATTGATGTGCATTTTGTTGGTTTGAAGTTGTAAAGCTATTTGCGATTAAAATATGTTATAAGGTTATATGAATTTTAAAGTTTAGCATAATTTAAAAATCAATTGATCTGATATATTTTGGTAGTTGTAGTAAAAAATGATAATAATAATGTAGTGTTCTCTAATTCAAGGGTGGGCAACCTTTCTAAAAAGGTAGGTCAAATGAAGCTATTTTGAAATGGTGCCGTTCTTTATATTATTTTCAGCTTAAAATAAAATATTTTTTTAGAAATCTAAAAAAAAATATTTTTAAGCTAAAACTCAAAAAATTTATTCTGGTATCTATCAAAGCTATATCTATCCATTTTAACCCCCTTTTTTATCCTGGCCAAGAAATGAAAATAAATTGGCTACAAAACGCTTTGTTTGGTCTCGCAGTTTATTAATTTTTTTTACCTATTTAACATATGCCCAGTATTATCAACCAATTTAAAGCTCCTTTAGCACTAAATGATCCTTTAAAGTAAATTTGCTGTATTACAAACGTGATTTAAATCAATATTTAGGCTTTCAATGAAAAATGGGCGTAATATATGTTGTAAAGAAATACTGCAGATAATTTAAAATCTATTTAATTAAATGTATTATGCTTGGATCTGTTGATAATATGACAGTTAGTTAAAGGAGCATTTAGAAAATTGATAATACTGGGCGTTAGTGTAATATGGTCAACAGTGAACAACTATTTTTTACATCTCATGCCATAATCAGTGAACGCTTAGATGTCAAAAGTGGCATGATTATACAGTTAATAAACTTATTTTTTATGTAAATATTTTATCAATACCTATATGTTACATATCATAGGAATTTTTCATTTTTTCTTTAGTGTTAAATGTTAGCTTCAACACTGAATCATTTTAATACAGCGGTATTAAAACATATAACAGGGGGATTTTGGGGTTAACCTCCCAGCCTCTAAGTTGATTTTATTACTAATACAATAATTTCGTGACCTGCTGCTCTAAACAAATATTTTAGAAGTTTTTACCATTCTATTTTTTAAAGAAAAAGTAGCTTATGTTTACAAAATATCGTAGAGCTATGAAATAAAAATTGATTCCAAATTCTTTATTAACTCAATTTATCTAAAATGTGAAACCATTAACTTTTGACAGTACTCCCACATTTTAATGAATAAATACAACATACATTTAGTAATTTTTGTTTGTTTTATGAAACTAATTCATTAAATAATTAGATCTGTCAAATATGTAAAAGTATTTGTTGTAAAAAAAAACAATACGAGGACGATGTAATATCTGCTATTTCAGCGAATTACCGAACCGTGATTTATTAGAAATGTATAACATCATGTAATACGTTTAATTTATTATTTAGTGCCGAGATGATATCTGCAGTATGAACTCATTTTGTGCGTGAGTAGCACAAAGGAATTTGGAAAGGTCGAATTTGCATTTATACTTATCCTTAGAGCAGTGAATGTCAAATTGTCTTAATAATATTAAAATCTTTTTTATTAGCTGAAGTATTTTTTATACATCATAAAATGTTTAGACAAAGAAAGATAAAGAACTCATAACACGATACATAAAATTGAGAATGTGGCTATTTGCACATACTGTATATGTACCTAATTAGGTTAGGTTGTTATGTTAGGGTATGTTAGTTTACGTTAAGTTAGTGGTATGTGCAAATAGCCAATTGCATGCACATACAGTATGTGCAAATAGTTAATTGCATACACATACGGTATGTGCAAATAGTCCCATCCTAAAATTGAAAAATAACTAGATATTAATTGTTTGGAATTATAAAATTAATTAAGGACAAATGTTTTATGGATCTTGGCTTCTAAGTGTTTTAGAAGAGCCCTGAAGATGTCCACTGCAAAGAGTGATGAAACGTTGGTCGATAATATCCAGAAGCCAGGATCCATATCAAGATCACCGCGGAAGCCTTAAGACTTGCATAAATGTTTTTTATTGCCTCTAGTAGTATTTCAGTGATAAATTATTAATAGAGAAATGTTTATTTGGAACTATCATCTCTCTTAAAGACCGTTTTATTATTTAATCATTACAACAGATGTTAAAATATCTAAATAAAATTTAGCATTAAATTGTTATTTTTCTAGCGAAATCTTGAGAACTGTTAATACAGATCGGTATATCTTACATCACCTTGTTTTTTTTTCTTGAAATAATATGCTTCGAAAACTTCATAAATTATCAAGATCAGAAAATACAAGAATACATATGGCATATAGTATATTATTTAAATAATTACAAACTAAACTTTTTGTAGTCACTGCTTTAACAAAATTATTTCACATAATTTTAATCATCACGATGTAAATATTTTTTCTGAACAATGTTTTAGTAAAATGGACAACACGCTACAAACCAAATATCATTTTGTTTTACAATAAAGGCAATCATTGTCAACCTTGTAAATAAGTGATTCTCAAATGTTACACTTGCATTTGTTTTTCTGATTTATTACAAAACTAGGCGCCATGTTAGTGTCGTGTATGCCAATACATTCAAAAGGTCGGACCACATAAATCTTCTAAATGGTAATTCATATCATGTTTGTACATATGTATTTAAATTAACACAATGGTGTTATAGTAATCTTTTAAATATTATACATAAATACAAAAAATAAACGTTAAATAAATTGATGACCACTGAAACCCATTCTAATATTATAAATGCGAAAGTAACTATCTGTTTATCTGTTACATTTCCACAGCTAAACCGATTTTGATGAAATTTAGCAGGGATATAACTTACATCCTGAGAAAGGATATACAGGATGTCCCATTTTAATCTATCACCCTCCTATTTTTTTATCTATCAATTAAATCAAAAAATGCTTCAAATAAAAGTTGTTTGGCTTTGAGGGGGACCCAAAATGACGTTATTAATTTTTGTTTTTTTGGACGTCTTCATGGTCAAATAGGCCCAGCATTTTTTTTCAAATAGAAACTTATATTTTTTATTACGGTATCTTATTTTATGGAAAAAATCAAGCAGCTTTTGTTTTTTTTTATAATAAATTTGTCTTTTGAGACCTATTGGTCTCTTTTAGACAGCTTTTATATGTGTGTCTTATATATGTTTATATTTTTATTTATTTATTTATTTGTTATTATTTTTTTCTTTGTAGCTTTTGTTTTAAAAAATGTTTTCCATTACTTCACTTTTTTTAATATTTAACAAAATAATTTTAGATTTTAGATATTCAATTTTTTACTCGAAGCCCATTAACTTTAGAACTTTAGAGGAAAGGTGTAAAAAACAAAGAAATGTTTATTTTAATCTGATGTAACTAGGAAAATGATTTCAGTTTTTTATTTTTTTTTATATTTTGAAAAGCAACAATTACAAAAAAAATCCTGATTTATTTTTTACACATTTCCTCTAAAAATTATTTTGTTAAATACATACAATTTTTTTTAAACAAAAGCTGCTTGTTTTTCCAAACAATAAGATACCGTAATAAAAAATATAGGTTTCCATTTGAAAAAAAAAATGTTGGGCCTATTTGACCATGAAGACGTCCAAAAAATCAAAAATTAATAACGTCATTTTGGGTCTCCCTCAAAACCAAACAACTTTTATTTGAAGCATTTGTTTATTTAATTGATAGGTAAAAAAATTAGGGGGGCGAAAGATTAAAATGGGACATCCTGTATGCTACTTTGTATCCAGAAAAATTAATTAGATTTAAAAAAAATTGCCAAGTAAATGCACAGTGCTTCCTCGTGTTAAATTCACCAAAGGTAGTTAATTATTAAGCAATTTAAATAAACACGATAAAATATTCAGAAGAACTACCTGCTATTGATTAACCATTTAATTTTCATACAATTATATTTAAAAATATTAATTCGACATTTTTCTTAATACGTACCTGGTTATTTTGTCCTTATATTTTTAATTTTTTGGCAATTTCATGTCCGATATCATAAAAGAGCTAGCAAGCACTCTCAAACGAGGTATTAATTTTGTGATAGTATCTATAGATTTGCTATGGAATTTAGAGCAGTGATACTTCAACGTATTGTAATACAGTTGGCGACTCTGACCGTACAAAATAATATATATATTTCATATCACCACTGTTTTAATACCGTTGTCACCCCTACCCTTAAACACGATTTTAATAATTTTGAAATGGGACCGTCTTCAAGCCAGACTCAACCAACCAACCAAGTTTAATTAATATCGGTTCAATGGTTCATAAGCTATGCGTTGATTGAGGGGACAGACGGATAGACAGATATAGAACAAAAAGTGATTGTCTTGACCTGAATCGGAAAAAAACAAGTTAAAATTTTGAATTCGGAGAATTTTTTTTTTCTCATTTTAAAACGATCACAAAGCTTCTCGTATCTTCGATATGACAAGGAAGCAATACAAATTCTACGTGGGTGAAGTCGCGGGTAATAGCTAGTATTTTATACATATATTTTCATGCAATTTAAATAAAAATACTCTGCCTTGTAAATGCACGGTGCTTCCTCGTGTTAATTCATCAAAGGTAGTTAATTATTGAACAATTTAAATAAAAAACCGATAAAGTATACAGATGAACTGCCTATCATTGGTTAACCATTTAATTTTCATAAGATTTTAATAAAAAATTTTAATTTGACATTTTTCTTATTACGCGCCTGGTTATTATGTCGTATATTTTGAATTTTTTGACAATTTCAATCAAAATTATTATTTTTCTGCTATACGAATGTCAAAATGACATTTAAAACGTCAAAGTGAAATTTAATATGTCAAAGTAAATAGCAGTTTTAAAAAAACAAATGACGATTTTCTTAAGTCAAATTGAGATAGATCTTTGTAAGGGAATATTTTACAACAAAAGTAGGTGATCTATATTATAGAGAATTGAATGCTCTACAAAAAAGGTTCTATAAAATTTTCACGTAACATGTGTCTTTCTTGAGATATCTTCAAAAAATAAATCTTTTTGGATGTCACCCCTCCCCCTTACACACAATTTTAATTATTTTGAAATGGGACCGTCCTCAAGCCAGACCAAACCAACCAACCAAGTTTCATCAATATCGGTTCAGTGGTTCATGAGTTAAGCGTGTGACAAGGATTGGGGGACAGACACACACACAGACACACAGACAGACAGACACGGAACAAAAAGTGTTTGTCTTGACCTGAAACGGATAAATAAAGTAAAATTTTTAAAATCGGAGAACAAATTTTTTTTCTCGTTTTAAAACGATAACGAAGCTTCTCGTATCTTCGATATTGCGAGGAAGCAAAATATATTTTAATAATAAATTTTTTAACGACAATTTTTTGTTTTGGCTAAAATTTGTAAGATAACAAAAAAATTAATTGATATTGTTGACAGTTTCATGACTTTTATTGACAGTTTAGTACACGCGCGGTAAAAAAAACAACGGTATTAAACAGTAGTGATTTAGGTAAAGTTAAAAGTTGATTTAATCATTTTGGCAACTAAATCTAAGCTGAAAGTTTAGGACCTTAACATTTGCAAAAAAATTCTTAAGTAATGACCTTATAAACTTTAAAATGTGAATTAAAATTCAGTTTTTTGGTGAATATTTATTGATTAAGTACCTAGATATATATTTTTGTAGACTTATGAGATGAACCATTCTTTTTGAAAGTGAAAAACTTCATTTTTATAAACTACAGTAGAATTCGATTATAACGGTATCGAAGGGACCGGTCATATTGGTCGTAAAAAGCGGATAGTCGTAATAACCGGTAAAAATTCAATTATATGGGATTCAGTTGGACTTTTATTTTGAGTCGTTAAAACCGATGTCGTTATAATCGGTTTCTACTGTATTTGAAATTAAAGTAGTTTCAGTTATGGACTGATGATTTCTTTTTACTATAGAATTATTAAAGCCAACACATTTCAATTTATACTAATACCAATATTAAATGGAAATTTAACATTGGGGTAATCGATACCAGATAGTTAAAAAAATATTTTACGAAAATGAATACTAAAATATAAAATTAACAGGCTATTTAATATCAATTTTCATGAACCAAAAGAAAATTAGAAAAATGTTAGTTAATTTTCAAAATATTTTTAAAAAATTCCAAAAAATTTCCAAAAAGACAACAAATAAGGTGAAATCACAATAACTTACCTAAGAATAAGTGACGATCGTGGCAAACTATTAAAAGTCTTTGACAATTACATATGAAACGTGACATTTGACCAAAGAACCCTCATCAACAATAATGACTAAGGGTGATCGCATTTATTATAAATTTAATGAGCCTATTGATGTATTTGATAAATAATTGTTATAAGTATTGCACACCCCAAGCAGGCTCTGCTTGGAAGTGTGTTCTACTCTCGTACTAAAAAATTTTTTCGTATATAAATTGATAAAATGAGTATTATATCTTAAATTTCTTCAGTAACCCACTTAAATTTTTACATTTTCTGATAGAAAACATTACAGTCTTCATTTTTACTTAGTTTAATATCGATCGGTTTTAATTTTCTGTTATAAAAATATAAATAAAGTTCAATTTGTCGATTTAACCCGCTTTTTTGATAGAAATGCCGAACTACAGGCTACAATTCGAAATAAATTTGCAACAATCCTTTTGAATTCACTTCATCTATTATCAGAATAGAACCCTATTAAAACTCAACAAAATTGGATAACTAGAAGTAACGAAATTTGCAGTTTATTTAAACAAAAATTCATATTTTGACAAGAATTATTTTTACAAATAGAGTATTAGTCCGTAGAAGTTCCAAAAATTTCCGTAAGGCGCTATTTCTTCATACGTCATATACGTCACTGCAAATGACATCTATTACAACTATTATATTGTGTTAATTAATATATAAATACACGTACATCGATACGTGCTGTATTTTAATTATTTTATTCAAAGCCAATCAATCTTTTTAATCAAGATAAAATCTGGTAAGTTTGCTTTTTTAAAACAAATATATAATATACATATAACCTATAAACGTTACATTGTTGTTTCATTTTAAATGCTAGACATCAGGTGAACACAGCTGTTATCGCTGCAATATGTGGATGTATTTATCTTTTTAATTATTATTATTATTAATTTATTTATTTACTTATTTATACATTTTACAAAAAAAAAATATTTTATATAAAAATTGTAAATTAAAATGATTGTTGTTTTATTACAATACATCCTAAATTTAAATAAAAAAGGTAACAATCGATTGATAACAAGATTCATTGTTGATTTTCTAAAAAATCTTAATGAGTGATAAACTTCATATTTTATATTTATATAATATTAATTACTTCCAATATTTTTTTAAACATCCTTTTAAGTTTCACCAATTATATTGTACCGCATTTATTTGATATTATAAATTAATACATTTTTTATGTTTAAGGGGTCGCATTTTATGGCCTAGCCATAGTATTAGTTAATAATATCAATAAGCAATTAAACACACAAATAGTACTCTTTTTGTATCCTTTTATTCAGCGTGTCTTAAAGTATGATTATTATAAAGTAACTTCAATATTTTCGCTAAATTTTTGAGATTTTGAATAGAGGTTGCAAGACTTGCAATAGTTGGCGTCACACCCGTCACAGGGCTTTGAACGCTGGCATTGTTTTGTAAAATACTCATAGACCTTTTATTCATTCAATAAACGTGTATTACATTAAGATCTACAGAAAAATGGTAAAACCATGTTATTAACTATGTAGTATTATTTAGAAATTATCAACTCCAATCCGAGTTGAATGTCACACCCGTCACCACGGACTGACCCATTGGTAGTATATATAAAAACAAAATCTTAAATAATTTTGATTTGTAAAATTATATCCCTTTTAAAAAATAAATGCTCAAATGCAGGATCTATTAGAGAAAATGCAAAGCAAAAAACAACTGATATTTTTACTACCTCTTCCTTTCAAATTCAAAACTAACAATAAATGGAAAAAAATAGAAAGTTAATTTCAAAAGCTATTCTTTACACTATTTTTTCTAAAAATTAAAAATTTGGGCCTCTAAATATGTTACAAACCTGCCCCTTCTCTGATCCGATCTACTAATAAGTCAATTACTAAAAGTGAATTTAAAAATGTTAATTCTAGTAAAAAAAATAGTTTTCTCTATACAGTCTGTTTGGCATCTACACTGTTGATATTGTAGTAGGCTGGGTTCTAGGGTTACGCAAGTGCATTAAACAATGCTATAGGGTGTGGTATAAAGAAGAGTCACGCTACATCCATAGCTAACATAGATCTTTGAACAATAATAACTATGATGTTGCACAGAGCCAAGGTCTTTTGTTAGAATTGTCACCTGCTCTTTCGTATATTAGAATTAGGGCATTGTTAGAATACTGAAAGTAAAATTTTTGATTTTGGGCGGTACTTGATAAAATATTTATTATATAATAAATGTTATAGTTTACTGTAATAGATTTTCATGCTTTTAAGTTATTCGGTGAGGAATGAGGAACAAGGTTCACTAGAAAAATATTAAGCGATTCGTGAAATTTCTCTAAAAAATAAAACAAAAGTCAAGAGTACCAATTTTTGTAAATAACAAAAAATATGTAATGTGCGAAAATTTTGGAATATAATTACTGATTTCATTCTTTCAACAATGTTATATTGGCAGAGAAATGTAAAGACGATTCCCACGCGTCGGACTGGAAAATCAGGAAAATATATTTTGTCCGACAAAGTAACTATTGGGTTTTAGACATTTTCATTAAACAATCTTAAAAAATCAGCTGATTACACTATGCAACAACAAAAATTCACAGAAATTTAAATAGGTGATTTAGAAGGTATTTGTCATGCCGAAACCGATTTCGTTGCCCAAATGATTCCATCACGTTAGGTTTTTTAGATATCCGAACCTAAAAGTTCCAAAAATGACGATTTTGGCAATGCTGGGGAATCTAGTTTTCTTTCATGAATTCGAGTAATACTATCCTTTCTCTTTAAATGATTTTTTACATTTTACTATGCGATTTTTCTTTACCGAAATATACTACTATGAAGATATATGTAGTAAAATTCATAGTATCTACTATACTACACTCTTTTAACAAAAATATCATATCTTCAAACTAGTACTTCTCGGCTAAAAAAATCGTACAGTAAAAAGTTAAAACTCATTTTAAAGAGGAAAGGTAATACTATTTGTTACCGTGACCGAAAACATTAAAAAAAATACCTACTTGATAATAAATTCTTTAACATTGTCAATATAGTCATTTTGGGACTTTTAGGTTAGAATTTCTCAAAACCCTGATGTGACGAAACCAATTGGGAATTATTTTGACAGATTATGGTAGTAACACCCTAAACATTCCAAAATTTTAGCGGACACATTTTTTCTCGCACATTTATCAAATTATCTTACTCCTACAGTTTGAAAAAATACTATACCTATATCTATAAATTTTCTATACAACACCAAATGCACGTGTTTCGGAAAAATAGAGGGGAAATCCGCGATTACAAAAATTTTCGCAAAGGAAAACAGTGGTAGACTAGGCATAATTAAACCGCACAAGAAGTTATAGAGGGATATTATTCAATTGCCTCATATGTTGTCTGGCTCCCATACTATTAGGTGATACAGATATATAATATAGTCGATAAAACAGGTTTTTAGTTTCCTATTTGCACGCTAGATGTCTACGTTGAAAAGTATAACCTATAATGCAACGCAAGTCACACACCTATTTTTATCTAATCAATTTTTCGGGATACAAAGTAACACATATATCCTTATTCAGGATTCTAGCTATCTCTCTGCCAAATTTCAGAAAGATTGGTTCAGCGGTTTAGCTATAATAAAGACAGTATAGACTTATAGACATTCACATTAAGTAACATCTACTGTAATATCTTTGATGAATTTAGCACGTGATAGCACTGAGCAAACACTGGCAGATATTTTTTAGTATTTTACATCGTAATTCCATTCATTCATAAAAATAAAATAAAATAAAAATAATGGCATCCTTTACATTCCAAATAAAAAATCTATTATTATATTAATAAATAATAATTACACATAAATACTCAAATTACCCAACATTATCATACGAAGAAAATCTCATTAAAAAATCACATTTACATACATAGTTAAAACGGATCCTAATTTCGTATAGGTCATACATAATGTTATTTGTTTAAAACATCGATAAAAATCACGGTATAATAATTATACGGTTAGTACATTAATTAAACTATAAAATATTCTACAATATTAATTCTAAAATTCTCTTCCTTCACAAATTCCAATTGAAATTTATCACGATTGCAAAACACGGCCTGAAATCATCTATGAAATGTTTCAGGGAAAGCCTTGAGAATAGGTTACTTCTCCTATTAAAAAAATAAATTAATATATAATATAGTTAATAACAATACAATGTTATGTATGTGCTCTCAATTTTGATGGTATCGAGAATGTTATAAAAAATATACACACGCAGAGCCGTATTTTATATTGTTGTAAAGAAATACAGTGATGCCTCGCATAACGAACTTAATTCGTTCCGGGAGCAAGTTCGTTATGCGAAAAGTTCGTTAAGTGAAACGCGTTTTCCCATAACAATACATGTTAAAAATTTTAATTCGTTCTATAGCATAAAATATGATACTGTAACATAAAAAATATTGTACACAGGTTTTTTATTTTTTAGTCAGAATCAGATTTAGAAGAGTCTACCGAGGCTTGCAGGGTCAAATCCTCTTTCTAATTATTTCTTATTTCATTTCAACAGAAATAACCTTCCTGTTTTTTTAGAACTCATAATATAGACACACAAAATTATATTTATTTAAACAAACAGGTGTGTGAGTTAAGCACAGAAAAGTACAACTGACGCGCGTTGATGCATGTTCATGCAAGTTTGAGCATTGACTGCGTGCGACCTTGGAATTTTGGGCGACTTCGTGATACGTAGGAGCGTTCGGGCGGCAAAATTAAACATGATGCAGTTCGTTGTGCGAAGCGAGGTTCGTTGAACGAGTCGCGCAATGAACAAACAGAATGTTCGTTGTGCGCAGCGTTCGTTAAGCGAGGCACCACTGTAGGTATATATTTTTTAAATATTACACAGGTCAGTATCATTTTTAGTGTTTCGTATAAAAATCGGAACACTTATGGAATCAACACACTATAACTTCTTGTGTGGCTTATGTTAACTATGCGTAGTCTACGACTTTTGTTCCTCTGCGAAAATTTTTGTATTCGCGGATTTCCCCTTCTATTTTTTAGCGTAACCCACGAAGTGGTAGCGTTTATATGCTCGATTTTCCATCCATCTGTCCGTCGGCCCCCTGACCACTTAGAGACCTTAGGTTTTCGCTAAATTGTAGGTCTGTGGTTCTAGTTAAGTCCATTTTAGGAATTTTTCCGGTCATAACCCCCCCTCAAATTTTTTCATATATGGTTTCATGTACCTCGTTGGACTCAGGATTGATTCACGAATCGATTGGTAAGGGTATTTTTTGAGTTGTGTCAAGTGGTTTGCGTGGCAACGTGTGAGACCACCTTAAACCTTTTAAAATAATAACTTCTGAAAATGCACTGACAAATCAGCTGATTTTTTTTAGGATTATTTAATGAAAATGTCTAAGACCCAATAGTTACATTGGCGGACAAAATATATATAACTCTCTGGCAATATAACATCTCTGAGACAGGGACATCCACGATTACAAAGAGTGGTAGACTAGACTAAACTTGCCGTAGTTTCATACATATAACTTTGTTGAAACCTGCACGAAAACAACCCGGTTATATTTTCTTACTATTACATCTTACTTAATTATTTTTTTCATTAGTAAAACCCACCGCACACGACGTTATTTTGCTTGCTGGATTGTCTGCTTGATTTAACTGCAAAGTTTCAAGCGTGCTGTGGCGCTAGATGTCATGCTGTTTTTTTACGGTTGGCTTCACACGATGCTAGTTTCAAAGCTGGATTTTGAAGCTGGTTTTGTTGCTCAGATGTCAACAAAAATATGTAACAAAAATGTTAGTAGTTACTCATCGCAGCAAACACTTCACTTTCAAAAATACTAGCATTAAAATATACATACATATATTATGATATCATCTGTCAGTTTATGCGCGCGCATGTCACCCACGTGATAAAATACTGCTTTCCGATTGGTCCTCACCCAAACAAGCAAGGAATCCAGCACGAAAAATAGCACATGTTCTATCAGTAGAATCCAGCATGCATGCACGCAACACAACCTGTAGTGACGTCATTTTCCATCTCCACAGCCAGCTCAGTTGCCAGCAGAAGTCCCAGCTGATAATCCAATAGGCAAAATAGCGTATCGCTGTTTGTTTTGAAAATGAATCATGACAGAGTTGTATGTAAGACTACATATTAGTGATGTAACGAATATTCGCATTCGCATTCGCGAATATTCGCACATTTTCAAACATTCGCATTCGCATTAGCACATTTATAAACATTCGTATTCGCATTCGCATTCGCAGGTAAAGTTGCGAATATAATATGATGTATTAACAAATAAAAATATCTATTTTAATCACAAGACCGTTTTTTTTTTAGCTTTTTTTTCAAATAGTCAATATTCGCATTCGCATTCGCGAATATCGACCAGTCAATATTCGCATTCGCATTCGCAAATATCGACAGCTAATATTCGCAATCGCATTCGCGTTCGCGAATGTTTAAAATTATACATTCGTTACATCTCTACTACATATGTAATATTGAACATTTGACTTTTAAGTTTTGATTTGATGTATGCCATCGAAGTAATAAATACTTACGTCTTTATATGTACCTACAGTAGTTTTTATTTCTTTTATAACCTTACCGAAAGAAAAAAATGACCCACCCAATTGACATAATGACGCTATTATCGAAATTTGCAATGGCAAACATACGTTAAAATTTTCTGCAAGCAGAAAGTTAATGAGTTTCATAATTGCCATAATTTTTTTGAATACTATGTCATAACTATGAAAAAAATATTAATTGAAGACATTTTTTGATTTAATTGAAAGACTAATTCTATACATATGTACATATTTCATTTAAAAGCTACTGAATTAATCTTTAATTTAAAGTTTAGTTTACTTAAAGATAATATCACGTTATTGATATATAACGTCTTAAAAATACCTACATTATGATAAGGACATACATATATAATCAAGCCAGCTCTGCTTGAAAACAAATGATTTATTTTACAAAACAATGATTTGTTGCCATATTCGGATCATAGAGTGTGCTTGTATACGATGTATTATTTTGTTTCTGGCCACACAAATCGATGAGATGATATTTATTTATGTCGACATAATTGGTCCCCAGAATCTAGGTTGTCGGCTATCGGTAATAATCTTTAAAATAATACGTGATTTGAAATTTAGGATCGAACATTTTTGTGTTTTTTTTTCTACGTGTATAATCTTTTATTTCTTGTTAATTTTTTTTATCTGGATATGTTGTTTAGATTGCGTAGTATTTAATATACGATTTCATAGAGTATTTAATTTTGTTTGAAAGATTTTTTGGTTATATTTTTTTATAATTAACATAATCGAATAAATACCAAAACTACAGGGTCGAATTTAAGCCTAGACTAGTGGTGAGGGGCCTCGAATTAGGTTTAATTATATTGTGTGTTGCAAAAGCATGCATTTTTTAAATACTTATGTGTGTCCGGTATCAACTAGCAAAATTTTTCTAGCTTGCAAGCACTCACAAATGAGGTTTTAATTTTGTGATAGTATCTATGGATTTGCTATGGAATTTAGAGTAGTGACACTTCAACGTATTGTAATTTTAACACAGTTGGCGACTCTGACCGTATAAAATAATTTTCATAATATCACCACTATTTAATACCGTTGTTGGTGTTTACATACAACGCGTGCACGAAACTTGTCAAAATCTTCATGAAACATCAAGAAAACTGTCATATAAATTTGATACATCATTTGAGAGTGCTTGCAAACTAGCAAATTTGCTAGCTCCTTTAAAATAGCGGGAATTAGTTATTTTTAGTACCTATCAGAGCTGTCACAAGTACTCAGTGAAAATACTTGAAGTACAAGTACCAACTACTAAGTGGAAGAACTGTATCAATTATTTTTTTCGATTTTTAAATGCACTTTTACTTACTAGTAAAGTACTTCCAAGTACCAAAAAGAACTAGTACTTAAAGTATTGGCAGCTCTAATACCTATATATGTGTATAAATTGGACACATGTCATCATTTTACTTCCAATTGTTGCAAAGTAAAATCATTATTGGTTTCTGGGTACAAGTTTGTGCCGATTCAATTTTTATTTAATACTATACCTACTTATTTTATAAAACAATTTCCTGACTTAAACAAGCATCTTAATAATACAAAGTTATTTACTCAATTTACAGTATTTTTTAATTTATTATTATTATTTAAAAAGGGAGGTCTCTACGAAACGTGTTAGTCTTTTCAGATTGCTTGTTTGTCACATTATTTAGTATAGAACTAAATTTTTATATATTAAAAATATTTTTTTTGTTAACAGAAAAATTATTGAGTTTTAAGTTCTAATTTTCCATGAAAGGAACTTCACATATCTTACTCTTAATTAATACTTTATAATAAAATAATTTTCTTAATATTATGCTATTTTAATATCACTGAATTTAACTGCAAATAGAACTGTAGTAAAGTCTACCAACATCGACCATGGAAAAAACGTAGAAGATGCGAGAAAACATTCAAATATGTTAATTATCATCACATTAAACTAACATTAAGAACTTAATCTGATAGCCAAATATACGTCTTACCAAAGATACACATCGCTTATACAACGATATTTCTTTGTAGTGACCCACACTGAAAACTGGCCTACAGGCCCCGGTCTCCCCTACAATCTAATGTCATATAAAACAAAAGAAATTATGATTAAGACAGTAATAATAAAGACACAATGAAATGCAATTATGTGATTGGTCAACAGTGATGTCACGAGACCAATAAGAACAACATCTTCATGTTTGAAACAATGGCACAGCTAGAATTACTTTCAATAATTCGATCCGGTGACCTTTGAGGTGCCGCAGCATCCGCCAAGAATCCTTCACTGGAAGAAGGTCACGACATAACTATATCATTGATTGACATACACGAAATATTGGGTTTAAATTACTTAACCCTTTCAAAACTTTTCATTTCAAGTCATTGTCAAATTATATAACACATTTTTAAAATTAATTTCTGGATAACTAACTGCAGAATAGATTTAGATCAGAAGTAAGGTTATCCAGGACATCATAAATAATCTATTTATTACAAATTATTCTTTAGTTTCAATAAATGACTACTTGTGACTTGTAATTAAAACGATTCTTACTTACATTTAGTTAAATACTTCCATATTCGAAAAATCGTGTCCTAGATAAAAGCAGATTTTGATTGTACTAACTTCAAAACGTAAAGAAAAGCTGTGTCATGTGATTTGAGTTAAATAAACTCTTGTTTGGCGACATAGTATTTTAGAACTATAAATCAAATTTTCAGAATGATCTTATAATTAAATTTAATGTCCGGTATCATAAATGAGCTAGCAAATTTGCTAGCTAGTAAGCACACTCAAATGAGGTAGGTATCAAACTTATATGACAGTTTTTTTGGAGTTTCATGAAGACTTTGACAAGTTTTGCGCACGAGTTATACAGTGTGTTGATAAAGTAAGGAACAAAATTCATAACTGCGTCATTTAATTTTTTCAAGCAAAACGCTCGGACACGTCGATTAGTATTTTTAGTTGCGGATTTTTTGACATAAGAAAATAGTATACAGGATGTCTCAAGAAGAACATACGCAGTCATAATTGAATTTTTTAAACGGAACACCCTATATATTATACCATTTTTGAATTATACGATAAATTCTGAACACTATTTGTACAGCATACCATAGCTCTAAAATCAGTGGTTTTTGAAATAATTTTATTTATTATGTATATTTTATTATTAAAGTTCATTAAATTTTATTTATTTATAACATTTTTAACGCCATTATTCCAATGTGGTATGCTGTACAAAAAGTGTTCAGAATTTATCGTTTAATTCAAAAATGGCATAATATACAGGAAGGTCCATTTAAAAAAATCAATGATGACTGCATATATTCATCTTGAGATACATTTCAAACGTCATTATTCCATAAACCGTTGATTTTAGAGGTATGGTATGCGTACAAAAAGTTTTCAGAATTTATTGTATAATTCAAAAATGGTATAATATATAGGGTGTTCCATTAAAAAAAATCCATTATGACTGCGTATGTTCTTCTTGAGACACCCTGTATACAATTTTCTTATGTCAAAAAATCCGCAACTAAAAATACTAATCGACGTGCCCGAGCGTTTTGCTTGAAAACATTAAATGACGCAGTTATGAATTTTGTTCCTTACTTTATCCACACACTGTATGTAAACATCAACAGTATTAAAACAGTGGTGATATTATGAAAATTATTTTGTACGGTCAGAGTCGCCAACTGTGTTATAATACGTTGAAGTATCACTGATTTAAATTCCATAGAAAATCCAGAGATACTATCACAAAATTAAAACCTCATTCGAGAGTGCTAGCAAGCTAGCAAATTTTGCTGTCTTTTATAATACCGGACATAAAGGCAGACAAGGACAAAAGGCAGACAAAATTTTTATATAAATTAATAATGTATTTGAGGGGGGAGGGCTTATGCAATATCCCCCCCCCTCCTATTGAATCTTGAATTATTTAATTTACTTTGACGATATAATTTTTTGATAAGATTGGGGGTATTTTATAAGCCCCTCACCCCTCAAAGATATTATTAATTTTATACATTTTTTGTCTGCCTTTTGGGAGTCTGCCTATTGTCCATGTCTGCCTTTTGTCGTAAACCCATTACATATACTTGCTCTATTTTTCACTTACTATTATATGACTTAAAAGGTTAAAATAACAAATTGATTCTTAATTACCAAGTACTACCGTAAAGAATTCGATGACGCAAACCAAATTATCTTCAAGACTTGTAATTTGTACATCAATTAATTTAAGGTATACAAAGTCAAATATTTCCCAAGATTATAATAAACAGTTCATCTCGTTTTTAGACTTCCACGGTCATTGTTTTGATAGATTTTTTATTGGATAATATGCGTATGAAAGTATAACGTTAAGACGGTGGTTTAAATGTCAAATTTATTACATAGGGTAAAGGTTAATTTAATTTTTTGCCGTAAGGAAAATTAGGTTTGGGTTTTTTGATTGATATGTATCAAAGTTTAATGATGGTGTATTGAAAAAATGTGTTCTTTATAAGATCTTACGACATAAATTAAAAATTGTATTATCGAGGCTTCTGGGTGTACACGAATTATCAATGGTGAAATTACCAATAGTACCTTAGGGCTAGTGAGCTCAGTTTTGATCTACTTTTTATTTTTAACTTGCAAATAAATCAGTCTAAAATAATTTAGCCCATTAGGCAATAGTTAAAAATGATACGCTTACAAATAATATAAAAATTTGTTACTAAATTTAATTTATTTGCATTTATGAGTTATGGCAGGAAATGACAGTATAATCATTCAAATATTCGATATATGGATTTAAAAAATAATAACATATTGATAGTCGCAGGTAATAACATGATAACTGCAAAAATGTGATTTATGAGAATGATTTGAAAGTATGAAAAGCATTTGTTTTGTCCAGTTTTTTGAGTTGTGCACCAGTACATGAAATGTACTTAAGTACATGTAGAATTGATTTCACCAAAAATTGTACTGAAGTAAAAGCACAATTTTTCTACAAAAATATATGCTTAAGTACAAATATTTTATAGAAAACATGAACGTAAGTACCTACTAGTACTTTCCGTATCTGTACTTAAAGTTATGTAGTTGTAGTTATAAACTTATTATATATTATTATTGAAGCACCAAACGAACATATAGTGTGAATATGGCTTCGGTATGTCCAGTGGTTTAGGTCTGATGACGTTATATACATATGCACCAACGTTAAGATGAAGACGTAAATCCACAGTTATTTAAGTATTTTTGAGTGCACCCAGAAAAAAAATCAGGGAAGGAATTTTTTTTGTAATGTAATTTTTATTTTTTTTCATAGTTGTTAAATAAAAAATGAACATTTATTAACAAATTTAGTAAATGTGGTTCTAGACCCTTCCCTCCGCCCATGGGTGCGCCACTGTATAGATAAATTAATGAAATAATAAGAACTATGTACTCTATATATGTTACTGTAAAAGCCTAGGTTTTACCAAGAGACACAGTAAATGTTGAAAAATAGAGTAGGTATCTTCAATTTTGCTAGCAAAATATTGGGGCGCCTTGGTTAGGGCAATCTATTGGGGCGAAAGGGGATTAATCTAGTATAAGAAACGGGGATTCAATCTCCGCCTTGGTTAAGGCAATCTATTGAGGCGAAAGAAGATTAATCTAGTATAAAAAACGGGGATTTAATCTCCGGTTTGGTTATAACCTAACAAAGGCGGAGATTGAATTTTCGTATTTTATACTAGATTAATCCCCTTTCGCCCCAATAGATTGCCCTTACCAAGGCGGAGATTGAATCCCCGTATTTTATACTAGATAAATCCCCATTCGCCCCAATATTTTGTTAGCAAAATTTAATATTTGTGATTTTCTATATATTTGTTTAACATATTTTTGGTACCTACTCTTTTTCAACATTTACCGTGTCTCTTGGTAAAACCTAGGTTTTACCGAGTGTATGATGGTAAAAGTCCGAAATAAACGATAATCACAGACCAGTTCGGACTTTTACCATTAACAGTTGGTAAAACCTAGGTGTTACCGGTAAATCTAGGATTTACCTCAGTTCGGACTTTTACAGTAACAGATATACTTAGTAAGTATAAATAAACTATTTAACAATTTTTATAGCTACTAGTACCACCTAGCGGCGTAGAGTGAAAGTACACAATCGTAAAATTAGTTCTCTATAAAAGTCACGCTGAAAAATATGCGTTGTCACATTATAGGAATTTTTTTCACAGCAAAAGTCAGGGAATTTTTTCCGTATACCTAACCATAAAATATAAGTATTTGTTTTTGAGTGGAAAGTGAGAAAAATATTTTCTTAAATTCTTAAAACTCGAATATTGTTAAAAGTATGTACTATACCGGAACCGGGCACTGCTTTTTTTTAATAAAATGTTCAAATTAATAAACATGTTTTTGTTAATTAAACTTTTAGGGTTACCTAAATAAATAAATTAATGTCAACTCTATATTACCCCCCATTCCCCATGCAACTTTTCCTAGAAATAATTAACACAATGAATAAAGTTTGTGTTTTTACTGAAATTATATATTTTTTATCAATATAAAATATATTTTAATTGGCTCACTTAAGTAATGTCCAATTATCTTTACTTCGTTCGTTTAATTCGTTGCATTTTTGATAAGTGTTTATTGATTTAGTTACGTTGTGTCTAAAGTTTTATGTGTAATGTATCATATTTATTGAAAACAAATATATAATATATTCAGTTATACAGAGTGTTCCATTTTAATCTATCACCCCCCCCCCTAATTTTTGTTATCTATCAATTAAATCAAAAAAAAGTTTGTATTTAAATTAGAAAAAAATTAAAAGTTTTTATTTAAATTAACAATGTTGCCCTTCAAATGACTTTGAAAATTACCTTCTCAAGGTCAAACAAATTCAGCATTTCTTGGCCCCCTCAATACTGAGTAATTTTCATTAGTACCATTTTTTATTTAATTGTTACAAGAAAATTCCAACTTTTAAATTATTTCTATTTTTTATAGTCTATTTACTATAAACATTTTAATCTATTTTCGGTTTTACAATTACAACACTGCGTACTAATATTAAATTACATAATTTTTGTTTTCTAACTTATTTATGTTAACAGTACAGATTATAATATTTCTTAAAGTCGTATTGGCCCTTAAAGTCTAAAAATTGACTACGCTCCTGGAAAATTTAAAAATAATATTGAAATTTACAAAATTAAAACACTATTTTATTTGTTTTATATTTTGTTTAATAAACCATTTTATTTTTACAGATCTCTGTGTTATTATTAGACGTACCCTGATATAATTGTATTTAACTTACTTTGGCCCCCCAAGATTAAAATGCGAATGTATTCCTGAACCCTTAAGGTAAACATTTTTTACAAACATTTTTTAAAATATACACGGTATAATTATTATATATCAATTCTTAATTTATTTATAATACATTTTTATTTTTATAGATCCTTGTTTTACTGATCGCACTCCATATTAATATTTATTTAAGTCGCATTGGACTCAATATATATAAATCGACAGCACACCTAAAAATTGTAAGTAGAAAGCTTCAATTATTATTACAGTAATAATATACAGACTGAGTCATATCAGCAGGTGGAACAAACAGTTAATTGAGAAAAATATTTCAAGCAAAAAAGTTCATATAAACAAGTGTCCGGAAACTCTTCGTCAGGGAGCTACAAACTGCCAAAGATTTTGTTGACTTTAGTTTTTATTTAATATAATTTTTATATAATATCTGAAGAACCCATTGTGATATAGTAATGAAAATTGATACCCAGTTTAGTATTAATACGTGTTATCGATTTCCAGTATCAAACAATAATAATTATTTAGACCAGGAATGTATGGGGCTTATGGGCCCTCTGATTTTTATCTAGTATTTTTTTGTTCTTAATATTTTCCATTGTTTGGCACTTTTATAAAGTCACATGTCACAAAATACATACATATATACTTTGTTGATTTATCATAAGATCAACCGTTTACGAGAAATACGATGGTAAAGGTAATATTGCAGAATTTAACTTAATATGGATGCTTCAAATTACAATTTAAAATAAATTTATAGTATTGTTCTAGAATTAAAAATAAGAAAAAAAGTTGGTGTAAATATTCCTTTTAATATGATTATATGAATCCTCACAGACCTATAACTAGTTTTATTACTTTAATACCTATATAATGTATACCTACTTTATTAATTTGACTAAAAAACGAAACTAAAAATTATTATCTGTTGATAAGGATGCATTTTTGAAGGAATATTTACATTTACTTTTTTTCTTATTTTTAATCCTAGAACAAGAATATACATTTATTTTGTGTAATTTGAAGCACCCGTATTAAGTTAAATTCTGCAAAACTGTCATTACCATCGTATTTCTCGTAAACGATTGATCTTATGATGAATTAACAAAGTATAATCATGTGTATTTGGTGTCATACGACCTTATAAAAGTGCTAAACATTGGAAAAATATTAAGAACAAAAAAATACTAGATAAAAATCAGAGGGCCCACAGGCCCCATACATCCTTGGTCTAAATAACCATTGTTTGATACTGGAAAACGATAGCACATATTAATACTAATCCGGTTATCAATTTTTATTACTATATCACAATGGGTTCTCCAGATATTAAATAAAAACTGATTTTAGGCAAAATCTTTGGGAGTCTGTAGCTCCCTGACGAAGAGTTATCGGACACATGTTCACATGAACTTTTTTGCTTGAAATATTTTTCTCATTTAACTGTTCAAGTTTGTTCCACCTGATATGACTCAGCCTGTATAGTAATCACTACATTTACGTACATTACTGAAAAAACGTTGAAGAACTTTTGAAAAAGGATGAAAATACTTAAAAATGACAACATAATGGAGAAATTTACATATTTTGCTCCATTTACACGTTTTTTTCTACGCGCTGTTTTCATGGAACCAATACACCGCGTAAATGGAAGGATTACTGTAATATATTATTTATTTTTATGATACCATTATATGTATAATAAATAAAATACCTAATATCTATAGAGTCCAGTGACTGGCTCATCAACGCACAAATTAAACCTCTAGACCAGGAGTTCCCAATGTTTTTTGCACGTAGGCCCCTTTTCAAGGAATGACAAAGTTAATAGATCCCTGTAATTTTTTCGTGAATTAAAAATTATAAATGACCTTTTTTTGCTCGTGTGATTTGTAAATGGCCTTTTTTTTCTTTTGCTCATTGAAGTCTTTTTAAACTCTTGCATCTTGCATTGTATAAAAAACATAGAATTTCAACATACAAATTACCCATAGACCCCCCTATAGACCCCTTTCAAACTTCCATAGACCCCCAGGGGGTCCAAATAGACCACGTTGGGAAACCCTGCTATAGACCTAGAATCGTGAAATTTTAATTTTTCTGTCGTGAACGAATTTTCCGAAATTCAACCTCTTAAAGGGAGGAAATGGAGTTAAATATTTATTTTCATTTTATTATGTTAATATGCTTACTGCTTATACTGTAACGCTGACTTTTTGGCAAAATACACTTCGAATTAAATAAACATATCCGTTCGTATATCGTGATTTATAAATGTCATCCCTAATAGGGTTTAAAAATGGTTCCAAATTAACAGAAGATAAATTAAAGTACCTACATATACAGGATCCTCCAATAGTGCGTCCGGCATTGTTTTACGCCCAAACTATTGAAGATAGAGTTTTAGGATAAAAAATTTATTTATATATTTATGTATTATATTTATATATTGACCCTAAAGAATTACAGGAAAATATTTTCAACTCCCTAAAACCGCTCCTTGGGGGGTATTTTTAGGGGTACATACCCGTTTCTCAGTAAAATCAAATAGAATGGTATATCAAAAAGTACATATTTGTAAAGATCATAAAAAAATAAGAAACTTTTATAAAACAAAAATTTTCATACCTTCAATTGTTTAAAAAATATGGCGACCTGTTCGCAAATTTTAGGGTTTTACTAAAAGTGCTCTAATTTCGCTAAATATTAAAGGAATTTTATTATTTTTTCAAATTTAGAAAGTAGAAATAATGAACTTTGTAAAGATGTATGACTATTTGTGATTTTGATAGTTTAAAGTGTCATACGCGATATATCAAAAATTCAAAAGTTCAACTAGGGATAATTCGAAATTTTCAAATACAATGGTATATCAATTAGTACTTTTTCTTAAATAAACAACTTTTGTTAAGAAAATTTTAAATGTAAAATAATAATTTTAAATTTGAAAACTGAAAATTAAAATTTGTAATTTAATTTTTTTTTATCAAAAGTTGTTTATTTACATAATCTTCTTTAAGAAAAAATACTAATTGATATACCGTTGTATTTAAAAATTTTGAATTATCCCTAACTGAACTTTTCAATTTTTGGTATGTCGAGTATGACACTTTAAAACTATTAAAATCTCAAATAATCATACATCTTTACAAAGTTAATTATTTCTTCTTTCTGAATTTAAAAAAATAATAAAATTCCATTAATATTTAGCGAAATTATAGCACTTTTAGTAAAACCCTAAAATTTGCGAACAGGTCGCCATATTTTTTAAACAATTGAAGGTATGAAAATTTTTGTTTTATAAAAGTTTCTTATTATTTTATGATCTTTACAAATATTTACTTTTTGATATACCATTCCATTTGATTTTACTGAGAAACGGGTATGTACACCTCAAACTACCCCTCAAGGAGCGGTTTTAGGGGGTTGAAAATATTTTCCTGAAATTCTTTAGGGTCAATATATATAATAAATGTTTTATCCTAAAACTCTATCTTCAATAGTTTGGGCGTAAATCAATGCTGGGCGCACTATTGGAGGACCCTGTATATGAAAATTAAAATTAAATTAAATTACCAAATTATGATAAAAAACTACCCAAGAGACATTTTTTCATAATGTTAATATTTTCAGAAACAGAGGACTTTTTTAATACAAAATGGCAGAATCCAAAAGAGGTAATGCAGCTTCTTCCTCAGGTGAGTCATGTTTATATACTCTTCATACTCTAAAACACTCTAAAATTAATTTTTTCGAGAGGTTTTCGTTTTATTTAAACCTTTATATTTTCAACAAGAATTGAGAATTTGATAAAAAAATTCAAAAAATAAAAAGTCGGAAATTTTTATTTTTTTAATTTTTTATCAAATTCTCAATTCTTGTTGAAAATATGACCAAAAAGATAAATTCAATACAAAACATTATTATAATTATCAGTCGCAGACTAGATTATTATCATGAAAACCCAATTTCATATTTATGGGACAGCACTTTTTATAACGACGATAGTCTGTACCTGGATTTATTTTTAAAATTATTGATATTGTTATGCTTTATTAAATAAGTATATCATAGGTAATAAATATTGTACATATATAGTTTCGTCAATTTAAATACGTTTTACCAACATTAGTGAAAAAAATGTAACTATAAATATCGGCTAACTGGAATAATTACATGGTTACTTTAAAAGTGTTATAATTTGTCATTGAAGAGTTAATTTTAAAAATTATTGTAAGTGTAGAGAATTAAAAAAACATATTAGTAACGTGAATCAAATTAACAACGTTATTATATCAGAGAAAAAAAATAGAAAATATGATGTCCTATAAATAGGACACTGAGAACTAATGGGTTAATGTTCTATCTCCTTTTATCATTGTTATTAATAATAATGATAAAAAGTAGATCCAACATATAAAAATCACAATAGTTTTATTATAAACATTTATAATTTATATCAATTCATAATAATTTATTATAAAAATTTATTTCAAAAATGGGCTTACCAATCTTTCAAAGTAAATAGCTCAATTGTTGAATGACTTATTTAAATCGTTATTCATTGGTTTAAATCTAATTAAAAATAATTTTCAATCAAAACTCTCTAATTAAATTTATAACAAAATTATTTTCTTAGGAAGCAATATTTTGACAACAATATAGAATTCTATAAATACCAGAGTTTGATTCTATACAGGGTCCTCCAATAGTGCGTCTGGCATTGTTTTACGCCCAAACTATTGAAGATAGAGTTTTAGGATAAAAAATTTATTATATATATTGACCCTAAAGAATTTCAGGAAAATATTTTCAACCCCCTAAAATCGCTCCTTGGGGGGTAGTTTGAGGGGTACATACCCGTTTCTCAGTAAAATCAAATGGAATGGTATATCAAAAAGTACATATTTGTAAAGATCATAAAAAAATTATAAACTTTTATAAAACAATTTTTTTTATACTTTCAATTGTTTAAAAAATATGGCGACTTGTTCTCAAATTTTAGGGTTTTACTAAAAGTGCTCTAATTTCGTTAAATTTTAATGGAATTTTATTATTTTCTCAAATTTAGAAAGTAGAAATAATGAACTTTGCAAAGATGTATGACTATTTGTGATTTTGATAGTTTAAAGTATCATACGCGATATATCAAAAATTCAAAAGTTCAACTAGGGACAATTCGAAATTTTCAAATACAAGTAATACAACGGTATATCAATTAGTACTTTTTCTTAAAAAAGATATATAATAAACAACTTTTGTTAAGAAAATTTAAATTTTAAAATTATAATTTTAAAATTGAAAACTGAAAATTAAAATTTTTAATTTTAAATTTTTTTATCAAAAGTTGTTTATTTACATATCTTCGTTAAGAAAAAATACTAATTGATATACCATTGTATTTAAAAATTTTGAATTATCCCTAATTGAACTTTTCTATTTTTGGTATGTCGAGTATGACACTTTAAACTATTAAAATCTCAAATAATCATTTATCATTACAAAGTTCATTATTTCTTCTTTCTGAATTTAAAAAAATAATAAAATTCGATTAATATTTAGCGAAATTAGAGCACTTTTAGTAAAACCCTAAAATTAGCGAACAAGTCGCCATATTTTTTAAACAATTGAAAGTATAAAAAATTTTGTTTTATAAAAGTTTCTTAATTTTTTATGATCTTTACAAATATGTACTTTTTGTTATACCATTCTATTTGATTTTACTGAGAAACGGGCATGTAACCCTCAAACGACCCCCCAAGGAGCGGTTTTAGGGGGCTGAAAATATTTTCCTGAAATTCTTTAGGATCGATATATATAATAAATTTTTTATCCTAAAACTCTATCTTCAATAGTTTGGGCGTAAACAATGCCGGACCCTGTATATTGTCAATATGACTAATCCATTTTTTAAATACTATTCCAAGCAATATGTAAATGTAAAACATCAATAATTGTTACACAGGAGCCACGAAGGACAGCGGAATCATCGGCAACAAGATTGGTATTGATTACCACTTCTTCGTGGCGATGACCTCATGTCTTAACGGCTACAAAATCAAGCAGTCAAACCCTAACTACGAGTTCACAATCAAACAAGAATGTGAAGGTGTTGGCTTATTCGACGACATAGTCTACGAATATAAAGAAAAGAACGAAGCAAGTTGGACTCGTTTACTTGTACAGATAAAGTACAAGAAAACGTTCGATAATAAAATAAAGACAGGTAGTCTTTTGTTCGATAGTAAAAAAGAAACATTTAGTTTACCACAGTTTATGAAATCTACTGAAAACATTAAAGATACTGAAAATTGCTTTTTTATAATTTTTACAAGTGCTTGTCTTGATTTAGAAGATGGCGGACAGTTGAGGAAATGGTACAAGAAAGGTGTTGAAGACCCAATAACTTTACTCCCTTCAAAAGTTTCGTGTGTTTCTGTATTCAACAGTAATTCACAGTACAAATTCAATGAACCAATAAATATTCCAATATTCAATAAATACACAGGTATTGAAATAGAACAAGATTGGAAAACTTTTTTAAACAAATTAATACTTGTTATCGGTCCACGGGATCTTGATCGTGCTGAAAAAAATATAGAAGAAACAATAGAAGGCATTTTACCTAAAGCAACAGAAATTATATGGAATCGATTATACAAAATGGTGGATTATGGTTTAAAAAATCACAAAAATATAACTTCAGAACAAATATCAGAGTTATTTGAAATTGTAGAAACAGAAATTCAAGAAGGTTATCATAACAAATATGAAGAATGTAAGTTCGAGTTTGAAAGTCATATACCAGTGAAAGAATTCTTGAGTTCTGACTGCACTACACTGCCTATTGTATCTTCAAATTCTGAACTTACACTTCATAAGGTTTGCAAAGAAATTAAAAAATTAAGAGAAAATAAACTTATGAATATATACACCATGAAACACCTCAACAGCGTTAAAGAAGTAAAGGATATAAGAAATACATTAAGTTTTAACCTTTTAATAATTTTAATCAAAAATAGTGACCAACTAGATATGTTTGAGATTCTAAAAAATAATAACCAAAAATATATAATAATCATTTCAAACGATCAAAATGTATCTACAATTCAAAACAGTTATCAACTGTATAGAGACGTAGACCACTTTTTTAAAGCGTTAACAGATAGATCTAAACAAGATGTCTTAGATAACAAATGTATTTTATTTAACGAACAGGAATTTAGTTTTGGAGAAATTCTTAAAACAAATTCTAGTCGTTTAACAGAAGAACTGGTGGAGGAATTGAATGGAGTAATTACAGAAGATGTTTTAATGTGTTTCTTCAACAATGATTATGAATGTTTAAAATTGAATTTCAACCGTGTAGGAATTAATAAAATGGGCATTTATATTAAGAGGAGACTGATTTACAGAGCGGTAATAGAAATATGTAAAATAGACAAATTTAAAGAAGGATATATAATAGACGATATAAGAAGTTTTAAAAGTCATTGCGAAGAAATGCCTGACGTTACCTGTCATTATTTTATAAAACGTAACAACCATTTATTGTGGGTTAAAACTAACGGAGATACAAAATACCTTAAAAAATTCATAAATGAACATACATATACTGATTTTGAATTTACTGAAGATGAACTATGTGGTGTAAATGCTAATAGGATTTTGATATCCAATAATCCAGGGATGGGGAAAACTTCCTTAGTTAGCAGCTTGTTTCATCAGCTACAAAAGAAACACCCGACTGATGTAATTATTCGGTTGAATCTTAACGACCACACAACATCATTTAATAAATCCCCAGCATTTGATAATATTAAAACAATTGCAGATTTTATAAAAAATGAATTACTGACGAAAGTCGAACTTTCGACATTATCACAAAATGTACTTGATTATATACTTCAAAGTAAAAAGACAATATTCCTATTTCTCGATGGTTTTGATGAAATATGTCCCAATTATAAAGACACCGTTGTTCATTTTATCCAATCTTTAAAGAAATATACCAGTTGTAAACTGTTAGTGACGACCAGACCAGGACAAATAAACACTTTGGAACGAGTATTGTCAACATCTGCGTTGTCAATACAACCTTTTACAAAAGTAAACAAACTATCGTACCTGAAGCAAACATTGGGACTCAAAAATATATATACCAAAGTATTGTTAGAGGAAATTAATCAACGCTCAACATTAACAGAATTACTTGGAATTCCTCTTTTGTTATTCATTATTACAGAAATATTAATACATGGTATTGATGTTAAATTAAATATTACAAAAACGTTTAATGTGTCTACATTATTCAATGAATTTGTCAGACAGAAGTTCAAAATATACTCAGAAGAAAAGATGAAGCTAGATTCATCAAATGTGCCGAGTCAAAAAGAAATTGAAAAGTTACGGAAAATTTATGAGAAAGAACATGAAATATTAGCTCTAAGACTGCTTTTTAATGAATATATAACTAAGGAAGAAATAGATTTTGAACAAATAACAAAAATTGGCATAGTCATGCATGCAAATACTCAAACAATAGAATTTATTCACAAAACCTTTGCCGAGTACTTTGTAGCTACGTACATACAGAAACATTTTCACGAAGACAGAGTTATAAGAATATTATTTAAAAAAGCATTAGTTATGAATGATTTAACAGTACTGAAACCGTTTATAAACAGCTATATAGGGGAGAAACTAACTGATTTTGAAACAGTATTGAAGTATAAACACTACGTCAAAGATAATTATAATAATATAGTAAATGATCCTGTATTGAATATTTTATACACAGCTGTGATCGGGAACAACTCAAAAACAGTCACTTTTATATTGGAATGTTTCAAAGAATATCAAAATGTGTTAGATATCATGATGTCTTATAAGGGTAATGAAATAGCACTTGATTATGCAATCATACATGATATGATAAAAATAGCAAAACAAATAATACATTACTGTGATAAAAATATAATGAATAAAGATTGTGAAGCATACCGGTTTACGTTTGGTGTAGGTGATATACTTGGTAACACAGCTCTACAAGGGGCTGCTAGGGAGGGTCATACAGAGGTGGTGAGTTTGCTACTAGCTAAAGGAGCAAATGTTGACATATCTAATATATACGGTAGAAGTGCTCTATACAATGCTGCTAATCAGGGTCACACAGAAATGGTGAGTTTGCTGCTAGCTAAAGGAGCAAATGTGGATATAGCTGATACATATGGTAACACAGCTCTACATATAGCAACTAAGCAAGGCCACGCAGAAGTGGTAAGTTTGATACTAGATAAAGGGGCAAGTGTAGACAAAGCTGATGCAGACGGTAAGACAGCTCTACACTGGGCTACTATTTATGGTTACACAGAGGTGGTGAGATTGCTGCTAGCTAAAGATGCAAGTATGGATATAGCTGAAACAGACGGTTGGACAGCTCTACACAGAGCTCTTTTCCAGGGTAAGACAGAGGTGATGCGGTTACTTCTAGCTAACGGGGCTAGTGTAGACTTAACTGATCACCATAGTATAGCTGCTTTAAATGTAGCGTACAAAATGGGTCACTTCAAAGCAGCACACGTGTTTCTAAAATCTGTCATTGATACCAGTGAATACGGGGACGGCGACAGTGATTAAATATTATAACATATTGACTTGGATTGATACTCAGTGGCGTACACAGGAGGGTGTTAGGGGGGTCAGAAAAGTATAAATTTGGAGACCTTTTTTTTAATCATTTATATTCTTATGACCTTTTTTTAGTCATTTATATCCTTATGACCTTTTTTAGTCATTATATTCTTATGACCTTTTTTTTACTCATTATCAATCAATTTTTTTTCTCTTTGACCCCCCCCCCCCCCATCACGCCATCCTGCGTACGCCACTGTTATGTGATAGTTTTATGTGATTTAATATACATATAACATTAATGACGTTAGGGCAACTCTAAATAATAATTGTGTTTGTATTATTTATACCATTATTGTTTGTAGCTAAATAATTTTGCAAAATGAAAGTAAAAGGTACTGAATTAACTTTAGAATAGTAATTATTAAATAATAAACAATGTGTTCTAATTTTTAAATGTTACGTTTTTTTGCAAATAATGTAGAAAAAGAAAATTATAACTACGTTTTATAGAACTGTATTGTACAAATATTTAATCAAATAAATATAAAAATCAAATAAAAATTAATTTAATCAAATGTACTCAACCAATGTACATGTATGTTTGTTTGCCTATACTTCTCAATAGGCTTCATATTAGTTTAATTCATAATTGACTTTTGAAAATATATTGTAAATTGTGCATATGTATATAATATTACCACAGATACTTCCATAGTATCTTTTTCCAAAATAATGCTGAAAAAACACTGAAAATAATCTTTTTCTATTCAAATAAAAAAAATCCCGCCAAAACGCGCATTCAAAAATACGTGGCATGCGTGACGTAACTGTTTACTAAAACAAACTGAAATCAACCAATAGAGAACGACTATTCTGACTTTTAATTAAGTAACTACGTCATACCAGTGTCAGTTCTACTAGACGCGTTTACGATCACGTGACAAATAGGTGAAATATTACATTTTAAAATTAAAATACTGATTTATTTCACGTAAAAAACTCTTGATTATACAGTAATATATACTAGGTACACTATTTAGAACATTTTAGTATTTATTATTAATAGTGTCAAATACCCTATCTGTATGGTCCATGCAGATTAACAGTTTTTGAAGTCGTAGCCAAGCTAATAAAAAATGTTTCTAATAAAAAAACATCTGCCAAGTAAATGCACAGTGCTACCTCGTGCTAAATTAATCAAAATCATTAAGGTCGAAATGCACTAGAGCGGCGCGACGCTTCACTACACTACACTACGCGTCGCAACAAAATATTCTATTTAATGTTTTAAATGAACCTATAAGCACATGGGCGACACTACACTGCAGGGCGCGTTACGTGCGATTGGTAATAAAAATGAAATGTAGTGTAGTGAAGCGTCGCGCCGCTCTAGTGTGTTCTGACCTTTATTTTTCTGCTATACAAATGTCAAAATGACATTTAACATGTCAAAATGACATTTAATATGTAAATAGCAATTTAAAAAAAAGACGATTTTCTTAATGCAAATTGAGATAAATCTTTGTAAGAAAATATTTTACAACAATCATAGGTAACCTATATTATAGAAAATTTAATACTCTACAATAAAGATTATATAAAAATTTCACGTAACGTGTCTTTCTTGAGATATCTTCAAATCAAAAAATAAATATTTTGGAATATCACCCCTTCCCCTTATATACGATTTTAATACTTTTGAAATGGGGCCATCCTCAAACCAGACCCAACCAACCAACCAAGTTTCATTAATATTGGTTTAGTGGTTCATGAGTTATACGTGTGACAAGAATTGGGGGACAGACAGACAGACACGTATCTTCGATATTGCGAGGAAGCATAAAAACGATTTCAAAAACTTGTTTTTTTATAAAACATTTTTTTTATATACAGGCTGGTCCGGTTTGGGATACAGATATTTTAGGAGACGATTTTCTGACTCATTGTGAGTAAGAAATTGTGCGGGAAGTGGGGGTCTATCTTTAACACCCTCTGAGTTACTGGGTGTTTAAAAAATTTCCTTCAGAGTAGTTCTTACAACAAAGATTATCTCATAACTTCTAAAGTAATGTATCTAGAGCAACCAATATGAGTCAGTTTCATAGGTAATTAACTAACATATTTTTCAGTATTACGGTTATTGCTATCCGTATTTCTAGTTCCGAGTTATAGTTCATCAAAGTCGAAAAAAATCTTTTTTTGTTGAAATTTTTTATGAAAATGACATTTTTCTCCGAAAGTACCCCTAACATGTTTTATTTTTTATCATTATTTTGGTACATCATAATGTTACTTACAAATTCACTACACAAAGTTTGGACGTGGGTCTTATAGTTTTCCAGTTATTAATTAATCGCCAAAGTTACTATTTTGCTACCTGTCCTATTAAATGAAACAGTCAATACATTAATTTGTTTATAACTATATACATAATTTTATTATTTATTATTATTTACCATAAAAATAATTATTTACCGGAAAACTGTAAGACCCACGTCCAAACTTTGTGTAGTGAATTTGTAGGTAACATTATGATGTACCAAAATAATGATAAAAATACAATAGTTAGGGGTACTTTTGGAGAAAAATGTCATTTTCATAGAAAATTTCAACAAAAAAAGATTTTTTCCGACTTTGATGAGCTATAACTCGGAACTAGAAACACGGAAAGCAATAACCGTAATACTGAAAAATATGTTAGTTAATTACCTATGAAACTGACTCATATTGGTTGCTCTAGATACGTTACTTTAGAAGTTATGAGCTAATCTTTGTTGTAAGAACTACTCCGAAGGAAATTTTTTTAAACACCCTGTAACTCAGAGGGTGTTAAAGATAGACCCCCACTTCCCACACAATTTCTTACTCACAATGAGTCAGGGAATCAGCTCCTAAAATATCTGGGACGTTCTTTGTCAAACGGAACAAGGCTGTATCCAAAATTCATGTTGATGGATTTTAGTGATCTTGGGCTTAAAATGTTCGTTATGGATCCTTCTTTATGGGGGAGTGTGGCCTTTTGGAAAATTTCAAAATGGCGGCTCAATCTGGCGGCCAGAAGTCAGCGAAAAATCAAGATACTGGAGAAAAATATTTGTAAAAGAAAAAATTTACGACCAATTCGATTGGTTTTGGGTGCAAGTTGTTTGTAATTGACAGCCCAAAAAAGTTGGATAGGTAGGTTGGCGAAATCCAACATGGCGGATCCAATATGGCGGCTGAAAACTGAAAATGAAAAATCAAGACATTGACTAGAGTTTTTGACATTTAACCTAACTATATTTGTCTCAAATGTTGAGTTTCAATCATTCATTACATATACAGGATATTATGAATTCAAAATATAAAATGGCGGCTTCGATTAATCTCAAAATGTAATAAAATCGGTAAAAAACGGTGAAATATAGGTGGAAATAGTCCCGAACTAGTATATTGATTAATTATATTATATTAATATTAAAAAAAAAAAAAAAATTAAATAAAAAAAATTATTTTTTTTTAAATTAAAACATTTTTTTTTTATTTTGACCAATTCTGAGCGCGGATTCGTATTCAAAATGAAGAAAACAACAAGTTTTGCTTAAGAATTTCAAGTAAATGGGTTGTGTGAGTTCATTTGACAGTGGGTTTTTCCTTATATATGGCATTTCTTTACGCCATTTTGACTCCGCCATATTTAATTTACAAAGTTTGATTTCATGATACAAAAAAGCAATCATTTGACGATCTATGAACCATCAATATACTCGTTCGGAACTGTCTCCACCAAAATTTCACCGTTTTTTACTGATTTTATTACATTTTGAGATTAATCGAAGCCGCCATTTTATATTTTGGATTCATAATAACCTGTGTATGTAATGAGTGATTGGAACTCAACATTTGAGGCCAATAAAATGAGGTTAAGTGTCAAAAACTCTAGTCAAAGTCTTGATTTTTTCATTTTTCGACGATTTTCAGGTTTCAGCCACCATCTTGGATCCGCCATGTTGGATTTCGCCAACCTACCTATCCAACTTTTTTGGGCTGTCAATTACAAATAACTTGCACCCAAAACCAATCGAACCGGTCGTAATTTTTTTCTTTTACGAACATTTTTATCCAGTATCTTGATTTTTCGCTGACTTCTGGCCGCCATATTGAGCCGCCATTTTGAAATTTTCCAAAAGGCCACATTCCTCCATAAAGAAGGATCTATAACGAACATTTTAAGCCCAAGATCACTAAAATCCATTAACATGAATTTTGGATACAGCCTTGTTCCGTTTGACAAAGAACGTCCCATCTGTATCCCAAACCGGACCACCCTGTATATATTATTAGGTCAGTCATTTAAGGAGAAAAAATTGGTAAATCTCGGAATGAAAAATAATAAGCTACAAACTTGTAAAAATCTTTGTTTTAATATTGTATAACTTGGCTGAAAAGTCACATAGATTCTCGTGTACGCGAGTCAAGATATTCAAGGTCAAAGGTCACGAAAAACATTTTTTTGTAAATATCTCGTTCCTTTGCTCTAAATATCTTGAATGTCTTGACTCGCGTACACGAGAATCTAAGTGACGTTTCAGCAAACTAATAAAATGTCAAAACAAAGATTTTTACAAGTTTGTAGCTTATTATCTTTCATTCCGAGGTTAAACCCTTATTTTACTGACCTATTTGTATTTGGCACGCGCGTAGCTGTAATTATATTTTATAATTTCAAAAATTGTGTAGAAAAAAGTTGTGAAAAGTTGTCAATTCTTTTAATACTTTCAAAAAAAATCAAAGGGGTGTGCTTATTATGACCAACCTATGTTATGTTTAGATTATATCATCATCAAGTTAATTATAATAATAATATGTCGTCATGTTTCTTTTAAAATACATTCGTATGTAAAGGGAGCAATGCCAAACAAGCCTCGAGTTGAACAAATCAGTTTATGATGCGTAAGTCACGACATAATTCATTCTATATAATTATCAAATATTTTTATATATCAATATAATGTATGTATTTATACATGCATATATTTGAAGATATAAGATATGTGTATCTATGACATTATAAAATACATGTATGGTATCTTTATTAGATTAGATCAGGTGACCTATGGCCCGCGGGCCGAATTTGGCACGCGCGTAGCTGTAATTATATTTTATAATTTTTAAAATTGTGTAGAAAAAAGATTCATTTTGTAATAAGGATTTTTAGCATGCTTAAATAAAAATCAGTTGTTTATTATTAATTATATTGTCTTTTTTCATATACCTAAATTGTTGTCTTGAATAAATATTTTCCTGAAAACTTTAGACGAGTCAAATTCATCAATAGTTTTAAATTTTGTCTTCGAATTTGTTATAAAGAAAGATATTTTTATACAGGTTGTCCAAGATAAGCGTGAAATACATGAGGATATCCTAAACGGTAAGAGATACAGATGTGGTTAAATCAAATTAATTATTTGTAAGAAAGGTGAGTATTACTATATCAAAAATACTAATAATTTTATGTGGTTTAGGTGGTATACTAAAAAAACTGAAAATTTTGAATTTCTTTAAATGACTATAACATTTTTGTCAAAGTAGATAGGCACTTTTTGTTTGCGATTTCTTAAAGCACTTTTTTAGTAGAATTGATTAAAGTATTTAGAATTTTTATATCACTTTTTATATCACAGTTTCCGAGTTACAAGCCCTAACTTTAGTTTTTCTCATGGGCCATTTAGTTGGCTATAGCATATTTGAACATGGTTTTTACTCTACAATGATATTTCACATGTCATACCTACTAAAAACATTTTTTGGTAATAGTTTAATGTTTTCAAATAGTCATTTGTTATTTTGATTGTTGCTATTATGATTTTTGTTTAACAATTTTTGTTTTTCATAGCTAACATAAATGTTTGTAATAAAATACATTCTAAATATCACTGGTATTTAGTAGTTGTGAACCGAATTTATACACATGTACAAAAATTGAAAGCTCTAGCATAATTAGAACTAGTCGAAATTTTTATTGCAATATTTGACCTTAACATACTAACAAGTGAAGTTAAATAAAAGCTTGTAAAAAATATTTTAATTACCTCTTTAATTATCATCTTTTATATGGTGAAAATTATAAAAATTGGACTCATGGGGGGAATTGATCCCCTTAATCCCCCCCCCCTATCTACGCCACTGGTTCGAAGACCATGAAGACGTCCAAAAAATAAAAAAACTAATAACGCCATTTTGGGTCCCCCTCCAAACCAAACAACTTTTATTTGAAGCATTTTTTGATTTCATTGATAGATAAAAAAATTAGGGGGGGGGGTGATAGATTAAAATGGGACACCCCGTATTACAGTTTTAAACTGTAAAAAATATTTTATAATGATAGGTTGCCACTTGTCGCTTATTATTCAGGAAAAAACTCTTCAGGTTTCTTTTTTGACATGTATTACAGTGTGTTAAGTAAGAGCGTATACGGCATTACTCGCAGTCGATTTGTTATACAAACCTAAATCTTTTTTCATCAGATTTAGGAAACCCTCGCCTATTGTGCTTTGATGAAAAAATTTTAGTCTATGTCGATATTTTGTCAGAAAAACACAGAAACCGCAATGTGAGTGACATGTACGCGAAACTTTTTCAAAGCCATGTTTTTTTGCACGCATTCAAGAGGGCCAAAAATATCATATGTTGTGGCGGCCAAGTACATTAAAAAGTCGAAGGCATTTGTTCAGAAGCGGGTGAATTGATTTAAAGAGTCGAAAAATGTCGAAGACTTTCCAGATTGTTCTTTAATAGGGAAAATGGATAAAAAGAAGGAAAAACTGATCGTGACATTGTTTTCAAAAGATCGACATGGACTGAAATTTTTTCATCAAAGCACAATAGGTGGGGGTTCCCTGAACCTGATGAAAAAAGATTTAGGTTTTATTACTATTTTTTAACATACATTAATATTTTTTAAAGATGTATTTCATTTATAATTTTATAATTTGTATCTGTTTATTGGTAAATTAATCGAGTAATACTCCAAAAGATTTTAATGTAAGAACAGGCTTGTGCGTGATTTTGAATGAAGGTGATTCAAAATCACGAACTCAGGAAACGAACAGCACCTTTCCTAGTTGGAACGAGTGTGATGTTTTTTGTTTTTTTTGTTTTATTAAAAGTTTTCAAACTAGCAATCTTTTTGAGACTCGTTTGCGGAGATAAGTGCCATGGTGTCTAACAAAAGGAGGAAAAAGGTGATAAACGAGTTCCCTCTATCTCGTGTGGGTTTTGATCCCCATGGCTAGAAAGGACCCAATGACGTCCAAATATTGTAAATAGTTTGATATAAATATTGTGTCGTCCAGTTAACCAAAAGATTGTAAATAAAAATTGTACAAAAAGTGTTCACGACAATCAAATCCGAACCACTCCCACTTCCGACGAGCTAGAGGCACCCCAGGAAAAGGACAGCCGGGGACGGGACAGTTTGTATAACATACTGACTGCAAGTATTGCTGTATACGCTCTTACTTAACACACTGTAATTACATATTATTATGCATTATTTTCATTTGGATGATGTTTCTGGTGAAACGATTAATTTATCGAGGCTGTTGTTATAAGTATTTGTTTTTTAATCTCACATAAACGATAAAATAGGTACGCAAAAATAGTAAATTTCTTTTGTATTAATATATAATATTATCATTATATTTCTGATTTTTTAATGAGTAAAGTAAAAAGTGAAACGATAAAATTCATTATAAATAAAAATATATTTGTTTGGTATATAAATTCTTGTATAAAAATATAAAAACTAAACTTAAATCTATAAATACTGACATCTATTTGGCATTGTTATTATAAAAGGTTAAAAATAGTGAAATCTATAGATTCAAATAATATTAAATTTGCATATATGTTTTGATAAAATATTTCGAACATAAAAATTATATGATATAATAAAAAAAAAATGAAAGTATGGCAAAAAATTGCTATAATTTTCACAAAACATATATCTGAGAAAATGTAAATTAAATAATCAGATAGATTTCACTATAAGTTGTATAAAATATTAAATATTCCTTAAAATAATTCAGTTTTTTATAAACGTAGTCTTCTATTATTTTAAGTGGTCAACATAAATATAAGTTATTTAAAAGATAGGAACACAAGTTAAAAGTTAAGAAAATATAAATGAAAATAAATGAAAATTACTACTGCTTGATTTTTTTAAGATATCCAAACTAATATTTAACGAAATTAGGTAAAGTTTACACCCAGAAACCACAGTAAGGAACAATTAAGAGTTAAGATTTTTCATAATTTAAGTATCACAGTATAAGAAAAATACTACCTCCGTTCAAAAATGATTGTCTCACTTGACATTTGTTGCCAACTTAACAATATAAGATGACAGTATGTCATTTGTGTATGAACAACAGAATCATGAAATAATTTTTATTATTTTATGATTTATGTTAGCTCGAAGGGGCAATAATTATCAACTAGCACATATTGGGAAAGAAGCATAGCGAAGAAAGAATCAACTAACAATTTAGAAGCAATTGAAACTGCTCGCAATGTATTACTAGATATGTATAATAATATAAGTAGTTTGTAATAAAATATTTATTTCATAAATAAAAAAGTTGTTTAAAGCGAAATTGAAGTTAATATATTGTATATAAGACTAACGAGACAATCATTTTTGAACGAAGGTAGTATATTAAAAGAAAAACAAGAAAATTATATAGTAAAATAAGATCGAAAGGTTTAGGTACAGTTCAGATAGACATTTGAAGACCACTGGTTTGTATAGGTAATTTAATTCATATTAATCAACCCTTTTCACTTTCGATGGTAGTCAGGTGTTCCATAACTTGTTGCTGGGATTTTTACTTTGTTTCCAAAGTTTCCATCATTTCTTGGATACCCATTGAAGTTATTATCGTAAGAATCATAGCTATTGGTTGGTGCAGAGAATTGGTTATTTGAGGGAGCTGGGTAGTTGTATCCTGTATTACCGTTATAACCACCATTTCCGGTTGGGTAACTTCCAGCATGGTTGTATCCACCTTGGTTTACTGGAGCAGCATATCCGGTGTTATATCCTGGAAGAAAGAAATACTCATTTTGATATTTTTGTTTATAAAATACTAGCGGAATTCCGCGGTTTCACTCGCATAAACTTCGAATTAGAACCCTCCATACATGATAGGGGATGACATATTACATTTTTTTTATATTGATTTTTATTCATTACCTATAAAGAAACGTAAATATCTTGGATTTTAGTTAAAAATTGTAAAAAACTAACCCCCTGTCTACCCTCGCCATTAGGGGTTGAATATCGATTTTTTTTATTGCAGATTATTTTGACCCTGTGTCGACCCCCGTCATTAGGGGTTGAATGTCGAAATTTTAATTTTAATAGATGACTATTTTGCCTAAATTTATCTTTATAAGTAAAGCGGGTATGCAGATAAACATATGTATCTAAATTCATTCTCATCCCCGTCACATGTTATTAGGGCTTGAATATAGAACTTTCATTTTTAATTAAATATTAATTTGTCCGAATTTATTTTAATGTCATGAACACTTATGAAGATAAATATATAAAAATTTTAAATGTATGTATTAATTACATATATAATTATTATGCTTTTATTTGTTTCATACTGAAAATACAGGAATAAAAAAATTGAGAAGTTACTACGGGTCGATCATAGCAGGATGATACAATCAGGATGGTCAAACTTACCATTAGAAGCTGGGTATTTAGCACCAGCCGATGGAGCGTACGCATTGGCATTGTTATTGTATCCTCCGTGTCCAACATTAGCTGGGGCAGAGTACGACGGTGTATCAGCCACAACGATTGGTTTTTGGACAGCGTATCCAGCAGTTGGGGAGACGTGGGCGATCGGGGCTGCAGCTGGTGCTCCGTAACCTGAACTGGGGGCTCCGTATTGACCGCTTGGGGCACCTGCTACTTTGTATGTGTCGGGGTATTTTGCTTCACCTTCGTATCTATTGAAATTAAATGTATATTAATTTTTTTAGGATCTGATTTATATAAAACAAAAATTAATACGTACTTGACATCAGCATGGAACCCAGTGCGCCAATCGGCATAATAAGTTACAATTTGTACTCTTCCGTCGGGGAGATTGACGCGGTATTCTCCTCTGACTGCGTTTCCGTCGGAAGTTTCTTTACGTCCATAATCATTTCCGGAATAGTCGTCTTTTACTGCATATCCGAATTCGTATGATTTTGGCTGGAAAATATTTTAAAATTGATGTTTTTTTTCATGTAATTTAATTAAACATTTTTATTAATTGCTGGAGGTTAAATTTATGTAATAAAAATATAATTTTAAATAGCTTCGTAAAAAATATTTTATAGTTTATATTAACCCATTGAGGCCCGCCATTCACATTTGTGTACATTTCATTTTTTAGTTAGCGCTGCTGTCTTTCCTTAAAAATCAGTTGGTAGAAGTGCAACAAACAAAATCTGTTAACGTTATTAGATTCATAAGTGTTTTAACATGTTTTAATTGTTCTGAATAATTTTTATATGAAAAAAACTACGTGGTATGCTAATATATTTTATCCAACTAGGGCATGTGATTTCGAATTTTGTTAAAATCATATGAAATAATTTAAATATACATATGTTAACATGACTTTTAAATAAAATTTATCTAAATAAAAATGATATCAGAAAAGCAGTCTCACACAAAACAGACTTCTTATCTGCCCAATTTACTCGCTTGAGTACACACTGTTACTTTTTTGTTCTAAATATTAAAAAAAGTATGTGTTGTATATTTAGTTAAATATATTGAATATGTACCTAATTTCATTTAAAAAAATCTTTTGCATGTTTTTGTTTTCTTTTGGGAGTTAATGGGTAAAATATCATACAAGAAGAAAATCCAATTGACAATAAAACAAATAAAAATTTAAAAGATGTTAATAAAGAGTTCTGGTTAAATCATCGAAGATGAAAGATCAAAAAAAAAATTAATGACGTTGTAACCGAGTTGAAATAAGATTATCATATCCAATTAAACTGATTTAATTTTGACGCTGTAACCGATATGACGTTCAAACCAATGTTGCAATAATCGAGTTCAACTGTACTTGAAAATAATGTGAAAATTAAATTAATTTTTTTAAAGACCTTCAACCCAATCACATACATTATTTCGAAATCCCCGAAATTACTAAACCTGCCAACGACCAAACTATCTTCAGTTACACCATTTTGAAGAGATCGTGATCATATTGACCCTGTTATAAATTAATTTAATATATAACAGCAACAATTTTCGCAAGTGAGAGGTTATGTAACGAAAGCGAACTTTTCTCAGGCGTCAATAGAGGGCACCATTGTTGTGTGCTAATGAGAATATAACAGGAAACCCGAGTAAGCGTGGGTAAAATTTGAATTCAATTGTTGTGATTTGTAATTTAAATGCTTGTTAACTGGTTTAAGAAACTGCTCTAAATTTTAGTTAAATTTGTAATAAGATACAATACGTTTATTTGCAATTTTGTTACACCTTTTGGTGAAATGGAGTTGCGTTTTTTTTATAATAAGGCATGGGATTTTTTTGGTAAGTTGTGTGACTGTTTTACTGTTTTAATTAATAGTTTTAATAGCTATGACGTAATAAAATAAAAAATAATTGAGTCGTTAGGTTGAAGCCATACACATGCCTGTTCAGTTCACCTCGCTTCTAGATGTGCAAATACTTAAGGAATAAAGCAAGATAAGTAGAACAGGTATGTTTTGAATTGGTTCACAAATTCACAAGTTTGCATAAGATAAGACATTTTGTGATTTTGTTTATATAATGAGAAGTGAGATAAAGATCCAGAAGAGTTGAACAGGCATTACATGGCCTCAATTTAAGTAAATAAAACTTTTTATGCGGTATATGTTTGTCGTTTTTTGAGGAAGTAAAATTAGTATTTTAGATGCATAAAAACGTTTTTTACTAAAGTGTGTGTATGCACTTTTATAGTATTATATACAGTAGAAACCGGTTATAACGGCATCGGGTAATACGACGTATCGGTTTTAACGACTTAAAATAAAAGTCCAACTGAATCCCATATAATTGCATCTTTTCCGGTTATTACGACTATCCGTTTTTTACGACCAATATAACCGGTCATTTCGTTGTCGTTATAACCGGTTTCTACTGTACGAAATTAAGTACATTTATAAGTACTCGAAAAAGTGTTTTAATACAAATGTACACAATTTTTCATGTAGTCAATTTTTTATAATAATTATTTAGAAATTAATAAAATATTTTTTTACTATCTATTTCACTAAATTATTCTAAATTAGATCATTGAAAAGAACAACAGCGAAAGTTAATAATGAAAAATAATTCCCTTCTATACATACATACATATATCTAATGATTTTTTAATTAAAAAAGAATCACATATGGATATTAATGACTTAATAATTTTTCAACAAATACAGATTTTCTCATTCTAGATTATAACGAAATAAGGAAATAAACAAAATATGCAAAAAATGATATCCTATTGTAATAAGAAATATGTGAACAATTCTTCCAGTTTCCGTATTAAGATCTCCGAGATAAAATTATGCATATTTTAAATATTAATCGATTCTTGAAGAAACTTGACGATTTTCATTAAAAAAATTTGTACGAAACGTTAAATAAATAGAAAATTTTAGCCATGGCCGTAAATGTCAAACAGTCGAGAAAAATTAATGGCCTAAATTGCCCTAAATGATTTAAAAATAAGTTTGGCTAACATGGATTCACAAATTAACTCTTCCATAGATATGAATGATTCCATGATCCAGTAATAAAGGTCTGCCCGACAGTTCATTTGTTCTATACTGTGACGTCATCATCATGAAATTTTCTAATAAGAAATTTGTGACGAACAGAATATGAAAAAATAAACGGCCAATACTGTTTATTACTTTTCGATCAATTATTTTGAAGCACAGCAGAAATAAATTTCTTGTCGATGTAATACGTCATTGACACGAAATTTATATAAAATGGCGGCTGTCAAAATATCCAGAACATACCTTGTTTTAATGTATCATGTATGGTTCCAAGTTTAATCGAGTTAAATGGGTTATTTTTTTTAAACATTCTGTGTTTATCAAATATTGATTTTTTTTTATTTTCGTAAAAATAATTATAATTTTATGTAGCCCATATATATCCCATATTTACCTGATTATCTTCATGGTTATACCCATGATCTCCATGACCCCCATGTCCTCCATGACCTCCGTTAACTCCATGTCCAGCAGGCTGTGCATATTGTCCTTGTTGACCGCTGAAGCCTCCTACTGAAGACGGTCCTAACGGTGCTCCATACGTCGCTCCAGGTACTCCATACGCCGTATTGGGTACTGGAGGTTCTGATGTAGCTAATGCTAACATCAGGAGCGTAGTTAAACTCTGGAATAAAAAAATATTTTTATAATAAATAATCATTTTTAAAATCATGCCATTATTTAGTCTTGTATAGAACGAAATTGCAATGAAAATCTATTTTTTTAAATTATTTATTTCATTTTTTGGGGCTTAAAATTTACTTAGTACAACCCAGTTAAATTACTTGTATCTATACACAATGAAAATAGATTAATTTCCTATCAATGTCGTCTCCCATTCTCATACATTTTTTCTCATAGTTTCCTCTTATTATCAGAAATAAAAGAACATAGAACCCATTAATTTTAACTTTTCTGACAGATTATAGTAGCCTTGAATTTTCTTCAGACAATTGAAAAATAAAAGTGCAGCCTACTACGCTTTTGTAACCTGTCAATACGTATAATTAAAATGTTGAGTTTCAAAGAAATTGCTCTAAACTTGACACATTTATGGTCTAATTTCGTGTCTATGGAACCTATCATTAATAAAATGTTTAGACCTATTATTAATTAAATGTTTGGACCTATCATTAAAAATTGTATGGATTTTATATTTTTTCGTAGTTTATTTTCTTATTCAACAATTTTTTGTAACATTATTTGTAAATTAGTTTCGTTACTTTTTTGATTTGTCAAAAAACAATTCTTTACATGGGTGCATATTTAAAACTTTTTTTTATATTGTATCAAACGATTTAGTAAAGATTCAAAACGAAATATCTAAACAAACAAATTTTGTGGCTTACAAATTTGATTTTGGGCTAGACTACGCCAGTTTAAATAAGTTAAAATACAAAAGTATTAATAAAAAAAAATTCTTATCTTTAATAAGAACTAACAAAACTTTCACTAGGGTAGATTTTTAATAAAGTTTTTTTCTGATAATTTATTTTAAAGGTATTTGTTTATCATTATAAAAAATCCATTAACAAATATTAATCAGTGCTATAAGCCATTGCAATTTATTTTGTCAACATCCTGTATATCAAATACAAATTACACTTTTTAATTTTCATAAAATTAATTATAATTCAATAAAATTTTGTTTACTAAAATTTATTATTTTAATAAACTCTGTTTATCGTATTTTTTACATAAAATTTAAAAAGAAATTTTTATAAATATATAAAATTAAAATTAAAAAGCCCCCAAAAATAATTATTGACAATTTTTGTACTTTTTATGTTAATTAAAATTCCAAAATAAAATCCTAAATTTCCCAAAAAAAAAAACTATTAAAAAAAAGTTCAAATTGAACACTTCCGAAAATCACATTTAACAGTAACCATTGTTGACAAAACAAAAACAAAATCATAGCAATCACGATCCACTTAATGTCACTTTAAATACACACCTTCACAATAAATTTCATTTTGAAGTTGGTATCACTGATCTGCCTTGAGCAACAAACTGTTATGATCTAATGCTAATGAAGAAAAAAACATCGTCTTTTATACTCGGTCACAATTATTTGTCAATCTTTTGTTTTATTAAATAATTGTATCACATTTACTTTTACTGAAACGTTCGGTAATTTCCGTGATAGTTCGGGTACTTTCGTTTCGTATACGCAGACTAGATCGGTTATTTTTTGATTTTGTGTAAATTTATTCAAAGCATTATGTGTGAAATTTAAATGATATTTATTTTCCGAAATTGACAATAATGGATTATGTAATACTCTCGTGCTTTTGTTTTATAAATATTATTTTATAATGTTGGTTTTCTGTGTCAGTAGGTGAATTATATTATGTTTATTTAAATATTAATCATTTATGATTAAACAGAAACATTTATTAATATAATTTATAATAATTGCAACTTTAAATTAAAAAAATTAAATTAAAAAATATTAAGTTTTTTAAAATAACATTAATTCTCCTAATTATTATAAAAAAGTCATTATTCATTTTATAAAACATGAGGAACCTTTTTTACTATCTGTGCACAAATAAAATAAAAATTTAGGTACTTAAGTACAGTAAATTATTTTTGGCAAAAATTTTATACAAAAATGAACTACTTATATAGCTGTACTTATATTTATTTTTTATTTTTATAGTATAAGTACTTAAATATATTTACATAAGTACAGTGTACTTTAGTACCTACAGTAAAAATTAATTAACTACTTGGATAAAAGTGCTTAGATTCATTCAACATTTATAAATCCATAAGTACAAGTACAACTATACTGAAGTACATCTACAACTTTGATATGCGGTCTACCATTGTAAAGCTGAGGGTTCTCTTAGATAAAAACAAAACAGCCAAGTGCGTGTTGAGTACGCACATGATAGGGTTCCGTAGTCATTCTCACTATGATTTATAAAAAAAGTTATTTCAAAATTTTTCATAAACTATTTTGGTTAAAGTGTTCGTAATAATTTTAATTGAAAGTACTAATTAAAAGTTACATACATTCTGGATTTTTTCTGATTTTTTGAATCGATAGTTTAGAAATTAAATAGGATGCTCTCACACGACATTTAAAAGCAAATATATCGTAACTGAAGGGTTAAAATCAAAAGGTCAAAAACATATTTTTTTGCATTTTATGAGACCTATCTACAAACACCCCAGACAATGGGATAAGTAATTTTTTTTAATATACATATCAGTCTATGAGAAGGGGGTCCACTATTTTTTTTAAATTTATATAGACGGACGGATGGACAGGATGAATCCTAAAAAACGAACTGATAACGTAGAACTACGTACATAATATGTATGTATATTGTAATGTAGATAATTTGTATTGTGTACAAAATCTTATGAAAATTAGTTTTTTAAGCTACTATATTTAAGGGTTGAGGGATGTAGAGTTAAAATTAATTTTATTATAAATGGGTTTAAATACAGTGTTTTATTTATTATTCGACGATAATAATTTCCGGAGATATTAGCTTTCAAAGTGTGGGTATTCATGTTCCCGATGTTACCGCTTAGTACAGTGATGAGCAAACTTTTTAGTTCGGTGAGTCAAAAATAAACCGACTTAACTCGGGTGCCGCCGTGTCATATCTGAGAATATGAATAAAATAATTATTTTTTTATACTATAAATTAATTTTTATTATTTAAAAGAAAACCAAATAATGATTTACATTAATAACTTTTTTGCGATACGTGTCACCCAAAATGTCTTGGCGTGTCACCTCTGACACGCGTGTCATAGGTTGCCCATCACTGCCTTAGTACCACCGTGGAAAACTTACTTCTACATCAAAAAGGGACTCACTTGTCGCTGTACAAATTATGATTATCTAATGTTTAATATTGTTAGTCGTACTGGTAGTACCAACTTATAAAAATTAAATAAAGTGCGTATTTTCATATTAATTACAGTATAAAATTTTCAGTAATTATCCGAAAGTTGATATTAACATGAAAAATTATATATTTTCATTTTTTTCACGTATACTATATGAATTATTATTACAATATATGATGTCAAACGAAAGTAAAAATGGTTACTTTTTCTACTTTCTGAAAATTACTATGTATGCATGTAAATATGGATATACAAATACACATAATATATTATATAAAATGTCATTTATATGTATATCAAGAAGGAATTGTATATAAATATATTATATACTTAATGATCTGTTATATTATACTTATGTATATAATTTGTAATACTCATATATTAATAAATTTGACATAAAAATGTGACCGAGTAATTATGTATGTTTATTGTTTATTTTACTTTTAATTTAATAATGTTACCTGGATTACAAAAGAAAAGGTAAGACACTGCTACAATTTAGTAGACTGTCTTTTATTTACCAATAAAAAATAATTCTTCAGTTTTCGCATTATACTATAATTGGTACCTCTATCAATATACGCAGGTATATAATTTTATTATCTAATCAAGATAGATAAGTTAAATTGCAGTAACTTGAGAAAGGCATTCTTTTGTTTCTGGTATGATTTTTTTTATATCGTGGATTTCTCTAGGGATTGAAAATAACGCATAGTTTTTATGAAATAGTATGGGTATTGAAATTTACGACCCCCTCCCCATATCCTCCCTTATGTATTTTCTTTTTTTACTTTCCATTTATTGTAAGATGCGTTGAGGTGTAATATCACACTCAAAACTGGGTTAAAGTGACCTAAATTAATAAAATATTGAAATCGTAAATTATCAAATTCTGTACTTCATGGCTTTTATGTTTTTATATAAATGCAGGGCCGTAACTACCACCGGAGCAGTGCTCTGGGGGCCCCGAGTGTAGTGGGCCCCCGCAGCAGCGTAAAAAAAAGTTATTACAATTAATAACATGCAAAAATAGTGCAACGAAAAAAAATTAATTAAAATTAGTTGCACTCAAAAATACTGACGTGACAATGAATAAAAAATTTCCAGATTTTCTTGACATATAATGGGGCCCCCCTCACTCACTTGCTGCCCCGGGGCCCGCAAGCTTCTAGTCACTGCCCTGTATAAATGACATATCTTTGCTGTAACATCTTGGAAACAAAACTCGATTTGATAAAGATTTTATTAGTATTTTGATGTTAAATTTTAGGTTTTCATAATACAGGGTGTTCCAGACCACCCGTCCACTATGTTTTACGCCCAAACTATTGAAGGTAGAGATTTAGGATGAAAAATTTACTATATATATTGACCCTAAAGAATTTCAGGAAAATATTTTCAACCCCCTAAAACCGCTCCTTGGGGAGTAGTTTGAGGGGTACATGACAGTTTCTCAGCAAACTCAAATAGAATGGTATATCAAAAAGTACATATTTGTAAAGATCATAAAAAAATAAGAAACTTTCGTAAAAGAAAAATTTTTATACTTTCAATTGTTTAATAAATATGGCGACTTGTTCTCAAATTTTAGGGTTTTACTAAAAGTGCTCTAATTTCGTTAAATATTAATGGAATTTTATTATTTTTTTAAATTTAGAAAGTAGAAATAATGATCTTTGTAAAGATGTATGATTATTTGAGATTTTAATAATTTAAAGTGTCATATGCGACATATCAAAAATGCAAAAGTTCAATTAGGGATAAATCAAAATTTTTAAATACAATGGTATATCACTTAGTGTTTTATCTTAATAAAGACATGCAAATAAATAACTTTTGTTAAAAAAAATTATTTATTTTATTTAAAAAAATAATAAAATTCCATTAATATTTAACGAAATTAGAGCACTTTTAGTAAAACCCTAAAATTTGAGAATAAGTCGCCATATTTATTAAACAATTGAAAGTATGAAAATTTTTCTTTTACGAAAGTTTCTTATTTTTTTATGATCTTTACAAATATGTAGGTACTTTTTTATATACCATTCTATTTGATTTTGCTGAGAAACTGGCATGTACCCCTCAAACTACCCCCCAAGGAGCGGTTTTAGGGGGTTGAAAATATTTTCCTGAAATTCTTTAGGGTCAATATACAGGGTGATTCAGCACTGTCGTGCCAAACTTGAACAGTAGATTGAGAAACATATTTTAAGCAAAAAACTTCCAATAAACATCTGTCCGGAAATTTTTCCTTAGGGAACTACAGGTCTCCAAAGATTTAAAAAAAAAATTAGTTTTAATTTAATATCTAGAGAACCCTTTGTGATAGAATTATGAAATTTAGTATTTGGTTTAGTAATAATATGTGTTGTCGATTTCTAATATTAACCAATTATATTTTAGACCAGGGCTGTATGGGGCCAGTAGGCCCATCGATTTTTATCTAGTATTTGTTTGTTCGTTAATTTTTTTCCTGAGCTGGTACATCAATAAGATTATATGATACAAAATACATAAAAACATACTTTGCTTGTTTATCATAGGATAAACCGTTTTCGAGAAATATCGATGGAAAAGAAAGCATGCAGAATTTAACTTAATACGGATGCTTGAAATTACAAAAAATAAATTTATATTCTTTTTCAATGATTTAAGGTAAGTATAAAGTTCATGTAAATAAACCGTCTAATATGAATCCTGTAAGATCTATAGCCTTTTCTATTACTGTTACATGTACTTTATTAACATTACTAAAAAACAAACTAAAAAGGGCATTTGTTGATATGGATGCATTTTCGCCGGTATATTTATATTAACTTTTTGTCTTCTTTTTTATCATGGAACAAGAATATAAATTTATTATTTGTAATTTCAAGCATCCGTATTAAGTTAAATTCTGCATGCTTTCTTTTCCATCGATATTTCTCGAAAACGGTTTATCCTATGATAAACAAGCAAATTATGTTTTTGTGTATTTTGTGTCATATAATCTTATTGATGTACCAACTCAGGAAAAAAAATAACGAACAAACAAATACTAGATAAAAATCGATGGGCCCACTGGCCCCATACAGCCCTGATCTAAAATATAATTGGTTAATATTAGAAATCGATAACACATATTATTACTAAACCAAATATTAATTTTCATAATTCTATCACAAAGGGTTCTCTAGATATTAAATTAAAACTCATTTTTAGTAAAATCTTTGGAGGCCTGTAGTTCCCTAAGGAAAAATTTCCGGACACATGTTTATCAGAAGTTATTTGCTTAAAATATGTTTCTCAATCTACTGTTTAAGTTTGGCACGACAGTGCTGAATCACCTGTATACAGGGTGACCCATTTTAAGTGCACACCTCTAATAACTTTTTATGGTGAAATGTTATCAAAAAACTTTTCAGATAAAAGTTACACGGTTTGGAGGGGGACATAGACGTATGAGGATGAAATTTTTTTAGGTGGTGATTTCAGGATGATATGAAGGTCAACATCATTTTTTTAAATAGGAACCTATAGTTTTAATTAAATTATTTTATTTTACGTGAAAAAACACGAATCTTTCATTGAAAACTTTTTTTGAAAAACTTAAACCTTTCCAAGATATCTAACAAAATAATTCGAGATTTTGAACTTTCAATATTTTTTTATCAAGAAACCATCGACTTTAGAGAAAAAGTACCAAATACAAAAAATGTTTATTTTGATCTAATAAGACTTATTAAAAAATTTATTTTAAAATTTTAAAACTTTTTCAATTCATTTTATTTAAGCAAAAAAAAAAATTGTTAAAAAACAATTAGAATATTTTTTTTAATTTTATTAGACCAAAATAAACACTTTTTGTATTTTATACTTTTTCCCTAAACCTGATGGTTTGGGAGTAAAAAAATATTGAAAGTTCAAAATCTCAAATTATTTTGTTAGATATCTTGAAAGGTTTAAGTTTTTCAAAAAAAGTTTTCAATGAAAGATACGTGTTTTTTCACGTAAAATAAAATTACTTGATTAAAACTATAGGTTCCTATTTAAAAAAATGATGTTGACCTTCATATCACCCTGAAAACACCACCTAAAAAAAATTTCATCCGAGTACGTCTATGTCCCCCTCCAAACCGTGTAACTTTTATCTGAAAAGTTTTTTGATAACATTTCACCATAAAAAGTTATTAGAGGTGTGCACTTAAAATGGGTCACCCTGTATAGTAAATTTTTCATCCTAAATCTCTACCTTCAATAGTTTGGGCGTAAAACATAGTGGACGGGTGGTCTGGAACACGAACATGCACCAAATAATTATCTAACTATTGGTAAAAATCGCATTGAAATCGGTTCATTAATTCCCGAGTCTATATAGAGATAAAAAGGAAACAAATGTAAGAAACACTTCTGACCCATGTTTAGGGTTCCGTAGAAAACTAGGAATGATAAGAAATGATAAGATTTTTGAAAAAAAAAGTGTATTCAAAAAAAATTTTCACCTACCCTATTGAGGGGGTGTCGTTAGAAAGGTCTCCTAAAATGCAACAAAAATGTAAGAGAACTTTTTGATTTTAACTCTTCAATCACGATGTATTGCTATCCAAAGTCAGTATAAAAGCGTCCCCCCACTATTTTCTATTAAACTATTAATTCAAAAAATCTGAAAAAATTCCAGAATGTAGCTTTTAATTAGTACTTCCACTGAAAATTATAACGAACATTGTCAAAAATATTTTGGACCCCCCTTTCAGAGACTGAAAAGTGACTCACATTTTTTTCATTTACCTCATTGAGTGGGGTGTCATTTGATAGGTCTCCTAAAATGCAATAATTAAAGTCAGATCACTTTTTGATTTTAACCCTTCAGTCACGAAAATTTTGAACTAACTCTTTTTTTATAAATCGTAGTGAGAATATAACTACGGAACCCTATAATGTGCGTGCCCAACACGCACTTGGCCGTTTTTTTCCCTCTATGTTTTTTAATGGAGTCCCATTCTACCAAAAGCCCCTGAATATTAGATAAAGATAATTATAGATGAGACTTAATTTATATAATTACTATCATCTCTGCCTCGTCTTGCTGATTTTAAGCAAATTTCTTATAGATGTTGATCTCATTTTGAAACCAAAACGAAATCAAAAAAAGTTTCATCTTGTCGTACAACCCTACCCAAGGTACAAACGTGTTCGAGGTACAACACATTTCCCTACTATGTAATTTTATAACATGCACTCATATACATAAATATACAATTCCTCATATTTCCTTATTAGTTTGACATAAATGTAACTATTACAACCACGTATAAAAACACAAACGTTTTTACCCATACGTTTCATGATGTTAAAGTAACCATAATAAGATTTTTATCTGCTTGCAAATAATAATGATGTCTATACAAGAGTCAGTACAAGAAAAAAAATGTGTATATATTGTAATTAAACCATGTGATCTTTTTACATGTTCACATACATTATTTAAATGTGTGGATACAATTTCAACCTACATTTATTAAAACACTTGTTCTCATAGATGTACTTTTGAAATGGTTTCTGCGACTTTTATTCAACGAAATTAAAAATATGGTTGCTTGATTTCAAAATTTCGGTACCTACACACTATTTATTTTGATGTACTTACATTTACATTAAATATGTCATTTTTTAGCGCGAGATCTCGGCTCCCTGACCACCTAAAGACCTCGGGTTTTCGCTAAATAGTAGGTCTGTGGTTTTAGTTTAGCTCATTTTAGGATTTTTTCGGTAATGACCCCCCCCCCTTAAAATATTTCATATATAGCTTCATGTATCTCGTTGGACTCAGGATTGTTTCACGAATCGATTGACAAGGGATTTTGCTTCCTCGCAATATCGAAGATACGAGAAGCTTTGTTATCGTTTTAAAACGAGAAAAAAAATTTGTTCTCCGATTTTAAAAATTTTACCGGATCTATCCGTTTCAGGTCAAGACAAACACTTTTTGTTCCGTGTCTGTCTGTCTGTGTGTGTGTCTGTCCCCCAATCCTTGTCACACGCTTAACTCATGAACCACTGAACCGATATTAATGAAACTTGGTTGGTTGGTTGGGTCTAGCTTGAGGACGGTCCCATTTCAAAATAATTAAAATTGTGTGTAAGGGGGAGGGGTGACATCCAAAAAGATTTATTTTTTAAAGATATCTCAAGAAAGACACATGTTACGTGAAAATTTTATAGAACCTTTTTTGTAGAGCATTCAATTCTCTATAATATAGGTCACCTACTTTTGTTGTAAAATATTCCCTTACAAAGATCTATCTCAATTTGACTTAAGAAAATCGTCATTTGTTTTTTTTTAAACTGCTATTTACTTTGACATATTAATGCCCGGTATTATAAAGAAATTGCATGCAAGCAATTTGTTTCCATGCAAAGCAAACGCTATCTACTAGGAGTCAAATTGTCTTGATATTTTAAAGCTACAATCTGTGATTGGTTGTCATTTACATTTGACTCCTAGTAGATAGCGTTTGCAAATCGCAAATTTCCATGGAAACAAATTTGCTTGCATGCAATTTCTTTATAATACCGGGCATCAATGTCACTTTGACGTTTTAAATGTCATTTTGACATTCGTATAGTAGAAAAATAATGATTTTGATTGAAATTATCAAAAAATAACCAGGCGCGTATTAAGAAAAATGTCAAATTAATTTTTTTATTAAAATCGTATGAAAATTAAATGGTTAACCAATGACAGGCAGTTCATCTGAATACTTTATCGGTTTTTATTTAAATTGTTCAATAATTAACTACATTTGATGAATTTAGCACGAGGAAGCACCGTGCATTTACAAGGCAGAGTATTTTTAGTTGTGTCAAGTGGGTTGCGCGGCAACACCCACGTGGATCCATATTAATATTATAAATGCGAAAGTAACTGTCTGCCTGTTTGTTACTTTTTCATGGCTAAAACTACTAAACCGATCTTGATGAAATTTGGCAGGGGGGTAGTATGCATCCTGAGAAAGGTCATAGGCTACTTTGTATTTCTAAGATTCTACGCGGATGAAGTCGCGGGTAATTTATGTTATAAAACGTTAACGTGACTTACACCCAGAAGTCAAGATGATGATGTAATATATATAATATTTTTGTATTAACTAAATCAGTAGTTTTTAAACTATTTGGTATATTTTATTATATTTCGTAGATAAAAATCGATTTTTGAGAAAGCTTATTTCATATATTCGTATATTAATATCAGGAGTCAGGAACACAATAATAAATCGAGGGGGGGGGAGTGTTTTTCAGGAAGAAAAATTGAGAAAATGTTTTTAGAAATGCCATTTGTCTGTGAGTGCCCTTCTAATTTTGTTATTATTATATTACCTACTTAATTAAACAATTTTAGATGGACCATTTTTTCCTTGCTCGAAATTTTCTATTTTTACGAAACACTGGTTGAGGACCACTGGTCGGAATTTAGATTCTATGACATAAGTTAATATTGTTGACTATAGTCTTTGTCATTTAATAGAAAACTAATAAAGATTATTACTTCGATATCTATTTATTTTTAGTGCAAGACTTTGAAACAAGTGAGAAAATTTTTGAAATATACTTATGTTGAAAATTTAATTCATATTGTGAAGAAATGTTTTCGAGAAAATTGCAGGAGGTAAAAAAAACAAAGAAAATGAGCCTTATTTTAGGAAATAAATCAAAACTTGTGACAGCTAATATATCATTCTATAATGAATTATTTGTCAATTTTGGAACTCAACAAATAACTAGGTTAAAGGTGCGTAAAGTTTTCTAGGTTTTTAAAATCGATTTGATACAGTTGTTGATCATATCAAATACATATGTACATATATGTATAATTTTTATACATTTTTCTTATGATTAGCGACCCAGTTGACATACGATTAGGGCCTATATCGGCCCCTAATTTCTTATTTGTGATATCGGTATTATTTGGCAATAACTTTGTGTCTTTTATATTTACTAGACTAAAAATATAAAATGACGTTTTTTGAACACAATTTTTTTTTTCAATATCATTCATTAGAAAATAAACCCTTAACTTGAGTGTATGGTCAATTTTTTTTTCTGTACCCTGAAAGATGTCTACACTGTTTTTATTTTTTTGCTATAACCACAAATGACAGAGAGACGTACGACAAAAATGAAATAAATAGGGTTAGTTAGGAACTATAAAAATGACTAAAATACCGCAACACATATTGGGGGCCGATATAGCCCCAAATCGCCACCCCTCTTTTCTACTCTCCATTTCCTCCTTTTTTAGAAAAATGTTAAAAATTGATGTGACATAATAGTAAATTGAAGTTAAACCGTGAGGAATTTTGCAGTATTTATTTCGCAATTACCAAACTAATGCCCGGTATTATCAACCAATTTAAAGCTCCTTTAGCGCTAAATGCTCCTTTAAAGTAAATTTGGTGTATTACAAATGTGATTTAAATCAATATTTAAGCTCTCAATGAAAATGAGACATAATATATGTTGTAAAGAAAATTACTGCAGATAATTTAAAATCTATTTAATTAAATGTATTATGCTTGCATCTGTTGATAATATGACAGTTAGTTAAAGGAGCATTTAGATAAAGTTGATAATACTGGGCGTAAGTATTATAAAGTATATTATTTATGAAACAATACCAAAGCTAATACCTCACAAGGAAATAAACAGTTTAATATTATTTCAATTATTTACATCACGTCTTATAAATATTTATCACAATAATTAAACAGCAATTTGGGTATTAAGAGGTTTGCAATTGTTATTGTTACAGATTGCACCCAAAGACAATTAGTTTGGGAGTCGTATAAGCGTGGTAATAATTGAATCAGAGATAGAAAGAACTAACAATTAAAAATAATACAGGTGTGATGTAAACGCGAATAGGTAGAAATATACAGACCCGGTTTTATAAATTTTATATATTATATTTTAAAGTTTTTGAATTATTTTTGAAATGGCGAGAATTAGAAAAATATTTGATCTAGATCTATATGTACATACATATAATCTATACTTATTCAAATTGTTTTATTAACCGAGTTAAAAAAATAAAGAGATTATAAATTAGGTCATAACTTTGACAAATATGTATATACCGATTTGGACGATTTTTGCTTGTTTTATACATTTGATAACATATCCTGATTCATCATCGCCGAGCTTAAACCTCTGAACCTAGAAACGTAAAATTTTCAGGAGTATCTTCCTTTTATAACGTAAGCACCCACTAAGAAAGGATTTTTCGAAATTTAACCTATATGGGGGTAAAAGGGGAGTGTAAAAGATTGTATGGGACAAAAAATTCCCATACAATCTTTTACACAAAAATATTTTTTAGTGGGTGCTTACGTCATAAAAGGAAGACACTCCTGAAATATCTCGTTTCTAGGTTCAGAGGTTTAGGCTCGGCGACGATGAATCAGTCAGTCAGGATGTGTTATTATATGTATATAGATTAGCTTTTATACACAGCTTCTCTTGTAGATATTTCGAAATCGGTGAATACCTGCGCGATCGGTTGCCTTACTCGAAACAAATTCTAGGGTCTTAGGCTTTTTACTTTCTTATACACATGTATATGAAATATACATATAATATAAGTAAGTACTGTTGACAGTGAAAGTCACATCAAAATCGGTTCAATATTTTTTTTAATTTAGTCAGAACAAACATACAGATAGATTTTTAACATTTAAAATCTAATCAAATTAAAAGTCCTTCAAACTTTCTAACGTAGGATTTTAATTTATTTTTTATCAAGTAGGCGCCGTAATTTTCAGCGCCGACCCTGAAGAAGAGCAGGTGCCTTTCATCTAACCTCGTAGAAGTTAAATAACTGGTGCGTGTCGCCCACCAATTAGACGTGTTGCAGCATCTCCGAAAGGATCCAGATGACTCCCACAGAGAAAAGTGTGATTAATCGTTTGGTATCATGTCTATCATGATGTTGGGTCATTAATACGGTGGAAAGCTATCTTTCTGTTTTTAGAACTTTTACATATCGATTTGTTTTAATAATTAAAAAACTTTTAAGGTTTTTGTTTAAGGTAGTTGGTACATCATAATGTGATCACATTAGGCCATGAGTACATATTTATAATTTAGATAAATGATCATGGCAACGCTGTACATTATCTACTATTAACTACTTATCAAATGATTATATTTTATCATCTAAGCTACCACAGAATATATTAATAATTAATGAAATTGATTATAATACCCTTCAATCCACTTATCATATTTTGTAAAAAATTATTTCATTATTTCGCAATTGTCAACAATACTGTGATTTATATGATGGTTTGGTAGTTAAATCTGGTTAAATATTAATAACGGGATGGTCAATAGTTTTAATTTTTTGTATAATGTTTTCTTTCATATAAATATACAACATGTCAGTTTTTTATGGAAAACTGACGATTAATTTAAATTTTATCTAATAAAACTGTGTTCAAAATATAAACTTTGAGATCGTTTTTCATGACTTTGAGATGGTCAATTTTTATAAAAATGGGCTATTTTTCAGATATTAATCTAGAGAATATTCCTGTGCAATTTAAACAAAATCTGACGTAAACAATGTTTACGGACCAACTACCTTAATTGTCACGAGATGGTTGTTGAAATTATATTGATTCTAATATGTCATAACCCTAAGGATTTTATAATGAGTTTTTAGTTGAAATATACGCATGGAAAAAATTTAAGGAACAGTAGTTTTTTTAATGCTCATTTTCGAATTTCAAAGTAATGCTGATTTTGGACTTAAATGCGTAGATATAATATTACATAGTCAGTGAGCCGTAGCACTTTATGCAAGTGGACGTTAATTGTAAATAATAAGAGAAAGAAAAATGTGTACCTACTTGTGTCTTTGTCTTTTGACGCTATCGTCAGTCTTTATGAACCACCATCTCTACGAAAAGTGATTTGTTTGACAAAGATAGATAGCAGTTCACATTTTTTTTTCTCTTTCTACTGACCAGTTAGTATTTTCGGCTGGCTTATCTACTGGCTCTATGTAATATTATCTCTATGCTTAAATGGGATGAAAATTGAAAAAAAATCTACTTTTCAATTTTTTTGTTTTAAACGTTTTTTTATGGTCACACCGCAATTTACTAAAAAAAAAAATTAAATTTTTTTGTCAAAATTAAAAAAAGCCATTTTTTAGGAAATTTCCTAAAACACAATTTTTGATGTAACGATACGATATTCTAGTTGAATAAAAAAATGTTCAGAAAAAGAAAAAAAATTAAAGCTTAAATATTCTGATCGGTCTCAATCGATTCAAGTATCAGATACAAATATCAAAAAAATATAACCCTATTGTCGATTTATTTTTTTAAATAAATCGAAAAACGGGGGAAAACGCTATGTTCACCCTTTTATACCATTTTTAGGGGTGAAGCTCCACCCTTCACGCGGGCGCGTTATTTTTTTTCGTGTTTAGCGGCGCAAAATCCATAACACAGAAGTTTAACAAATTGATATATTTTGTCAATTATGAAATTTTGTATTTTTCTAAATATTTTAATTTTTTATTCAATAGCAAACAAAATTATTTCCATTTCAACATAATAAGATAACAATCAAATCTGCACCTTCGTGATTTTCTTCTATCATTCAAAACAAAATTAGGTCGAAATTATTGGAAAATATTTGAGCGTTAGTTTCCAAACCAGGAAATATACGGTTTCGTATTACCATAGAATTAAGATATTGTCTCTAATTTCTTCATAACAATTACATTTTAATAAGAAGCAATAATATTATTTACATAACAATAGTTTGCGCACTACCGAAATTATACCGTATCTGATTATGAGATAATCATCAAAAAATCATCTAGTTTTGTTGGGAGTTCTGGGTAGATAGATTTTTATATGAATGAAAATAGTGAATAATTATATTTTTAAAATAATTTTAAGGTTGTTGTTCACTGAAAGTCGTGGCATCTAGCGAAATTTAGCATGAACTACAGGGTTTTGATATGTCGGTAAAAAAGAACAAATAGATCTGGCAACAATTTATAATATTAGACAAGAATAGAAGATTCATTTTTAACAATATTATAATTATTACTGTTGCTGACAATAGTAATATTTATAATAACAAATAACAATAGTAACTATTATTATTATAAATAAAAACATTAAATGTAATCAATAATCACTTGATATTTACAACGCGCGTCAGTTTTCAATACCACGTTTTTATATTTCAAAGATCGCGCCGAATGCGCTGTTGCCATATCGTATATTTACGTCATGTGTTCGGGAATTTATCAAAGTTAAAAATTAATAATTATTTAAGGAGATTCCTTAATTACCAATCTATAACATATCCGTTTTTGGTTAAAATCTGACGTTTAGTTTTAATACACGAATTAAATGAATATCGAATTCCAAGTTGATCCCTATGCTTGCAATGTATAAGAGGCCAACTTTGCACGTTTATAATTAATAAACGAAATGGTAAACTGACCTGAAATTTTTTTTACAAATGCGAACAAGCTTACTTAACACAATATTAAAATTTTAACAAATTATGTAGTGATCGATTTTAGTGAACAACAACCTTAAATCACCCTTGAAAGATTGTGGTGGAACAATCTGAAACTGTTAAACTCCTGATGAGGACTTCATGTAAAGTCGAAATACGTGTCAAATAGCAGTTTTATTGTAGTTAAGGTGTATATTTTTAGTTTTAAGTGACAGTGAGCAGTTTCTTCGTTTTTCCAGTGTTTTTATTTTTATATTTTACTACTAAACGTAACTCATATAGATACTAGATAGTAATGTTGCTCCTTATCAGTTTTCAGTACTTCAAATAAAATACTTTAATAAGTACTTTACTACAAATTAATTTAAAAGTACTAATTTTTTTTGATTTTAATAGTAGTAAAAAATTTTGGGGGGAGGGGCATGATATTGTAGGTAGTGTAATATTAGAAAAGAGGTTGAAAAAGTATAAAAAGGAATGGGTCAAAAATGACAAAAATTACTAATGTTTAAAAACTGCTGTAATAATTCATTTAAAAATACATACATATACCTACAGGGTGTCCCAGGACTGTGTCAAAGCTAAATATTTCATTTATTCTAAGAATTGGAAGAAAACTTTAAATGCAAAAGTTGTCAGGCTAGAGGAGCGGCATGATTTAAAAATAGTTACATTTATACAGAGTGTCCCATAACTGCGTTACAAACCAAAGTTATGTTTTTTTAAATACAAACTATATATTTTTATTTGATAATCTAAAAGCATTCATTTTTCTGAGTATTTTGATGTATCAAGTATGGGATTATACAGAGGGGTTTAGAAATAATGACCAATTTTGTAGGAAAATAGGAGCATTTTCAACACCTTGTAATTTTCTAATTACAACAAAAAAAATTTGTTCTCTGCTGAAAGTAGTTTTGGTATATTCTCTATTATTGCGATATTATGTCAAACATTTACAAAATTGTATTATTTGTACAGGCTGTATCAAAACACTGAACTTAGTTTTTTTCAAAATTTTCAAATGGAACACCCTATATATTTTTACATTTTCGAATTGCCTGTTCAATTCTCAACACATTTTACAAACCATGATATATACCTAATTCCAGCCGTTAATATTTTATTAATTTTATATTAAAATCTTAAGATTTTTTTAAAAACAATACAACTTTATTATATTCCATAAAATAATTAAATTTTTATGTTGTTAAAATTTGTACGTTCTATTAGTTTGTTATATTATTTTTAAGCGAACTGTTTTATTGATTATAATAAAGTTGTATTGTTTTTATAAAACATCTTAAGATTTTAAAATAAAATTAATAACTTATTAACGGCTGGATTTAGGTATAGAACATGGTTTGTAAAATGTGTTGAGAATTGAACAGGCAATTCGAAAGTGTAAAAATATATAGAGTGTTCCATTTGAAAATTTTGAAAAAAAATAGGTTCAGTGTTTTGATACACCCTGTACAAATAATACAATTTTGTAAGTGTTTAACGTAATATCGCAATAATAAAGAATATACCAAAACTACTTTCAGCAGAGAACAATTTTTTTTTGTTGTAATTAGAAAATTACAAGGTGTTGAAAATGTTCCTATTTTCTTACAAAATTGGTCATTATTTCTAAACCCCTCTATATAATCCCATACTTGATACATCAAAATACTCAGAAAAATGAATGCTTTTAGATTATCAAATAAAAATATATAGTTTGTATTTAAAAAAACATAACTTTGGTTTGTAAAGCAGTTATGGGACACTCTGTATAAATGTAACTATTTTTAAATTATGCCGCTCCTCTAGCCTGACAACTTTTGCATTTAAAGTTTTCTTCCAATTCTTAGAATAAATGAAATATTGAGCTTTGACACAGTCCTGGGACACCCTGTATGTATTTATTCAAATGTATTAATCGTAGAGATTATTTTGTGTATTTAAAATGTGCAAAGTTATTCAGAATTTCGTAATATCTTCACTTATTTCTGTTTACCAAAAATTTATAGATAAGATAGCATTTTTCTGGAATATTTTTATTTTAAATATTGACTGTGAATTTTATTTATTTAATGTAAATAAATTCCTTGTATACTTATCTGAACATACATATCTACATTCTTTTTTAAACGATATGCCCCTATAAGAAAATTATTTTTTGCTATATGTATAAATAAAATATGATTCTTGATATAATAGATTTATTATAAATATTTCATTTACAATTATACATAATATTTAATATCAATATATGAAATAATGGTCTTGCAAATGAATACTAAAATGTACAATTTTTTATAACATTATGTAGATATTGCAATTAATAAATATTATAGTTATATACAAAAGTTAAAAAATGAAAAGATGTTGAGAAACAAATTAGACCATCATAAAGTAGAGTAAATTTGCTTCATTGAAGAATAAAAAAGTTTTGAAAAAAGTTAATTTTTGACCAAGTTACAAGCATTTGAAAACAGGTTATTTTTTAGGTGTCCCCTTAATTAATGTGTTGAGTGTATTATAGTATTTGACATTTGAAGGTATAGTGAAACTGCATTGTAGTCAGTTTAACTTTATTGCCCTACCCATAACTTTGTTATATTCCGATTTTTTATCACATTCTCTTGGTTTTTTGTCGACCAATCTAGTCCGGACGTTAAGAACTATTCATCTGCACTTTTTGATAGAAAATTGAAATTTGGTATCGTTGTATATTAAACCTTTCTCTACAAAACTAGAAACGGCGACATTTCAAAAACGCGTGTGGTCCCCATTTTAGGGGCAAAAATGTCTCCTCGGGTTTAGTTTTTCTTATTTATCTCGCAAGTGGTTATTTGTACAAAAAATAGAGGAGGTCAAAAATAATGTACATTAAATTATAAACAAAAGTTGTTATTACGATTAGAGTTCACCGTTGCCATTTAAATGGGGGTTAAAATTATGAGAAAATTTTCACGCGCGGTAAAACTTACGTTCTTCCTCAAATATCTCGTAAATGGCTTTTCTCATGTGAAAAATTTATATGACAAATATTTCAGTGCAGACAATTCTCTATCAGATATGTAAATCTACTATACTGTAAAATTATTATTTAATGAATTTTGTTCATCACACGTAGAATGACATAAATGACAATTTATGAAAATTAACGATTCTCGTACAATTTTTTTTTGTTTTATATAACTAAGCACTTGTAAAGATGTTTCATGGATAGTTGATAATATTTATGAATATATTAGAGAAGGAAAGAGAGAAAAAATGTGTTAAATTGAAGTGCATTTACCAATAAATCAAAAATTAATTATTCGGAAAAAATTTTTTTTTAATTATAAAGTACACCCTCTATAATGCATTATGTGTATTTATGTTATAAATATTGCAAAACACTAAAATTTTAAATATTTATAGGCGACAAACATGTTTTTTATTATTTTTTGCTGGAAAAACATTTATTAATACTGGCGCTGAATCACTTGATAGCCCCTATTTGATACACTAACCTTCAAGCGCCCAAAACTTGGGATGAATAGATTCGTCATAAAATTTAGAATATTAAATAGTTAACTATTATTTACTAGTGATTATTTTTTTTGTGTAATTTGAAGGTGAAATTAACGACAATTAGGCGATAACGGTAAAATTTGTGTCGGATATATTCTCTTTTGTTCTAAATTATTACTAACGGGTGTCTCAATAAGAATGCCTGATTTAAATGTTGCGCCCTTTTTTTTCTGTGCAAGAGGCAGCTCTGAAATTTTAAAATCGTCATTAACGAATGTTCCGATTATTAATTATGGAGCGCTACGCAAACGAACAACGCGTTATCATAGTGAAAACCCATTACAAAAATGGGGAAAGTTACATTGAAACCGCTCGAAAACTTCGCGGAATTTTCGGTCGTGAAAATGTACTAAATGTGTCAAGAGTAATCAATAAATTTGAGGAAAATGGGTTGATTATAGACAGTAAGTCTTCTGTGCGTCGGCGTACCGGCCGGTCTCTCGAAAACATCGCTGCTGTAAACGAGAATGTTGTCGAAAACCCGGGAACATAAACTTCACAACAACTTCAAATTTCGAGAAGCACCACGCAGCGAATTCTTAAGAAAGATCTTTATCTGCAACCCTTTAAGGTTCAGCTCACTCAGGAGCTCAAACCAGCAGACCATGAACAGCGCCGACGATTCATTGAACGGTTGGTGGAGCAAAATGAAGTGGAAACCGATTTTTCTAAAAAAAAATCATTTTCAACTATGAAGCTTATTTTCATTTGAACGGGTTCGTTAACATCAAAATTGTCGCGTTTGGAGTTTTGTGAAATCTTAGGTCTATGCCAATGCGCCACGGAGTATTCGCGAGCTCAAGCCCGAGATCCAACGCGTCATCGGTGAGATAGAGCCGGATCTCTGTGAGAACGTCATTGCAAATTTCATGAAAAGAGCAAGGCTCTATATTCCGATTCGCGGGGGTCATTTGTCGGATTTTTTATTCCATAATTAATCGGAACATGTCTATTTTACAATGCAATAAAAAAGTCACCACTCGCTAAATAAAATATGCGTTTTTTATTTAAATTAAATCAAGCACTCTTATTGGGACACCCTTTATTAGTTTTTATTCCGGCTATTAACAGCGGATGCTTAGGAAAACAACACTGCGCTTCGTGATAGAAATATAAAATTTTATACAGTTGTATATAAAACCCACTTCTACAAACCTATGTGTGACTCCACATTCAAATCTCGTGAGGTTCCCCATTTAGAGGATAACAAATCTGAACGAATTTTGTTTATTTTAATTTTTTATATACAACTGTATAAAATTGTATATTTCTATCATGAAGAGCAGTGTTGTTTTCCTAAGCATCCGCTGTTAATAGCCGGAATAAAAACTAATAGTAATAATTACAATACATAATAATAAATCATCGAAAAACTCGGTGTGGGAAAAAAATATAAACAGACAACATTGACGACTGTCGGGTTCGATACGCGGACTATAATGCAGTTCGACTTTAAGTACTGTTTCCACACCACCTACGAGGTACAGTACATGGCGCGTTTTTTTTAACGTGGTCTCCCCAATAGGCCTAATCCACGCTATCTTATTTACCTTTCTAAGGTTTCATAAACTTCTTTGTGTTTCTTACTTATCTTCTTACCTTTTTGTATATCTTACTATACACACAGATATGCTGATTTTGAACAGTGGAATTGATGTGAATTAGTTTTGGAAAAATGTTGACATTGTTGTAAAACTGTTGATATAATACGATATAGAGTTCAAAGATTGTTCAATTTGTTTGGTAATGGACACACAGATATATTCTAATAATGAACAGTGAATTCAGTTTTAGAAAAAGGTCAACATTGTTGTAAAACGTTGATCTACCACAATATACACATTTGTTTAGATATTCCATGATGAATATTAGTTGTATTATTGACTTACTGTATACTTTATTTATTATTTTTACGTTTTCTGAATTACTAATACCACCAATAATGTATGATTCATTTATTAAAGCTACTTGTTACCTCACTTGTACTTGATGGTTCTTCTTGTTTTACGTCTGGAGAAATGTTATCTTCATTTACAATTATTGTTTGTATAGCGCTGTCAGTTGTGGTGTTTTTATACTCCGAAGGATCTTGGGTATTGTTTATTACTTCAGATATTCCAGAATATTTGTTAGAAAGGTTTAATTTATATTTTAACACCAGATTTGTAATGTCTGTATTATTTGAAGCATCTAGAGCTGTTTCGCCTGCTTTATTTTTTTGTTTTGTTTATGTCAACCCCTTTTTCTAACAATATTTTGACAATACCTTTGAGTCTACCCAAAGCAACTAAATGTAATGGTGTACTTCCATAATTAGACCCAATGTTAACGCTCGCACTTCTGTTCAACAATACATTGACAATATATGCGTTTCCGTACCTAGCTGCATAGTGAAGAAATGCTGTCCATCCCTCTTTATCAGCAATATTAACATCAACCCCACTATCCAACAATGCGTTGACAGTATATGTATGGCCGTACATATCTGCCAAGGTATATAAAGACAAGTTAGCCTGGTTCGCTCCTTAACCAATCAGCGTTAGCGCGGGAATTGACGTCACCACGAAGAGATATTCAAATGTCATAAATGTATAATTGAATATAAATTACAAAAAAACTACTTTATTTATTATTGTTTTCGTATTTTTGATATTTTATAAACACATACCATCAAAGAAGTACAAATTCGACATTGCAAAATCATAAAGAAGCTGTTTCAGACAATTTGGTCTTCTCGGGAAACGTCATATTTACTATTCTTAAATTGGCAATACATTCTGCGATTCTGACAGGTTTTAATAATTTTGCAATGTATAATTTTACTTCTTTGATGGTATGTGTTGATAAAATATCAAAAATATGAAAACAGGAATAAAAAAAGTAATTTTTTGTAATTTAATTTAATTATACATTTATGACATTTGAATATCTATTCGTGGTGACGTCAATTCCCGCGCTAACGCTGATTGGTCAAGGAGCTGACCAGGCTACCTTGTCTTTATATACCTTGCATATCTGCCACATGCATTGCTGTCCATCTCTCTTTATCAGCAGTATTAATACCCGCGTTACTGTTCAACAATGCTTTTACAATATCTGTTTGACCATAACTTGCTGTTATGTATAGTGCTGTACATCCGTTGTTTTCAATAATATCAACATCAGTCCCACTGTTTGACAACTCTTTCGCAATATCTATGAATCCGTACCCAGCTGCCCAGTGCATTATTGTCCATTTATTTTTATCAGAAATGTTTTTATCCCTCGCTTTGATTAAAAACTTTTTTATAAACTCTATATCTTCGTTAATAATTGCTCTTTCTAGAGATGAATCCATTTTCTTTTTAAAAATATTTTTTATCCGAATCATGATGAAGTCGCTAATTAGTTTTTAAATATCGACAAATTTCTGTAATTAGAAAATAATAATTGCAATAATTAAGGAATTACTTTTTTAAATCAATATTCTAAAAGAATTTCGAACGAATAAAATTACAGTAGAAACCGGTTATAACGACATCGGTTAATAAGACGTATCGGTTTTAACGACTCAAAATCAAAATACAACTGAATCCCATATAAATTGCATTTTTACCGGTTATTACGACTTTCCGCTTTTTACGACCAATATGACCGGTCCCTTCGATGTCGTTATAACCGGTTTCTACTGTATTACCAAATACTAATTTTTATTTTGATTGTTGATGATCGATCGAGTTATTAAAATTTAAACAATTTTTAAACTAATTGAGATTATACCTTCTATTTCTCAATTAAATCTCTAAACTGAAGTGATCGATTTAAAAAATTTCAATAAAGGTATACAAAAAACAATAATGACTATTTAAAAGAAATCTTTCTAAAGATCTATATTAGATAGTATTTACTTTGTACATCAAACATAAGTTTTAATATTTTGCACTTAAAATTTTATAGTAGGTAGGTATAATACCTAATGTATCACATAACATATAATAGTAGGTATGCACTTTTATATATTGAACATAAATTTTAATACTTTTTTATTTTATTTTTTAACTCTTTGAAGTACCACGGGACAATATTTGAACCACTGAAAAATAAACTATTGTAGTATGTTGGGACAAAATTCAACCCACTCAGATTTTGTTTTAATAATAATTATTATTATTTGATGTAATAGCTAGTGGCGTAGTAAGAAAAATTTTCGAGGGGGGTGGGGGTATTTACATATGTGTTAAATTTTGAAAGGTATTTTGAACTGATATTTTCTCAAAACATACGTTTTTTTTAGAACATTTACTACATTCAGGACCCGATCTAGGGGGGCGCAACCGGAGCAACTGCACCGAGCGGCAAATTTGAAGGGCGGCAAAATTGGTAGAAAGACAAAATTAAAATCAATTAAAACCAGGAATGTCATCTTTTTAATAATATTTAAATTGTTACTTTTATATTGGTTCTAAATCACAATTATTATAATCTTTAATTTGTGTTAACTAGTGCCATTGTTAGATGTTGTTCACAAGTGCAAAAAAATAAATCGAAACTTTTTTTAAATGATTTTCCCTTTAGTTTGAAATATGCATGTTGTAATTTTTGGATTACATTTTTTTAAATGGTTCTAGCATTTGAGATATTTAAGCTTGAATGAAAAAAAGTACACTAGTAAAAATAAACATGATCCTAAAATATTGATAGATACAAACCATCTGAAAAAATATGAATATTCTTTTACAAAAAAGTTTAACTTTTTTCATCTTGTACTTTTTCTCAAAAGTTGGTTGTTTTTAAAAAAAAGTTTTAATTTGAGAAAGCATTTTATAGCTATGAAAATTTCCTTATAAATGAGCATCTAGAAATTTGTACAAACAATTAGACATCCCCCTGGGCAACTTTAAAAATTGCAAAAAAAAATTATTTTATTATTTATCTAACTGCGGTACCATATGGTTATAAACAAACGTTTAATAACTCAAAAATATCTCTAAATTCGAAAATAAGATAAAATTTCCTTTAATTTTTAATTTTTGGTACTACTTTAATGATTGTATAAGAGGTGGCAAAAATCCATTTTGCCCGGATCGGCAAAAAAGCTAGATCAGGCCCTGACTACATTTACTACGCCACTGGTTACAGCACAGCTCTAAAGTACACCGGTTTAAATTAGTCCCCACCAGTACCTCAAGGGTATAAAAAATACCCTTGTACCTCAAGGATATTTTTTATAATGAATCTCCGTACCTCAAAGAGTTAATGCATAAGGTGGATAATTAATCGTTTTAAAATTTTAAATATAGAAAATCACATTAAAAATATCAAATGTAATTGGGCCAAAAGAAGGTGGCTAGTAGGTAAAAATATAGAAAATTACAAAAATCAGAATAAATAATAAATACATCAAAAATATGTAATTTATAACTAAATCTGATAAAAAATTTTGCACAATTTTAAAGCAGACAAAATGGAGTGTTCACGTCAACAACTTATTCAAATCAGGAAAATGTTAATTTAAAGTTTATTAGAGATGAAATATTGCCAGTGAAGTTATGCTATTCAAAACAAAAATAATCCAATATTTTTTTCATACAAATGCGTTCAAGATAACAATATCAAGAATCACCGTTTTAAAATTTTATATTCTAATTGTAGGCTCAGAAGTCTGTTCAAAATACCATGTGAGTGTACCGGCGCCGACTACGGGGGGGGGGATGGGTGCGATCGCCCCCCCCCCCAGATATTATACCAGGGGAGCTTTGCCCCCCCCTGTGCAGCTGAACTCTAGGTTCTTTTATATTAAAGATACTTTTGTCAATAAGATGTTTACTTAAAAAAAGGTGTAAATATTCAAATACTTGTCACTTGAGTAAAAATGATCACTAAAAATTTCTTCAAAAAGGAAATTAATACTAAAACATCTTTTATTTTCTTTACAAAGCTTAGTTAGATCAACAGCTTTAAAAAAAATTCTACGACTTTTCTACACTTTACTATATTTTCAGCTAAAATCGTCGTTTACGTTTCATGAGCCTCTGTAAAATGTCCACTTTTCAATTATTTCAAATAATTAAAGTTTGATCGATTTTTATCGAAACTACAATAATTTGATGAAAAAAATTTATTTTTTTCACATTATTAGTTACGTTTCTGAAATTTTTGTCGTTATTACGAAAGTTGGATATTGCACATTTTTTAAGGAAATTTTTTGCACCCCCCCCCCCCCCTCCCCTCCAAATTATGAAAATCTCGCCCCCCCCAGGTTAAATGAAAAGTCTATGTGTGAGTGTATTGTTGAAACTGTAAATTCAAGTTATTGCCGCGGCCCGCGGCCCTAGTCAAATTCAAAGTATCATTTTTTGAGTGCAAAGTATTTATTTTTAGTGAAAATTATTTATTTAAATTTATATAATTTGTTTGAAGTCCAATATATTTGTTTAATGTTAAATAATTAATTTTTCGTGCAGTATATTTGTTAATAAGTGAAAACGATTAAATAAAAAGTATTTATTATTTAAAAAAAAGTGCATTTAAATAACATACAAGTTGTATAAAAATGTAAAAATCAAATAATTTTACTCACCATTTATAAAATTTAATTTTAACCCATAAAAATCACTTAATTAAATAACAAATAAAATAATAAAATAAATATTAATAAAAACTTATACAAAATTCAGTTGTATGGTAAATGACTGATAGATTAATAAACTGAATAAAAATCTACGTGCATGAACACAGCATATATAAGGCATTTGGCCTTATCTTATTTAAGTGATAATGTTATCTCAGGGCTAGGGTGACCAGATTTCAGATTATGTAATCCCTGATTTTAGGTTACGCCAAGCCTGACAAACCTTGAGGGAAAAAATTGTCCGCGTTAATACAAGAAGACCTTCTTTTTAGGGTTCCGTAGAAAACTAGGAACCCTTATAGTTTCTCCATGTCCGTCCGTCCGTCCGTCTTCAAAAATTTTGAGATAATAAGATGAAATTTGGTATACGGTCGTAGATTAATGACCCAAAAACATAAATGATAAGATTTTTGTAAAAAAAAAAATTTTAGGCCTCCTTTTCATAAAATGAAAAGTGTTTTCAAAAAAAAAATCACCCACCCCATTGAGTGGGGTGTCATTAGAAAGGTCTCCTAAAATGCAACAAAAAATGTATCAGAACTTTTTGATTTTAACCCTTTAATCACGATGTATTTGCTCTCCAAAGTCGTTAAAAAAGCGTCCCCCCCCCTCTATTTTCTAAACTATCAATTTAAAAAATCTGAATGTAGCTTTTAATTAGTACTTTCACTGAAAATTGAACCCCCCTTCTATAGACTGAAAAGTGAACTCTCATTTTTTTCCCCACTTACCCCATTGAGTGGGGTGTCATTTAATAGGTCTCCCAAAATGCAATAAAAATATATCAGATAACTTTTTGATTTCAACCCTTCAGTCACGAAATATTTGCTTTTTAATGTCGCTGTCAGAGCGCCCCCCCCCTCTATTTTCTAAACTATCGATTCAAAAAATCTGAAAAAAATTCAGAATGTAGCTTTTAATTAGTACTTTTACTGAAAATTATAACGAATATTGTCAAAAATATTTTGGACCCCCTTATCATAGATTGAAAAGTAAAGTAACATTTTTTTCATTTACCCCATTGAGTGGGGTGTCATTTGATAGGTCTCTTAAAATGCAATAATAAAAGCCAAATGACTTTTTGATTTTAACCCTTCGGTCACGAAAATTTTGAAAAAACTTTTTTTATAAATCGTAGTAAGAATGACTACGGAACCCTATCATGTGCCCAACAAGCACTTGCCCATTTTATTTTATATAGGTACCTATCAAATTTTTGGTTTTGCGAGAAAAAATGAAGACCTTTTTTCGCAAAAATTACTGTTGCGCCTTTTTGTTTTGTTTTTTAGTTCTCGTCATTTTTAGCAAACCCGGAGAAATTGTAACGAAACCTGGAGCCCGGAGAAACAGTATACAAACCCTGAGACTCCGGGTCAAAACCTACTCAGGGCTAAACATTTTTTTATAAATTAATATAAAAAATCAATATTTTACTCTGCTCTAAATACTTAATAATTGTTTTGACACTGTTGAACAATGAAAATCTCAATAAAATTGGTTCAGTAGTAATTCATAACTCTGTGTACATATTTAATTTTAATGCTCAGATTCTAAAGAGAATTGCGTGATAGTATACCTATAACCATAGGCGCCGACTTTTCATTTAACCTGGGGGGCGCGAGTTTTTCATATTTTTTTGAGGGGGGGGGGGTGCAAAAAAATTCCTTAAAAAATGTGCAATATCCAACTTTCGTAACAACGACAAAAATTTCGGAAACGCAACTAATAATGTGAAAAAAAAAATTTTTTTCATCAAATTATTGTAGTTTCGATAAAAATCGATCAAACTTTAATTACTTGAAATAATTTAAAAGTGGACATTTATATTTAATATACAGAGGCTTATGAAACGTAAACGACGATTTTAGCTGAAAATATATATAGTAAAGTGTAGAAAAGTCGTAGAATTTTTTTTAAAGCTGTTGATCTAACTAAGCTTTGTAAAGGAAATAAAAGATGTTTTAGTATTAATTTCCTTTTTGAAGAAATTTTTAGTGATCATTTTTACTCAAGTGACAAGTATTTGAATATTTACACCTTTTTTTAAAGTAAAAATCTTATTGACATAAGTATCTTTAATTTAAAAGAAATTAGAGTTCAGCTGCACAGGGGGGGCGAAGCCCCCTTGGTATAATATCTGGGGGGGGGGGGGGGGGGGCGACCGCCCCCCTCGCCCCCCCCCCCCCGTAGTTGGTGCCGGTGCCTATAACCCAGTGGCGTAGGATGTTTTGAGGATACATCAGTTCAAAATACCTTCCTAAATTTATCAGATATGTATATATCCCCCCCCCCCGAAAATTTTTCTTACTACGCCACTACTAAAACCTCAACTGATTTAAGGATCTTAAGCTTTATAATAGTGAAAGTCACATCACAATCGGTTCAATGGTAGTTCAATAAATCTCTGTATGTATTTAAAGTTACTGCTCAGCTTCCTGATAGCGTGCTTATATATAGCCTTTACTGGATCTAGAGTCTTATGTCCGGTATATTAAGGGGCGGGCAAATTTTCGAGCAAGTTTTACATATGAGGTTATTAATTTTGTGATAGTATCTATGAATTTGCTACGGAATTTAGAACAGTGATGCTCAATACTTCAACGTATTGTAACATAGTTGGCGACTCTGACCGCATAAAATAATATTCATTATATCACCACTGTTTTAATACCGTTGGTGTTTATATACAACGCGTAAGTTGACAAAGTCCTCAGAAAACTCCTAGAGAACTGTCATATATGTTTGATATCTCATTTGATAGTGCTAGCTAGCTTGCAAAGCTAGTCCGTTTATAATACTGGACATTAGACTTTATAACAGTGAATGTCCCATATAATTAAATAGTTTTCGTATATGTCACATCAAACTGAAAAATGGATTGTATTTTATCTGCAGCAGTGGCGGATTTAACGGGCGGCAAATGAGCAGTTGCCGCCTGGGCCCCCGTCTGAAAATGCTTTCAAGGGCCCCTCCAGATAAGAGCCCATGTATGTGAGTCTGTTCAGATTCTGCTGTGTAAAAAATTTTCTATTCCATCCAATAATTTTGCGTGCGGAAATAAAATTGTTCGAAAGAATTGTTGAATTTTTTTTACCCATATGTATATGTCATAATCAGAGTACATTAATTAGTGTTACCGCAAAATGTCTTATTTATTACCATTAATTGATATACCTGTTGCCATCTATGAGGATTCATTTCAACTAAAATAGAGACAAGACCTCTATCTGCCGTATTGTTTTGTACATTGTTGAAGCTATGATTTTTTCATCATGTTTGGATTGTTGACGTTCTGTCTTTTGTGGAGTGCAATACGAAAGTTGTGTTTTGATTGATTAAATTGGTTAATCAATTTAATTTAATCAATTGATTATTTTAAATTGAATTTTTTCACAACGCTACAATCATCGAAGGTAAATATCAGAAAGAATGCAAAAAGCGTAAACAGCGGAATTTTTAACCCCAAAAATGTGACGCTACAGTTGTTTAGTGCTATTAAATGAGACCATAAAGTCAGTGGCGTAACTACCGCCGGTCTGACCGGTTAGATTGTCCGGGGCCCCGAGCATCTAGGGGGCCCCCAAAAGTGGTGAAATATTTTTTTAATTGCTATATTTTTTTAGAATCGAAACGATCAATAAAGTTTTTGGTGAAAAAGCTGATTTTTCTGTTATTTTATTTTAAAATTCTAAAATTAAATATCAAAATCTCAAAAACTTGAAAATTTGGCGTGTTATTGACTGTTTTTAACTTTCGTATAGAATTTTTTTTTACATAAATCAATTTTTCTCGAACGTTTCCGTATCCATACCTCAAATATTTACATCCCTTCACAATTCTAAGCAATAATTATTATTGTGGGGGGGAGATAATGTAAAAAAAATCCTGTCAAGGGCCCCTTTCTGAAAAATTGTCTGGGGCCCCATTTCTATACTTACGCCACTGCCATAAAGGTTAGGTTTCCATGTTTTGTTCACATCACTTAACATTTTTTTGAGTTTGTACAATCAAACAATTCTTTAAGTGAATTTTTTACTCAATAAAAGGGCCCCTCGGTACATTTGCCGCCTAGCTCATTTCCCTTAAATCCGCCACTGATCTGCAGGAATGTCTGCATGGATGAAATAACAATAAATCAATATAAATACATATAATAAACATTTATTATAATATATATAATATTTCATGCATATGTATTAGGGTGGGCCAATTTTTTAACCTACCTCGGCTACCCCCCTATGTTAAAGTACTAACAATTCTAAGAAAAAACGCCAATGGAACTATACCTCTACATTCAACTTTAGTTCGGCGCATTTTTGATTCAAAATTTTAAATTTGAGTCCCTTGAATTCAAATAGATTAAACTAGGAAAAAATTCCCACCAAGCTGAATTTTGGTGGAGACTTTTATTTTGATTTTCTAAGCATACCCTAAAAAGTACCCTTAGTTTGGGCCGTCGGTTTGTGTTTTTTAGGGGGTTAAGGGGGGAAAATTATATTTTTTGCAATTATCTCAAAAAGTATCAATTTTTTGAGGACAATGGTTATGAAGAAAATTGTAGCTTATAAAATTCTACACAAAAAATATAAGTATACTTTTTTCGTTTAATCAATACTTTTCAAGTAAAAAGTTTGGAAACGAGGTTTTCATCCTTCAACCCCTTTTTTAAGGGTGTTGCACCACTTTTCGCCAGTCTGGGTTATTTTTTTCGAATTCTACGCCTAAAAATCTATAATAATCAACCATAAAATTGATTGCCCCTAAAAGTTCAGATTTTGGCACTTTTCACGGAACTGGATACTTAAAAAGTTTGTTTACTTAAAAAGTATTGATTATACGAAAAAAGTATAGTTATCTTTTTTATGTAGAATTTTATAAGCTACAATTTTCTTCGAAACTATTGTCCTCGAAAAGTTTATATTTTTTGAGATATTTGCAAAAAATAGAATTTGCCCCCCTTTACCCCATAAAAAAAAACATTTACCCAAACTAAGGGTACTTTTTAAGGTATGCTTAGAAAATCTAAATAAAAGTTTCCACCAAAATTCAGCTTGATGGGAATTTTTTCCTAGTTCGACTTTTTTTAATTCAAGGGACTCAAATTAAAAATTTTCAATCAAAAATGCGCCGAACTAAAGTTGAATGTAGAGGTATAGTCCTATGGGATTTTTTTCTTAGAATTGAGAGTACTTTCACATAGGGGGGTAGCCGAGGTCGGTTAAATTTTGTCAATACAATTCGGCCCACCCTAATATGTATGTATAAAATGTATCACACTATAATATAAACGCTGTGTATATTTATTTATTTATTTATTTGTTTATATATTTATATGTCTGTCCGGTCACTATAAATTTATGGATTCATAAACGTTTCACTGGATTTTTTTCATTTCTTCACAATATCTAGATTCGTCCTTGATACAGTTTATAGGCTATATTTTTTTTACAAAATGATGATCGTTTCTGTGATATGATTTTTTCCCCGAGACACTACGTGAAAAATTTAGTAAAATTTATCTGTCAGACTGAATTTAGGTGTTTCGACACTAGGCTTTTGTTTCAGAATTTCTTGCATTTCGGCGTGCTCTGGTTGATTAAAATGACGTCAGAGCTGTCATTTTTCGTAAAACCACGTGCTTTTTGACGTCTCAGTTGTCATATTTTTTGTGACGTTTATAAAAATATTAAATTTTTAATGTAATTGTTCACAAAGTTTCAAATTTGTTCAAAAAAAGTTGTAGAATTGATGTAGTCCATCTAAAAATTTATAATTAATAATAATTAAGCCAGGGACGGCGTTTTAAAAGTATTTAAATTTGCATTTTCTAATAAAATTGTATTAAATATAATTTTTAATTGTTTTACTGTAGGGGGATTAAGTCAGGGGCTGGTGTCGTTTGAAATACATGAAATTTTTGGAAACTGCCACATTTCGTAACGTTGTTTTACTGTAGGGGGATTAAGTCAGGGGCTGGTGTCGTTTGAAATACATGAAATTTTTGGAAACTGTCACATTTCGTAACGTTTGTAAAAATATTAGATTTTTTTTTAATTATTCAAAAATTATAAATTTCAGAAAAACATGAAAATTAATAAAAAATAAATCAGTAGCGTCTGAAAAAAAATTATTGAATGATTTTTTTTTTTTTAGTTTTGAGATTGATATAAATTTATTTTAAAAAATTTATAATAATGAAGTCAGGAGCGTCGCATAAAAAAAATTAAAATTGATATTTTTTAAAAGTGACGTAAATTAATTTTGATTGAAATTGATTAAAAATTAAAGTTCAGGAATATATAAAAATTTAAATTCGAAAAGTTTACATTAACCATTTTCTTATACAATAGGTAGTTTTTAATCATTCGGCTGTTGTGAAATATTAAATTTTTAATGTAATTGTTTCAAATTTGTTCAAAAAAGTTGTATTATTATTTTTTTAAATTGTTCAAAAATTAGAAATTTCAGAAAAATATGAAAATTATAATATACATCAGTAGCGCATCAAAAAAAATTATTTATGAATTATTATTTTTTTGAAAGTTCAGATTGATATAATAATAATTTTTTTTTTAAATTATAATTAAGTCAGGGGCGTCGCATGAAAATAATTAAAATTTCTATTTTTTAAAAGTGACGTAGACAAATTATTTTTGATTAAAATTGAACAAAAATTCAAAACTTCAGGAATATGTATGTAAAAATAAAAAGTTAACCATTTAATAAATAACAGTACATTTTATGTTGGGTAATTTATACATGTAATATTACTGAAAATTGTAATAATGATAAGTGATTATCACCGCCAATTTAAGAAAAAAATGAGTATCAGCAAAAAGAATGGAAAATTATTATAATATACAAATACGAGGGTCGCAGCCGAAGGCTGAGACCCGAGTAAATTTGTGATTAGGTATTTTGTACATGTAAGATTACTGAAAATTTTAAAATTGATTATCTCCGCCAAATTAAAAAAATAACTATCAAAAAATAGTGGAACGAGTATGATATATACATATACGAGGGTCGCAGACCCGAGTAAATTTGTGTAAAAATATGGCGTGAAAGGGGGTTGGGGCGCGAAGCGCCCAGGGGCACAGCCCCTAGTATTCTTTAATCTTTAACTAACATGCTAGAATTTTATTCTTACTATGTATGTATATTTGTATATGTTATCATCTTCCTGTCTACATTTTTATTAGCAAACCAGGTTTTCTCTAGTAGTATTGTATTATGATAGTTAATATTGGAAATAGATAACTCAATCTTTTTACATACCCAAAGCTATCTAAAATCAGTTATTTGTTAATCACACTAGGGCTGTCAGTTTTAGGATAAAATAAATCAAATAAATCTTAAAGCTGATAAAATTATGAACAAAATAATAACTTGTCCTGACTGACTGGATGAATGATTCATCATCGCCGAGCCTAAACCCCTTGACCTAGAAAGGTGAAATTCCGTAAGTGTCTTCCTTTTATAATGTAAGCACCCACTAAGAAAGGATTTTTCGAAATTCAACCCCTACGGGGGTAAAAGAGAGTGTTAAACTTTGTATGGGTAAAAAATAATTTAATATTTCATCCTCTGTCACATATGGAGGGTTGTAATTAGTTTTAATAGATTCGGTGGGAAAAATGCTACGGGGGAAGGGTGTTTTAGGGGGGGAAACAACCCTTTATCTTGCATAGGAGCCGAGATATTTGCGATTTTGTATAATAAATAAAAAACAAAACAAAATAATAATTGATATTTCATCCCCTATCACGTATGGAGGGTTGTAATTATTTTCACTCGATCCGGCGGGAAAGATACCACGGGATGTAGTGGTTTTAGAGGGAAAATCAACACCGTATCTTATTCTTGCATAGGAGCCGAGATATTCACAATTTTGTAAAATGAATAAAAAACAAAGCATATATTTCACCTCTGTCAACCCATCCGGTCGTAAAAACCACGAGGGTGGGGGTTTCGAAATCTACGCGAGCTTAGCCGCGAGCAACTGTTAGTTAAGGGGTTATATACAGTTAGAATTAAAAAATAACGATTTTTTTAAATTTCATTTTCATAATGTACATATATTTAAGTACACACAGAGAAAATTTCAAGTCAATCGAGCGATTATTTTCAGTTACACACATATTTGTAAAGACGTCTCTGAGCGTTTGAATGTAGGTCAGAGCAGCCGGCAGCGAGTTTTTCTCAAATCTGTCGGTGACCACGATTCCTCGGAAACGGCTGAACCGATCAGTCTCAAATTTTAACACAAGTTTCTTAAGTATATTTTTTAGTAATTAATCGAAGCTTTTTTTTCACCGATAAATATTTTTTTTATAAACAATTTAAGGTCAAACTTTTTGTCAAAAATGTTTTTTTTTTTGAGAAGCCGCCATTTTGTCAAAAAAATTTATTTTGCTTATTCCTTCAATTAAGTACAAGATTATACATTACTTTAACGAAATCCGTATGGGTTTTTTTATTTTAAATGATCCAGCCCAGAGATATCGTGGTCACCGCAAGGCGCCTTTTTTGAGAGGACCTCACGGAAAAAAATATTTTTTGAACATAAGCAAAAATTACAACTTCGTCTTGTAAATCAAGTAAATACAAGGAAAATAAGCAGTAGATACTGTAAACATTGTAATTTTAGCTCATTTTCCTAGCACTTGGCCGGATTCATTAGTAATAACTAAAATTTACAATGCAGTGTTGTAACAATAGATGTTACTTTATATTGAAGTAATTTTCATACCGAGATACGATTTTGTTTACATTTTTAGTACGGAAATTTTACAATAATCCCGATAATATATTAAATACAATTTTACATTGTAAATTTAAATAAATTGGCACGTTTTATATAATCTAAATTTAAATTCCATAAAATATACATTACTTTTTATTTTATAATAAAATTATTTAATATACTATATGCATCTAACATCCCAAATTTTTTTTGCAGAGCCTAAATGATAAAAACGAATCAATAGATCGATTGCAACGCTGGATGGTCCAACATAAAATCCCATGTCAACCACGTCACGTCCAATTATTGTAGGACCATTGGAAGACATAAGTGAATCATATGTGAGAGTAAATGACATTTCATATAGTGTTAACAGCCCTATAGAGGCCGTATTAACAGTATTTAAAATATACTTTACACTTAATATAAAGTTTCCACCTGAAGCGCGTGCCCCTTGGTTATTAATTCAAAAAACGTTGTTTAATATAGATACAGCAGAAGATATATCTTTATCTTCTTCATTAACTGCCTTACTAGGTGATATTAAAGCTACTCAAATGTCTCTTAATTAATTTAAATTCTTATATATTTATTACAAGTGCTTTTTTATATTTATTGTTTAATAACGTTTCTTTACAATTTAAAATAATTAAAAAAATTTAATTATAATCAATATGGCACAAATTAGATGCTCATGCTCTACAATTTTTACTCATTATACTACTTTTAATTCACATATTAAAAGTGAAGAACATCAAAGTATAATTTCAGGTTATTTTGAATGCTTATCTAAATGCTATCGAAGATTTGATAAATTAAAATCATTTCAAGCTCATTTAAAGAAACACAACTTTGATGGACAATCAATTGAAGTAAATTGTACCGAAGCTTCTTCATTTGAATATGAAGTATATTCTGGAAATACAGAAAATAATTTTTATTAAATATCTATAGAGCCCATTGTGAAATTTGAATTTTGGACAAAATCTTTGGAGGGATGCAGCTCCCTCATGAAAAATTTCCGGACATAGAATTTTTTGTTTAAAATATTTTTCTCAATTTACTGTTCAAGTTAGGCACAATAGTGCTGAATCAGCCTGTATGTAATGTAGTTTTAAAATTATTCATTTATTATTAGTTTAATAAAAGTATTTTGTATACACAATAATTATTAGTCATTTAAATTTAAGAACTTAATTAAAATTAATATAATTTGTGTAATTAAATAATTTTTCAATAATGTAATTAAAATATTGAATAATATGAAAATACAAAAAAATATTTTTTACCATTGTAATAATGTTTCATTTTTTTATATTTTTTGTAATTTTTACCAAATTTCATTAAAATCAGGATGTGGCACCCAGGAACCTTTCCTGTGAGTACAAATTTCCTGTAGAAGTAAGTATTATTTCATAGTAGTATTAGTAATTTCAACAAAATGAAATTGTAATTTTTGCAAATATCAATAGTTCCACCTGTTATTTTTATGATTTAAAATTCCTATTTCTAATAAACATCTTTCGCAACGCTAACCAGTAATAAATAACGTATCATATGTAACAAATTACAATTTTCTTTAGTAATAATAACTCTATTGCATATCTATTCATGCTGGCCGCATTACAATTTCTTACTGTGAAATATATACATTTTTATTTGTTTACAAGTTTGTAAATTTTACAATTTGACGGTTCGAAGCGACTTTGTAACATGCCGCACTGTAAGTTGTACTCGTATATTCAATCAATACTTACTAATTTCTTTTTTGGGTGCTCCTGTAGATCAGCTGTAGCAGCTTTCGAAATTATTATAATAAAAAATGTTAAAATACAACTAAAAGTTATCATAATATGTGTATACATTTTTACATTAATAAATTTAAGTCTTCTCTTAAAAAATTCTTGAAAAAAACTTTTTTTTACCTTCTGATGACTGTATATAACCTTTTAATTAATATAGGTAGGTACCTAAAAATAATAATAATAAGCCATGGGATTTCATTATGTGTAATATAATTATTTGACTTGTTTTGGTTTAACGCTTCGTTTAACAGCAATAAAAACCAATTTAAATAAAAACGTTCTCAAGACAACCGGGTCAAACAAATCTCAACATTATGTAACAGATCTTTCACACACACACACAGATATATATATATACACACACACGCACTTATTGTGCCAGGTCGTGTAACTGACAATAAATAAAATAATTGGCGTGCGTGGTCTGGTATGTTATGGACAGTAGGAAGGTCTATTGGGACACTTACCGATTCCAGTTCCGGTTCCGGAAATGCATAAAACAGATCGCATGTGTCACGGAAAATGTAGATTAATTTGTGTGAAATTGTTCAGTTTCGAGATATTTAAATTAGTACAGTCAAAGCGTCATTTAACCGTGCATTTTGGGTAGGCAGCAATTTTTTTTAGTAGGTTCGTAGAGGGATCATCCGTGACTCTAAAACTCATTTTTCGGGTTCCCGAAAGATATTGTTTTTCCATAATCTTGAAAATAAGGGTGCAATTAGTTTTTTTATTTATCTCCGTAACAGTCAGCTTATCAAAAAAAAATTAAGAAGCATTTTTGAAGGTAATCGAAGTATCTATAACTTTTATTCATAACTTTTTGGCTTAACATTAAAAATAAAAATGTTAGGAGCAAAAAAGGATAAAAAAATAGGGGATGAAACTCTTTAAGGCAATATAACTATTGTATTTTTAGTCCTACAAAAAAAGTACTTCTGACCTTTTTTGTAGAACGTTTCTTAACACACAATTTAATCTATTCATTTTTTTATTTAATTTATTTTTATTGATGTTTCAGCGTTGTTAAGGGAGGTAAATTGAAAGTATATGAGTTACGTAATTACAAAAAAAAATTGTTGATACAAAAGAAAGTTTCAAATAAAAGTTGTTCGCTACAATATTTCCTACAACTTCTATTATGAAAAAAATATTAAAATTTCATTTGTTTATCCGCTAAGCAACAAAAGTGGCTAAAAGCACAATTTATTAAGTTTTAATATCTAATTAATTATAATGATTTTTTTTAAGTTGTTATCCCCGGAAAATTAACAATTTATAGTTGAGCACATTCAATTGTAAATTTGGGATTGATATCTTGAACTGTTATTGTTTTATTAAACTGTTAATTAATTGTCTTTTGATTAACAGTAAAAGTTTTTCTATAAACTTTTTTTGCATAATTATTTATATGGGTTCCTAAAAACGTACATATATAAAGTGATTGCCACCATAAAAAAGTCAATTATTCAATAGTTTTGAAAATGGTGATGCTTAAATCTTATTGTTGTAAAATATCTGACAATAATATTAAAGCGTCACCATTTTCCAAACAAATAAATAATTGACTTTTTTATGGTGGCAACCACTTATATAAGTTTTCCGGAACCCATATAAATAATTATGCAAAAAAAGTTTATAGAAAAACTTTTACTGTTAATCAAAAGACAATTAATTAACAGTTTAATAAAACAATAACAGTTCAAGATATCAATACCAAATTTACAATGAATGTGCTTAACTATAAATTGTTAATTTTCCGGGGATAACAACTTAAAGAAAATCATTATAATTAATTAGATATTAAAACTTAATAAATTGTGCTTTTAGCCACTTTTGTTGCTTAGCGGATAAACAAATGAAATTTTAATATTTTTTTCATAATAGAAGTTGTAGGAAATATTATAGCGAACAACTTTTATTTCAAACTTTTTTTTGTATCAACAATTTTCTGTACCTACGTAACTCATATACTTTCAATTTACCTCCCTTAACAACGCTGAAACATCAATAAAAATAAATTAAATAAAAAAATGAATAGATTAAATTGTGTGTTAAGAAACGTTCTACAAAAAAGGTCAGAAGTACTTTTTTTGTAGGACTAAAAATACAATAGTTATATTGCCTTAAAGAGTTTCATCCCCTATTTTTTTATCCTTTTTTGCTCCTAACATTTTTATTTTTAATGTTAAGCCAAAAAGTTATGAATAAAAGTTATAGATACTTCGATTACCTTCAAAAATGCTTCTTAATTTTTTTTTGATAAGCTGACTGTTACGGAGATAATTAAAAAAACTAATTGCACCCTTATTTTCAAGATTACGGAAAAACAATATCTTTCGGGAACCCGAAAAATGAGTTTTAGAGTCACGGATGATCCCTCTACGAACCCACCTAAAAAAATTGCTGCCTACCCAAAATGCACGGTTGCCTCTTTTTTTACGACGCTTTGACTGTACTAAATGTGGTTAAAATAATTAAGGAAATACAATTGAATTTTTTTTAGAATAATTACAAATGCGGTTTTTTTTTTGCTAGTGAATTCTACTCTCGACTTAACTTACTCGGTCTCGTTACGGAACGAGATGAGACGTACCTAATTCTCGTCTCGTGCATTCTAAAAGTGGTATCTTCGGAACCTTCAGAAACAGCATCGATTTTGATGAAATTTTTTTTTAATGTTCGTTACACCATACTATTTAAAATCAGAAACATTCCAGCCGTCGAACTTCCCCCCCCCCCCGCCCCCCCCCCGCATAGTTTTGAAAATGTGTATAATGATTTAATATATTAAGTCCGATTTTCGACTAGAACATATTATATGGGTCACTGTAAAGAATACGTTCTCAAAATAAAGATTTTCCGGGAATTTTCCTGAAATTTTCCAAAAGTTTGTTTACACTTTTTCTGTAAATTTATTGAAATTTTTGCTAGAAATGTGTATTAAAGTATGTCTAATTTTATTGTTAAAAACAGTTGAGGTTAACTTTAAGTGATTTCTTTTTATATCAGTTCACATATATTTAGTTAAACCATTTAATCTTTCGCAATAGAAAGTAAACAAAACGAAAAGTTGCTTAATTGTGTGCGAATTTTAAATTTAGTAGAATCTTGCATTAAATTAAATCTTATTTCCCATCAGAAATTCACAGATTATCTTCTCAAGACTACGTTTGATTACAGTTTAATATGTAATACGATACACCAGGAATGGCCACTCCTGACTCCTGAGCAACATATTATACAGGATGGGCCATAGAGATAGTAGGATAGAGTCAGTGAGCCATAGCACTTTATGTAAGTGGACGATAATCGAAAATAATAAGAGAAAAAAAGTGTTTATGTACCTATTTGTGTCCTTGTCTTTTGACGCTTTCGTAAGTCTTTACCATTGCTCGCGTAATGACGTATAAATTTAAACGTTGTTTGTTGAAGTTTGAAGTAGTAGAAATAAAATTTTGTTTTAATGAAATGTTATTTTATTTTGTTTCGATTAAAATAAAGTATATTATAATAATAAAGTCTATTATCTCTATGTTTTATGTCAGGTGTATACTGTGGTCAGATCATAGATAATAGTCCAAGAGCTCGTGAACCCTCCGAGTAACCTTCGTCCTGTAAGGCTAGTAATTTTTTTAGTAGCGAGTCATAGCATACTAAGTACGAAAACCACGACCTGGCAGGCATCAGCCCTGCACATCATCAGACCTTATATTTGTTAAAGTGTGAATAAAATTAAAAAAAAAAAACTTGTCGCTGTAAACTTCAAATTTTAATATGATTTAGTTAATTTACTGTAAAGTATAAAAAAAAATTGACAGGCGATTTCAACGAGCACAAGTACCTGACAGGTGAATCGAAAGGTGTGCAGTATATGATTCAAAATAAGAATTTAAACTCGGAATGAAAGATAATAAGCTACAAACGTGTATACATCTTTGTTTTGACATTTTATAAGTTGGCTCAAAAGTCACATAGTATCTCGTGTCCGCAAGTCAAGATATTCAAGGTCAAAGGTCACGAAAAACGGTTTTTTGTAAATATCTTGTTTTCTTTGCTCTAAATGACATTTTGAGTTATTAGAGAAGTTGTAGAGCATACAATTCTCTACAAATTTGGTACTAAGCAATATTTTATACATTTAACCGTTCTTGAGATAGAGTGCAAAGAGCGGAGAGCGCTTAGCCGTATGGGCCGTATATACAGAGTGATTCAGCATTACAGTCCGTGAACCGCCATCTCTACGGAAACATGATTATTTGACAAAGATAGATAGCGGTTCATATTTTATCTGTTTCTCTTTCTACTGACAGTTGTGATTTTCGGCTGGCTTACTGACTCTATAGTACTATCTATATGGGGTGGGCAGTAACTATTTCCACCTTAAATATCTTCGAATCTATAAGCCTTATAGATTCGAAGATATTTAATTTACATTTAAAGATGTTCGAAGTAGTGGCCATCATTATCGACGTAACACTGGTAAATTTCATTTAATAAAAAAATGTATTTTTTAATCTTTTTTTCTTCACTTTAAATCTTGTTCAATGATCTTGTGTGATGAGTTCTGAACTTGTTTTCAGCTCCTCTATCATTTTAAAAAAATGAAGATGACCTTGATATCTCCGAAGCGCCTCCCTCTGGACAAAAATTATTATCGCTATATGATAGCCCCCTTCGTACCGTACAGTTTAGGTTGCATTGAATTTTCTCTAGGTCTTATAGATTCGAAGATATTTAAGGTAGTAATAGTTACTGCCTTACCCCGTATAAAGAAAATTTAAAAGCCCCGAATGACTGATTCCTCAACGCCCAACGCAAACTCCTGAACCTAGAAACATGGAATTGTAGGGGTTTCATTCTTATATGACACTAGCGAACCCATCCCGGCTTCCACAGGAAACTAAAATTTCACCCCCTGTCACGTATGAAGGGTTGAAATTATTTTCTTTAGATCCAGCGGGAAAAAACTGTGGCGTCTTTTAGAGAGAAAAATCTCGCATAGGAGCTGAGATATTTACGTTTTTTTTCAAATTGATTTACTATTATCGTCACTGCTTATTCCTTACGTTAATTAACGTAACAAAATATACCTTATAACCTGGCCAGAGAAAATATCTAAGAATCAAAAAAACATGTAAATCGGATAAGTGGTTCTCGAATTATAAGCGTACAAACGGACTGACAGACAAGCAGCGACGTTGAGCTTTATAATATATATAGATACGCACCCACAATTCAACACCTGGGAGGAGGGGGGTGTTAATTTTTGTATATTTTGATGCGTTTATCTGCATAACTGCTTTAACATATATACAGGGTTACACATTAGGAGTGGATATCGACTTTATTTTCGAAACTATAAAAGTTAGAACAATATTTCAAATCGTAACTACCCTTCAATTAGCATTTGGAAGAATAATAAAAAATCATGCCACCCCCATCCACACTCGCATCGCCCACAGGCCTCCCAACTTTGAAATTTCAAATGGAACCCCCCATATTTTATTTCAGAATTTGAAAGATCAATTTTATTAATGAACATTTTACTTCAAACAATTTTTTCTATGATGGACCATTTAAGAAATATTGGGCAATATTTCTATTTTTTTATTGTATAGTATTTTTGTCACATTAGGGTGGATATCGACATTATTTTCGAAACTATTAGAGTTAGAACAATATTTCAAATCGTAACTACCCTTCAATTAGCATTTGGAAGAATAATAAAAAATCATGCCACCCCCATCCACACTCGCATCGCCCACAGGCCTCCCAACTTTGAAAGTTCAAATGGAACCCCCCATATTTTATTTTAGAATTTGAAAGATCAATTTTCTTAATGAACTTTTTACTTCAAGAAATTTTTTATATCATGGACCATTTAAGAAATATTGGGCAAAATGTGTATTTTTTAGGGCATAGTATTTTTGTCACATTAGGAGTGGATATCGACTTTAATTTCGGAACTTTAATAGTTAGAGTAATATTTCGAATTTTTACTACCCCCACCCATATTCGCATCGTCCACACAAATAAAAATACTGTTATAATGTCGATGTCCACCCTAATGTGACAAAAATACTATACCCTAAAAAAATAGAAATATTGCCCAATATTTCTTAAATGGTCCATGATATAAAAATTGCTTTTTGTAAAATGTTCATTAAAAAAATTAATCTTTCAAAATCTGAAATAAAATATGGGGGGTTCCATTTGAAATTTAAAATTTGAGAGGCGTGTGGGCGATGCGAGTATGGATGGGGGTTTCATGATTTTTAATTATTCTTCCAAATGCTAATTGAAGGGTAGTTACGATTTGAAATATTGTTCTAACTCTTATAGTTTCGAAAATAATGTCGATATCCACCCTAATGTGACCAAAATACTATACCCTAAAAAAATACACATATTGCCCAATATTTCTTAAACGGTCCATTATAGAAAAAAATGCTTGGAGTAAAATGTTCATTAATTAAATCGATCTTTCAAATTCTGAAATAAAATATGGGGGGTTCTATTTGAAATTACAAAGTTGAGGGGCGTATGGGCGATGTGAGTATGGATGGGAGTTGTATGTTTTTTTATTATTCTTCCAATTGCTAATTCAAGGGTAGTTACGATTTGAAATATTGTTCTAACTCTTATAGTTTCGAAAATAATGTCGATATCCACCCTAATGTGACCAAAATACTATACCCTAAAAAAATACACATATTGCCCAATATTTCTTAAACGGTCCATTATAGAAAAAAATGCTTGGAGTAAAATGTTCATTAATTAAATCGATCTTTCAAATTCTGAAATAAAATATGGGGGGTTCCATTTGAAATTACAAAGTTGAGGGGCGTATGGGCGATGTGAGTATGGATGGGAGTTGTATGTTTTTTTATTATTCTTCCAAATGCTAATTGAAGGGTAGTTACGATTTGAAATATTGTTCTAACTCTTATAGTTTCGAAAATAAAGTCGATATCCACTCCTAATGTGACCAAAATACTATACAATAAAAAATAGAAATATTACCCAATATTTCCGAAATGGTCCATCATAGAAAAAATTGTTTGAAGTAAAATGTTCATTAATAAAATTGATCTTTCAAATTCTGAAATAAAATATGGGAGGTTCCATTTGAAATTTCAAAGTTGGGAGGCCTTTGGGCGATGCGAGTGTGGATGGGGGTGGCATTTTTTTTTATTATTCTTCCAAATGCTAATTGAAGGGTAGTTATGATTTGAAATATTGTTCTAACTTTTATGGTTTCGAAAATTAAGTCGATATCCACTCCTATGTGTAACCCTGTATGTATAATATATCGCACCCTGACAAAAAAGTGTCACAACTCAAAAAATGTAGTTTTGGGGAAATAGGAATAAATGAAATTATAACAATTTAGGTAAATGAAAATTGTAAAGGTAGTATAGGAAAAGGACTTATACACAGTATTTAATTAATGTGATGTTTGAAAAATAGTAACTATTAAAACGCTTAGTGATTAAGTATTTAAAAATAAAATAAAAAATTGAATTTTTTTTTAGAATATGCTAGTTTTGGCGGTAGGTACACGAAGTACATTAATGACAGTTTTTAGTAGAAACATATAGTAATTTGGAATCATTCTACATATTTATCTCAAATATGACATTGGTGCGATATGAGAATATCAGGCAAAATATTATTTTATTTCAGTACAAAGTTTATTAGATTTTATAAATTATACGCGGACGAAACCGCGGACGGGCCTCTTTCTTTGATAAAAATGAATACAATTTATAATAAACAACTTTATTTATAAAATAACAAATAAAAAATAGTATAATAACAATATATAAAGGTAGGTATAAATTAATCAAAATTTTTGGACTTTAAAATATAGCTTATAAATTAAGCTACAATATTGCACATAGCCCAATATCGTTAATACGTTAATAAATAATCAATAACAAACAACATTTAACAAAAATAATAAAAAAATATAATATTAAGGTACATACTTTAAATTATTAAAATGAGAAACATTCTACATTAGTTTCTTAATTGTATTCAATAAATGATTGGTGGTCTAACTTTGGAAAATACAACATAGATAAGAAACTAAATAAATCCTTATGATGTAAGATGACATTAAATGTTTAAATGATATCAAAACTTTTAATACTATTCAGTTGTTATAATTACTTTATATAACCATATTTATTTAAATAATTAAAAACAAACAAAAAATAAAATAAAATAAAAAACTGAACACAAGCTCTTAAATAGCCCTTTAAAAAAAACATGTATTTTACTTTTGAGATGTAATTTTAGGAACATAATTTCTATAATAATCGACATCATTTTCGATATAGGTACTCGTTCTAATACTTATTTTCATATTTCTTGTAATAGTTAGAGTTTCCTTATATGTAGATGCATATAATCATTTTTTTGATCCCTAAATTGATACAACCGGGTGTCATATACCCAATGAACTAAAAAGCATCGTAAATGTTTATGTTTCGCGTCTAAAAACATACCGGGTGTTTTTTAAAGACTTCCCAGCGAATTATTTCCAAAATAACGAATTTTCAGAGAAATTTTTTCAGATAAAAGTTTCATGGCTTTGAGGGTGCTAAATATTGACAACATGGGTTGACCTTGAAAAGGTCACCATTATGGGTTTTTTAGGTTCAACTTTTCTTTTTCAAATCTAAACCCATATTTTTTTTGTTGCAGATTCGTAATTAACTAGGAAAAATAAGTCACTTTTGACAGAAACATTATTTCTGAAAATGTCAATTTTTTTATATGGAGCAAAGCAAACAGTAATTTCTGGATTTTAAATAATTTCTTACTCGAAAACTACCAATTTATAAGAAAAATTACAAGAGAAAAGAAGTGTTCTATCTAGGCAAGAATTTTCAGAGATTTTTTTTTTTAAAGTTATTATTAATTTAAAAAAAATGTTTTTTTAAGAAATTTTTCGAAATAAAAAAAAAATTACTAATAAATAAAAATTCTCCGATAATTCTTGTTAAAATCTAAGCACTTTTTGCTTCTTGCGATTATTTTAAAAAAAAGTGGTTTTCGAGTAAAAAATTATTTAAAATCCAGAAATTACTGTTTGTTTTCCTCCATATCATAAAAAATTTACATTTTCAGAAAAAATGATTCTGACAAAAGTTACTTATTTTCCCTAGTTAATTACGAATCTGCAACAAAAAATATGGGTTTAGATTTGAAAAAGAAAAGTTGAACCTGAAAACCTATCATGGCGACCTTTTCAAGGTAAACCCTTAATGTCAATATTTAGCCCTCTCAAAATCATGAAACTTTGGTCTGAAAATTCATTATTTTAAAAATAATCCGCTGGAAAGTCTTTAAAAAAACACCCGTTATAGGTATATGAAAAAATCTATGTTATTTGTTCATATTAAATTATGAAAAATATAGATAAAAATTAATATAAATTTTCAAATTCCAAATATCCAAAGTTATTAATTGCTTCTAGGTGTGTAAGTCGCGTTATTCAGTCTTTATTTCATTAAAAATTCCAAATTATATCACTATTGGTTGAATCGAGAACAAGAATAACATGACTTACACCCAGAAGTCCATACTTCAAGATTACGAGTCTTATTAGGTACTTTAGTAATTTTTCTGTTGGAATACTTTTATTCAACACAGTCAATTATTTTCTCAATGTATGCTCTGATATGTGACAGAAGCATGGTAGCCATCAGGTCCTGCTACATAGTTGACGTTCTGTACTCTGCCGTCAGGTAGCAGCACTCTGTATCTTCCCTTGGCTACGTTCCCGTCACGGGACTCCTCATGTCCGAAGTCATTTCCGCTCTCATGGTCTCTTACCCGGTACCCGAATGCATATTTGGCGGCATATTGTGCCTGGAAACAATCGTGAAAATGGTAATTAAATATAGGAACGAACTTATAGATACGTATTAAATATAATAGCACTAAAAATGTGACATTATTCATGTTATATTAAACACTCGAATATAAATTTTAGTAGGTACCTTGCACTAAAAATTTGAAAATAAGCACTTTGTACACTCGAGCATAAATTTTAATACTTTGCACTAAATTTTAACTCGTATTAAAGAAAATGCCGGAATAACGTTACAATTGTCAAAAATCATGTATACAGGGTGAGTCATATCAGGTGGAACAAACTTAAACCGTTGATTGAGAAAAATATTTCAAGCAAAAAAGTTCAAATAAACATGTGTCCGGAAACTCTTCGTGAGGGAGCTACAGACTCCCAAAGATTTTGACTAAAATTGTTTTTTATATAATATCTTGAGAACCCATTGTGATGCAGCAATGAAAATGAATACCTGGATTAGTAATAATACATGTTATTGATTTTCACTATCAAACAATGGTTATCTAGACCAAGGATGTATGGGGCCTGTGGGCCCTGTGATTTTTATCTAGTATTTTTTTGTTCTTCACTTTTTTCTTATGTTTGGTATGTTTGTAAGGTCATATGACACAAAATACATATAAATATATTTTGTTAAGTTGTCATAAGATCAACCGTTTACGAGAAATACGATGTGAAAGATAGTTTTGCAGAATTTAACTTAATACGGATGCTAAAAATTAAACAAAATAAAATATTCTTGTTCTATAATTCAAACAAGAATAAATGTGTATGTAAATATACCTACAAAAATGCATCCTTAACAACAGATAACAATTTTTAGTTTCGTTTTTTAGTCAATTAATAAAGCACAAATTAAAGTATAAAAACTGGCTATAATTCTATGAGGAGTCATATTAAGAGGAATATTTACACCAACTATTTTTCTTATTTTTAGTACTAGAACAAGAATAAAAATTTATTTTGTGTAATTTTTAGCATCCGTATTAAGTTAAATTCTGCAAAACTATCTTCCCCATCGTTTTTCTCGTAAACGGTTGATTTTATGACAACTTAACAATGTATATTTATGTGTATTTTGTGTCATATGACCTTACAAAAATACCAAACATAAGAAAAAAGTGAAGAACAAAAAAATACTAGATAAAAATCAGAGAGCCCACAGGCCCCATACATCCCTGGTCTAAATAACCATTGTCTGATACTGGAAATCGATAACACGTATTATTACTAATCCAGATATTAATTTTCATTGCTGTATCACAATGGGTTCTCCAGATATTAAATAAAAACCAATTTTAGTCAAAATCTTTGGGAGTCTGTAGCTCCCTCACATAGAGTTTCCGGACACATGTTTATTTGAACTTTTTTGCTTGAAATATTTTTCTCAATCAACGGTTTAAGTTTGTTCCACCTGATATGACTCACCCGGTTTGGTGTAAATTTTTCGAAACACAATTTTTCGAATCACAATTTTTCGAAACACAATTGTTCGAAACACAATTTTTCGAATCACAATTTTTCGAAACACAATTGTTCGAAACACAATTTTTCGAACAACATTTTTCGAAGCACAATTTTTCGAAACACAGTTTTTCGAAACACAATTCTTCGAATGAACAATTTTTCGAAAAATTTATAAAAGCGCGGGGCGCTATAAAGGCAAATGCATGGAAGAATATCTTGTGTATGAATTGATAAAATATATAAGGGTAGAAATTTTTTAAATTCATTTAAAGCTATACATATGCCCTTATTAGCGCCCCGCTGTTTTAATGGTCTTATGCCCGGTATTATAAAGAAATTGCATGCAAGCAATTTGTTTCCATGCAAATTTGCGATTTGCAAACGCTATCTACTAGGAGTCAAATTGTCTTGATATTTTTAAGCTACAATCTGTGATTGGTTGTCATTAACATTTGACTCCTAGTAGATAGCGTTTGCAAATCGCAAATTTGCATGGAAACAAATTTGCTTGCATGCAATTTCTTTATAATACCGGGCATTAGTCATACAAACGTAAGAATTAAGTGACAACTGAATATTTATTTTTTTACTTTTTGCATTTTTAATATAATAAAAACTAGTTTAAAAAACATTTTTTATTAATTTTTATTTAAAATATAAAGTTTTTTTTTATTATTGAAAATTATGCTGGATCCCTGTAAATTCAATATTACCTTTATATAACCTAACCTAACTGGGCATTAACCTAATGTACTCTAAGCAAACCTAACTAAAACTAACCTACCTTAACCAGGACTAACCTAAGCTGACCTAACCTAAGCTCTTTATTCTTTTTGATTTCTACTTTTATCAAATTTTGTGTAAAACTTAATTTAAAAAACCCAAATCCAAAACTTAATTTTTTCGAAAAATTGTTCATTCGAAAAATTGTTCATTCGAAGAATTGTATTTCGAAAAATTGTGTTTCGAAAAATTGTGTTTCGAAAAACTTGCCGGATACCGACTCACCCATATAGATAGTTATTCAGAATAAAGTTGATACTCTATAATATACACATTAACTGCCCTTAGTTTTTTGGGGCGAAAGGAGGTTGGTTAGTTTTCGTTAGTTTAAAATATAGAAAATCACAATAAATATATCAGAAATATGTAATAAATTATCAACAAAAAATCACATTAAAAATATCAAAACATCAGTGGGATCATTCAGTGCAAAGTATTAAAATTTATATTCAAGTGTACAAAGTGCGTACTATAAAATTGTAAGTGCAAGGTATTAAAATTTATGTTCAAGTATACAAAGTGCGTACTATAAAATTGTTAGTGCAAGGTATTAAAATTTATGTTCAAGTGTACAAAGTGCGTACTACAAAATTTTTAGTGCAACGTATTAAAATTTATATTCGAGTGTACAAAGTTCGTACTATAAAATTTTTAGTGCAAAGTATTAAAATTTATGTTCGAGTGTACGAAGTGCATGTTATCAAATTTTTAGTGAAAAGATTTTTTAAAAGTGCATTTATTATAGAAAAAAAGTTACTTTAATAATTAATTAGGTCAGTTATGTAAAATTACCTTAACTTTTTCATGTTAGCCAATTACAACCTTTCATATGTGACAGGGGGCAAAATATTGAAGGTCGATTATAAGTACAACATCTTTAATCCTTAGTTGCCACTGTGGGGTACCAGACGCCCCGCATTTTTTCACCTTCAATGTGAGCTGTTTAAATTTTACAAGGTTTTCAATTTTTTAAATATATTAAATATTATTATTCTTTTAAACAACTGATTGAAGTGCATTCCGTATCGTTCGAAGATGATAGAGGAATTTTATTGAATTAAAATACTCAATAGCTTACGAGTAGTTAGCATTTTAGTGTCTGTTTTAGGGGTTGAATGGTTATAAATTAAACTATAAAAGCTATCTATTCACATGTTACTTATTGCTCTATTATTTGTTCCGGAGATACTTTCACAGTATGACATATTTTCGTTGCATTCGTTCTCTTGTTATGAGGTTACCCCTCATAATACCGCCGGGGAAGACCTAGTTGTGCGTCAAAAAATTGAAGTGTGACTTCATAATGGTATAATTAAGTCTTCTATTAGTCTAACAAAAAAAGATTTGTTAAGAAGCCTCATATTATAAAATTTATGGTTCGTTACATTTTTTTTTGTATATACATAATTATATATTATTCATTACATTAAATCATTGACTAATTTTCACTTTTCAAATTAAATACATAATGAAATGAAAACCAGTGTTAAAGAATGAATTACATGCAATAATTAGGAGTCGCCAACCATGAAAATTCAAGAAGTTTATTAGAAATGACCTAAAGATAAAATAATTATTTTCAATTCTTGTTTCTATTGTATATATTTTTGTATATATAAATATTTTTAATATTAACTAAATTATGCATTTCTTGATAATTTGAAAAGTTTCACTTACGGTTGATTGAAAAATTATAATATGCAAATGTTCGAATAATAAAATTTTGTTTTTAAAAATTTAAAAGAAAGTGATAGCATATTTTTATTTTTGTTTTCTGAATGTGCAGATAATGAATTATTATTATTATTTTGTGAAGAATTTGTTTTAGAAAATAAAAATCCAATTTAGAAGAAACATCATTTATTTTTAATAATGTTTACATAGAATAACAAAAATTACATTTGATTTCAGATTTTTTTTATATAAATACATATTGATTTTATTTGCCAATAGTTTTTATTTTTTATTTTATGTATGAATTTTTTATTTAAATTAATTATCTATCGAATCAGCAGCTTTTATTAAATTTTATGTTGATTAATATTTGTTTTTAATTTATTTTTTTAATTACTTTTTATTTTATATTATATTATTTAAAAAAATTTAAATTAAACTCATTATTTTTATTATAAAATTTATTATAATATTGAAACCTTAGTTTAATAATAAATACCTTAATTAACTAAAATATAATATATATGTAGTATATATTTTTTAATAAAAAATGTTAGGTACCAAAATAAAATTGCAAAAATTGTTAGTATGTATCGTTTTGTTCCAAATTAGGGATACTAAGGGGTACTTTTATCAATAAATTAAAATTTTTGGGCACTTTCGTCAGTGAAGAAGTAAATATTACTTTATTCAATAATCAATAAAATTTGAATATATGTTTAAAGCCTATTTTTTATTTTTATTTTACTATAATTGTCGTTTTTCGAGATCAATACAAAATGTTTTTACGTAATATTTTTTTTAATTTAAAGAATGCTTATTACAATACGAGTTTTTTTATTAACTTAACTTTTTCAAGGAGCCAAACTCTGGAAGCTATTTTTTTAACCTTTTTTACGGTTTCTCTTGGGCATTTTAAAAATAACTATATCTGATTTTATGGGTCGAATTATAAGAAAAATAGTAATGTTAGGTTAAATAATAAACATGGTTTTTAACTATTTTGTTTCGTAGGGGAATTCATAACAAGAAAATTATTATTTTTTATTTTATTTTTTAAATATTATTTAATCGTTCTAAAAATATTTGAATTGAAGTCTATATTATTTATGATTTTAAAAGGAAAATGTTTTCCCATCTTTTGTTTTATTAAGATTAAATTGGTCAAGTTATTAAACCAAATAAAAAAAAAGTTTTTTGGTTATGTAATAAACTTATGGAGTTTTTAATTATTTATATTTATAAGGGAAATCATAACGAAGCGAATGACTTTTTTATTGTTGAAATCCGACCAATATGTACAAAAGAAACCGCGCAAAAAAAAACATTTTTTTCAAAAAGATCCAAAAAATATTTTCGATGGTCACCCAATGTAAAGATTTAAGCCATGTTCTCCTGATAACACTTCAAACAAGTTAATAACTCGGACCTTTCTTCCAGTTATATATTTTTAAATATACTGAATTTTATGAGACATATAAAAATAATTCTAAATCCTATCAAAGTATTTTATTTTTGATAAAAATTTTGTTTCCACGAATTGACAGAAAAAAAACTAGCGGTCAATAAATAATAATGTAAACATTCCCATCAAGAAACAATTTCATTTCTACAGAGAGCGAAATTTGCTATTTTCGAAAAGGATATATCACACCATTTGGTGTTCGACAACTTCACGGTTGCCATCTGTTAACTTTCGAACGTACTACAAGTTCTACAGCACGCCAACCAATCCCACACATTCAAGGCCAATGTGATCTAAAAGTGACATTGTGTATCATCTTCCGATCTCAATTTAATGTTTATTCACTTTCGTTCTTTCACTTTTAACTTTAAATTAACCGTGAATTGCTTCGTTTGTAACATTGAAACACGAAATTATATCAGGTAATGATAGTTTTTTAATTACATACTTGGGATTGTTGACAATTTTTTTGTAGTAGATGAGTAAGTGGTAAAAACTACGTTTTTTTAATGTAATTAATTGAGATTCTTTATAGGTTTTTAAGTGGTTTATTTATTTATAATCGTGAAGAGAAAATTGGCTTTTTATAGACATATGGCCCTTGATAATAAATAAGTAATTAAAAAAGAGAAATTAGCCCTTGAAAGTGTTTTTTTAATCAAATAGACATTCAGAACCTAACCATAGGTGGGCATAACTCGTTAATCCGTTAATCGTTAATTAACGAAGTTAATAAAATGATTAACGGATTAACTTTTAAGTTAACTAAAAAAATGTCAACGCTTTTGTTAACTTTAAATTTATCTTCCGTTAACTTTACTCTTGGTTGTTAGATGACAAGTACAGAGTACATAAGAAAGTTGTCGAAAGAGCAAAAAAAGGTCTTTAAATATTTTGGATGGTTAACTTTTAACGGTTAACTTTCGTTAAAATTTCAAAATTACAGTTAACTTTAACTTCCGTTAAATTTTCGGAATTTTAACGCTTTAACGATTAACGAAGTTAACTTTTTTACTAACGAATTAACGATTAACGAAGTTAACTTTTCGATTAACTGTGCCCACTTATGTACCTGACCTAATGTGTCAATCTATGCCATTTTCAAAAACATAATAAAATAATCATTTTCTATTTAATTTCCCATATTTTGTTATGATTTTCTTGTCGTTTTAATAATATATTTTTTTAAATTCTAAATGCCAATTAATTTTCTAAGACTTTAAAAATGTATTGCTTATATTATTTATTTTTATTAATTAAACTATTCTATACCTACAAAACATTTATATATAATCTTTAGTATTTTTTGGTACAGGTTTTAAACTATTATTATTTTTCTAACTTTTCGTATACACGATCACAGAATTTTCAATATTGACTTATATACATAATTTTTTGAACTTTCTTTGTATTTAAATATTTAATTAATTCACTAACTTTAAAGACAATTTTTTAACAACCCTTTCAACCTTGTGAACTTTGAAATTCACCTTACGTATATTATTTGTAATATGATCAGGTTTAACGCGAGGTTTTTCAACAGTTTTTACAGGCCTTGCAATAACATTCTTAACAGGCCTGGTTTTAACATGTTTAACAGGCCTACGTTTCTTTGGCGGCTTTACCCTAACCTTTATAGGATGAGGTACATAATAATGTGGTGCCACAGAAACTTCTTTTGGCGGATCTTTTTGCTTTTGTATATTATTACTATTATCATTAGAATTGTTAATAATAATTACATTTTTACCCTCATTTGGGTCTTTTTGAGGAGTCGATTGAGAATCTTTATTAAATGAATTAAAATTTATGTATCTACGGTTAGATGTAGGAGGTTCGGCAAAATTTGTTTGTTTAGATAATTTTAAATTTTCAGGAATTTTCGTGCTTTCAGAAATATCTTCCTCGTATTCGTAATCGTAATCAAAATTGCAATTATAATCGTAATCAGGTAACGATGATCTTTTTATCCGTTTTCTATGTAGATAATTAATCCAAAAACCTTCTTTATTTTTCGAATTTAAAATAGCTTTATTTTTAGTAGGCGTTAAGTTAGAAATTGTTGTTAGATGTTTAGTATTTTCAGGAGCAACATTAAAATACTTTACCCATTCTGTCTCACTTACATGTTCATCGTGTCCATAACCTGCAATTTTCTCGAATTTTGTATTGTGGACGATAAGATCTACCTTTGGAGCATCTTGGGCAACTCTTACATTTGGTTTCTTCGCTGCATTCGCCACATCTGCAACTTCTTCAGTAATGGGAGTATATTCCTTAATCAACTGGGTATTGTAAGTATTCTCATTTGCAGCGGCGTAATATTCAGGCGCTTTATTCTCTTGGGAACCAATAAGTGCATGAAGACCTTCAAGTTGAAGCGTGGGGGTCTTTCCAATAAGAGAATTCAACGTGTGGTAATCTTGAGATCCATCGAAATAATTAGCATGAGGATCTGCTAAGTGCTGCGATCCTGATAAAACGAAATTATGAATTTCATGCGCTGGAAGCCTCGAATTTACTGTTGTTTGTTCAGGGTTGGCCAAGTAATTTGGAGACAAGACCAGGGGATACTGTGGATTGTAGTAACCACGTCCCACTCTAGGACGTAAAATTGATCTTGGGTTTTTACTTGAAGCTACTTCTTGATCTTCGAAAATTTCATGGACCTTATAATCATCTTCTTTCTTCTTTTTCAATGGAAGAGGAGTCGTGCTTACGGTTTTCTGAACTTGCTTAACAGAAACCCATGCTTCTTTAGGTATATCTTTATGCGTTATTGTCTGTTTCACTTGTGGTTTAGGTTTTCTTGAGGGTTGAACATTTTTCGTTACCGGATAATCTTGTTTCACGGTTGTAGCATACTGTTTAGTTTGTTTCTTCGCAGCGTGGTAAGCTCGGATGTAGGAATCTGTTTCTTGTTGCTGTTTGTATCGGTTTAACTGCATATCCTGTTGAGCGTATTCGATGCCACGTCCGTTTCTTGTTACCCTTACTGTGCCTAATGGTATGTCATCGAGTTCTTCGTATACAGCAGGTGTTATGTATTTGTTGCAGTGTGCAAGTGGCAATGATATTGCGAGTAGGACCTTGAAAAATAAAATTTATAAAAATTAGCCCATATTTTTTTTATTGATCAATGTATATGGGTTGTATTAACCAATGATAATTCTTCATAAGAATTATAAAAAAACAATCGAGATATTAAATTAATTAATTAATACAAAAAAAAAATGTAAACATTAACACTTACTTTTAAAAAATACATTATGGTCACTTATTAAAAAATCACCCAATCACTTTAACTGTTAACAGCTTAACGTACAACTTAACACTGACACTGAATCAAGCTCAACATAAGCATATAAAGTTACTTTTATTTCTTTATCATACTCTTTCCAAGAACCATATAAAACCCCACGAGTGTTATCAAAACAAAGAAAGACGTATTCTTTTCTAAATAAACATATTATGCTCTCACTTTCTTTTAATAGCTTTCACCGAATTATCCTCTTCATCATCTGCCAATTTTAAATTACATCTATAAAATATGTATGCTACTTAATAAAGACAGAATTATGTGAGGTAATGTTGTATGTAACGTTTGTCTTTATCTATCTTATAAGATATGATACACTTTCGTTGGGTATCAGATATGTTGGTGGGGTTTTGTATCTGTCATTAATATATCTTGTATGGCCATTTGATTTCTCTTAAATGGTCAATATAGGTCAGTACGTCTGTGTAGAAGACATGTAGTATCAAGTAGTTAATGAAAGAAATTATTATACCTATAAAGACACTGTCTAGAAGCTGACAGGTAATTGTGATAAAGCAGTGGTACTTAAACAATGGGATTACGTACAATTAAAAATCGATGCCATTAATAACTTTTATATCATGTATTATTATTGAAAACTAAAATAAACTGACTTGACCAGGAATAATACCGATACTGTAATATTTTAAGGATAATTTTGTTCATGGTCTATTTTTTTGGTTAGTATATTTATCTAAGCTATAACTGAGCAATTCATTATCTAGAACGACATTTTTTTAGGGTTACGTAGAAAACTAGGAACCCTTATAGTTTCTCCATGTCCGTCTTAAAAAAATTTTACATAATAAGATGAAATTTGGTATACGGTCGTAGATTGATGACCCAAAAACATAAATGATAAGATTTAAAAAAAATAGACCCCTCTTTCATAAAATGAAGTGTTTTAAAAAAAAAATTTCACCTACCCCATTGAGTGGGATGTCGTTAGAAAGGTCTTCTAAAATGCAACAAAAAATGTATTAGCACCTTTCGATTTTAACCCTTCAATCACGATGTATTTTCTCTCCAAAGTCATTATAAAAGCGCCCCCCCCCCTCTATTTTCTAAACTATCAATTCAAAAAATCTTTTAAAATTCCAGAATACAGATTTTAATTAGTACTTTCACTGAAAATTATAACGAACATTGTCAAAAATATTTTGGACCCCCCTTTCATAGACTGAAAAGCAAACTCACATTTTTTTCCCACTTACCTCATTGAGTGGAGTGTCATTTGATAGGTCTCCTAAAATACAATAAAAAATGTCAAATAACTTTTTGATTTCAACCCTTCAGTCACACAAATTTTGAAATAACCCTTTTTTTATAAATCGTAGTGAGAATGACTACGGAAATCTATCATGTGCGTGCCCAACATGCACTTGCCCGTTTTATTTTAGTAATATATCTTATTTCGTAACAGAAAGTGGCAACGTTTTTTTGTGTACCAGACATAGTAATAAAAATCAGCAGTTAAAAAGAGGGTGTAAATTAATAAAAGATAAAAGTACTTTCCAATCGAAAGATGGGGCGACCTTGAACCCCTAGAAGGTACAACTTCAAGTCAAAACCTTTCGAATGATTCCTAATTTGTCTACTTTAGGGCACATGGTTAAGTAAATATAATGAGTGTCATATTTTTTTCCATATTCTCTTAAGTATGCAATGGCGTACTCTTGTATCAGATATTTATGGGTGCGTCGCGGTAAATTCAAAGAAAATATCCTCAGTCTTCGTAGGTAAGTAAACAGTGTTTATTAAACTTAAAAATGGTTAAGATTGACTGGTTTAAATATAATGTTATAAAGAAAGTAAACGCATGTCAATACACAAAGGTACATGATGAAAAAAGACAGTTATACATCTACCGGATGATGAAAGTATTGGTTTTCTTTTTTTAATGCACAGGGTCAATGTCATGGTCATAATTAAAACAAAACATTACCTATTCCAAGTGTTTTTTATCTGTTTAATTTTTTTTGGTCATTTATATAATGTTTATCTAGGTATTCAGATCCTATGTAAGTTTTATCACATGTTTATATTGTTTTTTTTCTAAAAAAAAAACAGATGCTAAAGGAAATAGAATAAAAGTAATTTTTTTTTTTTTTTAAACTTATAAACGGATATGGAAATAGGTATCTATCTAGAAATAATTCTAAATATACTTTCATATTTTATTATAATTATTGCAAAAGGAAGTAAGAGCAAAACTCAATGTCATTCAATAAATAAACTGTTCCTGAAAGCATTAAAATATATCAATATATTTACTTTCTTATGCAACAAAAAGAAACATTTTAAAACCAACATTTTGATGGAAATATCTATATCTTAACTCTTAATTGGTATCGTAAATTTTACAAACGAAATTGATGAAACCGGAAAACACTTTATAAAACTCTAAAAAAATAACTAGGAAAGTTTAAAAAAATTTTCTCTTTCTTATCTAATATGAACTAATTAAGCAAAATAACATGTTTATATGCATCTAATTAATAATTTTAAAAAATCAACTGGTATCGTGAAGACCGGCTGGCCCTTAAAATGTACGTTAAGTACGTGTTAAGGGCTTACAATTAAAACTGAAAGTTTTAAACGCCGAACATCCGGCAACCGCCGCAGGTGTCGACGTAATGAGATAACTTAAAATGCACACGATACTTAGATTTTTTTTAAAACATTAAAACATGACCTGTGGGAGCCGGCCAGCCCCTACGATACCAGTTAAGGGTTAATCTGAATCCATGTTGACTATATTCACAATTATCCCTGTACTATGTGCTTAATTATAAACAAAATGATATTATATCAAGATTTGGATCTCAAATATTTAGAACTTGTTCTATAATTTAAATGATACTAATGAGCCAATCATAGTTAGTTGTTTACTGTACTCATACAGCTAATTAACAAATAAAAAAATGTTTATCTAATATACATAATTAATATTTAAAATTATGTAAAAACGCATGAAAAAATTTCATTTTCATATGTTACTTCACAAATAAATCCCTAAATTGAGTATGACAATTAAAATTGATGTTATGATAATCAAGAATAATGTTTATAAATTATGATAAATATGACTTTCTCGTATTTTGCATAATAAATTTACATTAAAGGAAATAAAATTCAAAATACGTTAATTATAAAATTTTATTTATAAGTCATACCTAAATGATTTTCTATATTTTCCATCACTCACTTTTTAGCGTAACCCACGAAGCGCTTATATGCTCGTTTTTCCGTCCGTCCGTCCGTCCGTCTGTCTTCCACCGCGAGAACTCGGCCCACTAACCACCTAGAGACCTCGGGTTTTCGCTAAATGGTAGGTATGTGGCTCTAGCTTAGGCCATTTTAGGAATTTTTCCGGTCATTAGACCACGAACAGGCATACTGTCCATTTTTAATATAAAATTTTTCATATATGACTTCATGTACCTCATTGGACTCGGGATTGATTCACGAATCGATTGGCAAGGGTATTTTTAGAGTTGTCAATAAAGTGGGTTGATAATTATTTTATATTTTAGGGTGGGCCATCTGTTGTTTTCCTTTTTGAAAGCATGTTATGTCGACATTGGCAACACTGTAGTATTGGAGATGGCGCTGAAAAAATGTTGGATACCTTTTTTCCCAAGAAATTGTTATGTACCCCCCTTCAAAGGGGGGTACATAACAATTAGACATAAATTTTACCTGGACAAGCTAAAAAAAAGGTCTTCAGATTTATTGGTAACATTATTCTAGTAAACGAGCTTAAAAAAAAGGTCTTTAGATTTTTATTGATCACATTTTTTACACTTTTTTCTACTAAAGGGCGTCAATTTTCGCAACTGCCTACGGGCGGCAAATTTTTAAATCCGGCCCTGGACACAACTGTTTTTGAGTCTGATGCACGGACCAACCTATAAAGACATCATGAAAAAATCTTAACGGAATAACCCTGAATCACATACGACCATTATTAGTCCAGTAACTTTTCGCATAGAGCTGAATTTTTGTATACACCTTCGTTTTGCCTTTATAAATAAGTTACCAAAAGTCCCCATCGATCCCCTGTGAGCATACTTTTTTACAGCCCACACAAGGTGCTAACAATTAGTTTTAGCTAGATATCTCTGTATATATTGTCTCTATGACTAAAATAGTTATTATCAAATAGAAAGATTAGAAAATTATCTACAACAAAGATCTCATACCTTTTTTCGTACAAGTAATTGTTTTCACGTAGTATGGGGGTATTCTAGTCTAAAAATGTAAAATATCGATTTTATTTTTTTGAATTTTTTTAATAAATAGGAGTTCAAAAAAGATATGTACAAAACCCTATACCCAAATTCCCAAAATTGACGAAGTTATAGTGAATTGAAAGAGATATGTAACATTGAATAGCCAACTATACGTAAACTTTGAACGCGTTTTTCTCGAAACAGAAATCTGAAATTGGCTGCCATAATAACTCAAGATCTACTGAACCGATTGACTTCAAATTTTCTGTGTACACAAGCCATTACTATTTGTAACAGAATTGAGTTAATCAAATATTTTTGTTTTACGGGCAATGAAAGAATAGTAACGAAAATTCTATAGACACTTTTCTAAACACCGCCATTTTTTTAATTTTCAATTTTTTTTTAATTTTTTGCCACCCGCTATAGCCACACTTATATAGATAAAGAAATTTATTGGTTTTGTTTTTTCGGACGAACAGAAAAGCTATAATCATGGCAATCATTTGGAGACGTTTTTTTCACGTTGTACGTGGTTCCTGTACAAGCGTAATAATTACTTATTATTATTATTTTTTTTAATTTGTAGAGATTGTATAAACTTATATAAAAGTAAATACAAAAAATCTATAGTAAAAAGTTTTATACTTTTTTGTCAAAAAATTCCTAAAAAAATCTTAATCAATATTCATTTCTATATTATATTAATATAACATATACTTTTTGGCTATTGTAAATATTATGACAAATATGTGAGGTGCCAAATTTTGTCAATAGTTAGAACATACAAAGATGTATATTTTGTGCAAACTCCCTAGTAAAGTAGGCCCCGGAACACCCTCATCGAATAACCCAAAATATCGTTGTATAAGGATTTTATAAACAGACTGTATCTAATGAACAGAATGTCCGATCAACATCGTCTTTCACTTATAAGACAGTTAATTATTTTTTTACAAACATTTTGATAGTATTTTAACTAAAAGTTAACGAATTGTTTTTCAAAATGGCGGTCAAACTTAAAAATTTTCTTAAAACAATTATTTTTTTTAATTTCACCGCAATTTTGAAAGGCATACAATTTACTTTGGATAAAATATTAATAAAAAGGTTGTAGAAGATTAAATTATCTGTCTAAAATGTGAAAAAATATGTTGATCGGACATTCCGTCAGCTGTTCACAAAATCCGTAAATAACGAAAATTTGGGGCCTTCGATGGGGATGTTCCGGAGCCTACTTTGCTAGGGAGTTTTCAGAAAATACACATGTCGGTATACTCTAACTATTGACAAAATTTGGAACCTCGCACATTCGGCATAATATTTACATTAGTCAAAAATTCTACATTTCTTGTGTTAGTAGTATTTGCTTAAGTCGTCACCTTTGCATCCAGTTTCCATGAAAATTATAGTTCGTATGAAAAACTATGAATGACCTTTTTTGTAGAGAATTTTCTAGTCTTCCCATTGTTATATGACTTTCACTATCGTAAAATGTATAAATACAGAGATATTTACATAAAACTAATTATTAGCACCTTTTGAGGGCTATAAAAAAGTATGCTCACAAGGGATCGATGGGGACTTTTGGCATATTATGTATAAAGACAAAAAGAAAGTGTATACAAAAATTCAGCTCTATGCGAATTTTTTCCTAGATACAGCTATTTTTCGTCTAAATGCTCTAGACTATATAACAAAAATCTATATCTATAAAAGAGTTTGTCCTTAACCACTCACTCATATATCAACGTACAGCCCAAACCCCTGAACCTAGAAACGTGAAATTTCGTAGGTGTCTTCCTTTTATGATTTAAGCACCCACTAAGAAAGGATTTTTCGAAATTCAACCCCTACGGGGTTAAAACGGGGTGTCAAAGTTTTCTTAAAAAAATATTTTTTTTGTATTCACCGAATGAAGCATAACATAAGTAGATACTCTACAAGACAAATAGTATTTACGAAAATTCAACTGGGAATGGGTGGGGGGGGGGTAAATTGTGATATATAACTGTTTATGATTTTAAGGTAAATTCGGACAAATAAATATTCAATTAAAAATGAAAGCTCGACATTCAACCTTAATAGCATTGGACGGGGACGAGGATGGTTTTAGATATGTTTATCTGTATACCTGCTGTAGTTATAAAAGTAAATTCGGGCAAAATAGTCATCTATTAAAATTAAATTTTCGACATTCCACCCATAATGGAGGGGGTAGACAGGGTGTGTATTTTTGATATATTTATCTGCATAACTGCTTAAGTTATAATAGTCGGGTAAAATAATCTGCAATAGAAAAAATCGATATTCAACCACTAATGTTGGGGGTAGGCAGGGTTGGTTTTTTTCTATTTTTAACTAAGTTCCGAGATGTTTACGATTTTTTATAGGTAATGAATAAAAAACAATATAAAAAATTGTAATATATGTCATCCCATATCACGTATGGACGGTTGTAATTAGGTTCGAAATTTACGCGAGCGAAGCCGCGGGATTCCGCTAGTGAATTTATAAAATATTAAATACTTCTGTATTAGTACATTTAAGATGTATAATAATTACAATAAATAAATTGCATTAACCTAATTTTACAGTAAATAAAACAAATATTTCATTAAACAAAAAGTTGTCCAAACCGAATAAATAAGTATTTGCATTACCTACATTTTACCACAAGAATTATAAATGTATCCTTCTATAAATTACTTAAGTTGATTGAACTACAAGTAATGAAATAAAAACACGTTAATAAATTAAAAAAAACACTTTCATACACTTAACATAATTAGATATAATACAAAGTAACAAATGTACATTAAAGGAAGTTGTAGTAAAAAAATATCAGTTTCTATAAAATGCCAATGTCTTTTATATATGTATAAGGTTAAATCAACTAACTGGATCTTTTAATAATAGTAATTTCACTTTTCTCTCGATTATTTATCTAATGATCTATAATAGGTATATGTATTTAACAACTTTGTTGATTCTAAATAGGTTACTTTGGGTGAGGAATAAAAAATCCGAAGGAGAGAAACAATTTTAAATACATTTGATCATATTAAAGAAAAAGCAGGGTGCGAAATTGTCAACTATAATTAATCTCCAATATACACTCACTTGATATAACGACCACTTGATACAACGACGTGATATAATACCGCCGACTGGTATATTTCTGTGCGAAATTCCTCCAGGACTTGTCTTCGACATTCCTTCGGGAGTACGGTGACCCACGTGTTTTTGTCCCAACCTACAATATTACTTTCGATCCGCATTTTAAATGGTTCTCGACTACGTTAATTAACATTTTCTAAAGCTACGGTTACCTAGAAAAACGGTACTGTTATCTAATGGCCGTGATATGGCGGGCGTTTTTGACGGTCGTCTTAACGGTGACAAAGTCATGGTTTCCTAGAAAATATTACCTGTTTAACTGAAAAGTTATAATTGTAGAATTAACGTATAATAAATGTCATATAAATATTATTTGTGCAATACTTTTTCAGTTTTTGTATTTATTTATTCTTTTGTGACATATTCATTTAAGAAAATAATATTTTAAGTTATATTATAAATACTTACCACTTTAATCTAAAGTTATGTCATTTATTTAATGTTTTCAAATAAACTTACATACTCACCATTATTACTGTTTATTGTACCATAGTGTATTTATTGACAAAGTTAACAACCTTATAATTAATATATTTTAAATGGTGTGTATTTCACAATAAAATATGTTTTGGGGACTTTTGAATTAACCCTTTAGTCACGATATATTTGCTTTTAAAGTCATTATCAGAGCGTCTCCTCTCTATTTTCTAAACAATCGATGTAAAAAATCTGAAAAATATTCAGAATGTAGGTTTCAATTAGTTATTTCAATGAAAATTATAACAAACACTGTAAAAAAAAATGTGCACCCCCCATTGGCCGTTTTATTGATGTACAGTTCCGATATTGTTCCATAGATTTTGTTTTAACTAGGGTAAAACCAGGATAGATGCCCCACTTTTTGAAAAGTCCTCCTCATTTTAAAATTATTAATTTACCATGAATAATTCCTATGAATATAGCTACTTTAGTCTTTTATATTACATTATTCCTTGTTTTTGTTGTCCTAACAATAACTGATTTTGCAGAAATTGAGTTTTTGCAGAACCATTTTTTGAGGATAGATGCCTACCTACAGGATAGATGCCCCATCATGAAATTGCTAAGAAGGATAGATGCCTCTAGTGTAGGATAGGTTGAGTTAGGTTAGTTTCAATCCTGCACTTGACATAAAAAAAACAACCTTTTGTAACATCAAAAATTTTACACTGATGTAAAATAACATTTGCTTTCTATTTACTTATTTTTATTGATTTTAAAATGATTGTTGTAAAAAAAAGTAAGATCGCTAACAATAACATTAAACCGTACAAGTGAGACGTTTTTGTTTCGCACAACGGTTTGCGAAGGAATAAGGTATGTGACACTGACGCTTCTTATTTAAACTATTAATTCAATGTTTCGACTTTTGGGGGCTTGGTTCTCGAAAACGAGGCACCTATCCCACTGCGGCATCTATCCTGGTTTTACCCTATACTCTTTGCATGTACTTGATGAAAAATCAATTTTTTGTCATTTTCGTAGGTCCAAATCACGTTTCCACTCATTTTTTGTAAAGGAACGTTCACCGCTTCACGTGAAAAAACGTTCGACAAATGTTAGTCACCGCTATGGCGACCGTCATATAAATAACGGCAACGCTATTTAACGTTACGTTTACATTCAACGCTTTTAAGGAAACCAACACCATTGGTTTTCCTAGACAACGTTTTGGTGACGTCACTCACCGCTACATTACGGCCGCTAGAAAACCGTAGCTTGACACCAATCTCGTACGAAATACTAACTAAAGCTGTTAACGGGACTGAACGAGACAACGTATCAGGTACTAAATGTTCTTTGCCTTTATGATGTATGTAGGGGAGAGGTGCTGCAGTTGAACCAGCTTTTGGGTTTTCGATGAAAACTTTCTTATTAATTTCCCAATAGGCTGTGTCAAAATGGTACCGTATTTAAAGATTATTATGGATAAATAAAACGGGTATGTGCGTGTTGGGCACGCACATGATAGGAATAAATTATAAAAAAAGAGTTATTTCAAAATTTTTATGACTGAAGGGTTAAAATCGAAAAGTCATTTGATTTTTATTATTGCATTTGAGGAAACCTATCAAATGACACCCCATTCAATGGAGTAAATGAAAAAAAATGTGAGTTCACTTTTTAGTCTATGAAAGGGGAGTCCAAAATATTGTTGACAATATTCGTTTTAATTTTCAGTGAAAGTACTAGGGTCATTTCGGGTGAGACGTACCACATTTTTTTAATTGCTTATAAAATATTAAATAAATGAAAAAATGAATATGTGTGTAAATCTTATTTGTTTATTTAATTAATTGTCTTTAAAAAAATATAACACAATCTCTAAAAAAAATTTTTTTATATCGTAATTTGCATTTAAAAAAAGGTTGTAAAAGTACATCTCTCCCTAGGGCTATGGGTTAGATGCACCTCAGACTAGAGAGAGAGCCACTTTTTTATTTTTGTACCTTCTTCTCTCTATTTCTATTTTTTTTTCTCTTCCACAAATATTACATACATGGTATATGTCTCATGGAGCCTTTTTAGGCAATCCGTGCAATAAATACAATTCATTCGTGAACTGATCTTTTTAAAATTTTATACGCCCTGGATATGAAATTCAGACTAATTTCTTTAGCCTGTAGATTTGAAATAGCTTTTTTGAGTTGTTTTACTGTCGATGTTGCTCTGGCAGAACCAAGATGTGGGGCCCTGTTGCAGGGCCCCGACATCCTATCACGGGACCCCAAATGGAATTGTGGGCGGGCCCTCTAAGATTTTTTTCTCTCGATAAGTTTGTATGACATTTTTTATTACTTTTTGGTCTTTCAAGAGAAAAAAAATATCATAGGAATGTTCAAAATACTTTTTTTATGTAGGTCTTTCAATTATTATTTTTTTTTTTATAAATATCAACCAATTAGTTTTTTGCTCACCGCGCCGGGCCCACCTTAACCCCTGGCCCCAGGACTAAAGTCCCGTCAGTCTCCTTATGTAGGGGCCTTGGAAAGAGGCATTTACTTTCATTTTATACATCCTTTACATGTTTAAAAAATGAAAATAAATTGATGGTGCATCTATCCTTATATTAAGGGAGAGATGCACCTGTGCCCTATAAAAACCAGAGTGCCGAAAAAAATGTCAAAACATGTTATTATAGCGAGAGAAGAAACTAATGTCACTATTTAATTCATCTAAAATAGTTTAAACTTCGTAACAACAAAGTAATGAAAATTTTATTCACCGTTCACAAAAATATTTCGCACAATTTTTAAGGCAATGAAAAGTTTTTTAATTTTTTTTGTACGAAAACAAAACAATCGACATGTTTTTTTAAATGAGATTATCTTCATAGACAAGAATGACATTATTGACAGTTGAACAATTGCTGTCAACCTATTTGATCTAGCCGGAACAAAAAATGGTGCATCTCACCCGAAATGACCCTAACTAAAAGCTACATTTTGAATTTTTTTTTTCAGATTTTTTTAATCAATAGTTTAGAAAATAGAGGGGGGGGGGGCACTCTGACAACGGCATTAACAAGCAAATATATTGTGACTGAATGGTTGCAATCAAAAAGTTATTTAACATTGTTTATTGCATTTTAGGAGACCTATCAAATGACACCTCAATGGGGTAAGTGGGAAAAAATGTGAGTTCACTTTTCCGTCTATAGAAGGGGGGTTCAAAATATTTTAAACATAATTCGTTATAATTTTAAGTGGAAGTACTAATTAAAAGTTACATTCTGGAACTTCTTCAGATTTTTTTAATTGGGATTTTAGATTATAGTCCTGATACATTTTTGTTGCATTTTAGGAGACCTTTCTAATGACACCCCACTCAATGGGGTAGGTAAATATTGTTTTAAACGCTTTTCATTTTTATGGACGGGGCGGGGGTCTAAATTTTTTTTTTTTTAAATCTTACCATTTGTTTCTGGGGCTTCAATCTACGACAATATACCAAATTTCATCTTATTATTTCAAAATTTTTACGAGACGGGCATGGAGAAACTATTAGGTTTCCTAGTTATCTACGGCTTCTACGGAACCCTAAAAAACTCGAACTTAAAATATTATTTTTTTTAATCTTTTATTAATGAATGAAACATTGATAAAATATAAGATAGGTACGAGTCGAAATTTGTTATTTTATTTTAGAGTGTCACCATCTACCATAGAATCTATAACTTATTATTAACTATGACTAGTATCGGTTATGGTTGAAATTAGACGAATATTTTACCTGCCTTAACGGCAACTTACACACATGATTTTTTTGAGCAAATTTATGGCACAGTGCCTTTCGAATAATATAAGTTTCATTCCCCTCGTTTTATAATAAATACAAAATAAAGGTACGACAATTTTTCATGTTCACCTATTAATATACTATACGAGTAGATACTGTGTATATTTATAACTAAGAAAACTCTTTTTTTAATATTTATTACTTACCTTCATTATTTTAGATGAAATCAAAATAACTAATAATTATAAATCTGACAATAGGATGGGAGAAAATTTTATTCAATTAATTTATATTTTGGTTTTTAATGATATTAAAAAAGGATTTAATATATTTACACTAATGAAAAAGTGTAATTTGTCGTTCTTTATTAGTATCAAGACTAGATGACATTTAAGTTAAGATATACATATTTCGTAAAAAAATATTTTAAATTAATCAAATACTAACAATTTTATAAATAATATCATTTAGTTAAATTTTACAACCCTATGTAAGCATTAAATCATTTACAGAAATAATTAACACAATTCTTAGTTTAGTTATAAAAAAAAATTCTCTTCCTTATCAATAATAAAACTGTTTAGTAAATTACATCCATATTTTGTCAGATTTAATGTAAAAACAAAAAAAAGGTAATAAAAAAGTATAAAATTTATTAATAACAAAACACTAAATAACCTCAACTCATCACATTTCTTTGAGCACATCCTTTAAAATGATTATAATAAATAACAATAATTTTATTATTTAAAACAGTAGTATTCAAACTTAACCGTACCTATGATAATAATACATAAATTTTACACGACCAGATTATTTCGGTTAAAATGGAAAACATTGAGAACCAAATAATCAAATTTAATTCAATCCAATTTTTCCACAACCATATAGTTTACGTACCACTGTTTTAAAAAGACTTCGATTTACAAAAATCATCTTTCAACATTATTGATTCTTAACAACATATACAAAGTATATTTATTTTTAATACTGTATATTATTTATATATAAACTTATATTTATACTTCGATCTTTTTCAAGGGATTTCCTTGCTCATCAGTTTCAACAGATGGTCTTAAAGGTGGCTGAAATCCATATTCAATTCTTAAATTTTTACCAAATTCTGCTCGACTTGGTGTTGCATGTCTTCTATATTTCTGTAGAGCAAAACTTATGAATGCGTTGTTTTTCGATGGTACCGGTCCAATATAATCACTAAAAGACTTTACTTTACTACCATAACTACTTGCTGGTCTTCTGAAATACGATGAAACATATTTTGGAAGTGGCGATTTATAATTAGGGGCATATGCAAAAGAACTTTGTTGATTCGAAGTAATTTGTTGCCCAAAATTATGTTTCGTTTGACTTAAGAGATAAGTACTATCCGGTTGGAATAACCCAAAGTTATAATTATGCTGACCATAATTATTTTGGAGCGAACCAGAATCGAAGTTGTTGAAATTGTGTTGTTTGTGAGAGTTTATATAAATTGGATATGGTCTGTCGACATACTGGTTAACTAATTTCGTAATTTCTACTGGAACAGAGACCAATTTTGTAACAGGGTAAGGTACTCCAACAGGGTACGGATGTGGTACCTTTATTTCTATCGGCACTGCTACAGGGTGAGGTACTTGTACCGGGTAAGGTTTCTCGACAATCCTATCGACAGGTACTTGTTTTTCAACAATTTTTTCGACTGGATATGGCTTATCAACGAATTTTGTTACATGTACAGGGACTTCGACCGGATATGGTTTGTCGATGTATTTTATTTTTTCGACTATCTTTTCATAAGGTACTTTGACTGGATATGGATGAGGATATGCAACAGCGTACGGTTGTGGTACTTTAACCTCGACTGGATAAGGTTGAGGAACTTTTACTTCTACAGGAACAGCGACTGGATGTGGTACTGGTACTTTAACTTCAACTGGGTATGGTTTGTCCACGTATTTTGTCACAGGTTTTTCGACAATTTTTTCTACTGGATACGGAATGTGTATCGGTTTTTCGACAATCTTTTCAACAGGATAAGGCTTATCAACATATTTGGTAACTTCTACAGGAACTTTTACTTCATATGGTACGTGTACCGGTACTTTAACTGGGTAAGGTTTGTCGACGTATTTTGTTTTTTCGACTATTTTTTCTACAGGATACGGCACTGGATGAGGGACCTTTACTTCAACAGGATATGGCCTATCGATATATTTGGTAACTTCCACGGGAACATGAACAGGTCTGTCTACAATCTTTTCCACTTCAACCGGATATGGTTGGGGCACCGGTACTGGATATGGTTTATCTACATATTTCGTCACCTCAACCTGCTTCTCTACAATTTTCTCTACTTCTACAGGATATGGTACATGTTTTTCAACAGGATAAGGCACCTTTACTTCCACTGGTACTTGAACAGGATATGGTTTCTCAACTGGAGTCTCTACAACCTTCGTTACTTCTACAGGATATGGTTGTGGAACGTGAACTTCCTTTTCTACCACCTTCTCTACGGGATATGGGACTGCTACTGGAACTCTTTGGAATATAATTTCTTTACTGTGGGAACCTAAGTTTGTTACTTGACTCTGTTGGTCTATATTTATAGAACTATGCTGATGATGACCCAAGGTATGTTGTCCATATGTTTCCGTTTTAATCTGACCATGTTGTTCATATGCTTCTGCTCCAATTTGACTATGTTGCTCATATGCTTCTGCTCCAATTTGACCATGTTGTTCATATGATTCTGCTCCAGTTTGACTATGTTGCTCATATGCTTCTGCTCCAATTTGACCATGTTGTTCATATGATTCTGCTCCAGTTTGACTGTGTTGTTCATATGCTCCTGCTCCAATTTGATCATGTTGTTCATATGATTCTACTCCAGTTTGACCTTGTTGTTCATATGCTTCTGCTTTAATCTGACTGTGTTGTTCATATGATTCTGCTCCAGTTTGACCATGTTGTTCATATGCTTGTGCTCCAATCTGACCATGTTGTTGTTCATATGCTTCTGTTTTAATCTGACCATGTTGTTCATATGTTTCTGCTCCAGTTTGACCATGTTGTTCGTATGCTTCTGCTCCAATTTGACCGTGTTGTTCGTATGCTTGCGTTTTAATTTGACCGTGTTGTTCATATGCTGATCCAATTTGACCAATATTTGATCCACCTACATTGTTTTCTTGGTTAGCAGTACTAACTATATGATACCCGCTTAGCGATCCTTCTGAGTGTTCATTAATTCTGTTCAATGTACCTTGATCATTATAATATTCGAATTTACCAATAAAAATAGGTACACTTTTCTGTATTTCAACACTATTTTCAGATTCTGTATTCTGTTTAATTGTATTCACATCATTATCGCAGTTGATGAAATGTTCAATATTTTCCCCCGAGTTCTGCAATCTTATACCAGCTGTAATCGGGGCTAAGAACGTATTACTTACTGGTCTTGGTGTAACCACAACTGTAGGTTCTGTGGGGTTGTGATTTTGTAAATTATGACTGACTTCTGTCTCTATGGTATTTTGGGTTGTAGAATAATAATCACCCTGTTTTAACGACTCGTAAACTTTGGTCGTAGATTGTACTGGAGATTCTGTGACTGAATAACCACCACCTTGTGATGTAACATCGGCTACAACTATGGGTCTTCTAGAGAATGACTGATGTTTAGATTGCTCTACGTGCTTCTGGGATTCAGTAACTGTTTTTGTTGCATCGTAACCAGAGTAAAGCGTTCCTGAAGAACTAAAACTAGAAGATCCTTCTCCTGTTGATACTTGATTGTACTCAGCAGCACCATTTATATTTAAAACGTCATCTCCAGTTACAAGATTCTGAGTTGTTGTCAATATTTTATTATATTTATTATTCTGTTCATTGTTTTTTTCATATAAGTTTTGTTCTGAATTTATTTTATTCCCATATCCTCCTGCATTTTCCATATTCTGAATCAGCATGTCATCATGTTCCCCTGAATCAATATTCTCAGTATGTTGTATATTGATATATCCAGAATTACCTTCAGAATTTTGCTCTATTTCATTCTTACTCGAATCACTTATAATGAAAACATTCTGAGTTTTCTTCTGGCCTGAATTCGAAACATAAGCAGTTTTTCCTCCATTCGCCTCTTCATACACTTGCCCTCCTTGTTGTTCGACATAAAATTGTCCAGGTGATACTTGGACTTGGTAACTAGGCCCAGTACTTTGAAGAACAGTTGTAGCTGGTACTGATTGGACACCTACATAAGGAGCATAGACAGAATGTTGGATGGTTTGAGGGTAGATTAACTGAGCAGATGGTTGTTCGACTGTATTTTGCCCTTGGTATGTTGGGTGAACAACGTAAAGATTCTGTCCTGGTCCATGCGATGATGGATCTACATTTAATCCTCCTTGATTTCCAGTAGACGTGGATGGATCGTATTGAATTACGTTGGGATCAGATTGGACTTGATATGCTGATCCTGTAGGTTGGTGAGGTGTCACGTGGAATGAATTTTGAGCTGCTGGTGATGATATCTGAAATGGTTTTGTTTATTTTTTAATAGATCTTCTACTATAAGTTTAGGCTTATTAAATATATGAAATTAAATAAAAATAAAATCTAACATGAAAGAGATAATTTGTACGAAGAAGTTATTTTTAATTATAGAACAAGAATATAAATTTATTTTGTGTAATTTGAAGCATTCGTATTATGTTAAATTCTGCAAAATTATCTTTACCATCGTATTTCTCGTAAACGGTTGATCTTATGACAAATTAATAAAGTATATATGTATGTGTATTTTATATCATATAACCTTATAAAAGTACCAAACATAGGAAAAAAATTAAGAACAAAAAAATACTAGATAAAAATCAGAGGGCCCACAGGTCCAATACATCCCTGGTCTAAATAATCATTGTTTGATACTGGAAATCGATAACACGTATTATTATTAATCCAGGTATCAATTTTCATTGCTGTACCCAATGAGTTCTCCAGATATTAAATAAAAACCAATTTTAGTCAAAGTTTTTGGGAGTCTGTAGCTCCCTCACGAAGAGTTTCTGGACACATGTTTATATGAACTTTTTTGCTTGAAATATTTTTCTTAACCAACGCTTTAAATTTGTTCCACCTGATATGACTCATCCTGTATAGATGAATACTTGAATCATTCAGTTTTAGTTTATTTTTATTTATTTAGTATATTTTAATTCAGTTTAATTTCCGTATGTTCCTATAAGGCAGTGGTTTCCAAACTTTATGTAACTACGCCTCCCTTTAAAAAAATAATCTTGCGCTTACCCCCCCCCCCCCCCCTTATTTTATAAAATTATACAGACATATTTTAAAAAGGTATAAAATGTTTTTTTTTGTTAACTTTTCGCGCGTCCCTTTGCACTAGTCCGTGCCTCCTAGTTTGGAAATCGCTACTATAAGGTATTGGCATCAGTCATGGTAAGGTATATGGTATATGGTAAGGTTTTTGGAATTGATGGGCTCCTTTTTTATAATTCTCATGAACTCATTATTAATCAAACAAGAACCTCTTTATTAAATCAATTTAATTACCAAAGTCCACATATATAGTTTTTTTTATTCTTGCTTTTCATTTTGTTTATGTTTTTTCTCCCGCAATGGGAAAAGTAAACCCAATAATGGATACCCAGTGATGGACACTTGCTAATGATTACAAAATGATAAGTACTACGACACAAAAGTGTTAAAATAAGGAGTCGTAAAAATGTAAACAATGTAAAGTAGTTGCTATAATAATATAATAATTAATAAATAGATTACACTAAAATATGTTCACCATTTTGACGCAAATTGGTCCATTGTCACCTTATTAAGCTGTTTTATAGTAAAATATCTATAGATTATGAATCAATATGGGAAGTTATCAAATTCAACAAATATTTCCAATTTAGTACATTTAATTAATCAAGTATCCAACACTGGATTATTATCCAAGAATGGTGTCAGTAACTTAGTTAAATTATACATTTTATTCGTATACCTTTTGCCCAGCACCAGGATCAGCATTCTTCAATGCTTTCACCGCATGTTCCCCCAATGCTAGTCTAGCACTAGCCTGGCTATGTCCATCCTTAGTACTATACTCCACCACGGGATGGAAGCCCCAATCGTCGGCAGTGTACTGTACCCGGGTCCCCGCTTGAGCGCCATCGTGACCGTGCCCAGCCGGAATATTCACGTAGTAATCTCCATGTGCATGCTCTCCATCTCGTGACTCACCGGCTCCATGTCCTCCTCCGTCTCCTGTATTGGAGATGGAGTATTGGTATGCGTATCTAGGTGGGTCCTGTAAATATTAAGTGTTTTTTGTAAATTCTTAACTTGATAGGTTAGTTTTTAAATATTCGATGTTTATATATTCGCTCTGATAGAGTTACAGTAGTAACATCTATTAACTCCCTGTATCCCAATCTGATTGTTTATATTTGATAGAAACTAATATTAATAGTAGTAAAAAAATATACATTAACTGACATAACAGACTAAGTATTTTGGATTGTTTCCATAAAATAGTTCTTTAGACTTTTAAAGTGTCACTTTAAGTTTCCCTCCACTAACGAGGTCAGAGTTTTTTTTCTCCAGGGTGGGGTAAGGGGAAAAATCAATTTTCGCCTTTCTTTCAACATTTCGACATAAATAGTTATAATATAGTGTATGTATAAAATTATAGCTAATTAAATTTTCTACGAAAAAAGTTGTAGTTTATATTTTTTCTGTCGTCAAATTCGTATTTGACCGAGTACTTTAAAGTAAAATTATTGTCTAATATTAAAAATATTATCTATTTGAATTTCAATAAATTGAAACTGTCAACTCGGTGAAGTACGAATCTAACAAAAAATAAATGTACAGAACTTTTTTATAAAAAAATTAATTAACTGTAATTTTATTGGAATCTAGTTTTGTGGTAAAGTAGAAAAACTGAGAAATCGGGAATTATTTTTGTTCCTTTTCCCATTCCAGGGAAGAGATATCGTCCTCGTTGGAGTATAAATAATTCAAGATACCTTACATTTAGTGACACTCTAAAGAAACTTTCTTTGTAAAAACATTCTTAGTTACATATTTCAGAATTTCGTAAATTCTATCGATATATTGATTCTTTTGGGGCGTGATAAAACTAAATGAGGGCCGAGCATATCGAGAAAAACTATTATTAAAATTAAGTATTAAATTTACTGAAAGAAGAACAATAAAATACATTGACATAATAAAAAATAAAATACACGTTTACATTTACACTGATATAATACACTTATAAATAGGATTGTAACAGTAAAGGTACTGCACAATGTATTTAATAATTAACTTATCAATATTATATTTAAAACAAGATTAATAATTATTATTAGTGACTCCCTTGGGCCTGTCTTGCAGAGCAAAGTTTTTCGAAATAAGGTTTAATATTAGAAATTCACACTCTAAGCATTTTTTTATATTTAGCTGAGATCTATTTTTCATCGAAAATTATTGTATGGTGGGGGGGGGGGAGGCGATGAGAATTGTGATTGAAAATTGGGTCGAAAATATTAAAAGGTTGAGAAACGCTGGTTTAGAGTAATAAATCCTTACGCTTCCTCTTCGACCAAGATTGGCGTCATCCTTTTTATTTTAATTTTTTAATTTAAGATTCTTATACATAAATAACTATTTGATCATCCTGTTTAAAATTTAAGAAATCACTTAGAAGATCTAAAAATATCATGTATACATAAATCATAGCACCTGTATATTATTTGTAAACACTTAAGCACATTGAATAATTAAAAATGTTAATATTATATCGACAATATGTCGTGAGTGCGCCATATGCCATCATACTGGGACAAATATCCGCACATTAAATCATTACTAATACATCCGTAATTAAAATGAGATAGTTTTTTGTGGCAACACAGTAGCAAATTGATGTTTAATTTCATTTATATAGGATCGTTTACATGATCAATTTACAAGTTACAACGGACCTCATTTATTTCATTATGTTTTATTTTCTTGTATTCTAAACTGTTTAAAACCAAAAAAACAATCTGTATTTGGTTACTTATTGTACAGTTAGATAAGATTGCATAGATAAGAACCCTTTAGACTTTTTTTTTATTTATAGTTTTGTATACAGTAATCCCTCAATTTACGCGGTTAATTAGTTTTATAAAAACAGCGCGTAAATGAAGCAAAAAAAATTGATACATAACGTTGTGTCTTTTCACCCATTTTTCCAAACTTTTTCAATCGCGTAAAAGTGAAGCCGCCTAATATGGTTATTCGAAAGGTTTGGGGGGACTTTAAGGTAAATTTGAACACAATTTATTAATAAAATTTATTAGATATACATTTATTCAGAGATCTTTTGCCATAATTTATGTAAATTTGAAGTAATATCAATCCAAAAAGTTTTTTTGTTTCATAAAAAATTGTATTTCCTGCCTTTAAGATAATTCTTTAAGGAACGAAACAAATGATAATCTAAGAGGAAAGGTCAGGTGAATAAGGTTGATGGAGTAGGATATCCCAATCAAATGTCAACAATTTTGTCTGCAAATATTAGATTTATGCCCAGTATTATCAAGTTTAACTAAATGTTCCTTTAACTAACTGTCGTATTATCAACAGATCCAACCATAATATATTTAATTAAATAGATTTTAAATTTTCTGCAGTATTTATTTACAACGTATATTATGTAAATTTTTCATTGAGAGCTTAAATTTTGATTTAAATCACATTTGAAATACATCAAATTTACTTTAAAACGAGCATTCAGCGCTAAAGGAGCTTTAAATTGGTTGATAATACCGGGCATTAGAATGCATTTTTTTAAATCACGCTCAGTAAACAAAATTCAACGAATATGGATAAATTGTATTTTAAACAATAGGGTATTTGACAAAATTTTAAAATATATTGTAAATTATGCGTATGTATTTAATAGTTACTTCCTTAGTATCTTTTTTCTAAAATAATGCCGAAATAACCCTGAAAAGAATATTTTTCTATTCAAATAAAAAAATTCCCGCCAAAACGCGCATTTAAAATCACGTGGTATGCGTGACGTAACTGTTTACCAAGTAAATTGAAATCAACCAATAGAGATCCAGTATTCTAACGATTTTAGTAAGTAACTACGTCATACCAGTGGCAGTTCTGCTAAACGCGTTTGTGATCAAGTGACAAATAGGTTAAATATTTCATTATAAATTTGGTTAATTATTAAAATACTGACTTATTTTACGTAAAAAGCACTTGATTGTAAATTTTAGTAATATAGAACTAATTAGAATATTTTAGTCTTTATTATTAATAGTGTTAAAAACCCTATTGTAATAAATTGAAATATTATATTCCAGAATATGGAATATGAATAATTACGTAGGAGACATCTAAGCGATTTTTCAAACCAGATCTTGATTTTTTTGATCAACCGATAGAAATATATCTATTTATTTTTTGCTATCATAATAATTAATTGAATATAAAAATTGTTAAAATAAGTTCTATATTACATTAGGATAGTTTTAAATGGGTTATTTCTATGTAACCTTTTTATCCTGACTGGTTAAAATTTATTCGTATAGTGTTACAAGTTTCAACAATCGTATAAACAATTTCGAAACCACTGCTATTTAAAATACAAGCGCTTTACAAATCATGTATTTTATACGTTCTAAAAACTGATAAATGCATTGAGTTCAATACATTACCTAGGTATTTTATCTTGTATTCAAATTAAGAATAATATTTATGATAATGTATCAATTCTAATAATACATTTATTAAGTCATTACATGGGAATGAATGAATGAATATAGATTTACTATCATGAGAAACGACAAGAAACCAATAGTACATAATTAAATTAACATAAAGGAAACATAAATATCAGTAAACCTACTATAGCAATACATAGATAAAGACATTAGATATAGTGGCTTAAAAACAAAATCTTTAAAATTATATTAAAATTAAAAATCTATGTTAGTCAAACCAAGAACCACTAGCACTCATTATTATACACCAAAACGAGATTAGCTTAAATTCTGACGAGTACATCTTTATTTATAATTTATTAATTTTAAAGAATTAATCTTTAATAAATAGCAAACAAAATTTTGATGTTAAACATTAAATCAATAAGTGAGATCCGTCCGATGTGGAGAAGCTTAAAAAACATGGCGCTGATTAGGGAAGCATACTATGTAATTGTGATTTTTTTTAAATGATTAGTATTCATACAATATGTGATTGGGGCAACACAAATCCTCGAAAAGGGAATTTTGTTGAAGGTGGACGCGTTTTTAATGCCGGTCATATTATAAAATTTGGAAAATACAAATTTTAGTGCATACAATTACAAATGTCAGATTTAAAAAATGATTCGTGAAGTGAATCTAAGGCCTGGCTTCTTAATATGAGTTTAAACTACAGATTACGTAAACTTCATCCTAGGTTTAAACAGAGCTGAACATCCTTATTTAACATAGCGCACCTTTTGTTATGTTAAACTAAAAACTAACCTTATATTATTATATAATGTGATAAAAAACACTATAATTTTAGTAAAAGAGAATAGGGTGCATTACTAGTAGAAATAATAAAAGAATTTCAATATCTTGGCCTAGTAAAAATAAAATTTGATTACACGTTGACGCTATTTTTAAATTTTGAAAACATGAAATTAGTTTTTAAAAAATTAATAATGGTATTACAAGACAGCGTCATTAGTTAAAATACACAGAATTACTACATAATAGCATCAATTAATGCAGCTTAAACAAATACCTAAGGAAGGTGGCTTCAATTTCTACAAAACGAGACTGTCAGTTATAAAATTCTAGATAAAGACGAGACTTCAATAATAAACACAGAAGCGATACGAGACTTCCTGTTACCTAAATTCTCGTTTCATCTCCCTAAGAATCATCCGATTTTTCAAAATGGGAATTTGAAAAAAACAAACGATAATAAAATTATAAATAATATTTTTTTACAATATTTTGATTTGTTTGTTACAAAATTAAAGTACCACTTGTTTTCCACATTTTGGCAGACACTGGATATGGAGAAAGGGGACCATATAAGATCGCACATGAGAGAAATTTCATCTACAGCAACAACTTAATTTTAACTCTAATTGCGGCTAAGAAGTGTAACATACAAAGTAGACATTTAAAGACAAGTGACGATTTGTAATCAGTGGCGTCTAGTGTGTGGGATAATATGAGTAATTAAATTTTACCTTATTATTTCGCAATCTTAATAAATTCATATTTATTCGTTTATATACATCATTAATATTGTGTACATTAATCTATTAATATACATATATGGTATGTCACCAGTCTTGGGCACTACCCCAGTGTTGGGTAATTTTAAATTAAATTTACAGAATTAGAAATATTTGTTGATATTTGATTACTATAATTACTGAATAATCTACATAGATAGATTTAACTGTCCACAGCGTGATGGGTACCGAGTTATGGACACTTGTTAAAGATTACAAAATGATAAGTACTACAACACAAAAGTTATAAAATAAAGAGTCATAAAATTTAATACAATGTAAAGCATTTACATAAAAAATATAAAATTCTTGATAGTGTGTCGAACCACGATAATTATTTGTCCACTGTTTTTAAACAAAATGATCAATTATCATCAAATCACGCTGTAAGACAGTTAAATGTATATAGATTAATATTTAGTAATAGCAGTAATCAAATATCAACAAATAATTATAATATAGATAATAGGCATGACGCCTATTTTTTTAAACTATTTTATGATGATCTTATGTGTCTCCTATTCCCAAAAAAATACTTATTTTTGCGAAAAATATAGGTTTAATCACAAAAATCGACACTTTTAAAACTAATTTTGAATTTGGCGCCAAAACGCTCGCAGGTGTCCTTCGCAGTTATGACGTCACACTTTCGTTTAACAGGAGTCAAACAATGTTCATAGTTGGACAATAATTTAATTATTCTGTGTGTTAAAAATGAATCCCAAAGTGGTGTGCGGTTCCTCAGTGTAAAAACAGTACCTAATAAAACTAATACGCCCAGTATTATCAACTTTAACTAAATGCTCCTTTAACTAACTGTCATATTATCAACAGATCCAAGCATTATACATTTAATTAAATAGATTTTAAATTATCTACAGTATTTCTTTACAACGTATATTATGTCTATTTTTCATTGAGAGCTTAAATATTGATTTAAATCACGTTTGTAATACTTCAAATTTACTTTAAAGGAGCATTTAGCGCTAAAGGAGCTTTAAATTGGTTGATAATACCGGGCAATAATCTTGTATTATAGATAATAAAACTATTAATCTTTGTTTAAAATAAGTCAATCACTTTTGAGGTTAATTTTCGTTTTTGACATTTACTGAAATGTGACGTCATTCTCTCTGATTGGTGTTCCATTTTAAATGACGGATTACTGTATTTTGTGTATATATTTTAGTAAAAATTATATTAATCTCGCTTTTAATACCTATAAAAAATTTTTAGTGTCTTTTTAACCTATTTCATTATTTAAAATCATAATTTCAGTAATACTTTGTTACTGGCATCTAGAGATCAGATCGGGCCTTAAAAAAACGGCCCGACCCGGTCCGAAGATATATTTTTTTTAATTTGCCGACCCGATTTGGTTCCGAAACTTTTTTTTTCGACCCAGTCCAATCCGGTTCGATTTATACTAAGGTCCGATCCGACCCGGTCCAAACGTTACAAACAAAAATCAAGCCCAGTCTGGTCCGACCCGAAATTCGGGTCGGGCTAAATTCGGACCGGATCGTGCTGGCCCGGCCCGAATTGATCTATAATGTTTTCTTATATGTTTTCTTGGTTTGAGAATTCTTTCTACCCGTGTATAAATTATAATTTTGTTAATAACTGTGAATTTTTATTAATTTAACATTAAACTATTAAACTATTAAAAGTAAAAGTTTTGTTTTGAGAAAATAATATTTTTATTTATTCGTAAGGTCCGTCCAGCTCGGTCCGATTTATACTAAGGTAAGATCCGACCCAGTCCGTTCCGATGTATACCAATCCCGGATCGGTCCGAATTGACCCGGTTCAAACGTAACAAACAAGAATTAAGCCCGGTCCGAAATTCGGGCCGGGGTAAATCCGGGCCGGGCCGGGCCGGCCCGGCCCGATCTGATCTCTACTGGCATCATGCCTATTCACTACATTTAATTTAAAATTTTCCACCACTGGGATAGTGCCCAAGACTATTGCACAGTATCTTCTTACAACTTATGAAAAAGGTCAGTTATTTACGTAGGTAACTGTATCAAGACCAGTAATGGATGGCTGGAAGAACTGAGGCAATCAGGGCAAAAATGTAATTTAAAGCCTAATATTTCCTCCTAAAGTAACTAAATATGAATACACTGTGTTCAACAACAATTATAACGAATTAAACAAAATTATTCATGTATTAAAACCAGTAATGGATGGCTGAAAGAACTGAGGCAATCAGGGCAAAAAATGTAATTTAAAGCCTAATATTTCCTCCTAAAGTAACTAAACCCCATGGCCTCGTCTGGTATACAGATGGGTCGCGGAACAGGGAAGGTACTGGAGCTGGAGTGTACGGAGAAAAACCCAGGGTCAAACTCAAATTTGCTCTGGGTAAATATCCCACAGTCTTCCAGGCAGAAATCTATGCGATAATGGCCTGCGTAGAAGAAAACCTCAAACGAGGATACAAAAGTAGACATATCTACATTTGTTCCGACAGCCAAGGTGCCATAATGGCCCTACTCTCTCACAAGATAGGGTCACGATTGGTCGAGGAATGTCGACAAAAACTTACTAAACTCTCAGCTGAGAACTATGTGAAGATCCTATGGGTTCCAGGCCATAGTGGAATCAAGGGAAATGAAGAAGCTGACGCTCTAGCGGTAGCTGGAGCGTGCAAACCTTTAACAGGTCCAGAACCAGCCTTCGGAATATCCCCAAAAAACGTGAGGCACGAGATCTGGAACTGCGCCATTAAGCGGTTCCAGCAATCTTGGACCTCTAGACAAAGACCTAGACAAGCAAGATCCTTCATTAAGGACTACTCGCCTAAGACAACAGAATATCTTCTGAACTTAAGCAGAAGACAACTCAGAATCGTATCGGGCTTCCTAACAGGCCACGGGTACATGAACAGTCATCTCCACACTATAGGCATAGCGCCTAACCCACAGTGCAGGAAATGCCACACAGAGGAAGAAACCTCAGAACACATCCTTTGTGACTGCATAGCACTTGCAGCACTAAGGAGCAAACACCTTGGCTCCCCTTTTCTCGAGTCAAAAGATATTCAGGACATGTCGAGGAAAAGGATCCTATGCTTCGCTGAAGCAACGGACCTTTTCAACGAGTCTTAGAAACCCAGGGGAGCACAATGGGCCCTAGTGACCTAAGTGCCGGAGCCTCGGCTCCACCCCTCTTAGGAAATTCAATTCAACTAAATATGAATACACTGTGTTCAACAAAAATTATAACGAATTAAACAAAATTATTCATGTATTAAAACCAGTAATAGATGGCTGGAAGAACTGAGGCAATCAGGGCAAAAAATGTAATTTAAAGCCTAATATTTTCTCCTAAAGTAACTAAATATGAATACACTGTGTTCAACAACAATTATAACGAATTAAACAACATTGTTCATGTTACACTATTCTTTAACAAGTGTACTTATGAATACGCGACCTGCTCATGAACTCTGAATGTTTCTATTGTTTTACTTTCATTTTCACAGGCATATTCTGTGAATTATATACTTTTTAAATTTAATTAACTTCATTATAGTGCAGTGGAATGAATTTACTGAATAATCTGTGATATTATTTTTATTAAGAACAATAATATGAAAAGGTAAACAATGCAGTTGTTTGTTGCCATTGTTTGAATAAAGTGCATATGCATGCTACTCTTATAGAACATTTTTTTTTATTATATAAGAATGTGTATCATATAAAAGACGGAAATTTTTAAAATGTACATATTAATTTTAAATCATAAATACTTTGAATATCATAACTTTCCTTAATAGGAAAAGCCACTGTGATGGAAAAAACTATTTTTCATATCACATGTAATGAAACAACTAGTTTTGAACCCTGTTTTGCCAGTCGAAACAAGACAATTTCAGACCAATGCGACTGTGCCGGGCAAAAACAAAGAAACAACGTTGTTTCTGCCCGGCACATTCATTTATTTATTTCAAGTCTGTCAGAATCGCATTTGTAATAAACAAAAGCGGATCTTATTTCTGAATTATTCTATTATTAAAATAGTATAAGATATTACTGCGCTATTTGTCTGAAATAGTCTTACTTCGACTGGCTACAGAAATCAAAACTCGTTGTTTCATTACATGTGATATGAAAAATAGCGTGTGTGGCACGGGATGAAACAAAGACGATTTCAGACCAGGGCGATGACAGCCCTCGCTTCGCTCGGGCAGTCAACTCTCGCCCTCGTCAGAAATCGTCTTGTTTCAACCCTTGCTACACAATATACTATTTTATGCATTTAAAAGTAGATATAGTATATTCAAAAATATGTAAAAAAAGTTAAATTCCGAAAATGTGTTACAGTCAATTTAGTGAAGGGTCAGATAGCACGGCTGGTGATGACCCTCAGAAAATTTTAAATGAATTTTACTCGAAACCCCCCTTTTTCGACGTGGTTCCAGAGATTCCTCAAACACTAATAATGAACAAATATTTTTTTATTTATTTTTATATTTCGTTATTGCAGTGGTTAAGTCTGTGTGTAGAAGATATTTGAAGTTTTAATATTTACTTTTTTTAAGACCGCTTGAATTAAAAAAAAGTATAATTTTTTTTTTTTAAATTCCTAACTGTCGTCATTCGCCATTTTGTGAAAATCAAATCATAGCCTACATTCATATAGATATTGATAAAATATTTTGTTTTCGATAACCCATCCCGAAATTTTAATTTTTTTTCGTCGTTACATCGAGCATACCTTTGTAAATTTTTAATATTTTTCAATGAAAATTGGTATTAAATAAGTGGAATATACCTATACTTAATAAAATGCACTCCTCCCGATTCTAAAATAATTATACCTGTGAAATTTTTTTCCAAACATTGGCTTTTTTCGACCCGTCACAGTTGCATTTCCCTTTAAAATAAAATTTTGAATTGTATACTGTTTTTTGAGCTCCATAATTTATTATTATATTAATTTCGTGTGTACCGTCTGCTCGTCTGTCCTTTCATGTAACAAAGTGTCTAATAAACTACCTACATTTACAAGCCAGAAACAATTTTTTTTCAAAATTGTAATCTTATGACCTCTAGATATACACAGATTGATGTAAAAAAATTCCATTATTTTTAATTTTATTTATGGAGCTTATAACTTTACATTTAGTAAACAAATTTGCAGAAAAAAACGGAGGGGATGTCATAAAGTTATAGTTAAACTAAAAAATATTTTGAAATTTAGGTATGTGAAGTGTCAAAATGTAGGTTTTAATCAGTAAATCTTAACTCTCTTTTCAATTCTTTTTTGTAACTAAAAAAGCCTCGAAACAGTCACTTCAGACCCCTCCCCCTCTAACTGATCAATAATTGTAGCAGAACTTTGGTGATGCTATCAATAATAAATACTGAAGTTAACAGTGTAATTTCAATTATAAAAATATTGAGAAAAAAATTCACATAATTTATATGTAATTTATATGTAAGTATTATTTCAATTCCATTATCAAAAACGAAACCCTAATAGCGTACACCCCTGCATGACGGTAATTCGATCAGTGCCATAGAATATACTACGCTAATGGAAAATACAACTATTTTTTATGCAACATATAGAAAATATATGAATATCTAAAAATGTCTTTTTTATTTACTCGTATCATAAGATTATTCGTCATTTGATTTTTAAACAATTATACTATTAAATATTTAAAAAGTTTATTATTTGACTCTACTTGTTTTCAACTCAAAATAAATCTGGCAACATTGTACCGTTTTAAAAACAATAAAGAATCTCTGTCAGTTTAAATCATAGACATATAGTACTGGACAGCGTGATCCACATTTACAAATGTACGATACAGATCGCGCTGTCTAGTACTATATGTCTATGGTTTACATAGAATTATGAGCATTATATTTAATAAACATACATAAGTACATGAAAAATGTACTTTTTTCGTTTTTCAATAATAAAAATACGTTATAAATTAAAAATATGTAATATTATTTCATTTTATTATATAGCATTTTAAATATGCGAACATAGAATTGTCTTTTCTTTATCTACGGTTTTGAATGCAATGTTGTCAGATTGTGATGTTAATTAAAATCAAATATGAATGATAATGACATATACAATTTGTCTGAAATTTAAATCAATATTTATCACGAACTAAACGGTAAAAGTACTTTTTTTTATTTTTGACATAATCTGTTATATTCAATAAATCTATTATTTAGTTTTTCAAACTGTTGTCTAATTTATTTAATCCGATATATGCAAATACATGTAGTTGCCGGTATGATTCGCCATATCTCCCATGTTAAAATTACTAACTTTGATAATTAATTTCTTTTAAACTGTACGGTAGATCTTTTTCAAATTGCAAATATCAACGCATTGAATGTTGTTTTATGACATATATTAAATTCACATTTATATCTAATAACTCGTCTAGTGATCGAATGACCTTTAACCAATTGTTTTCCTAAATAAAGCAACTCATTCATTAATCAGTACTATGCATTTAGCATTGACCTTACAGATAGATTTTAATACTTCTTCTAATTATAAGTTTCTAAACATCTATAAAGCAATTATAAATACCTAACGTTTTATACCATCAATTATCAAATTAAATATTTTATCTGAACAAATTTTAGTTGGCACAAGTTTCCAAAAAAAAACAACTAAACCAGCATTTCTAGTGTGCAATTATCTCTAATTGCATTAAAAGAAATGTTACTAAAATTAAAGTACAGCTGATCAAAATGAAAACGTTCTAGTTTTAAATCGTGTTTATGCTAATACTTTAAATCATTTATATCAGTCAAATAATTCAAAAATGGAAAGGTTGCCATTATCATACGGAGAGAATTTTCTACTAAAAATGAACGCTAAAAGATTTTATATTAGGTATGCTTGTTGTTATTTTTAGCTTCAACTGCTGTTAAAATTCCACCTCCAAAGAATAATAATTTTTACTATATAGGTATAGGTACTACTTGATAATATTTGAAGCGGCTGTAAAAATGATAAAAAAAAATTGTCACGTAGAATTATAAACCAGATTTTTACTTCCTTAGTATCTTTTTCCAAAATAATGCCGAAAAAATGCTGAAAAATTTTTTTCAGCATTCAAAGTCACGTGGTATGCGTCACGGAACTGTCTCCTAAACAAACTGAAATCAACCAATAGGGATCCATTTTTTAAAGTTTTTAGTACGTTCAGACGTCATACTAGTAACAGTTCTGCTTGACGCGTTTGTGATCACGTGACAAACAAGTTAAATATTAATTTTAAATTAGGTTTATTATTAAAATACTGGCTTATTTCACGTAAAAAAAACACTTGATTGTAAATTATAATATTATACAGGAGGATCGCGGGAACCGAGTGATCATTGCTAACTTTGTTATTATTGGAGCTAGAAGATCGGTTAAATAGACAAAGTATCAGTATTTTTTTCTAGGATGAATAATGGCGGTGTCAAAAAAAAAACAATTGAATGTCGAATTTCAGAGATACATTGAAATACAACTTTTTTTTAAATGGAACACCCTATATATTATTACTAAATTTAATAGCTGAGAATGTTTTCTTTATAAAAGTGTTGTACATGTATGGTGGTAAAGTTAATAGAAAACAAGTTATAAAAGGTATAAAATTAATAGAAAATACCGAAAAATAGTGTGCTATGAAGATTTAATAAAATGCAAACAAATGATAAAAAAAATTGAAACAAATATATCAAGTATGTGTGCCTTATTTCGCAGATTTTTAACGTTTTTGAGTATTATTTATAAAAAAATATAATTAATTATAATAAATAATTTTTTCGTTATCAATTAAATTCAAAAACATTAAAAATTTGCGAACAAAAGGCATAAAAACCTGAAACTATTGTTTTATGTATTTTAATCATTTGTTTGCATTTTATTAAATCTTCATAGCACACTATTTTTCGATATTTTCTATTAATTTTATACTTGTTATAACTTGTTTTCTTTCAACTTTACTATCATACATGTACAACACTTTTATAAAGAAAACATTCTCAGCTATAAAATTCAGTAATAATATATAGGGTGTTCCATTTAAAAAAAGTTGTATTTCAATATATCTCTTAAATTCGACATTCAATTGTTTTTTTGACACCGCCATTATTCATCCTAGAATAAATACTGATACTTTGTCTATTTAACAGATCTTCTAGCTCCAATAATAACAAAGTTAGCAATGATCACTCGGTTCCCGTGATCATCCTGTATACTACACTATTTAAATTATTAATAGTGTCAAACTGTCAAATACTCTATTTATATGTAAACCATTTTTTCGAGTTTAATTTTAAGTAAGCTATTAAAAAATTATCAAAAAATTATATTATGTAAATATATCTTAATATTACTTTTATATTTTACTAAATAATAATCGGTCACTAGTCATTACTCATTATTATGTTATTCAATCTTTCAATATATTCCTCAAAAAGTTATTATACATATATTTAAACTTAAGAACATGTAAACTATTGTAGACAATAGTTTCATTAACTTTAAATAAATCAAAAAACGTAGTCGGTACTTAAATTCGTGATCAATGAGTTAGTTTTTTATTAAAAGCTATTAATGTCTACATTTTACATATATGTAAGTGTGCAAATACATTAACAATCTTTAAGTATCGGCCACAACGAAATACAGTTGTTTTTCAGTCTACTTGTCACCTCTATGCAGCACTAAATCTGTTAAATAAATTGTGTTTACTATAGAAAGTTCCGGCTGAATAATTGTCATATGTTTGAGCAATTACAGCATTAAGTTATTTATCTTAAACTTGTGTGGGATTTACTCGGTATATTTCGAAATGCGGCCAAGAAAATGATTTATTTTCTTGATGATTTGTTTATTTGAAAGTGATATATTATCACATACAAAATGGTCCGGTATTAAAGTGTCAGATATTTATTTCGAAAACAATACATAACTTCTTATTAGAGAGCTGAAAGAAAATACACTTTTCATGTTAGTTTTTGCTCTGATTTTGATACGAATATTTTTTGCGGCGTTTTTTTTTTAATTCCAGTGTTTTTATTATACAACGCTGGAAAGCTGTCCTAATACAACTCAAATCAGAGATATTTTATCCCCAATATTTAATATCAAACCATAGCCTACCTTAAAACTATCAAAGAAATGTGATAAAATTTCATTGATCAAAGAAATATGACAGTGTAATATGTCAACTTTTATAATATTTACGTAATATTTACCTTCATAATATTTCTTTTATCATAGATAATGACAGTTTCTTATACTTAATCAAAGTTTTTTGACATATAAATCAAAATGGCGACTGAAAAGTGTTCGTGGACGGTTTCGGTTACGAAATTACTTGTAATTTAATATATGATGAAATCTTTGTCAAAGATCTTTGACATATTTATTTGATAGTGTAATAGCCGCCTTATCTAATAATTAAAGTTCCATATTTGCAACTTTGCTATGCCTAATCATAATTATGAAAAATATCAAAAGTTGCCCAAACAAAATATAATTATTTGAAGACAATATATATCCGATATAATAGCTCGATTTAAATCATATTAAGGTTATTCGATCATTATAGATAAAAGTCTAAATTTTTAATATGTTACACAAGTAGAAAGGTTTACTTGAGCCAAGTAAACCTTGTTTTGTATATAACGATAACAATATTTTCTTAAGATAAGAAATATATTCTTAAACCAACTATAGTATTCTTGGACGAAGAAATAATGTAGTTGGATTAAGAGTACTTTTCTTATATTAAGAAAATATTGTTTTCGTTATATACAAAACAAGATTTTCTTGGTTCAATACAGTTTTTTGTGTGTGTATTTATAGATAACTCATATATTTTACTAATTTTTATTTAAAATATTGGACGTATAGTTTTTGAGTAATTGGATATTAAAAATAGAGTTTTTAACACACGATAAATGAGAGAACTTGCCGAAAGTGCTCTATTTATTGAAATTCTACACAATTGGCTATATATAGAGACGTTTTAAAAACTAATTATTCGAAACTTCAACCCTTTTAAATACTGTAAAAATTTTAAACAAATATATTCACGTGTAATTTATTCAAAATAATGAAAAACTAACTCTACCATTACAGCAAATTAGTACATGTTACTATTATATACCTTTCTGTCTATTTCAATTTCCAAATTAAATTAAACTTTTATTTACTTTTAATAATTAACAAAGTAAAATATTCCATTAAATGTAGGTACATGTGTTCTGAATATAAACTAAAAACAATTTTTTTCGAAACCAAATCTTTTTTACAGTGTGCTAGACCAGCGGTTCTTAAACTTATGTGGTCTGGGGACCCCTTTTTTGAACAATTATTTTTCAGAGACCCCATCCCTCATAGAAAAACAAAAAAGGTCGTCAGATACTAAGTAATCACTGATAAATTGAAATATAAAAGTACTTTATGTAAATTAATTTTTGCCAAAAATGTTTCACGGCTCCCCGTAAAAGTTTGGCGGCCCCCCGGGGGTCCGCGGACCCCAGTTTAAGAACCACTGTGCTAGACGTATAACCTTAAGACAATATTTAAAATATGGCTAACAATATATGGTACAACATTCTTATTTTAAAAAGTGATTTAAAAATGTTAAAAACCACTGTACTATGCATGTACTTACATACCTTATCGTTTGACGGTGGTTTCACATATCCAGGAGGTGGAGTGGCTTCAATCAGCAGTACCAAAGTCACCAATATCAGCGAATACTAAGAGAAATATTTAATTAATAAATTATTCAAAATACCATATTTTAAACTTCACTTAATTATAAATATAAAAATTTAACAAAAATAATTAATGTATTTTTCAAAGTAGGCTTTCACGGTTACGTGCACTTGTCAAGACACCTGTAGATGTTAAAAACCGTTGGCTGAAATAAACCAACGCGGCTTAAACATAGACAAAAGTCAAGATAAAGAAATATTTATATTTTTGTATTCTTTTGCTGTTTTATTTTTTTAACTTACACTTATTCAAAAAAATCAAAAAAAATTCAAAGAAAGAGCTTACAGAATTAGTTTATAGAATGCAAAGGTAACTGTTATTTATGAGATCTAATGTGGTGTTTACACCGGGAAAACAAAACAGGAACACTGTGTTTTTTTGACAAAAAAGCAATAAACCCTATACATTTTTAAATACGAAGTATTTTAAAGATACGGTGGTTCTGTTTTGTTTTTTCGGTGTAAACACCGCATAAGGGTTACAAGTGTTGAAAATATTAATATCTCTATTACACATTATAACTTTATTCTAATGTTAATTACAATTACATAATAAACTTTGAAAGTTGAACAATATAGTTATTTTGGGCTAATCAAACTTAATAATGTGTGAATACTTTGTTTCATAAACGAACTATATTGATTATTATTGTGTGAAAATATTTTCAGGTCATTAATTATATTAATTACAAATATTTTTCCCAGTAACTAAAACAGCGATTAGGTTTCAACCTTGATCGAATTACTAAAGAATTTTACACACATTTGTTTACATTGTTTGATATTTAATATGCAATGAGTAAACATTACAATTTTGTTATTTTTACAGTAGATTATTTATACAGTAGAACCTTGATATAAATTTGTGTGAGATATTCGACAAAACCGAAAGTCCAGTGATTTAAAATTAATGTAAAAAAAACTTTAATTGTTGATCGGTGATATTATTTTAAGCAAAAATACTTTGTATAAACATGTGTCTGGAAATTCTTTTTTATCCCCAAAACTACCCGGGGATTTTTTTTTAGATCTGCAGTAATCAAAACAGATCTTGATAGATCTACATTTTGAGACATCATATTTTTTCTCTGGTATTTGATCTGTGGAGACATGCCAAGATCTACAACGGTCTACAATGATCTACAAAGATCTCTGAAGATCATTATAACGATGAAAATTCATTTTTTTTCAACATGGAATATTCATGAATTTTCAACGTTTCAATCTCTATCACGATCTACAACAATCTTTAGAGATCTTTGTAAATCTTTGTAAGTCTTTGTTGATCTTTGCAAGTCTCCATAGACCAAAAACCAGTGAAAAATATCTCAAAATGGAGATCTAGCATTTTTTCCCGGATAGTTTTTATTCATTTCCTGGAGAATTCATTGTGGTAAAGTTATAAATTTTTTCTGCTCTAAACCAGGGGTTCCCAACCTTCTTTGCACGTAAACCCCATTTGAAATAACGAAAAATTCTTTAACCCCACCTGCATAACACATCGAATTTCAAAATATACAAATTTACCCATCGACCCCCTATAGACCCCTTTAAAACTTCCATATAGACCATGATAGACTTCCATATAGACCACGTTGGGAAACCCAACTCTAAAGTATTAAAAAGTACTATCGGTTTTTAAAATTTACCGTTAATTATTTAAACCAGATGGCAATGGAGACAATGTGTTCTTATTTGTATACTGAAAATCGATGGAACTTATCAAATTTCATAACTATACCACAATAAGTTCTTCAGATAATGAATAAACACTATTTTTGGTCATAATCTTTGAGTGTCTGTAGCTCCCTCATGAATAATTTACAGCCACATGTATGTACAATGTACATGTAAAGTTATAGCTTAACATTAACATACATTCGTTGCAAATCAAGTGTTTTCCGGCATGCATTGACAAATTAACTAATTTATACTTTGTATTTATGAAGAAGATATCTATCTTACATGTTAATAATTGAAATTATGCCTGAAAAATTCAATTTCCCAGAATTTTTTTATTTTATCAACGAAATTTTTAATTTCTTCCGTTCTAAATGATATCATTTTTTTATCGAGGTTTTATTGTACCTACATAAATTTTTGTAAAAATAAACATTCAATTTTATGTTGTTTTTTTATAGATAAAAAAATAATTTTAAAGATTCAAAAATTGACATATGTAAACATCCGTTTCCGGTTGTTAAATTTCCTCACAATAAAACGCTTTCATTCAAGGCTTATCTTATACAGATCCTGACTTTACAATTTTAATATTCTACTTTTTGACATTTTTGAGTTACAGCGTCTACAAACAGACACACAGACATTATAATGTCGAAAAGGGTATTTTCGGTTAAATAAAAATGGCTGGTTGATATAAGTGAAGATAGAGATATAGCCTAACCAATATTCTATCCTTTTTACACTCATGTTTAAATAAAAACAAACATAAACTTAACATACGCTCTATCTCTTTTTTTGAGAAGACTCAATTTTCGAATCAGATACACAGTCCATGAGTATAACTAATTTATTAACTTTATAATCGAGAAGCCGAACAAAGATGGCTTTGTCTTCCAAACAAAATACTATCTTATCGTAATAAATAAATAAATAAATAAATAAACAAAACAATATTGCACTTACCTTCTGTAAAAACAACATCCCTCGACTAATTCACACATGTACATTAGCGCGTATACATATACGCGTTGAACGTGGGCGCGCGTGTGCGTATGTGTGTGCGTGTGTGTATGTGTAGAGCGGTGGTTCAGACCCACGGCAGCAACATGACTGAAGTGTAGAGTCTACGCCCGAGCCCATTTCATCTCTCCTGAGCCCCTTTCACTAACTACTAGCTCATTTGTTGTAGCTGCTGCTTGCTACTCCACTTTCTTCCAAAACCGTATCAACATCTCATCGAGATCTCTGTGTGTGAGTGTGTGTGTATGTGTGATCTCTATGCAGAGTAAATTGTAACAAAACAGGGCTGAGGAATGTTGCGGTTAATATTTATTTCAGATTAATATTCCGTGTTTTTTTTTAATCATATATATTTTTTTAAAATAAAATTGTTTATTTTTTGTCGTTTATAACTTTAACCTCGGATTGCACAAAGCAAAATAATTCGCGATTAGTTGTTTTCAAAGCATTATTACGTCAATTCTTAAAAACAATTCACGGTTATGATACATATTATAAGGTAAAAAATTGTCATATTTAGTGAATTGTTCATTTACAAATTGAGAAACAACTGATTAACTAATCGTGGATTATTTTGCTTTGTGCAACCCGAGGTAAAAGTATGGAATTAATTGCACAAAATGGGCATAAAATTGTTCATCTTGAAATGTAGTTTTTGAATTTTTCAATTGAAGTAAGTAAAGTCAATTCTCGAAAAAAAAAAGGCCAAAGTCGATTAGAATCACCTTTTTCATTTTTCGATGGCTACTTCTTAAGTATGAAAAACGGTATATATAAATTTTTTGTAAATATTTGATTTATTTTTTCAAAAACTTGAAATCTAGATTATGATACTCATTTTTTAATTGAATTAAAAAAATCGAAAATTCAAATTTCTAAAAAATATTTAAGAATAAAAATGCAAGTATATCTAATATACTGTTTCATTAGATTAGCCTAAAGTAGGTTTACTAACAGTGGTGAAAGTCCCATCAAAATCAGTTCAGTAGTTTTCGTGTCGAAAAAAAACAGACAGACAAAATTTGTAAAAAAAAATGTAAAACTATCCATAAAATAAAATATAAATACATAATAGGTACATTGTAATAAGTAGAGAATATTTAAAGTCCTTTGTAACAATCAAATTCAAAATCAAATTAAAGAGCATCATTAGTGAAAGTTAGTTACAATTTACAGCAGTATTTTTTCATGAAAAATTCGTCATACATGCACCAAATTGGAATTTGTTCACATTTTATACATACTAACAATAAAATTCAAAATCAATGTAAACTTCCAACGTTAGTGAGAGTTAAGAGCGATATTTTGACTCACTTGAAAAAGATGAGTTAATAGATCAATTATGAATTACCTAATTTAATTTTCGCTGTATTATTAAAATAATCTTAGCTTACAATTAGACTAATATCCGGTATTATAATATAGCTAACAAAATTTGCTATCTAGCAAGCACTTTCAAATGTGGTATTCATTCTTTAATATTATCTATAGATTTGTTTTGAAATTTAGATCAGTGATACTTTTTATTATAACACAGTTCGCAAATCTGAACGTACAAAATAATTTTCATAATAATACCACTTTTTTAACACCATTGGTATTTACTTACAACGCGTGCGTGAAACTTGTCAAGCACTTCATGAAACTTCAAGAGAATTGTCAGTTAAGTTTAATAACCAATTTGAAAAGTGTTCAAATTTGAAATTAGCAAATAATTCTAGCTCATTAAAATTTATAATACTGGACATAAGAATTTAATGATGACTGGAAAGTAGCAATACATTACTTTATCTAACTGTCATACAGTACAGTACATCCCTGTTTAATTGAGTTTTGATTTGATTAGATCTTTCCCTACACACATTCACGTATGTGTAAGCTACTTCAATAACACAACAACTTTTTCAACACGATTAAAATGAAAACTATATGGGCGTTGTAAATAAAATTAATAGTTACTTTTGAATTTGTAAATGATATTGTACTTGTACAATATTGTACATATACCATATATACATTATATAACATAACTTTTAGGTGTTAACTTCTTGTTAGTATTTTATATTATAATAAAGAAGATTCGATCGATAAATCATCTAGTATGCCTACAGTAAAAATAAGTTATAACGACATCGAGGGGACCAGTCATATTAAGTCGTAAAAGCCGATAGTTGTAAAAACCGGTAAAAATGCTATTAGTATATGGAATTTAGTTTGGACTTTTATTTTGTCGTTAAAACCGATATGTTGTATTAAACGATGTCGTTATAACCGATTTCGACTGAAGAGTTACCAAGCATTGTTCGTATGTATGTGTATAGTTATTTCTTAGCGGAATCTTGGATAGAATTGATAACTTTCTGTCACTTTTGAATTCTACTAGAGCTAACTGTTTTAATTACTGGTAACTTTTACTTGACGATCAGTACTGTATGTAACTATTGTTTGTAAAATCGAGTAATATAGTGAAATTTTAAAATATTTTAATTGATCTTCTTAAAAAATGTACATGAAATACATTGTTATGAATAAAAATACTATTCTAACAAAAGCAAAGTCATACACAGACAGACAGACAGACTTTGTTTTATACATACCCAGGAAAAAAATGTATATTTGCAGAGATCTACTCAGATCTCGACAGATCTCCATTTTGAGACATTATATTTTTTACTGGTTTTTGATCTGTAGAGACATGCAAAGATCTACAACGATCTACAAAGATCTCTAAAGATCATCAACATTGAAAATTAATGAATTTTCAACGTTTTAATCTCTATTACGATCTACAACGATCTTTAGAGATCTTTGTAGATTCTTTTAGATCTTTGTAGGGTTATTGTAGAGATCTGCAGATCAAAAACCAGTGAAAAATATTATGTTGTCTCAAAATGGAGATCTGTCGAGATCTGAGTAGATCTCTGCAGATCTACAATTTTTTCCTGAGCAGCCACACATACAAAAAGTGTGCGGTATCAAAAAAGCTACCTATATAGCACTGTAATATTGGGTCAATTTTTACTGCACATTTTTATGAAGACATATTTTTGGTCAGATTTCTTTGAATACCATGTTCTCTTGTTTAAAAAAACCTGTGCAGCGAATTTCTTTTGCGTTCTATATTCGAGAGAATATTCCTATAGAATGCACATTTATGAATAAAAATTTTCACGTAAAATCGTCAGAAATCGTTTGACCATACACGAAAAAAATGTTGATCGTGTTTACATTATAATCTTATTGTTTATAACTTTTGTGGAGAAAAAAAATTCACGGCCGAAACTCGGGATAATCTTTTTTAACATAAAAGCTACATATATCAACACCCACTTTACACCTAAAAAAAAACTATTTTAAATGTTTATATTGGAAAAATTCAACCTAAACCCAAAATTCAAGTTCAAATAAAAAAAATCAGAAAATTCCAAAAATTTAGATTTCAACTATACTCGACCAATACTACAATTTTGGTATCGCATTGATTATTTTTTTGTTTTTATTTGCAAAAAAATATAGCGACTACGAATCGAAACATTTCTTGTAATAAAAATACGAAGATAAAAATCGTGGAAGTTATAAAGAAACACATATTTATTAAATAATTATAGTCTTGTAATGTAATCCATTTAGCTGGCGTGAAAAAGAACAAATGTGTTTTAGTTGATAGATACTAATGTTTTTGCAATTCTAGTTATTAATCTTCACATCAGCTTATCCGTGCTCTTAGAACGTTGGGTGAGGTCAGGGAAGTTAGTTCACAAACATGAAATATTGAAACAATATTTATTAATTTAAATACAGTCACTTTGAAGACATACATGAATTTATCAATACTGTCAGAAGATTTTAAATCAGTAGAAATAATATTTTATTCGTATATATCGGGTGTACCGGATAACTTTTCCAGCATGGTTAAATAAGAAGAATTATTTGCAAAGGAGGGGTAACTTTTACTACTAGAGATACTCATAACTGTCAGAGTTCTGACAAACCGAATCGATTTCTGATTGATTGTACACTGTGCAGTCGAGATATTTGCGAAAATCTGAAAACGTAAATTATAGAATTCCTTTATAAATGGCTACCTACTATGTTTTTATATAAATTACAGTTTTATACTGTGACATCATGGAAACAAAACACGACTTGAAATAACTTTGATTTTGATTCGCCCCGGCAAACGTTGTTTTACCAAAAGATAATTTGCATGCTCTTTCTTTCTCATTGTTATGGTGTTAAACAGTGGCGTAACTACCGCCAGTTTGGCCGGTTAGATTGTCCGGGGCCCCGAGCATCAGTGGGGCCCCAAAAGTGGTGATGAATTTTTTTTTAAATTACTGTGTTGATTTTTTTAATTGAACGATCAAAAAATGTTTTTAGGAAAAAAGCTGATTTTTCAGTTATTCATGTTTTTCAATTCGTGTTTTGTTTCCTTGTCATATATTTCCTTATTTAAAAACATAGTAGCCATGGAATCACGAATTCTATAATTTACGGTTTCGCATTTTCGTAAATATCTCGACCTCAGAGTGAGTCACCTACCGGGTTCAAAAAAGAGATATACTTAACGGACATATGGTGTAAATATGGCTTTGCTACGTCCAGTGGTTTAGACCTGATGATCGCATATACAAAAATACAGCATTTTTGATGTATTTTCATATGGAAAAAGACATTTTTTGAAATATCTCTACCCCACAATCACCTACCGGGTTAAATAAAATCTATAAACCTTCCCGAGCATCAAACAAATATATGGTGTGAATATGGCTTCGATACGTCCAGTGGTTTAGGTCTGATGATCCGTGGTACATACACACCAAGAGTTTTATAAAGAAGATATCAGAATAATAACCCTTTTGTATTTTGTAGTTTTTTATCCAAATTCTTTGAACTGTTCAATAATGAAAATTAATAGAACTGTCCAAGAAGGTACTTGGGATAGCGGATACGAACAAAAGTTACAAACTCGATGTCTTTCAAATTTCACGTTCGGATAGATATCATTATTATTTTTATCCCGTATTTTTTTTTTAAATTCCATCGAAATTATGTTTTGCGCGAGAACTACCTTAAATTCGGACGACGTAAACCCTAGAGGGTGCAATTTGAATTTGAATCAGACAAGATTGTCAGTTGTAAAAACCGAGACAATATTATCTAACTCTCGTCTCATGTACAGCCCTATTTTTTGTATCGTCTAACACAAAATGCTTTTATTTGAACAAATCAATCGCAGAGATTAATGACATGTTATAGAAAAAAAAGAAACACTCTTAATGACATACTAGATTATTATTCATATTAGAGAGTTGAATTCTTACATCGTTTTTATTCGTATGTACATAATGAATGTGATTTTGAAAAGTGTAATGAAGAGAATTTTTTTCTACATCCCGTCACGTTGATGCAATCGCTTTTTTAAGCTAATTAAGCCGTTTAGTTATTTTAAAACTGTCTCTCAATCGATTTATATACTGTGTACCTACTAGCTAATAAATAACGCATTTTAAACTAGATAGTATAGCATAGATACCACCTTATCGTATTTTATTATTATTGAAAGTTTATAGAACAAGTAGGTACAAAAAGAACAGAAAATTCAATAATGTTAATTGATATACACTACTATTCAAAAGATTGAAAGCAAATCAAAACTTTATTATCTTTTTTATTATCAGTGCGTTTGAAGAGACCATTTTGAATTTTTCCACCCCCCTAACACCTTAGGGGTTCAATTTTGGGAAATGCTGAAACAATTGTTTCATTATTTATATTGGAGAGTACTATGTTCGATAAGTTTCAATTAAATGCGAACAAAAAAAATATTTTTTATATAAACTTTGACACCCTGTAGGGGTTGAATTTCGAAAAATCATTTCTTAGTGGGTGCTTACATCATAAAAGAAAGGCACCTACGAAATATCAAGTTTCTAAGTCCAGGGGTTTGGGCTGTACGTTGATATATGAGTGAGTGAGTAAGTAAGTGGTTAAGGACAAACTCTTTTATAGATATACCGGGTATCCCAGATAACTTTTCCAGCATGGGGATCTCAGTATCTATAAGAGATACAGATTTGGTTAAATGAGATGAATTATTTGTATGAAAGGGGTGAGTATTATTACACAAAAAAATATTCATAATTCTATGTGGTTTAGACGGTATACCCAAAAAACTGAAAATTTGGAATTTCTTTAAATGGTTATAACTTTTTTGTTAAAGTAGATAGGTACTTTTTGTTTGCAGTTTCTTAAAGCACTTTTTTGTATAGAATTGATTGGTGTATTTAGAATTTTTATATCACTTTTAGTTTCCGAGTTACAAGCTCTAACTTTAGTTTTTCTTATGGGCCACTTAGTTGAATATATCATATTTGAACGTGTTTTTACTCTACTTTACAACGATATGTCACTTGCCATATTTATTATCGAAAAAAAGTCGAAATACTAAATATCAGTGATATTTATGAAGTATTTTATTACAAACTTTTAAGTGAGCCATGAAAAACAAAAATTGTAAACAAAAATCACAATAACAACAATCAAAATAACAAATGAATATTTGAAACAATGAACTATTTGAAAAAATATGTTATAATTTTTTTTTCGATAATAAATATGGCAAGTGACACATCGTTGTAAAGTAGAGTAAAAACACGTTCAAATATGCCATAGCCAGCTTATCGGTTCATAAGAAAAACTGAAGTAAGGGCTCATAACTCGGAAACTAAAAGTGATAGTTAAAATCTAAATACACCAACCAATTCTATACAAAAAAGTGCTTTAAGAAACCGCAATCAAAAAGTACCTATCTACTTTAACAAAAAAGTTATAGCCATTTAAAGAAATTCCGAATTTTCAATTTTTTGGGTATACCGCCTAAACCACATAGAATTATGAATATTTTTTGGTGTAATAATACTCACCCCTTTCATACATATAATTCATCTCATATAACCAAACCTGTATCTCTTATAGATACTGAGATCCCCATGCTGGAAAAGTTATCTGGGACACCCGGTAGAGTATTTTTGAATAAGTGAAGAATATAACCCATTATATAACACTTTTTTGTACTTTGCACCACATAAAAAATGATTTTCATAATGAAAAATATAAATTTATGAGATCTAATACTGTCAGACCCCCGCTATAGATACGCCGCTATACTTTGGTAATTTTAAAAAAAAAGTTACATGATGACTGATTAATCTTAAGTATGTGTTCGTGTGTAGGGTTCTTTATTCTCTATATGGGCCATCTGTGATAGGCGCCTATGTGAGATATTAATATTTATACGGATGTTCTGGTACTGTTATGTAAATTTCAGTTTTATAAAAAACAGAATCGATTAACAATATGTATAGGTATTTAATTTTATTGAACTTTCGTATAAATTGTGCTATATTTGTTACATTGGTCTAGAATCTATGTAGAACTAGTGTTTCTAAACATTTTTGAAGTTATACAAATTCAAATAATTCCATACAAACATAAATAGTAAAAGATTTATGTTTGTAGTAGAAGATTTATGTATGAAGTAAAAGATTTGTTTAAATTCATTAATTGACAGAAGTGATGTCAAACATCCTAGAATGCAGCCGCAACTCAAAAAATTGGAGTTGATTTTTTGTAATTTTTAAAAATTGAATTTATAAATATTAATTTAAAGTATAAATAAAACGGGCAAGTGCGTGTTGGGCACGCACATGATAGGGTTTCGTAGTCATTCTCACTTCGATTTATAAAAAAATAGATTTTTCAAAATTTTCGTGACTGAAGGGTTAAAATCAAAAAGTCATTTGACTTTTATTATTGCTTTTTAGGAGATCTATCATATGACACCCCATTAAATGGGGTAAATGAAAAAAATGTGAGTTAACTTTTCAATCTATGAAAGGGGGGTCCAAAATATTTTTGACAATGTTCGTTATAATTTTCAGTGAAAGTACTAATTAAAAGCAACATTCTAAATTTTTTTCGGATTTTTTGAATCGATAGTTTAGAAAATAGAGCTCTCTGACAGCGACATTAAAAAGCAAATATTTCGTGACTGAAGAGTTGAAATCAAAAAGTTATTTGACATTTTTTATTGCATTTTAGGAGACCTATTAAATGACACCCCACTCAATGGAGTAAGTGGGGAAAAAAATGAGAATTCACTTTTCAGTCTATAGAAGGGTGGTCCAAAATATTTTTGACAATGTTCGTTATAATTTTCAATGAAAGTACTAATTAAAATCTACATTCTGGATTTTTTTCAGATTTTTAAATTGATAGATTAGAAAATAGAGGAGGGGGATGCTTTTTTAACGACTTTGGAGAGTAAATACATCGTGATTAAAGGGTTTAAATCAAAAAGTTCTTTCACATTTTTTATTGTATTTTAGGAGACCTTTCTAACGACACCCCATTCAATGGGGTAGGTGAATTTTTTTTTTTTTAAACATTTTTCATTTTATGGAAAGGGGGCCTAAAAAAATTATTTTTTTCAAAAATCTTATCATTTCTGTTTTTGGATCATTCATCTACGACTGTATACCAAATTTCATCTTATTATCTCAAAATTTTTCAAGACGGACGGACGGACAGACATGGAGAAACTATAAAGCTTCCTAGTTTTCTACGGAACCCTTAAAAATGCTCCCAAAAAATATAAAAAAATAGTAAAATATATTGACTTTGTTAATTTCTCTAATTGCAAATTTTGTGTAACATTTTACAATAATACCTAAAATGAATGCATTTTTTGTAAATTCGTTTAACATTTTTGGCTCCCTAAAATTTACAGGTAAAAAGTTGTGGTGAAAAAAAAACATTTCTTAGGTACCTACAGTTTTGTAACTCACAGAATTTGTTTTAATAAAATACATAAACCACCCAATATGCAGGACCGATTTGTATGGAGTTAATGGGGGTACTAAAAATTGGGTCGTATATAGGCTAATCGGGCTGCTTATTCCGCGTACAAATCGGCTCTGCAATCGTATAAAGGCCTTAAGTTTGTTCCAATTTTGGTTTAGTGCGTTATTATTAAAATCATGGTGTAATTGCAAAAGTAATTTCTGTTTCTGATTTTTGCTAAATACCGGTCTAAATATAAATTTTACACAAATAAAAATTGTTTACTATAAAATTTCTTACAACTTCCATTTGAACATATTTAATATTAATTCTGTACTAAGCCCTTAAAATGTAGTGAACCACTGTAAATGAAATGTATATGTTGAAAAATTGTGACAGAAATCTATTACGATATGAAATTAAAATTTTCAATAAATGTAATCCAATTTTTATTAAAATTACTTTGCTTTTATAATTACATATACTTTTAAAGTTACTTAATATGTATATTAAAAATAATATCAAATGAATGCGAAATAACATAATTTCCAAAAAAATATGAAAAATTTCCAATCCATCTCTCGCATTTATTTACCCTCCCTCCCAAAACCCCCACATCTTATTGTGAGCCCCTTCCCGTTAAAAAATTTGTTGATAGTGACCAAAAAAAGCTTATTGACTCACCATGCCGGGTCCCCAGTCTAGATCCCTGTCAACCCTTTCCCTATATAGGGGCCACCCCCCCCCCCTTCCCAAGTAAAACATTACAGATATTTTTTTACTATTTTCCAAATAATCATATCAATTTAAACTACTTTCTATATGCCTACAAGTTTTTAACAATCCGATACATATAATTATTTCGATGTTAATAATACCTTAAGGTAGGCGCCAAGTCGGTACGACCCAGATATATCGTTCCAGCGATGACAAACATAAAAAACAACAATAACAGACCATCGCCTGCAACTGAGAAGGTGTTGTTTGTTTGGTCAGGATGCCCGTTTCCGTTCACATGACCTTCTAACTGCAGCGTTTCCGGTTGACCGTCGATAAGTAGCTAATATCGGATCTAATAAATAAATATGATTTGATTTTTTTAATTCGATATCTGGAACTGTCATAGATCTTCATAATTGAGATTTCGAAAGTTGTCCCCCCCCCCCTACTCTCTTCCTTTCAATCAATGCATATTTTATGTGTAATCATTTGTTTATCTAATTTTGTCATTTGATAAATTAATTAGTGCTCCCCCCCTCATTATTGAATAGGCATGATGCCAGTTACAAAGTATCATTGAAATTATTAATGTAAATACTGAAATAGGTTAAAAAGATTCTACAAAATGTATTTATTTTTATATTAAAAGCGAGATTAATATAATTTTTGTTAAAATATCAATGCAAAATACAGCAATTCGCCATTTTAAATGGAACACCAATCAGAGCGAATGACGTCACGCACCAGTAAACGTCTTTTATTTTAGACAAATATCAATTCGTCTTACAAGATTATTAGGTACATACCTAATTTAAGAACTAATATACTTTGGAATTCATTTTTAACATACAAAATAATTAAATTATTGTCTGGACTCTGAATGTTTGATTATTGTTGACAAGGAGTGTGACGTGAAATGTCACCAGCGAGCGTTTTGACGTCAAATTCAAAATTAGTTTTAAAAGAGTCAATTTTTTGCGATTAAACTTTTATTTTCTGCAAAAATAAGTTTTTTTTTTGGAAATAGAAGACACGTAAAATTATCATGGAATAGGAATTCTCTTTTTTTGTTGGGGGAGGGTTCACTTTCACATTAACTAATTCATCAAACGATTGCACATAAAATTGACTAATAATGTTAAATGATGTAGAGAGGGGGAAATGTTCAAATATCTTCATCAAAATTAATGTTGTTATTAAACTATATTTTTCGTAATAAATTCGATTATATTAAAAAATGGTTCTTAAACTGTATTAGAAATATTTTCTCTTTCTTCATAATTGAAATTAGAAAACGAAATGTTGTAGGCATGTATTTATTACATTTTTCATTAAAGTACATGAACATAATTTAATTGTATTTTTCGTCGAACCTTATAATCACAATTATATAATTGGATTTCTTGATTTACAACAATGAAATTTAATTAATATAAAAAATATTTTTATACACAAAATCATTATTAATATAAATTGTTTTACACTTACAATTAGTTATTTATGTAACTGAATATTATAATTATATATAATTATTTCATTAATATATATATCTAATGCTTATTACTTATAATATGTACAATGTATACATATATCTGTCAGAAAACGTGTTCTTAAGAAACGATACCGAGTTTTCAGTTCTCACGTATTTGCTCTAATCAGATAGTATCTCTATCTGATAATTATTATCCCTAACAACTTACGCAGATAAAAATGTGATAACCGTAATAACTCGCTCAGATTGAAAACTTTGATTAGTATAAATTGAAATAAAACCTTTATATTTCTTCCTCGCTGTATCTGATGGTCCCATATAAAAATTATCAAAATCGTGTATAAGGGTAAGGGGTGACATCTATGATCAAATTATTCAAAAACTAGAATATTCAAGCTTTAAATCTGTTTTTTATAAAATTTTCTACGGCCATCTTTCGCAATGGTACAGCCATTTAAAAATACATAAAAAAAAATTTTTTAATTCTTGATCATTTTAAATGATTTTTAAATTGGAAAAAAATACAATTTTTAAAATTATTTTGACCCCAGCGCCACCTACCGGATCCAAAAAATCTATAAACTTATCAGAGCACCAAACGAACATATGGTGTGAATATGGCTTCCATACGTTCAGTAGTTTAGGTCTGATGAGATATACAGTGCCTTCCAAAATTTCGGGATCACCTAAATAACTTTTGAATGGTTTGAAATATAGGATTTAAATTTATAGAGATACAATGGGATCATATAGTCTATTGATTAACGACATAAACAAATACCTGCATATCTCCGGAATACGGGGGAGGGAGGGAGCACAGAAATCTTAAATGGCACATGGGAAGGTCTAACTGAGACGAAAACAATTGATAAGGTCTCTACGATTTTTTAGAGTAATGATCATTTGAACATTTGTATTGAGATTAGGTTAAATACACTTTCAAAAATGTTATAAAGTGAAAAAACAAATCCAGTTGAAACAGTAACGTTTATCAAGTGGTGGCATCATTGTGTAAAATAATTAAACTCTTCTATTTTTTTTTCATTTTAGTACATTTTTGAAAATGAATAATGTATGAATGAATATTGAATTTTGTGACCCAATGATGACACGACTTGCTGATAAATGTCAGTTTTTTAACTGGAGAGATTTTTTCATTTAAAACATTTTTGAAAATGTATTTAACCTAATCTCAATAGAAATATTCAAACGATCATAACTCTTCGAAAAAAAATCGTCGAGACCTCGGCGATCCCGCATTGTTTTCGTTTTGGTAAGCCTTTTCAAACGAGCCCCCACTCAACCCCATGTACCATTTAAGATTTCTCCCCCCCCCCCCTCAAATATGCTAGTGGTTATTTTTGTGGTTAAATAATATACTTGGTAATCTCATTGTATGTTTATAAATTTCAATTCTATATTTCAAACCAATCAAAAACTATTTAGGTGGCTCCGAACTTTTTCTAACTAGCTAAACGTTTTCACATATTAAGATATATCAATTTTAAAATTATATTTGTTAATTTCACCAATTTGGCTATAAAGTGTTTATAGACAGGCGTGACAGACAAACGCACAGATGTCATATTAATTCATGGATCTTAAAAATTTATTGGAATCTCAATTTTATTGTACAGTACATTTAAAATATATGTATAGAAAAAGTAATGTTTTCGGGTACATATTTGAACTAAATCCGATCCTGAACAATATAATCTTATAACAAACAGATCGAAACAGCTATGGATAACATCTGTATAGAGCCGCCAACGCCTTCTCTGTAGTCAGGAGTGTCAGCAGAGTATTGTTCCTTGGAAACAAGTGCCGATTGTTCGTAGGCCGGTGTTCCATGACGTAACAACTTGTGTTTACTGCAGTCAATTGTTTGAAAACAACGCGGTAAAAGTCCCTTCTATATAGGTAAACGACCCGAATTTAACAAGGAAAACATGATGGCACTAAATTGTTGCCGAATTGGAATTGCAGACAATTGTTTCAAATTATTTGGTGGATTGTTTTGGATAATTTTTTTGATATTAGATAGATATGAAGCTATTTTGTTGTTCTGTTTTAAACAATGGAATTTATAATAAAGTCAAACACATTTAATTATGTTATACTTTTTACTTTTTTATACACGGAGAGAATATTCTTGAAAAAATTAACAGAAAAGTCGATAGAATTTAAAATAAAGTAAATGAAAAATTACAATGACATACTGGTAAATTTTAACATAGTACCTATTAAAATTTATTTACTCTGAAAATGTAATATACGCTATTCTTTAATTTAATTTCTTGCATATGAAAATTTCACGTACATTCTCTATAATTTTACTATGTTTCTATATTATTTTTCATATCTGGCCTATCACCGTCATAGAAACTGCTATACAGGGGACTTCAGGATTGTATACTTTGTTACTTTATCACATAACATTTAGTTAATTTTAACATAACGGTACATAGGTAGAAAGGTTTACTTGAGCCAAGTAAACCTTGTTTTGTATATAACGGAAACAATATTTTCTTAAGATAAGAAATATATTCTTAAACCAACTATAGTATTCTTGGACGAAGAAATAATGTAGTTGGATTAAGAGTAATTTTCTTATATTAAGAAAATATTGTTTTCGTTATATACAAAACAAAATTTTCTTGGTCCAATACAGTTTTTTTTGTGTGTATGCTAAAATTCAACAGAATGGTATAGTAAAAATAAAAATCGACATTCATAAAATATAGCAGTGCATTTACCTACTATATTTTCACATACGGTATAGTAATTTTTGATACTGTTGATATGAAATATTACTATACGTTACCGATTAATTTTTCACAGAATGAAATTTCGTCCTCCCGTTAACATGTTTTTTATGTTAAAAATTAACAGTAATTTTTTTCAGTGTACATATTTCTATAAATGTGCTATCTAATGCTGCGTTTAGTCCAAAAAGACAAAACAGCATTATAAAAACAAAATCAAACTTGTTTCAATGGAATTACACTTACTATGTACGGCCATTATCTTAATGACATCTATCTATCTGTCTGTCTAGGAACACTACAACCAAAATAATAAAACTTACCAATAAGAAATTTTAAAGTACACCTACATAGACACAGAGCATGGACCGCGCATTCTTTATTAACTTAATGGTGTAACATTTCTTCAAAAAGTGAGAGAGAGATGCAGTGGCGTTTAGGATGCATCTCTCTCTTTTTCTAAGAAGAATGAAATAGACACTCCTGTTTAAATAAAGATAAATATATCTGTAACTATATTCCATCTCTTTCCGTTGAGATGACTCTGTTCCCAAATCAGATGCGCGGTCCATGTTTTATGTCTATGTGCACCTCCTATTTTCAGTACAGTAAAACCTCATTATTGTCCATATCGTTACTGTCCATCCATCGTTATTACCCAGCTGTTTGTCATCTTCATTTTGTTATTTGTTGACCAATCATACTAATTATACTTATTACTTTCAATTACTGACGTTTTGTAATTTGTGTAATAACCACACAATATTAAAAACTCCTTTTAAAGCACACGAGTCTCTTTTTTATATGAATTCTGCGCTTAAACACGCGCACATGTATTCGTATGCACTCTATGCGCGTGAGGGGGAAAACTCGTACTGGAGAAAAATATTAAGAGACAGTATAAAGATTAATTTGCCCTAACCATATGACAATAATATGTTTTAACTAAAATGTAATTTTTCCTCTTGACGATTTTAGAATTTTTCTAATTATTATTGAAACGATGCGTACTAAAAAAAATTAAACGACCCAAACGATGTAACTTCAGAAGCTAATATTCAACCCAAAATCACAGCCTCATCTTAATATATAAAACTTTTGGTTCGTATGTATGTATGTTAGATCATCAGGCCTAAACCTCTGGACGTATCGAACCCCTATTCACACCATATATTTGTTTGGTGCTCCGGCAGGTTTATAGATTTTTTTGAACCCGGTAGATGACTGTGGGGTCGAGATATTTACGAAAATGAGAATTCGTTATACAATGGCTACTATGTTTTTATATAAATAACAGTTTTATGTCTTAAATTCAATTTTGTTCAATTTAAACGAAAATGATACTAGGCATTTCCTAGCATATTTAACACCATAACGAGTACAAACACGAGAAAAAGCACGCAAATTATCTTTTGACAAAACAACATTTGCTGGGACAGCTAGTTACTTCTATAATTCATTGATTAATTACAAACCAGTGATTAGTAAATGCTTCGTCATCATAAAAAGGTAAATAACCTGTAAAGCTATAACATTATGCGTACATGTTTATAAATCGTATCATGTCACTTTTTACAAAGCCAATGAAAGTTAAAGTCTATAAAATATATAAAAGACTAATAAAGTAATCTCGATTCACTTTATTGATAAATTAAATCAATACAAAAAGGGCTCACAATGTTACAATCAGTTTTTCATTTTTTGAATAATCTTCATACATCTTTAAAGCTTGTTTTCTTTTTTTCAGCAGAATACACCCCCTCCCCCCTCCCATCAGAAAAAAAATTCATTAAATGTGAAAAGTATTAATTTCAAGTATTGAATAAAAGTATTTAAAAAATTATTTCCAAAATAAAGCAAAAAATTCGCAACAATTTTTATTTGTATAACTAATTTGCACACTAAAAATACTACCCGAGAAAAAAAATTAATCTGCAAAGATCTACCCAGATTTCCATTTTGAGACATCATATTTTACACTGATTTTTGATCTGAACGGTTTACAAAGATTTAAAACCATCTATAAAGATCTGCAAAGATCCATGAAAATTCATAAATTTTCAACGTTTTAATCTCTATCACGATCTACAATGATCTTTAGAGATCTTTGCAGATCCTTTTAGATCTTTGTAGGTCATTGTAGATCTTTGCAAGTCTCGACATCAAAAACCAGTGAAAAATATGATGTTGTTTCAAAATGGAGATCTGAGATGTCTGCAGATCTATAATTTTTTCCCGAGTAACTTCTTAATTTTATTAACATTTTATTTTATTTAGCTTTTTGGTATCATCTTTTTATATCATGTAGGAAAATTCAAACAAAGGACTCCGCACATTCCTTATGGGAAATGGCTTTCCGTGAAAATCGCTAAATTTTTGGTATGTTGTAGCTTATGTGATGCTGATCAAAAGCTCTCACAGGCACAACTTCGAAAAATGAGCCGGTTGGGCGATAAAAATTTTTGAAGATGAAAAATTGAAATTCAAGTTTTATTAAAGTTTTAAAATCTTTAACATTTTTAAAGTTACAAATAAGTCACATTTATAATATATCATTGCTAGTTTACATAAATACCTTAGTGGAATTTATTTTTATTATTTAATTAAAATAATTCATGATTTGAACAGCATTTATTTTTTTGTCATCAAAATTTTTGCTATATTATTTCATTTAAATTTGCAGTGTGATTTGATGGTATGAATCATGTATCGTACGATCAAATCACTCGGCAACCACTGCAAACCTAAATGAAACAGAATATAAATCTTTTTTCAGGGGGTATATCAATTTTGTTGTTTACATAGTCAAAAAAGTAATAATTACATTTTTCATCATTGTAATATCATTAATAATAACTTGCCTCTGAAATAGCATTAGTGAAAAACTAGAATAGCCAAAAAACATTAAAACAATAAAAACTTTAATTTAATTTTTTTATCTTGAAAAATTTTTATCGCCGAAACGGTTCATTTTTCGAGGTTGTGCCTTTGAGAACTTTTGATCAGCATCACATAAACTACAACATACCAAAAATTTAGCGATTTTCACGGAAAGCCAGTTCCCATAAGGAATGTGCGGGGTCTTTTTAAAAAACTTCATAATTTATAGGATGAAAATTTTGATAGAAATTTTTACACCTTTTAAATTCACGTGCAAATTTTCGTTGGCAGAACATTGTTAAAAAAAGTAAAAGTAGAATAATTAAAACTAAGCGACACCTCGTAATTCCTTGATACAACTATATTCACTAATGTCGGAAATGCCGTCGACAGATGAATGTCAGATAAAAGTGCAAGTATATATGACATAAAAATATATCTACATGAAGAATAGAAAGGCCTCTCTCTTGCGGCTACAATAACGTGTGCTTTTATAACATAACAATTAACGTCAGTATCATTGTTATTTATTTGTATGTGAGAGATATCTAGATCAAAACTATTATCGGTATTTCCATATCTCTAAATTAATGTTGTGACTATATATGGGGCTAAAATACAAATCATTCTGAAGTCAAAACGATTATGTCCATTATACAAACATGTTATAATTTAACTATTTAAAAAAAATACGATGCATTAAGTCAGTGGTCCTCAAACTGTAACCAAACTTGAACTTTAAAAAAATATTATTTCATACATACATACTTTCCTGATACTTTGATCGAGATCGACTTAGATCAAACGTTCAGCAAATTATATAAAATTTTAATTAGAGCACAAATAGTCCAGTCAAGTTAAAAATTTTGTATATATGACAAATAGGATAAATATTCGCCAGGATAATTTTAGTGCCGATCGATGGGTAATAATGTCCTTAATAAAATATTGAATTTGCAAGGTTGTGGGCCCCCGGGAAATACACAAAAAAAAAAAAAAAAACAAAAAAACATGACCTTCGTTTATGTTTAAATCATCGATGCAGCGAAAACGATGTGAGCTATAGTCTATTTCATTTAAGATTGCAGCGGTAGCTAGCATAGGAAGTATAATACGCGCTCCTGATTGGTCAAAACGCCAGATAAATTCACAATAACACAATTTTCACTAATGCAATACATCATGTTGCCTTGGAAATAATTGCAATTAAATTCAAACTGTCAGATTAGTCATTTTACAAATGTATGTATGTATACAGTTGACATTAGGATATAAGAAAACTTATATTTATGACACAAAGGTGAATTTAATTTCTTGTAAATTCCATTAAAAGTTATATGACAGTTCAGATATGCCAAAAATCACGTGGTTTTAAAAAAATACACGTCTGACGTCAAGAAAAAAAACACTATTGAGTATTTACAACAATCAGTAATAAATTAAAATGCGAGTTATTTCCCGTTTTGCCAAACAAAAAAATCACAGCATAAATACTATAAATGTGTTGAAAATAAATTTTAACCTATACTTTGTATGAAGGATGAATCTAAATACAGTGAAAGTTTGAAAAAAATTCACTGTAAGGTTTAAGATTTAATAAATTTCTAGTGAAAAAACTTTTCCGTTAGCTATAAAATAGTTCCTGTGTGAATCGTACCGTCTAATCCCCGCCCACCACTGCAAACTTAAATGAAATAGACTATAGAGCAAAAATGAACAGGACCCGTTTGATAGAGAATGAAATTTCCAATAAAAAACAACAAAATTCATATTTCTAAAGTTAATATTTTTTGTGTGATGGTCGTCGAAAATCACATGACTTAAATGTAAATTTTGAAATATGTTGCTATATGTCCCGATCAGCTGTAAGAAGGAATATTGGTATTTAACGATTAATAAAAAATTTCAAAAAATTCACTTTTTAACTAGATACTATAAGGAAGCTATTTATAGATTCAAAAATGGTTTTCACCTTGAATTGTATTCATAGGGGCAACATCAAGAAATTTTTTTTTGTAAATTTTTGCCTTTTTTTGGTATTACGTATTTAAAAAACTATCCAACATAGAATAATACAATGCAATTCGTTTTATATGTGATTTTATTCTATACAAATTGAATCTCTTGATATAAAGTTGTAAGTATAACCGTTTGCCCACAATATTTAAATAAACACAAAATTATGCATTTTACAAGTTTAAAGTAATCTGAAAATAAAGATTGCCATGGACTATATTATTTCAAAAGTATATTAACAGATATTTTTACTGTTTTTCACTTGTATCTTTTAAAGTATATGTAAGATTACAAATTTTATTACATCAATGATTTCATATTTTAAAATGGCACAACTTGGGTAAAAAATTGGTATCTTTTCTTTTCTTCTATAGGCTTTCGTGGCCGTTGTCAATAAGAGCTAACTTTTCGGGCTGTTTTCCACATAGTCATATTATTACACATGGCGTTTCGACTCTCCTGTCGAGTTTCAGAATCACTTTTGAAGTAGACTCCGACATGAGAGTCGAAACTCAAGTGTATAATAACACAACAACATGGACAACAGCCCGAAAAGTTAGCTCTATAGAAGAAAATATACCCATTTTTTACCCAAATTGTGCCATTTTAAAATGTGAAATCAATGATGTAGTAAAATTTATAATATAACATTTACTTTAAAAGATACAAGTGAAAAACTGTAAAAATATCTGTTAATATACTTGTGAAATAATATAGTCCATGGCAATCTTTCTTTTTATATTACTTTAACTTGTAAAACGCATAATTTTGTGTTTATCTAAATATTGTGGGCAAACGGTTATACTTACAACTTTATATCAAGAGATTCAATTTGTATAGAATAAAATCACATATAAAACGCATTGCATTGTATTATTCTATGTTGGATAGTTTTTAAAATACGTAATACCAAAAAAAGGCAAAAATTTACAAAAAAAAATTTCTTGATGTTGCCCCTATGAATACAATTCAAGGTGAAAACCATTTTTGAATCTATAAATAGCTTCCTTATAGTATCTAGTTAAACAGTAAATTTTTTGAAATTTTTTATTAATCGTTAAATACCAATATTCCTTCTTACAGCTGATCGGGGCATATAGCGACAAATTTCAAAAATTACATTTAAGTCATGTGATTTTCGACGACCATCACACAAAAAATATTAACTTTAGAAATATGAATTTTGTTGTTTTTTATTGGAAATTTCATTCTCTATCAAACGGGTCCTGTTCATTTTTGCTCTAGCTCACATCGTTTTCGCTGCATCGATGATTTAAACATAAGCGGAGGTCAATTTGTTTTATGTTTATTTTTTTTGTGTATTTCCCGGGGGCCCACAACCTTGCAAATTCAATATTTTATTAAGGACATTATTACCCATCGATCGGCACTAAAATTATCCTGGCGAATATTTATCTTATCTAAATATCTAATTTGATTGGTCTAAAAGCTTTTCAAATTGATTCTAATAACACTTTTTTGCTAGCTAGCAAGTACTCTCACATGAGGTATCAAACTTATGTGACAGTTCTCTTGGAGTTTCATGAAGACTGACAAATTTCGGGCACGCGTTGTATGTACACCAACGGTATTAAAACTGTGAAATTATGAAAATTATTTTGTACATTCAGGATCGCCAACTGTGTTACTAAATTTTATATCTATAGATATTATCACAAAATTAATACCTCATTTGAGAGTTCTTGCTAGCTAACACATTTTACTAGTCCCTTTATGATACCGGACATAATTTATTTAAAAAAATCGAATTTTTACGAATTTTTAAGATAGGTACATATATCTAGATTCTTTAACACTATTTATATTTTATAGTTTTACTTATATAATATAGTAAAAATAAATTAAACGTCTTATATGTAGCCCTTTTCTAAAAAAGGTTGGTAATCACTGCCTTAAGCCATAATTTATAAAAACTCATTTCCTGGTAACTTCAAAATCTCGCTAATTATAATTGATAATGTATACTATTATTAGAATCAATCTATATCACATTAACGTGTAAAAATATTAATATTCTTTTCTTAAATACGTCGTAAAATGTAACAGCTTCTGTAAGATGTCTTCTATCTGGAGCATAAACTAATTTAACCCAGATTAATTAGTATAATTACAAGTTTGTTAATGATATGTATTGATCAGTATTTCTGTCTCTCTTACATATAATATTACATTTATTTAGTCGCTGTGTCAATTAATAATAATTAATTATATATACGATGTTCGTAAGCCTATTCCACTAACTATATTTACTGCCTATTTTGAATAGAGCTGCACGTCGAGATTATATCGGTTTAAATCTGAATTTAAAATCAGTCAAGATTATCTGAAATTTTGACGAAACAGGATCCAAAGTTTAAGTACAAGTACCTACAATTACTTTCGCCAAAAATGTTACTTAACCCTACGTTAGACGCGCGAATTACATACGTAAACTACTCTTTATTGTTACAACAAATACTAATAACCTACTTACATACGCGCCCTTTTGAGTAGCTATTAAAAACACTTGTATATTCATAGTTAGTTATAGTTGAAATGTTTTAGTACAATATCGTGAGTTATAGTGAATCAAACAGTAGGTATTTAAAAGAGTGGTTTACGCATGTAATACGCTCGCCTAACGGAGGGTTAACTATATAAGTACTTATATATTTAACTATCTATAAGTTTGTATTTACGTACATTATTTTTATTAATTATGTACGTAAATACAAACTTAAATCTTTTCTGTAAATGTATAGGTACTTAAGTTATAATTACAATTGTATTTGTATATAAGTATGTACTTGAAACTGAAAAATTACTTGTATAGTATAAAAGTACTTAAGCATATTTGTATGTATTTAAGTACAATTTTAAGTTTATAAGTACATAGTTCTGACATAACCGAGACAATAAAAAAAGTTTACTTATTATAGATAAAATGAATCACGAAAGACAAAAAAATCATTAAAAAAAAATCAAAATTTCTTAGATCAGAATAAAAATTTTGGTCTTTTCCACTTTTATGGTTTTAGAGTAAGAAATTATTGAAAGTAAAACAAAAAAAGTCGAATTATTTTATTGAATATCTTGTAAAATTGATGTCGAACAAAAAAATAAGTTATTATTTTTTTTTAAATTCTAAGACCTTAGAATTAATTAAGGTTACTTAATCATAGTACTGTGCAGTAACACAAGTAAATAACAAGGGTCGAGAGACGCGTAATCGAGGTGAGTTGTAATGCATACGTTTTTGGAGCAACCGGTCGCGCAGAAATTCACCGATTCAGAAATTTTAGTTAAGTACTAAACTGCTTATATATAGGACAAAAGTTTGAAGTTTCATATAATGTTATAGTGTGTCTCTCTCCCTTGCATGAAATATTATTTCCTTAGCAGGTATCAATTAATACATGTTATTTATAATATCAATTTACTGTTAAAGAGCGATTTCACGTTGATACTTTTTCATTAAATCTTGGTTTTTCAGTTCATTGAACAATTTATTATAAAATAGAAAATATAGGTGTTACAATTTAAATAGTTTTAACGTTTTATATGGACGGCCGTGATTGGTATATCAGTAATTATTTTTTAAATTTAAAAACTGCATTCATATTTTTACTTTCTTATATGAACAAGAAATAAATGTATTGAATACCTATTAAAGTTATGTTTAGTAATCATGAAAAAAATTTGAACTCGAAACTACACGTTTTGAGGGTCTCTGAATTCTGAATCACGTACGACCGTTATATTAATGATGTCTGTGCGTCTGTCTGTCCGTGAATTACAGCCAACAAAGATTCTTGTTTACGGATATTTACTCTTCTCAATTTTGAATTTTTTCTAATTATTTTTTGAACGATGCGTAATAAAAAAAAAGTTGTAATTTAATATTTATTAATTTTTTGTTACATTTATTTAAGATATGAGAATATATCATAAAATCAAAAAAAAAAAATTTTCGAAAAAGTTGGTACTTATAAGAGAAAACATAAATAAAAATGTTAGATTATACTTTTCTCTTAAAATCTTCTAAACATTTTTTCGTTATTATTCAAGATCTTTTCTGTATAATATATAATTTATAAAAAAGTCTTGTGATGGCCACAGCCACAGCAGTTTATTTTTTATAAAAATTAATATTTGCACGACTTTTTCTAGAAACACGTGATGAATTTCAAATATTTCATTTACACAGCTACTATTGAGTAGATATCGTAAGATTTTTCGCGTAGATTCGCTTGTATTGCCGTAGGGCTTGGGTTCGTATCTAGATCAACAGTAAGAGCGACTTGTCCAGTACATCGTGCGGTTCCGTTGGTTCAGTGTACGTACACATACGCCCACATATAGCCGGACACACACACACACACACACACACACACACACACACACACACACACACACACACACACACACACACACACACACACACACACACACACACACACATGCATCATACAATACAGTGGAGGATATCGCTTACAAGTTATGTTAATCATTCAAATACAAAAGCAACTGCTTCTACATGCAGAAGGTGGGAGGGGGGTCAGGGCATAAATATATGGACAATTAAAAGAAAACCCTATATGTCGCTAGTTTGTGAATAAATATTTTCTTCACATATAAAAAAACGTAAATTTTGGTCAATTTAAGATTTTTAAAGTGAAACTTTTATTACATCGTCTCAAAATTTTTGGTCTGTGTGTTGCATGTCGCTCGGCCGCGGAGTAGGGGTAAATACGTCAGAGCCATAGACATAAAGAAATGGACAGTGCATCTGACTCGAAAAAAGAGCCGTGTCAAATGAAAGAGACAGAAATTGTTTGGTTGTTATATAGAATTTATTAGAATTATTAGAACTTTTTGCTGGTGCATGTTGTTGTTTATGGATTTATTTCAATTTTGAGTGCTTGAATTTATTATTCCGAAAATTTTTAGTTAAATGTCTATAATGTGAAAAAAAGTTTCACTTTTACCGTGGTTTCATAAAACCACACAATCCTTTTTTTTATGTATGTTCAGGCATAACTCCGGTAAATATGCATCGATTTGGATGATTTTTTGTTTGTTTGTTTGAAAGAGTATACTCCCGAGCTGGTCCCATATAAATTTTATTAGAATCTGACCATGAACTTCGAAGAATGGAGAAAAATAAATAAATTTTTAAGAAAAAAAACTTTGAACACTGAAAAGTAGATTAAAAATTATTTTTTTATAAGTTCGTTTTATTCGAAAAATGGTATACAATCAGAAAATAAAAGCTCAAAGTGCCCACTTTAAGGATATGAAGAGTACCAATTGTTTAATTTTGGAATATTTACATAGCGTGAAGTCATACAATATAGTCGACACTTTAGTTTAGACAAATGCCTAGAGCCCCAAGGTGAGAAAATAAGTAAAAAATTATATGTATACTGCTCTCAGAATTTCTTGCAGAGCAAAAAAAGTTTCAGATTTTGTAAGATAAAGAATTGTTCATAACATTTTTTTATTAAAAAAATAACGAGCCAAAAACTGTTGATTCTGTTAAGGAAACCCTAATTTTAAGTATTTTTGCTATTTTATGTACACCTAACCCCCGATTTACTCGGTAGATATGTTCTGCACAAAACCGTGTAAACTGAAATAATGGATTTTGCTAACAAGGGGAACCTTTCAGTGGGCCGGTTTGGATTTTCTTCATATTGAAATATGTTGTGAAGGGGGGTCCCCTGATAACACCTATACCCGGTTTTGGGCGCAGACGGGCAATAGTTTAAAAATTATGACCCAAAATATATTTTAATGTTGCATATATACCTATATGTTAAGTCTATTTATATAAGCGTCTGTTGACCTAGCGGTTATGATAATAGTCCGGTAATCAATGCACCCGCGGTTCGAGTCCTCTTAAGTTTTCATTTTTATTTTTAATTGCAAACAGTGACATTATTTAAATATATTATTCTCCTGTAAAATATCTTATGAAATTATTTATTTTCAATGTTTATTTTTCAAAATGTGCAATTTAATTTAATTTTTAAAATTTTGTTGATAAACAATTCAAAACTGGTATTGTAAATAAAAAAATATATAATTTATGCTCAAGTAACTTATTTATTTATGAATGGTTGACAACATTTTGGAAGGTATCTATCGTACAAACACTTTATACATAAAAACATATTACACCAAGAACATTTTATAAATGATTGAATATTTAAACAATTTATACATTTATTTATTAATAATTCTTATGGCATAATTGTCCATATAACCACTAGCAACAATAATGGTCACCGGTCAATTATCATTACCACTAGGCCAACAGACGTTTGTATAAATAGACTTAACACATAGGTATATATGCAACATTAAAATATATTTTGGGTCATAATTTTTAAACTATTGCCCGTCTGCGCCCAAAACCGGGTATAGGTGTTATCAGGGGACCCCCCTTCACAACATATTTCAATATGAAGAAAATCTAAACCGGCCCACTGAAAGGTTCCCCTTGTAAGTAAAATCGTGTAAAACGAAAAAAAACAACAAAATATGCATGATATTTAAGTAAAATAAAATTCAGACATCTTGAAAAACTCAAAATTGTTCTTAGTTCATAAAACAATAAACATATGAAAGTAATATAAGTAGATATTTAATTTATGTTACATTAGGAAAAAATTAAAAAAGACTTAAAAATAATTATCCCCTAAATATATAGTTTACAAGCCCGGGAACCCCCTGTTCTTTTCATCAGATTACCGAAGAAAAAAAATTCAAAAATATCATCAAATCTTTGGAGCGGAATAAACATTTTTACTAGTTTTTTTTTAAATTGTCAATTTATAAATCGTGTAAAACAAGTGCCGTGTAAATCGGGAGATAGGTGTATTACCATTAGGAACCAGACGAAGCATAAAAACGGAAAATAATGAGCATGTTACGTGGCTTCAAAGCTTGCATTTTGAATTAGAGTGTAAAAATTTACATTTATAAATATAGACATTTATCTAAAGTGTAAATAATTTTTATAGCTAATGACTTGATTTTTTATAACTTATCAAAAAAAACTTGACTTAGGTTATTGTGGCTTTTCATCAAAAACCTATTCTAGGACTTATAATAATATAGTCATTAAAAAAATGTTTCAAGTAATAATTACCTGAAAATTGCTATTTTTGGACAAACGTTCATTTGGTTCTGAAGTACAGATATTTCTGTATGGCTGCCACTGTATACCAATGCAAGCAATCTTATAAATCATTAAATAGTATTGGTGATCCGGTATGTCTATAACAGTCTATATATAAATTAATATATTAAAGATTGTAATTAACAGCTACACGATAATTGCGGATCCAATGTTATTTATATAACAGAGAAACGTGGAAAACAAATCGCAATTTGGGAATGCAGATATCCGAAATGGATGCCTTAAGGCTTAAGATACTTACCGTGTAAAATAAAATTACGTATATTATTTTTAATTTAAAAAGTGCAGAGATAACGTCTTGAAATGTATTTTTTGACTTCTGGATATTAACCTACTCGTAATAATTTGTAAAATGATTAACATTCATTGAAAGTGCAGCGGAAAAAATGAATGAAAGTGACACAGTTTTTTTTACAATAATTGAAACTACTATTCAAACTGATGTTATAAAAAATTGCATAGTATGTTTTTTTTTGTGGATGTTTTTTAGTATTAACTTTTATTTTATTTGTTTTAAAGATCTGACTCGACGTAAAAAAATGTTTTTTTTATTTTTTATTTTTAGGAAATCGATCGAATTGATTTAAAATAAATTAATTTAGAGAAAAATTTTAATAGACAGAATGTTGTTTAAAGAAAAGTGTAGTAAAAAACTTTTTTGTAAAGTTTTTTAACTTTTATAATTTTAAAAAATAATAATAAATTATAATTGTAATTGTAATCTCAAATGTTTCCTATTTTTCACGTAAAATTAAATATTAAATACAAAAATATAGGTTTAATTTAATAGGTCATAAAAATGGCAATTACAAATATCACGTAATTACCTCCTCCAAACTTTTATTTAAAAAATTTTTTTGTTTAATTTTCGAAATAAAAATTCGTAGATCACGTAAAAAAATTACGTCGGATTAAATAATGTTTCGGAAAAAAGTTTCGTATTTTTTCTGATATAAAGTTCCTCAGAACAAAATGTATAATCACATAAAAAAATATTACAAATAAAAACCAAATAAAAAATTGCCCCATCCAAACTAAGAATTAAAAAATATTAATTTATGTAACAATAATCAGTCTGCAATACAGCTTTGGTTGAGAAACACTGGTTTAGATTATATACCAATTAAAATAAATAAAACTGTTATTAAAAATGTATGTTTGAAAAAATTTCACAAGAGAAATTATCAAAAGGAAAAGGAATGACTAGACTACTAGACAATAGATATACATTATAAATTGTACATTACTTACTATATAATTTACAATAATTATTTATATATAAACATAATAAATGATTAATAAAATGCATTGTTGTTTTATATGCATATGTAAAGAAGCCAAACGAATTATCTCCAGAAACAGTAGATAACATAGATTTTAGTCAACAAAAACTGCTATTTTTATTTTATTTATTTTTTCATTTATAAAGATAATATTTCAGCTCAACATTTGACTTTGAACGCACATTGCATATAAATAAATCATTTAATTGGTATATGATTGATTTAGAATCTAAAACAACGATGTGAACTCTTTACTAATATAACATTTATATTGTTAACTTCCCAATAGGAAGTTATTGTAATTGGTCCGAAATTTTTTAACATATTTTCATGTTTCAATGTCATTGGAGTATATTTACACTATTTTCAGGAAAATCTATGTGAGTATGTGTGTGTATGTACGTACGTACCTGTCATTTTTTCGGGACGAAATCTCACTATTAAAAAAACTTCGTTGAGATGCCAATCGAAGCGTCTTGACGTGAATATGATCTGAAAGAAAAGATTTTTCGAAATTCAACTCCCATGGGGGTTAAAAGGGGTATTTTTTTCATTTTAACTTTTTTTATCGGATTTACTCGAAACAATACAAATACAGTTATAATATCAGCTAAATTTTCTTTCATTTTTACTTTATTTTGTTACCATTTTTACAAAACTTTATATGATTTTATTGCGCGATTCGTGAAAATTAAAAGATAAATCAAGAGTATACCCTTTTGTAAAGAAATAAAACAATAAAAGTAATTATAAGAAGCTCCATTAAAACTCTTGAAATGATTGGTATGAACAATAATATCGTCAAAATAAAATCAATAAAACAATTGCGAGTATAGCGATTTCGCTCACAATGTTAAAATTTATTGATTTTATTTTAACTATATCTTTGCTCACAGGTGAATCATTTCATAATTTTGAATGGGGCGTATATAATCATTTTAGTTATTTACAAAATTTAGGCTTACCTACTCTCGATTTTTTTGATTTTTCTAAGAAATACATTAAGAATTATTTTTTAAAAAGCCAATTTGTGAAACAACATTTATTACATTTTTATGTTTATTGTTAGATACTTGACAAAAATATTATATTTTTTAAAGTCTTCTTGATGTTCTTAAAGTAATTGTTATCAAATACTATAGAATATAACTACTACATAGATTACACCCAAAAGCAAAGAATAATAAGTGACGTCTAACAATTTTTAATACGCCTTAACTGAAAAAAATCTAAATGTGAAAACGAAACGACAAATTATATGCTTGAAAAAACAGAAGCGTTTGCAAACATATAATTAAGACAGTTGCGATCTAAAGTAATTATTTATATCAAAACCAACGCATACCAAGATCATGGCTAGAAATAGTGATATTTTCAAATACATAATTTGATTCTATTTACATCCGTGCTAAATATCATCATCTTGGATATGTGTGTATGTGCGTAAATAAAACTAATAATTGTATGTCTTACCATTTACCATAGATATACAGCACAATTATTATAGATATATGTTCACATATCAGCTGTAAAATTATTTTTTATAGATGTTAACATTTGTTCTCCTGTATAATATTTTTAGTCACGAAGCCCATATCCTTATCCTTAATATATATAAAGCTCAACGTCTCTCTGTCTATTTGTCTGTCTGTCTGTCTGTCTGTCTGTCTGTCTGTCTGTCTGTCTGTCTGTCTGTCTGTCTGTCTGTCCGTTTGTGTGCTTATCACTCGAGAACCAGTTATCCGATTTACGTGATTTTTTTTAATTCATAGGTACATTCTCTGGCCAGGTTATAGGCTATATTTTGTTAGGTTAGGTAACATAACAACTAAGCAGTGACGATAATAGTAAATCAGGTCAGAAAAAATTTTACCGACGGCGCGCTGTTTTGCAATACGCTGCCTAAACCGTTGAATATAGAACAAAATAATGTATTAAAGAACTGTGTAGAATCAAAAGTGCTACAATAAAGTCCGCGACACCATATGTCTAACTTTTATATTTAAGCCACAATGACTGCTTTTATGTTACAAAGAAAACATAAAATATTTGGGTTCGGTTTACATGGACTTTTGACCTGCAAAACTTAAATCCTTATAAATGATTTCATCGTCATAAGTACTTAATGTAGATATAATTTACCTTTTACAGAATCCAATTTGGTCTTTTGGTTTAGGAAATAACGTGTAATATACATATAATAACATATTATTCGCGACAATTCGCGCGAACTTTGATAAAGTTACGCGCGGGGTGAGGGGAGATACAGCGCTCGTCTAGCAGTTGTTTATTTTGTGCAGGGCAGAGGGACAGGCCGGTACTCTTTTGATTGTCAATTGTTTAATTTGTTTTCAAAAATTATTTTTACTTTTTGTTCTGATTCGCTTTTGTTAGGTAGGTAATTTAAGTGTTGTTTGGTTTTTATTAGAAAAATAACTAATCATGTTTATACTTAATTCAACTATATATTTTTTAAATCCTAAACAATATTTCCGCGAACGAAGCCGCGTGGGCCCACCTTGTATGTATACAAATAATAAATTATTTTTCTTAATTTCGGTCATGGTTTTACATACTTAACTAGAACGAGACGAAGCTGAGACGAGATGGCTTTAATTACACGAGACTAGATGGAGACGACCCAGTAACTTGCAAATTCGAGATCTATTTTTGGTATTTTATTAATTGTATAATTCCCCACATGTTCAAAATCAGTAAAAAATCTGTGCGACTGGTGGCTCTAAAAACGTTGTCCCCCCCCCCCATTCTTAGTTCAATTACATCTAAATTTAGTTGCCTTTGATTTTATTTTCATACTCTTATTAGAAAATATCAACTTTTTTTTTATATAAGTTTCGTGTCTATAGCCTAAACTAATTCTAGAGTCTTAGTCTTTCTAGCATTGAAAGTTTCATCAAAATCAGTTCTGTTGTTTTCATGCCAAGTCGGAACAAGCAGATAGACAAATATTTTAAAACCTGTAAAAATGAGTTATTAAACGACCTATACTTATACATATTTATGTACACGGAGAGAATATTCTTTTAAAAATTAACAGAAAATGCTGAGAACCTGAGGGCAGAATCAACTTCTGAAAAAAGTTAAAGTCGATAGAATTTAAAATAAAGTTAATGAAAAATTACAATGACATACTGGTAAATTTTAACATAGTACCTATTAAAATTTATTTACTCTGAAAAAGTAAAATACACTATTCTTTAATTTAATTTCTTGCATATGAAAATTTCATGTACATTCTCTATAATTTTACTATGTTTCTATATTACTTTTCATATCTGGCCTATCGCCGTCATTGAAACTGCTATACAGTATATTGAATTGTAGTAGACGTTCTTTTAAATTTTACCATGTCGGGTGTTAAAAATTTCTAGGATCAAAATTTTTTTCATCAATCTATGCAATTTTTTTCCCATTCCTACGCATCGTAAATAAATAAAAATGTTAATGCAATTTTTTCATCTGACTATTAATAACTTGTTAAAATAATTATTTAACTTTTATAATAATAAATAAATAAATAAATATACATAAATAAATAATAAAATATAGCAGTGCATCTACTATTTTTTCACATACGGTATAGTAATTTTTGATACTGTTGGTATGAAATATTACTACGTTACCAATTAATTTTTCACAGAATGAAATTTCGTCCTCCCGTTAACATGTTTTTATGTTAAAAATGAACATTAAATTTTTTCAGTGTATATAAGTATTAATTTATAAGAAATAAAAATATTATTGATAGTAAATTGTTTGAACAGAATATGAAATTTCGTATATACATATGTATTCTATAGTCTAAGAACCCACTCTACATACATTCTCACATCTATGGCACATACATGCATGGATATTACAGATCTCAGGTTGCTCTGGTTTCTGAGCATTTCACCGGGCGCGGCGGCGTCCATCACTTTCATTTTGGGCCGATGTCCCGAGGCTATACTATACGCTTGACCAACGAAAGTTATCTTTAACGAACACCCTCCGTGCTTCCCCTTTCCCCTCTCACAAAGAACCGCACCTGATGAATTCTTTTGTGAATTTGATAGAGTATTTAACTTGTCTTTACTGTTTGTTATACCAAGACGTTCTTTGTCTTTTTTGCTTTCTTATACTATAAACATAAGAAATTTTTGTAAAAAAAATCAAAATCAGGATTTTTGAATAAAAATATCACTTTAAATTTTCCTGTCTGTCTGCCTATGCTTTTGAAGATACCGTAACTCAAAAAACTTTTTAAGAAAAAAGAAATACCGACTTAAAAAAAATTAAAAACATTGAAAAGTATAATAATTAAATTTAACATTTTTTGAATTCTGTTTTATATTTTTATTTCTTAAAAAGTTTTTTATTGGCTTAGCACTGACTTTATTACTTATTTTTCAGTGTTTTTAGGGTCATTTATAAGTTAATTTTATTTTGTTCTAATTTTTTTTTTTTTTTTCCTTTTTGAGTGGCATATCTTCGAAGTTCATGGTCAGATTATAATAAAATTTATATGTGACCACCTCGGGAGTATACGTTTTAAAATAATATAAAAATCATCCAAATCGGTACATATTTGTCGAAGTTATGCTCGAATATACATAAAAAATATATACAGTCGATTTGAGAACTTCATCCTTTTTTGATTTCGGAAAAAAATGAAAAAGCCTAGAATAATGAAATTTTGTATTTATAAACTATACATATTCCTTTTAAATACACTTCATATTTTTGAAGAACACTATTAAAGCTAACTGTTGTCAATATCTGAATTTTTTAATTATTTTTTTGAAACTTTGCGTATTAAAAAAATTTTAAAGTAAGATTTAGGAAAAAAATCGATTTATTTAATTATTTTTAAACACATAATTATAAAATAAAAGTTGCAAGAACGTTATTTTCTATAATATATTTATATTCCACTAATGTTATTTTACCTTTTATCCAGAAATATACTTTTGTTATAAGTAAAAACACTATAATACGACTATACAGTACAGTATACAAATACATACACATTATTACTCATTATAAAGTTTAATTGATTTAAAATTTTGAATTATTTATTTTCCATATTAAAATACCATAGAGAAAAATTCAAGACTTTAATTTGCTTGAAAATTATACAATAATATTTTCATTTAAAAAAATTTAGTGGACACCACACAGTCCTTATAGAAAATAGTTTTGAGTAAAATTGACTTTTTATGTTGTTTATAATCTTGATCAAAATTTATCATTTATAAACTCAAAAAAAATTTCGTTTATGTAAATGTTAATATAAATTTACATCATATATACATCACCTAAAGTATTTTATTTTAATATTATATAATATTATATATTAATTACTTTAATATATACAGGGTGGGGCAATAGTTTGTAGACCGTTACAGATTATTAGTATACATATTATATCAAATTAACAAGAAAATTTATGAGGACAAATTTTAGATAATTCAAAAGTGCCAATCACTAGTCAATTAATAAAAATTAATTTCATTAATTAACACTTGCTTCAAGTATATTACATAACCTATTTTTTTATAACATTTCCGGAAATGTATAGACTCAGACATGTAATACCCGCATGAAACAAAAAAAAAACTCTTAAATCAATTCTAATACTTTCAGAAAACCGGTAGTAGTGCAAAAATACCCGAAGTCACTGCCCGATTTCAGGACCGGAGCAAACCAGACATCTACCCGGAGGTAGATGTCTGGTAAAAAAACGAAATTTCACAATCAACATTTTGTTTAGCTCACAACTTTTTAATCTTCTTTTTCTTCTTCTTCGTGAATGTCTACCATTTTCAGATAGTTCCTTCGTAATTGAAAATCAATTTTTGTTAGAATTTACAGGGGGGGTAGTCATTTACTCAGAAGAATCATTTAAAGAAAATTTATTAAAAAAAATATTTATTCGATCAGAATTTCTTATTACTACACTAGTACAGTAAAAATAGATAATTTGAACAAAAAAATTCCTTCATCAACGAAATTTGGTATATACGTAGTTTTATACATAAACTTTAAGAAATTGTTGAGCGTAGTCGAATAAGGGGTGTAGGGGTAGTTTGGTAGGGGGTTAAAGGGGTAAAAATGTGTTTTTCATAAATAACATCAAGATGGCTTATTTTATTGAAAAATATTTCAGATGTTTTTTGTATGCTCTGCGTTAGACCTTTAATTTGTTTTTATTTTTATTTTATTTTATTCCAATACAATAAAAATTGAAATACGGCCGTTACAATCCGACCTGTTTATGTGCGAAGCGTGATAACTCAATTTTTGTCTCGTTCCCGTTTATAATTCACGCTGCTATTGCACTGATCCATCAATTTTAAAGGATATTTATATTTTTGTATCTAAATTAAATTCTCTTTACGTTGGTATGAGTAAAATTACAAAAACTTGAAAATTAAGAAAGATATAACGGTTTAAAGATAAACAAAAAACACAACAATTATGAAAAACTCACATTAATTTTTGACAACCTTCGAGTTGAGATAAAACCAAATTCTATTGATGAATCCATAAGGTATGGTATGTACACTATGAAATTCATTCGAATTTTTTTTAATTCAATTATTATTCAAATTATGAGTATTCAAAGATATATGCACATATTTTTATTCGCGCATATATGAAAAATGTTACACCTCTTATGATATTCATAACTCAAAGAATAATTTAGATTTTAAAAAATCTATTGGGGAACCTATAGATTATAATAAGTTCTTCACAAATTTCTTTGGAATTTTTTTAAAATCTAAATTATTCTTTGAGTTACGAATATCATACGAGGTGTAACATTTTTCTTATATACACGAATAAAAATATGTGCATATATCTTTGAATGCTCATAATTTGAATAATAATTGAATTAAAAAAAATTCCAATGAATTTCATAAAGTACATACCATACCTTATGGATTCATCAATAGAATTTGGTTTTATCTCAACTCGAAGGTTGTCAAAAATTAATGTGAGTTTTTCATAATTGTTGTGTTTTTTGTTTATCTTTAAACCGTTATATCTTTCTTAATTTTCAAGTTTTTGTAATTTTACTCATACCAACGTAAAGAAAATTTAATTTAGATACAAAAATATAAATATCCTTTAAAATTGATGGATCAGTGCAATAGCAGCGTGAATTATAAACGGGAACGAGACAAAAATTGAGTTATCACGCTTCGCACATAAACAGGTCGGATTGTAACGGCTGTATTTCGGTCAATTTTTATTGTATTGGAATAAAATAAAAAACAAATTAAAGGTCTAACGCAGAGCTACAAAAAACATCTGAAATATTTTTCAATAAAATAAGCCATCTTGATGTTATTTATGAAAAAACACATTTTTACCCCTTTAACCCCCTATCAAACTACCCCTGCACCCCTTAGTCGACTACGCTCAACGGTTTCTTAAAGTTCATGTATAAAACTACGTATGTACCAAATTTCGTTGATGAAGGAATTTTTGTGTTTATTTTGGAAATATTTGACTATTTTTACTGTACTACACGGAAAGAATATTCTTTTAAAAATAAACTGATGCTGTGAGGACAGAATCAACTTCTGAAAAAAATTAACAGAAAAGTCGGTAGAATTTAAAATAATGTAAATGAAAAATTACAATGACATACTGGTAAATTTTAACATAGTACCTATTAAAATTTATTTACTCTGAAAAAGTAATATACGCTATTCTTTAATTTAATTTCTTACATATGAATATTTCACGTACATTCTCTATAATTTTACTATGTTTCTATATTACTTTTCATGTCTGGCCTATCGCCGTTATAGAAACTGCTATACAGTATATTGAATTGTAGTAGACGTTAATTTTATAACTAACCAGAGGTCCACATAGTCAAATACGGCCCTGTATAAATAACGAACAATCCCCATCAGATATCAAAAACTGATCCACAAAAGGTAATCCCCTTGGGCGTTGGACAGAGAAGAATTTCAAAAAGTGAAAGAATAAGTTTCACTTACGCGTAAAAGACTTACAAGTTTCGCTTTTATAATTAACCCCGTATGGAGACTACAAAAAATGTATCAATCGATTGATATCGACATATCAGTCAAGTCAAGATTTTAGCTAGAGATACTTCTCAAATAAATTTGAAAATAGTGGTTTTGTTCATTTAATAAAATATGCATCATTTATATTTCTCACAATACAAATTTAGTTACATATTTTATAATATACATAGAAGAAAGATATACTTATTTATAAATACAGTCGAAATCGGTTATAATGATATCGTTTAATACAGTGGCGTAGATAGGGGGGGGGGTCAAGGGGATCAACCCCCCCCCCATGAGTCTAATTTACTGTACTTGGCACCAGATAAAAGATGATTTTCATAATGAAAAATATAACTTTATGAAATTTAATACTGTCATATCCCCTCCCATCGCAAAAAGCTATCTACGCCACTGGTTTTATACAATTTATCGTTTTAACGACTCAAAATAAGTCACGATTGGATCCCATATAATGCCTTTGACCGGACAATTACCGGTTTTGACGACTATCGGCTCTTACGACCTAATATAACTGGTCCCCTCGATGTCTATATAACTTATTTCGACTGTATTATTATATAGATCTATAGATCATCTAATAATTTCATTTCATTCACTATATGCACATTATTGGTTTTTACTTTGTCCATTACTGGAGAATATACATAAACAAAATAAAATACTGTAGTTAAAAAAAACTATATTTGTGGTCTTTGGTAATTGGATTGATTTAATAAAAAGCTACTTGTTTTATTAGGAATATAAGTTCATGAGAGTTACAAAAAAGAAGCCCATCAATACCAAAAAATAATAAACTTTGCTCTTAAATGGTTCAAGTACCTTATAAGGTTCTGCCTAATGCCTATAAAAAGAAATACTTTGTTATTTTTGATCCACCTGTAGTTTTAAAGATAATATAGTCCATTTTGATAATTTTTAAAAATAATTTTGTTTATGTGTTTTTGTCCCGACTTAACTTAAAATCTACTGAACCGATCTTGATTAGACATTCACTGTCTAATTATTATTAAACACATACATAGATTTAGATAGTTAATACTGAACCGATTTTAATTAAATTTCCATTTGGTGCACAGACTAAAATCAACAAAAATATATGTATACCAAGAATGGACTGGACAAAAATATTTAAATCCATAAATTGCCTTAAATAGTTAACACAGTAAGATTATAGGTCGAGTAATAATTTTAAAATCTGGTGACAAATAAATAAAATGTAAGGTTTTTGAAGACTAAAAACAAATATTTACTATTAAATCCTGCTTTTCAGCTGAATACACCAGTGCACAATATAAAATAAATAAATAAAATGAAAAAAAAATCTTGATTATTACATACATATGTATGTAAATATCAAATGTTCTTGTTTCAATTAATCTAAGAATTAATGAAAGTCTACTATTTACATTTAAATGGTAAACTGAAAATCTAGTGCATTAATAAAAAAATGTGTTTTATCAGGTCAGTCCATAAGTTCGTGCGTATTTTTTGGTAAATTTTTAAATAATAATACGCACGAACTTATGGACTGACCTGATAATTAAGGAGGTTGGGTAGTTACGTCAAACCAGTAGAAATAAGTTCAAATTTCTTACAATGGAGATCTGTCGAGATCTGAGTAGATCTCTGCAGATCTACAATTTTTTTTCGGGTGTTACATCTTCACGGCTAAACCTCTGAATCGATCTTGATGAAATTTGACGATAGCTAGCATCCTGAGAAAAGGCATAGGCTACTTTGTGTCCTGAAAAATTGATTAATTTAAAAAATACAAATCCACGCAGACAAAGTCTTGGGTAACACCTTATTTTTTGTAAAAAGAAATTACAATACTAACAATAATAAAACAGGCAAGTGCATGTTGGGCACGCACATGATAGGGTTCCGTAGTCATTCTCACTACGATTTATAAAAAAAGAGTTATTTTAAAATTTTTGAGACTGAAGGGTTAAAATCATAAAGTCATTGGACTTTTATTATAAGATTTTAGGAGACCTATCAAATGACACCCCACTCAATGGGGTAAATGAAAAAAAAATTTTTCACTTTTCAGTCTATGAAAGGGGGGCCCAAAATATTTTTGACAATGTTCGTTATAATTTTCAGTGAAAGTACTAATTAAAAGCTACATTCTGAATTTTTTTCAGATTTTTTGAATCAATAGTTTAGAAAATAGAGGGGGGGGCGCTCTGACAACGACATTAAAAAGCAAATATATCGTGACTGAAGGGTTAAAATCAAAAAGTTATTTGACATTTTTCATTGCATTTTAGGAGACGTATAAAATGACATCCCACTCAATGGGGTAAGTGGGGAAAAATGTGAGTTCACTTTTCAGTCTATGAAAGGGGGGCCCAAAATATTTTTGACAATGTTCGTTATAATCTTCAGTGAAAGTACTAATTAAAATCTATATTCTTGAATTTTTTCAGATTTTTCGAATTGATAGTTTAGAAAATAGAGGGGGGGGGGCGCTTTTCTAACGACTTTATTATCTCAAAATTTTTGAAGACGGACGGACGGACATGGAGAAACTATAAGGGTTCCTAGTTTTCTACGGAACCCTAAAAATGGTTAGGGTAGAGAGGACCTAATTATAATAAAAAAATTATTTATTCTGATATTAGTTGATTTATTTTCAGAACAATTCGTACCTATATAATATGCAGACTAAACAAATGTCAAATTAATGATATGAAGTTAGTTATTATAAATGATTGATAAGATTGTTAATGTATACAAGCTAGAGAGAATGCATAATTAATACTAACATGTCACTCAAAATGTCGATAGAACAACTGATTCTTTCTATTAAGTGTTTACAGAATCGAATAGCTGTAAAAAAACTATAGATGATAAATATTTAATATTTTTAACACTTTACCATTGAGTAATAAAATTGATATATTAAAGAAATGATGGTTTCAGATTTATTAAGGTTTTTAAAAAATTAAACTATTATATATTATTATTTGATTAAGATTGTTTTTTCTGTTTAAACTCACGAGGTCCTGGCCAATAAAAAAATACTTTTCTGTAAAATATAAATAGATACATCCAGACCCAGATATACGGTGGAATAGGAGGGTCGAGTCTCTGGGGTCTGAGAATCCCCAGCGCCCCGAAAATTATTTAAATTTACATTAATATGTATAGTTGATATTATCTTACCATGCATAACATAATACGAATTCAAACTAAATTAAAGAATAATACAGGAATTTCCTTACGCTCGGAAAACAGAAAGTTATGGGCTCCCCGTAATATTATTTGACCACTTTTTGAAAGCTCATTCAGGGCCTAGATACCTTCTATAATATATTTTTAAGAATTGCAGTGGACATCTTCAGGGCTTTTCTAAAAGTAGTTAGTGTTTTTGACTGCGGAACCAAAAATTCATTTTCATGAGGATAACTAAATGTTTTATTATTTTTTATAATAAATCGATAAAAAAAAGTAGGTACTTTATAGAAATGTCACAGTATTTTATTTATTGTGTAGATACTGCGTATTTTAATTAAACGAAATAAATTATTACAAACTGTTTCAAAATTACAAAGTTTTCAATTTTTCTTAAAATTTTCATCAAACTATATTTTAATTATACATATGCCCGGTATTATCAACCAATTTAAAGCTCCTTTAGCACTAATTACTCCTTTAAAGTAAATTTGCTGTATTACAAACGTGATTTAAATCAATATTTAAGCTTTCAATGAAAAATGAACATAATATACGTTGTAAAGAAATACTACATATAATTTAAAATCTATTTAATTAAATGTATTATGCTTGAATCTGTTGATGATATGACAGTTCAGTTAGTTAAAGGAGCATTTAGTTAAAGTTGATAATACTGGGCGATAATATGTTAATAGTGTATTATTCCAACTGGTTTTTGTGTTAACTAAATATTGCACAGTTGAATGGAATAATTTTTCTTCCCAGGGGGCACCCCTAAACCTCTATTCACTTGGAATATACAAATAATAACGAATAGTTATTATTTGTATATTCAATTATCTTATATAACAATTAGCATGGAAATCATTTCTTCAAAATTTCCACATCGACCACTTTTCATAAGTAAATATTTTCTTATGATAATACGAATATATTTTTGAAATCAACTTAATGAGGTCCGTCTTTTGATACCCCAATTACATATGTATATAATATTTTTTGTAGCATAGTTTTTTTTTAATTCCGACAAATAATGATTTTCCTACATTATTTACATATAATTTTCCCGGAAGAGGCAAGCAATTTTACATACATACCTATATTATATTCAGCTCGGTTTAGTGTTTTGAGTTTTAAGTTATGCTGCGGACAAACGGAAAAAATAGCTTCGATAAAAACTATACAAAAATACCATAAACTATAAGGATCGAATTATGGTCAATAATTATTTGCTACAGAAATGAGACCAAATAGAATTTTTTCGACGGGCCAAAAAAAGTGGCCCATGAAACTACTGTAGCCTTAAACCCAAAACTGGACTCTTATACGCTCCTTTAGAGTTAAATGCTCCTTTAAAGTAGATTTGATGTATTACAAATGTGATTTAAATCAATATTTAGGAGGCTATAAATGAAAAATGTTCATAATATGCGTCGTAGGTAAAAACAGAGTGCAGAAAATTAAAAATCCTTTTAATTAAATGTACTATGCTTGGTTCTGTTGATAATACTACAGTTAGTTAAAGGTACATTTAGTTAAACTTGGTAATACCGGGCGTTAAAGAACAAATATCGTTTTTCCAGAATATAAAGTAATTTTCATGTTAAAATAAAGTCTTCACTTTAACAACAGATAGCCAACTTTCATAAAAGAGCTGCAACTTATCTTTCAGTAGAGATAAAAAGTTGCAGAACTTCATCTTTTACTTCTCACAGCAGTAACCACTTTCAACAAAAGATTTTACATTCAGAAATCACTAGTTAGAAACATTAATAAAATACGTTACCAAAATATTTATACATTTTTAAGTTTTACACCCACGTGAAAAATTACAAAATTAATCAAAACCAAGTTGAATTTTGCATACGTTCGTATAAATTAGAAGATTAGATATATTTTAAACCATACCATTCATATATTATCATACATAATATGATATCAATTTAAAAAAATATATAATATAAATAAGTCTGATAAAATTTTCCAATATCGGCTCCAAAGAAAATAAATAAAAAGTAAACCATACAATTGTTATAGTTAAGAGTTCATACACAATGATTTTTTGTTGATAGGTATCATATAATGAACAATTAGTTCTTTTATTCTTTCTAAATATTTATGATTAAATTCTTAACACTTGATATATTTGTTTGATATTAACATAAACAAACGAACATTTTTCAAAGGTTTATCATACATATATTCATGCTTATATGATTTCATAGTAACTGAATATTATTTTAAAATACCTTATATAATATTTTACAGGGAGGTATTTAAAAACAATAAAATAACTAAAGAATTTGAATTTTGAAATATATGAAAATTCACTGCTACCCGCAACTTCGCAATCGAATGAAACTAATAATAGCTTTCCATATGTAACAGGGGGTGAAATAAAATATAAAAAATATAGATATAGATGATGCCGAAATCAAAAGAAAATTATTAACTCGTGTTTTTTCTCAAAAAAATTTAATTGCTACAAACATATTTTGAATTGGTTCTTTACTTTCCTAAAGTTTATAAGGTTTTAAATCTGTAATGTCATTGATAGTAGGTATTTATAATTACTACCTACAGTTCAAAATAAAATAATACAATAAATTTAAAAAAAACTGTACAGTACGGGACACGTACGCGAAGTTCGGCTCGCATTTGACAAACTTGTACCTATGTAACTCTATAACGCATAAGCAGGGGTCAGCAAGACAGCAACCATTTTTAAATCGAAAGCCATATCGAACCCCCGCAAAAAATTGTCAAAACTCAAAAAATGTCATATTTGAGATAAATATGTAGAATGATTCCAAATTACTATATATTTCTATTAAAAATTGTCATTAATGTACTTCGTGTACCTACCGTCAAAACTAGCATATTCTCAAAAAAATGTCACATTTTTTATTTTTATTTTTTAAATACTTAATCACTAAGCGTTTTAAATTTTTAATAGTTACTATTTTTCAAACATCACAGGAGTACTGAAAAATGTAATTTAAATACTGTGTATCAGTCCTCTTCCTATACTACCTTTACAATTTTGATTTACCTAAATTGTTTTAATTTCATTTTCTCAAAACTACATTTTTCGAGTTGTGACACATTTTTTGCAGTGGTGCGATATTTGAAATTACATCTGGGTCAGTCCGCGGTAATCGATACCAGATAGTTAAAAAAATATTTTACGAAAATGAATACTAAAATATAAAATTAACAAGCTATTTAACATCAATTTTCATTAACCAAAAGAAAATTAAAAAATTTTTAATTAATTTTCAAAATATTACAAAAAATTTAAAATTTTTTTCGAAAAAGACAACAAATAATGTGAAATCGCAATAACTTACTTGACAATAAGTGACGCTCGTGGCAAACTATTAAAAGTCTTTGACAATTACATATCAAACGTGACGTTTGACCGAATTAAAAAAAAATTACCCTCACCAACAATAATGACTAAGAGTAACCGCATTTATTATAAATTTAATGAGTCTATTGATGTATTTGACAAATAATTGTTATAAGTATTAGTCCATAATATCAATAAGCAATTAAACACACAAATAGTACTCTTATTGTATCCTTTTATTCAACGTGTCACGACCGTCACAATTTTCTGTCACAACCGTCACAATGTTTATTGGGTAATAACCAGTTAAATAGATAACGATTTACCTGATGCTCTTGTGTAACTAAAAAATAATTTATTCGTAACATATTAAAGTATGATTATTATAAAATAACTTCAATATTTTCGCTAAACTTTCGGGTTTTTGGATAGAGATTGCAAAACTTGCAATAGTTGGCGTCACAACCGTCACAGAGCTTTTAACGCTGACAATTTTTTTGTAAAATAACTGTAGACTTTTTATTCTTTCAATATACATGTATTGCATTAAGATCTACAGAAAAAAGGTAAAACCATGTTATTTACTAGTATTATTTAGAAATTATGAACTCCAATCTGAGTTGAAATGTCACGACCGTCACCGCGGACTGACCCATCTGTTAATATCATAATTAGGAAACTACAATACATTATTTACTCATTATTCTCATAAATTCATCAGGACTTAGCTTACAAAAGTCATATATTTATTTTAATTTTACTCTAAATTATGCTAATTGTAACATCTATAATTACATAACTATAAAATAATCAGTATAATTATTTTTTATATCGTTTTAAAATCCTTGTTTGTGAATAATAAATAAAATATATCCGCTATAGGTGATGGTTATAGTTTACACTACATATTAATTATTTTATTAGCTATTAGAAATGATTAATCATATTTTTATTAAGGATCTTCAATTAATTAATTAATTGTAAATTATTTATTATACAGCAATAACATGTATTTTCTTTCTAGAAAAATGAACTTAAATGTAAGTCTTTATACAAAAATGTATTTATATTCAAGTAGAATTACTTTCTATTATTTAGTATGTACTTAAGTACATTCTTAAGTAAATAAGTTCCTTTTATAAGTATAGGTATAAAAGGAATTTTGATGAAAAAATATAAAAAAGGTCTCACAAGTGTCACCTGCCATGATTATCCCAGGGCACATTTCCTTCCTTCATGTCATCCACGTCGGGAGAAGGGTATGTTCGTCTGGTTATAACTGACTGCATCTGATTAAAGAAAAATTTGTCAAGACATACACTAGTGTATGCCATAAGGGTTCCGAAGTATATACTACGTGGACTGTTTAGAGCCATTTACAGGTGCATATTTGAGTTAAAAATAAATATAAAAAATAGGATCATATTCTATTAATTCAGATCTACAGTTTGACACCCCACAAGCCTAGATATGAAAATAAAAAAAATTCCATGACGCCCCTTCCTATTTTTCAAAATTTGAAATGATATTGTTGATTTTAGTATTTGTCGTTACTAGTATTATAAAAACCCCATTACCAATTTTTTTTTCAGATTTTTTGAGTCAGTATTTACCGAGCTAGAGAGGGGTGGACAAATTTTTGTTTACTTGAAGCCCCCTGTAGGCGCCATTTTTGATTTATAAAAAAAATAAAAAATAGTGTCATATTCTACTCACTGAGATCTACATTTCGACACCCCACATGCCCAGATAAAAAAATAAAAATAAAAAAATGTATGACACCCCTCCCCTTTTCTCCAAAATTTGAAATGATATTGGTGACTTTAGTATTTGTCGTTGGTAGTCTCACCAAAGCCTCGTTACTTAATTTTTTTCAGATTTTTCGAGCCAGTAGTTACCGAGTTAGAGGGGGGGGGGGGACAGACAAAATTTTTGCTTGGAGCCCCCTGTAGGCGCCATTTTTTATTTATAAAAAAAATAAAAAATACTGTCATATTCTACTCACTGAGATCTACATTTCGACACCCCACATGCCCAGATAAAAAAATAAATATAAAAAAATGTATGACACCCCTCCCCTTTTCTCCAAAATTTGAAATGATATTGGTGACTTTAGTATTTGTCGTTGGTAGTCTCACCAAAGCCCCATTACCTAATTTTTTTCAGATTTTTCGAGCCAGTAGTTACCGAGTTAGAGGGGGGGGGGGGACAGACAAAATTTTTGCTTGGAGCCCCCTGTAGGCGCCATTTTTTATTTATAAAAAAAATAAAAAATAGTGTCATATTCTACTAACTGAGATCTACATTTCGACACCCCACATGCCCAGATAAAAAAATAAAAATAAAAAAATGTATGACACCCCTCCCCTTTTCTCCAAAATTTGAAATGATATTGGTGACTTTAGTATTTGTCGTTGGTAGTCTCACCAAAGCCTCATTACCTAATTTTTTCAGATTTTTCGAGTCAGTAGTTACAGAGTTAGAGGGGGGGGGGGCAGACAAAATTATTGCTTGGAGCCCCCTGTAGGCGCCATTTTTAATTTAGAAAAAAAAAAAATAATGTCATATTCTTCTCACTGAGATCTACATTTTGACATCCCACACGCCTTGGAATACATTTTTTTTGTTTTTTTGAATTTGCTTTAAAGCCCCCTGTAGGCGCCATTTTTGATTTATAAAAAAATATGAATAAGGATCAAATTACACTAGCTTGGTTACACATTTTGATGTGCCACTTGCCTTGGTATAAAAATAAATATTTTTTTTGCCTGTCTTTAGCTTCTTAGCACCCCCCCTAAAAAAATATTTTTCCAAAATTTTTGCACATATTTTACTAGAGGGTGTCATTTTACATATTCTGTCAAAATTTCAAGGTTCTAGCTTATATAGTTTACGAGCTATTGAGCTTTGAGTGAAAAGGACGGACGGACGGACGGACGACAAAGTGAGATTAATAGGGTTTCTTCGGAACCCTAAAAACCAAAAAAAGAGACAGAGAAAAATACAAAAATATTGTTACTTTTCAATAAAATTAAATAAATAATATTGAAAATCAAACTTATTTTATTTTAAGTTTTGTATCAATTTCTTTCGGATTTTCGAACTAATTTTGTGTGTCTATTTTTATACATTCTTATTTGCATTGATTTTTAGAAACTTTTTTACGCGATTTTCAGCATATTTCAATTGACTGAATATGTTAAACGCAGTTTTAGAAAATTATGGAACGTCGATTTTTTATACGCTGTTTACTGTGGAACGTATCTACCGCGTAAAAAGAGACCCTACTGTACTTCAACATAAGTGACAAATAAGTTTAAAAGAGATTCGAAAATCTTTAAACTAAATGCTTAAAATTAAAATTAACTAACAAAAGTTTTATATGATTCACATGTTTTAATTTCCCGGGAAAAAATTGTAGATCTGGAGAGATCTACTCAGATCTCGTATTTTGAGACATCATATTTTTCACTAGTTTTTGATCTGTGGAGACTTGCAAAGATCTACAACGGTATACAAAGATCTAAAACGATCTACAAAGATCTCTGAAGATTATTGTAACGTTGAAAATTCATGAATTTTCAACGTATTAATCTATATCACGATCTACAATGATCTTTAGTGATCTTAATAGATCCTTTTAGATCTTTGTAGGTCATTATATGATAGATCTTTGAAAGTCTCTACAGATCAAAAATCAGTAAAAAATATGATGAAGATCTGTCGAAATCTGAGTAGATCTGTGCAGATCTACAATTTTTTCCCAGGTATATTTAATCTTAAATATTACATGTAAATATAAAAATTAATATTCTCAAAAAAAATGTTTTATTTAAACTTATGAAGATAACCGCAGAAGCCTTTAGTATAAAACTTTATGGCATGTTTACACCAAAAAGACAAAACAACAACACGGTGTATTTGTTTTACAAAATGGCAAAAATCTATAAACTTTTTATATGTATAAGAGTTATTTTAAAAAACAATGTATTTTCAAATTTAAATAATAAAAAATATAAACCCCTAAAACAGTTAGCCCAATCCTGCATTCAAATATGATACGTCGCCGATATGGTATTCTCGAATATAAACAATTGTTAATATAAACAAAGTGTGAAGCGACTATAAAAGCTGAAGAGAATCGGTTAGGGGTGTCAGTTGATTAATCAGTGCTTTTGATTGTATTTATAAGCTTCACTTACAAAATGGCTAACCAATTATTGTGTTATCTTGTTATTGCTGTTGTCTGTATGGCATTTCATACTGTTCTGTAAGTTTTTAAAGTTATTTTATTTTTATTTGTGTGATTGTTCTAAATGTATTTTTATTTTCTTATACGATATTAGAGTTGAAGAAAATATTTTTTTTTATAATTAGAAACACTGCATTTTGTGCAGCGTATAAGAAATTCCTGTGGCATCCATTGTAGCTTTTTTATTATACGGTATTTTATATGGACACTGTTTTGAAGTGGAAGGAAATATTTTTTATATAATTAGAAACACATACATTGTACACTCTGTGCAGCGTATAAGAAAGTCCTGTGGCATCCATTGTACCTTTTTTATTATATGGTATTTTATTTTACAAGAAAAAAACAGTAATTTAATTTTTTATATGAGACATTTAACAAAATAATTTAAGTTTTTTGGATTTTTTTATTTCTTGTAATAGGAATTAGAAACAATATTGAGAATTTTATTATTTATTTATAATTTAGTTAGGTACTATCCAGAAAGATATATTTTTTATAAAATTAAAATGGGTACACGGAAAAAAAACCTGAAGAATTATAGTTTTTTTCCTGTACATCCCGGATAGTAAGCGACAACTTATTATAATTTTTTTTATATTCTCTGAAACTGTAATAATATAATTTAAGGCTGTAATGTTTGCAGTTTATCCATCAATTTATATTGAGTATATCTGCAAACATTACAGCCTAAAAATTATATTATTGCAGTTTCAAAGAGTAAAAAATATTTTATAACAATAGGTTGTCGCTTACTATCTGCGATGTATAGGGAAAAACTGTAATTTTTCAGGGTTTTTTCCGTGTATAAGAAAGTTCCATGATATCCATAGCAGCTTTTTATTATTTATTACATAATTTTGTATTTTTCGATTGACTTTTTATATTTAGTTTTTTTATGCTAACAAAAACATTACATAGTTCTCGAATCGGGGCATTCGGGGAAAAACCTAATTCGAGTCGTTTTTCAAAGCTAGATCACGATTTTTAGAAATACAGGGTCCTCCAATAGTGTGTCCGGCATTGTTTTACGCCCAAACTATTGAAGATAGAGTTTTAGGATAAAAAAATTATTATATATATTGACCCTAAAGAATTTCAGGAAAATATTTTCAACCCCCTAAAACCGCTCCTTGGGGGGTAGTTTGAGGGGTACATACCCGTTTCTCAGTTAAATCAAATGGAATGGTATATCAAAAAGTACATATTTGTTAAGATCATAAAAAAATAAGAAACTTTCGTAAAACAAAAATTTTCATACTTTCAATTGTTTAAAAAATATGGCGACTTGTTCTCAAATTTTAGGGTTTCACTAAAAGTGCTCTAATTTCGTTAAATATTAATGGAATTTTATTATTTTTTTCAAATTTAGAAAGTAGAAATAATGAACTTTGTAAAGATGTATGACTATTTGTGATTTTGATAGTGTAAAGTGTCATACGCCATATATCAAAAATTCAAAAGTTCAACTAGGGATAATTCGAAATTTTCAAATACAATGGTATATCAATTAGTACTTTTTCTTAAAAAGGATATGTAAGTAAACAACTTTTGTTAAGAAAATTTAAAATTTAAAATTGAAAACTGAAAATTAAAATTTTTAATTTTAATTTTTTTTATCAAAAGTTGTTTATTTACATATCTTCTTTAAGAAAAAGTACTAATTGATATACCATTGTATTTAAAAATTTTGAATTATCCCTAATTGAACTTTTCAATTTTTGGTATGACGAGTATGACACTTTACACTATTAAAATCTCAAAAAATCATACATCTTTACAAAGTTCATTATTTCTACTTTCTAAATTTAAAATAATAATAAAATTCCATAAATATTTAACGAAATTAGAGCACTTTGAGTAAAACTCAAAAATTTTATAACAAGTCGCCATATTTTTTAAACAATTGAAAGTATGAAAATTTTTGTTTTACCAAAGTTTCTTATTTTTTTATTATCTTTACAAATATGTACTTTTTGATATACCATTCCATTTGACTTTACTGAAAAACGGGCATGTACCCCTCAAACTACCCCCAAGGAGCGGTTTTAGAGGGTTGAAAATATTTTCCTGAAATTCTTTATGGTCGATATATATAGTAAATTTTTTATCCTAACTCTCTATCTTCAATAGTTTGGGCGTAAAACAATGCCGGACGCACTATTGGAGGACCCTGTATAAAGAATATTAATTCAATGTAAATCGATTGGAAACTTCTGTTTTGACAAGAATACATTAGAAAAATAACATTTGAAAAAAAATTGTAAAAATTTTATCGATTTAGAGTTATTTTTCATCAATTATGAACTAATGTGAACTAATGACGCCATCTGTTGCTAAATAGGTCAAACTGAGTTTGAAACTTTTTCAAAATACACTCGTCGCTCCGAACAACGTAGGTATCGGTAATTCAGAATCTCATAACAACGTAGGCTAGAGGGGCACCCAGCACCGTGCCGATTTTAACGTTAATTGGTGAATTTAAATTTCGCGCAGAAATATAGCAGTCACGGTAGTATTGTAGTAGGAATAGGGGAAAGTCGTTACATGAGCGGTTGGCCAGTCGTTTCTCGGAGCGTACGTTAATAGGATGGCCGTTGTTTAGAGATTTGAGTGTAGTTCGTTAAACTTTTTTGTCGAATAATATTTGATATATTCCCAGAATTCCTACAAATTCAAATAGATTTAAAGGACCCCGCAGAGTCCTTATGGGAAATGGGTTTCGGTCAAACTCTTTGAAACTTTGGATTCTGATAGTCCTTGATGAGTAGATCAAAAGTGTCAATGGGCACTAAGTCCTAAAAACTCAAACTTGTAATATATAGCCCTCTTAAGTTGAGGATCATGCTCTCCTTTAATTTACAATAAAAAAAATTGTAGAACCTTAATTTTCGCACAACTATTTATATGTGCTCCCAAAGACATACAATATAATCGATTGCCACCATAAAAAAGTCAACTTTCAAATTCTTTAGTCAATGGCAGTACTTAAATCTTATTATTACGTTTTTTTATTATAAACCAATATTTTATTATAAAACAATTGGATTTGTTTATAATAAAAAAACGTAACAATAAGATTTAAGTGTTGTCATTTCTCAATGAATTGAAAAGTTGACTTTTTATGGTGGCAATCGATTATAGATGTCTTTAAGAACACATACAAAAAGTTGAGCGAAATCTAAGGTTCTACAAAAAAATATTATAAATTAAAGACAATCATGATCCCCACCTTCAGAGGGCTATCAGAACCAAAGTTTCAAAGAGTTTGACCGAAACCCCTTTCTTATAAGGATTCTGCGGGGTCCTTTGAAAAATCGAAAATAATCGAAAAAATGTCGAATTGATGAAAAATTTATTTCTAAAAATCGCGGATCTAACTTTGAAAAACAACTAGCACCATTGAATTCAGCTAACTCGAATAAGGTTTTTCACCCGGGTGCCCCGCTCATTAATATTAACGACTTGCACACACAAAAAAACTGTATTGGACCATGAAAATACTGTTTTGTAAACATATAACGAAAACAATATTTCCTAATATAAGAAAAGTACTCTTAATCCAACTTCATTATTTCTTCGTCCAAGAATACTATAGTTGGTTTAAGAATATATTTCTTATCTTAAGAAAATATTGTTTTCGTTATTTACAAAACAAGGTTTACTTGGCTCAAGTAAACCTTTCTGCTTGTGCACAGGGATTATTATTATTATCAACTGGCGCCGACTATTGGGGGGGGGGGGGGGGGAGTTGGATATTGCAAATTTTTTAAGTAAATGTTTACCCCCCCCCCCCCCCCCAAAAAAAAAAAAAAAACTTGAAATGAAAAGTCGGCGCCTATGTTATTATCGAACAATCTATCTAATTAAATGTTTTTTTATAGATCTATCTCTTCGATCACACCGCTTGATCATAAAGCCGATGATGACATCGTTTTAAAGGGTAACTGTACTTGCGGAGCTTTTGACATGGCGAAGGGCGTGCCCGGTAAAGACAACGAACCGATAGTCCAGCATTCGCATCTCGTTATCCCGTGCAATGAGTCAAGCAAGTGCAAGGGGTTGTGTGAAGCGATGGCGCAAGTCGATCCCGACCGTGCAAAGAAGTTCTTCTGCCAGGCCGTCAAGCATATCGAAGAAGTTAATGTAAGTTGAACTGTTTTTTGTTTGTTATTAAGAAAATTTAATTATTGAGGGCATAGAAAATTTGATGTACTGATACTTTTTTTAAATTAGTAAATTGATAAAAAAAAATATTATATATTCACAAAATTATATTTATAATAATCGGAAATCCAAAACGTTGCAATAATATCAAAATTTCCAATATTTTTAAGATCTTTTTAAAAATAAATTAAATTTTAAAGGAAGGGTACAATTTAATTAAAATATCAAAATATTCATAAAAAGGGTAATTTCAAAATTCTTTAATTAAGTATAGTAAAAATTGATGTATGGAATCAAAATCTATTTGTTATTCGAAAGTAGATTTTCAGTTTTAAATTGCTTTTTTTAATTTGATATATTTTTAGCTTCTTTAATTTTATAATGGTTATAACAAAAAAGTTTGCAATTTTCTCTTTAAAATACATCTATTGATTTTTTTATAACATATTTTTTTACATGAAATTAATAATATTTTTCGCAAAGAAAAATAAAAATTATTGGCGAATATTATTATTTTTTTTAATTATATGATCTATACAGGGTATTTGCGGGAATCGAGTGATCATTGCTAACATTGTTATTATTGGATCTAGAAGATCGGTTAAATGGGCAAATTATCAGTATTTTTTCTGGCGGTGTCAAAAAACAATTGAATGTCGAATTTAAGGATATGTTGAAATATAACTTTTTTTAATAGAATACCCTGTATATTATTATTGAATTTTATAATTAAGAATGCACTCTTTGTAAAAGTGTATACATGTATGTTGGTAAAATTGATAGAAAACAAGTTATAGCAAATATAAAATTAATAAAAAATATCGAAAAATAGAGTGTTATGCATATTTAATAAAAAACAAACAAATTATTCAATATTTTGAAACAATAGTTTCATGAATTTGTTTGCAGATGTAATGTTTTTGAATTTTATTGATAACGAATAATATTATGTATTACAATTAATATTTTTTTATGAATAATAAAAAAAATTTATGAATACTCAAAAAGATTAAGAAGTTACAAAATAAGACACAGATACTTAAAATTATTGTTTTAAAATATTGAATCATTTATTTGTATTTTATTAAATATGCATAGCATATACACTTCTATAAAGAGATCATTCTCAGCTATAATATCTATTAAAAAAATTATATTTTTATATATCTATTAAAATTGACATTCAATTGTTATTCTGGTACCACCATTATTCATCCCAGAAAAAATACTGATAGGTACTTTGCCCATTTAACCGATCTTCTAGCTCTAATAATAACAAAGTTAGCAATGATCACTCAGTTCCCGCAAACATTCTGTATATGTACATAATACATATTTTTTTATAACTTAATTTATATCTATCTGTTTGCTCGAACTTGAAATGAAAACTACTGAACTGATTTTGTTGGAACTTCCACAGTTAAAAATCTAATTAATTTAGATTATACATATAATATTTTATATTTACTATTGATCCATATTAAGGAAAATTACGATTGATATTGTCTATTACAGCGGTTCTTAAACATATGTATTCAAAGGACCCCCTTTTGAATAATATTTTTCAGTGACCCCCTCTAACGTAAAAATAAAGAAGGTCGATAGATACTAATTAATCACCGGTAAATAGAAATATAAAAGTACTTTAATTTATACCAAACATATTTCAGATAACCCCCACAAAAGTTTAAAAACCGCTGGTCATACAATTAAAATTTCAAATAAGCTAATCCATCAAATAAGCTAAGCACTCGGCCGAGCTTACTGGCTCGGCCGAGTGCTCGTCCCATGTAAAACATGGATTTTGTAAAAAAGTACTCGGCCGAGTGAAATTAACGAGCGACCAAATAGAAATTGGTGCTTCGCTGAGTAGTATAACGAGTACCTCGGCCGAGTACTCGTTCCATGTAAACAAGGCATAATTTATTATACAGTGTGTTGATAAAGTAAGGAACAAAATTCATAACTGCGTCATTTAATATTTTCAAGCAAAACGCTCGGACACGTTGATTAGTATTTTTAGTTACGGATTTTTTGACATAAGAAAATTGTATACAGGGTGTCTCAAGAAGAACATAAGCAGTCATAATTGATTTTTTTAAATGTAACACCCTATATATTATACCATTTTTGAATTATACAATAAATTTTGAACACTTTTTGTACAGCATACCATATCTCTTAAATCAACAGTTTATGGAATAATGACGTTTGAAATGTGTCTCAAGAATAATATATTCAGTCATCATTGATTTTTTTAAATGGAACTTCCTGTATATTATGCCATTTTTGAATTATACGATGAATTCTGAACACTTTTTGTCCAGCATACCATAGCTCTAAAATCAGTGGTTTTTGGAATAATGACGTTAAAAATGTTATAAATAAATAAAAATTTAATTAACTTTAATAATAAAATATACAAAAGAAATAAAATTATTTCAAAAACCACTGATTTTAGAGCTGTGGTAAGTTATACAAAAAGTGTTCAGAATTTACTGTACAATTCAAAAATGGTATAATATACAGAATATTCCATTAAAAAAAATCAATGATGACTGCATATATTCATCTTGAAACACATTTCAAACGTCATTATTCCATAAACCATTGATTTAAGAGATATGGTATGCTGTACAAAAAGTGTTCAGAATTTATTGTATAATTCAAAAATGGTATAATATATAGGGTGTTCTATTTAAAAAAATCAATTATGACTGCGTATGTTCTTCTTGAGACACCCTGTATAAAACTTTCTTATGTCAAAAAATCCGCAACTAAAAATACTAATCGACGTGTCCGAGCGTTTTGCTTGAAAACATTAAATTTCGCAGTTATGAATTTTGTTCCTTACTTTATCAACACACTGTACATACAGGGTGGGCCAAGTAAAACGAAACGGGCGCGGTTTTGGTCATTTAAAATAAGATTTTGAAAAAAAGCTCGAACACGTCGATTTTGCTCTCAAGGGGGACATCTTTTGGTATAAAATTTTTGCAAGAATCTTTTCAACCCTCAGCGCTATGAGCGCAACCCTTAAAATTTTAAATAGCATGATAGGGTAAGTGATACCTCATTTGAAAGGTTTTTTCATTCTGAATACGGTGCTTTTTGATTTTTCAAATCTGTTTAGTTTTAGTCAAGTTATTGACATTTTGAATTCCATAAATGTAGTGATTTTCTGATCAAAAAACAAATATTTACAACTAAAATTGAAAACAAAATAGGTTTATTTTATTATCAAATAGTTCAAAAACATCCAGTTTGGACATTTATTGAATTAATTAAAATTTTGGATGTAGATAATTTTTTTTTTAATAATTTTTTTTTAATTTTTTAATTAATTCAATAAATGTCCAAATTGGATGTTTTTGAATTATTTGATAAGAAAATAAACCTACTTTGTTTTGAATTTTAGTTGTAAAGGCTGTAGCCGGGTAAGCATGCAAAATCGGCCTTTGCATGGATTTGGCTGATTATTTTTTTGAAAGTCACATTCTATGTAACATTCAACCTGACCAAATATTAGCTTCCAAAAATTTGTAGTTTTCGAAAAAAAAATTTTTTTTGATAATCCATCAATCGAATTTGATGGTGCTTGTGGTATATTATAGAGGTACTTATGACTCATCAGAGGTAATTTTATTATGGTCCTCTGTACATAGTAAACCAGAAAAAAAATTAATAAAATTTAAAAAATTAAAAAACACTATGTTGTTTTCGGGGGGCAATCATCATTTTTTTATAAAATATACCTTGTACGTACCCAAACAACATATCAAAATCCCAAACTGATATGAAGGGTATAACATACTCGTATAAATTCGCATATGGTCGTATTGGCGTGGCGCGCGCGTGACGCGGGTGGACTATATGGAGCGCAAGTGTCTTAATACTTTTAAAACATCTCTAATTTGTTGCTAAACAACAGGGCTGAACTAGCCTGGAGAGATCCGGGGAATTTGAAGGGGCCCATGGCCTGACAAAGATAAAATATAGAGGCCGTAGCCGGGAATGTATGGGAACCGCCATTGAATCAATTATGCTAATTTTTTCTCATAGGTTGCTTTTTAAAAAACATAAAATCGCCCTAATTGTATTTGTGCTTCAAAATTTTTATGTTTACTAAGAACATTTTTATTTTGAAAAAAAAAATCCTATCTATAACTTATTATACAAGAAGAGTCGTTAGTTCGCAGCGGCAATGTGATTTATTGCTACTAAAGACGATTATAACATTTCAAAAGCGATCTGAGGCGATTTTATGTTTCTAAAAAGCAAACTATGAGAAAAAATTAGCATAATTGATTCAATGGCAGTTCCCATACATTCCCGGCTTTGTCAGGCCATGGGCCCCTTCAAATTCCCCGAATCTCTCCAGGCTAGTTCAGTCCTGTTGTTTAGCAACAAATTAGAGATATTTTAAAAGTATTAAGACACTTGCACTCCATATAGTCCACCCGCGTCACGCGCGCGCCACGCCAATACGACCATATGCGAATTTATACGAGTATGTTATACCCTTCATATCAGTTTGGGATTTTGATATGTTGTTTGGGTACGTACAAGGTATATTTTATAAAAAAATGGTGATTGCCCCCCGAAAACAACATAGTGTTTTTTAATTTTTTTTTCTGGTTTACTATGTACAGAGGACCATAATAAAATTACCTCTGATGAGTCATAAGTACCTCTATAATATACCACAAGCACCATCAAATTCGATTGATGGATTATCAAAAAAAAAATTTTTTTTGAAAATCAAAAAAATTTTTTTTTTCGAAAACTACAAATTTTTGGAAGCTAATATTTGGTCAGGTTGAATGTTACATAGAATGTGACTTTCAAAAAAATAATCAGCCAAATCCATGCAAAGGCCGATTTTGCATGCTTACCCGGCTACAGCCTTTTTGTTTTTTGATTAGAAAATCATTGCATTTATGGAATTCAAAATGTCAATAACTTGACTTAAACTAAACAGATTTGAAAAAATCAAAAAGCGCCGTATTCAGAATGAAAAAACCTTTCGAATGAGGTATCACTTACCCTATCATGCTATTTAAAATTTTAAGGGTTGCGCTCGTAGCGCTTAGGGTTGAAAAGATTTTTGCAAAAATTTCATAGCAAAAGATGTCCCCCTTGAAAGCAAAATCGACGTGTTCGAGCTTTTTCACAAAATCTTATTTTAAATGACCAAAACCGCGCCCGTTTCGTTTTACTTGGCCCAACCTGTATATAGGTTATTAGGTATGTTTTTTTAACTTTAATATTATTTTTAAAGATCGGAGTCTTCGCAAAAACTTGTGACGATGGAATTTGGGAAGATACCCAAGTCCGGTCTGACAAATCTTTTTGCTGTCATCAGGGCCTCGAATCAAGCTGTCCACCAGAACCAAGTACAGCTTAAGTATCAAAACTAAATTTAAAAAAATTCTTTTTATCTTTCTTATTACATGTATCTTTAATTTAATATCTATAAATATATATCTCCGCATTTCTCAATAACTATTACTTCTATTATTTGAACTATGCACCAAATAGAACATACAATAAAAAGTAGGTACTAATAGAATTATAAAAATGTATTAAGAATTTAAAATTTTTCTGAAAGTATTCATCATATCAAATTAAATCAAATTTCTGCAATATTTTTTAATAACAATAAATTAGACGCAGTTCTTGATACAAAAAAAATACAAAAAAATCGAACACTAGTTATAGTTTTTTACTAAATTATCATATAAGAAAAGAATAATATCTAAGCGTCGGATTGTTATTTTCAGTATTTTGTCCACTATTCATTAGTTTAATTATTAGGAATGAATGATCTAACCGCTTCCATAAAGTGGACGAAACGTTGGCAATAATATTTCGACAATGAGGTGCGTCATCATTAAAATACTACTAGAAATTGCTATTTAAATTTTTAAATCGTTATTTTCTACACCATTTTACATTAAACACCAATTTACATCTTATTTTAATGATTGTTTTATTTCGTCCAATGAATTTATCCAATTTAATTAAGCAAGTTACTTTAAGACCATCCTGTACATTCACGATTATAATAAACATATATTTTAAATTCAAACTTTAAACTAAATTGTCAGAAGAGAGTAAAACTACACTGATCTTAATTTTTGAAAAAAACACTGAATTATTAACAAATTTTATTATTTTTACTATGCATTGACCAAATAGAACATACAATAAGAAATATCTACTAATAGAAACAATAAAAATGTATTAAGAATTCGAAATTTTTATTTAAAATTTTTCTGAAAGTATTCATCATATCAAAACTAAATCAAATTTCCACAATAATTTTTAATAACAATAAATTAGGCGCAATTCTTGATACAAAAAAAAATACAAAAAAATCGAACACTAGTTATAGTTTTTTACTACATTATTATCATATAAGAAATTAAATAATATATAAGCGTCGGATTGTTATTTCCAGTATTTTGTCCACTATTCATTAGTTTAATTATAAGAAATGAATGATCAAACCGCTTCCATAAAGTGGACGAAACGTTGGCAATAATATTTCGACAATGAGGTGCATTATCATTAAAATACCACTATGAGCTATATATAATCAGACACATAATTTACGCAAGCGAACAGTCTAGCAAACCTATTCAAAATTTAAGCTACTCGCCTTTACTAATTGACAGAAACCGCTTGACTGTTCTCTTGCGTAAATAAACAAAAAATCTAAAGTAGCTTAATTTTAAGATGATCATTTGTTCATTATAACCTATACATTTAATTATGATTATATTTTTAATAACAATTAATGAGGCGCAATTCCTGATATTAGAAAATTGAATACTAGTTATAGTTTTTTACTGGATTATTATGATATAAGAAAAGAAATAATATTTAAGCGTCGGATTGTTAAATCCAGCATTTCGTCCACTATTCATTAGTTTAATTATAAGGAATGAATGATCAAACCACTGCCATACAGTGGACGAAACGTTGGCAATAATATTTCGACTGTGTAGTGCATTATCAGTAAAATACCACAATGAGCTATATATAACCAGACACATAATTTACGCAAGCGAACAGTCTAGCAAACCTATTCAAAATTTAAGCTACTCGCCTTTACTAATTGACAGAAACCGCTTGACTGTTCTCTTGCGTAAATAAACAAAAAGTCTAAAGTAGCTTTATTTTAAGATTAACGTTGAGCATTTAATATAAATTTATATCTCCGCATTTCTCAATAACTGTAGCATTTATTATATATTTTAATTATGCATTTAGAATAGAACATACAATAAGATGTAGCTACTAATAGAAACGATAAAAATGTATTAAGAATTCGAAATTTTTATTTAAAATTTTTCTGAAAGTATTCATCATATCAAATTAAATCAAATGTCTGCAATATTTATTAATAACAATAAATTAGGCGCAATTCTTGATACAAAAAAAATACAAAAAAATCGAATACTAGTTTTAGTTTTTTACTACATTATTATCATATAAGAAAAGAAATAATATCTAAGCGTCGGATTGTTATATCCAGCGTTTCGCCCACTATTTATTAGTTTAATTATAAGGAATGAATGATCAAACCGCTTCCATAAAGTGGACGAAACGTTGGCAATAATATTTCGACAATGAGGTCCATCATCATTAAAATACTACTATAAATCGTTATTTAAATTTTTTAATCGTTATTTTCTACACCATTTACATCTTATTTAATTCTCATTTAACATTAAACACCAATTTACATCTTATTTTAATGATTTTCTTATTTCGTTCAATGAATTTATCCAATATAATTAAGCAAGTTACTTTAAGACCATCCTGAACATTCACGATTATAATAAACATATATTTTAAATTCAAACTTTAAACTAAATTGTCAGGAGAGAGTAAAACTACACTGATCTTAATTTTTGAAGAATTCCTAGTTATTAACAAATTTTATTATTTTTACAATGCATTGACCAAATAGAACATAAAATAAGAAATAGTAATAGAATTTAAAAAAATGTATTGAGAATTCGAAATTTTTATTTAAAATTTTTCTGAAAGTATTCATCATATCAAAACTAAATCAAATTTCCACAATAATTTTTAATAACAATAAATTAGGCGCAATTCTTGATACAAAAAAAATACAAAAAAATCGAATACTAGTTATAGTTTTTTACTACATTATTATCATATAAGAAATTAAATAATATCTAAGCGTCGGATTGTTATTTCCAGTATTTTGTCCACTATTCATTAGTTTAATTATAAGGAATGAATGATCAAACCGCTTCCATAAAGTGGACGAAACGTTGGCAATAATATTTCGACAATGAGGTGCATTATCATTAAAATACCACTATGAGCTATATACATATAATCAGACACATAATTTACGCATTCGAACAGTCTAGCAAACTATTCAAAATTTAAGCTACTCTCATTTACTTAATGGCAAAAACTGCTTGACTATTTTCTTGCGTAAATCAACAATAACCTAAAATTAGCGTTTTTTAAACCTATACATTATTCGCACTGACACATTATTTACGCAAGCGAACAGTCGAGCAAAACTATTCAAAATTTAAGCTACTCGCCTTTACTAATTGACAAAAACCGCTTGGCTGTTCTCTTGCGTAAATAAAAAAAAATTAGCTTTATTTTAAGATTATCGATTAAGCATTTCATATAAATTTAAATATGACTATATTTTTAAAAACAATTAATGATGTGCGATTCCTGATATAAAAAAATGAATACGAGTTATAGCTTTTTACTGGATTATTATTATATAAGAAAAGAAATACCCGAGTCGAAAAATGAAACTCGTTTTGACGGTATTTATCTGACAATCCTTTGATCTTCATTTAACCGCTTAAAAAAGAAGCCTGGTTTCAAAGTATAACTGGTAATGTAAAAATAAAACTTTGAAAACGGATTTCTGAAACTGGTCTCAGCGTTTTTAGAAGTTACTAAAAGTATATAGGTTTTAAAATTGTTATATATATACTACTTATGTTAAACGTTTGTTAAGAAGACTACATGGTCTAGTGGTTAACGTGCTAGCTTGTAGATCCGATGTTCACTGGTTCTAATCTTGAAGTTTTACAAAGTTAACTTTTTATTTTTATTTACAGTTGTTTTTTTCATGTACATATTTCGGCTACCTCTCGTTTAATCGTGGATTTTTTAGGTAAAATATATTGTTATAGATGACATGTTTCTGGATTAATAAATACAGTGTACGTAAGTAAATTCAATGATTTGTGATGTTAAATAAAAAATAAAATTATTGTTTTAACAAATTAATTATTAAAAACATATAGGCTACCTATTTATTAATACATTTTTTTTAGATTAGTTACGGCACTGAGGTATGGATTGCTTATAATTTCTCAGTGTACTAGCCGTAAACCGTATCTATTATTGATAATACTTATTAATGAATTAGTTATAATTTCAATAATAATAATTTCTATCATATATACTAGCATAATTTATATTTTGCATAAAAAAATCGCTAAAATTTATTTACAAAACAATGTTTATTCATCATTTAATCCAAACTTTTTGATATTTTTTTTTTAATTAACGAAATAAGAATAATAAAAAAATAAAAATATCATGTTAAATATTAGAAAAAAAAGTAATCAAAAAGTTTGGATTATACTTATAAAATATGATGAATAAACATTGTATTGTAAATCATTTTTAGTGATTTTTTTATGCAAATTATAAATTATGCTAGTATATATGATAAAAAATTATTATTATTGATATTATAACTAATTCATTAATAAGTATTATCAATAATAGATACGGTTTACGGCTAGTAATACCTTGAAAAAGGTTTCGTAATGATTTATGCGATTTTACCGTAAGATATTTTGAAAGAGAATCAAGAGAACCTGTTTCATAATAAATATGGAATAAACGGACAAAACTCATCTTTTTACCGTCAAACTGGATACCTTTTAACATACGAACTCCATTACTATAAATTCCGGTTTTAAAGTATCAATCTTACTTTTTATAATTTATCGCAAAATACCTTCAAAGCAGGCTTCATATTTCGACTCGGGTAATATCTAAGCGTCGGATTGTTATATCCAGAATTTCGTCCACTATTCATTAGTTTAATCATAAGGAATGAATGATCAAACCACTGCCATACAGTGGACGAAACGTTGGCTTTAATATTTCGACAGTGAGGTGCATTATCATTAAAATACCACTATGAGCTATATATAATCAGACACATAGTTTACGCATTCGAACAGTCTAGCAAAACTATTCAAAATTTAAGCTACTCGCCTTTACTAAATGACAAACACCGCTTAACTGTTCCCTTGCGTAAATAAACAAAAACCTAAAGTAGCTTACTTTTAAGATGATCGTTTGTGCATTACCTATACATTTAATTATGATTATATTTTTCATAACAATTAACGAGGCTCAATTCCTGATATAAAATTTTTATACTAAGTAGTTATAGTTTTTTACTGGATTATTATTATATAAGAAAATAAGTAATATCTAAGCGTCGAATTATTATATCCATAATTTCGTACACTATATCATTAGTTTAATTATAAGGAATGAATGATCAAACCACTGCCATACAGTGGACGAAACGTTGGCAATGATATTTCGACAGTGAAGAGCATTATCATTAAAATACTGTCATGAGCTATAATTAAATCTGGCACTTAATTTACGCAATCGAACAGTCTAGCAAAACTATTCAAAATTCAAGCTACTCGCATTTACTAAATGACAAAAACTGCTTGACTGTTTTCTTGCATAAATCAATATTAACCTAAAATTAGTGTTTTTTTATACCTAGTTATTAATCAACACATACACATTATTTACGCAAGCGAACAGTCAAGCAAACCTATTCAAAATTTAAGCTACTCGCATTTACTAAATGACAGAAACCGCTTGACTGTTCTCTTGCGTAAATAAAAAAAAAAACAAAAACAAAGTAGCTTTATTTTAAGATTATCGTTTGTGCATTACCTATAAATTCAATGATGGCATTAGGGATTAATATAAAGAGTATTTTAAATAATAGCGATTAATACAGATGCACACCTGAAATAATGAAAAGTCCTAAGTTAGTATACAATATTATAAATTAATAAGTTGAATCTCAATTTATTTAAATTGGTAACAATGAGTGAGAGTAAAATTACAGTAGTTTAGATTTTTTTAGGGGGGGGGGTAGGTAAGTTGCTGTTTTAAATTGAAAAAAATTTATTTTCTTTCTTCGATTTAACCTTTTTTTTAATTAATTTTTTTTTAATCAATTTCATATCTTTAATAATTAATTATTATTAATTTATTACAGATATAGAAATCGGTATTTAAATTTTTTATCATTATTTTCTACCCACCATTTTCAGCCATCTTTTACATCTTTTTTATTTCGTTCATTGAATTTATATCCAATTATAATTCAGTAAGTTACTTTAGAGCTATTCTGTACATTCATTATTATAATTAATATATATATTAAATTCAAACTTTAACCTAAATTATCAGAAGAGGGTAAAACTACACTAATTTTAATTCTTTAAGAAATACCTATATATTAACCAATTTTTGCAAAAAAGCTTTTGAGTGATAATATATTTTAATTATTAACATTAACTTTATTTAATAATTTACTGTATACACCAAACATGCATGTACATATGTGTATCTTGACCGAACCACAATAATAGTTATTGATTAGGTTATAAGGAATTAGATTTATATTTGAAAAGATCGATACAAATTTATTATTTTTATCGATCTAATTATATTACAAAAAGTACATTATAAGCAAGATATTCATTATTATATTAACTAAATAAACATAAAACAGTAATTAAGTTAAGGTGCATCAAGGATAATTATTATTAAATAGTTTAGTATAGTAAATTTATTTGTTATAACAAATAAAACCAATCAATGTATTTTTAAAATATAAAAAAACAGTTACATATTTTAAAAATACATTTTCTATTTTTCTGTATAAATGTAATATGTATTTGTATTTAGATCTATATGTCTACCATTAGGTTATAAGTTAATCAATGTATTTTTAAAATATAAAAAAACAGTTCCATATTTTAAAAATACATAATTTCTGTATAAATGTAATATTTGTATTTAGTATCTATATGTCTAATTAGGTTATAAGTTAGTTTTAAGTTAAATGGTTGGCAAACGCAGTATAATAGGTTTGAAGTGTTAGAATTAAAGTTAGATTGATTTCTAATCATAATAGCATTTTTCTTTACAAACATAAGATACAGTATGAATATAAAATAGATTGTAATTAGATATTAGTAAAAGTGTCCAAATAGGTTTTTATTGTATATTATATTAATTGTTTTTATCATTACATATATTTTGTCAGGTTTAACATGTGAAGATTATTTTTATTATTACATTAATCGTACAATGTTTATTGCACTTAAAAAATGGTTCTTTTTTTAACATAGGCATATTAATAATTCATTAATATTATTTAGGTCATGATTTATCGGAATGTTTTCTTTTATAATATTTAAGACAATTTAATATCTGTGTTTCATATAATATGTTTATATTATTTTTAATTTTTAAGTATTCTGGTGTGTTTGTTAGTTGGGTTAGATTTTTTTAGAATAGTTTTTTTGGTGTTTTGTGCTTTTTTGTTAGTTTTTAAGCTGGATTGATTTTTTTATGACGACATGTATTTTTGTTTTATGGACTGTCTTTGAAATTTAATTAAAATATATTCGATATTATTGAATGGTAAATGGTTTAAGGAATTGTAAATATCTTATAAATTTTGTTAAATTTTAAAGACTTAATTCTATTATATTTTATTCATTTATATTAATCAATATTATAATTATATCTTACAAAAAAAAATTATTGGGGTTTAATAAAGCATTTTGAAAATGTAATTTTTAGTGTTTTTATTGGTTTTTGTTTTTTTCAGGAAATAAAAAAGAATAAAAATGAAGATTTGAAAATATTATTTTTCTTCTAAACACAGATTGATTTTTGACTAAAAACAATTCTTCAAATAGAAGATTGTAATTTATACAGAAAGATTTCGTGAAAAAGAGTGTATAGTACATACCTAACTAGAAAATAAATATTATAAATAAGATAAACATATTTAGGTTTTTTGTCAAAAAGTTTACCATATATATTTTTTTCTGGGAATAATCATAGGTGCCGACTTTATTTACTCATGGGGGTGAGTTTATAATAATTAGTATTGAAACCAGGGTGGATCTGCGGGTAGTTATTTTTTCGGATCACGCTCGTGACCCAACGTGAGCGTACGTGATTTTCAAATTGGGTGAAGTATATATTAAATTAATGTGATTTAAATGAAAAATTACATGAAATACAATGAATTTTATTGTTTATAATTGAGATGTAAAACCTGCTATCCACATTTTAAGATTTTGAGGTTTTTGTATATTTGGATTCTACTCATCTTAGGTTACAAGTATTATACTAAATTGGGCTGCAAACCCGGCAAAAATCACTTAAAATTAAATTTGAAAGATTAAGTCGGTCGCAGAAATTACTATATTTTTGGTGAACTTATATAAAAATTATTTTAATAAAAGTAATAAATTTTGTATCGAATTGAGACAAGAAAAAAACATGTTTTACATCCAGACTCATGAAATAGGCGTAAGGAATAAGGATATTTTACCTAGAAGCTGCAAAAACAGTTTATGTAATTTTGCTAGAAATCTGTTCAAACACACATAGCAGGTTTTGCATCTGGACTACTCAATTGTAAATTATGATTTTCTTTTTATTTTCTTGTATTTAAGTTGATATTTTTTTACTTTAAATTTGATGCATGAAAAATGACTAAACAAGTTAGTGTTTTAGATTGGGTTAAAATTATGTTTATTCTATAGAAAATGATGTGAATAGTTGAATTTTTCAAACCGCAAGTCTGTATCTTATAACGTTCTCGAGATATGACCTCTCAAAGTTTTAGTTTTTTCAAAATTTTGGAGAAAAATGATCGTAACTTTTGAACGTGTGGTCGGATTTGATTTTTGTCGACAGATTTGAAATCAATGATATGTAGGTACATACATATGTAGTACTAATACTAAATACTAAAGAAAATAAATAAAAGTTCAATCAACATATACCTAGACCAATTTTTCCAGATAGGTATACGAGCAATAGTATTTTTAAATGGAATTATAGGATTATTTTAGCACCAATCGACGAAAGCTGATGCTCTTATTAAATATCATTAAAGCAAGGCTGTAGGCCCCCGAGAAATACACTCACAAAAATTAAAAAAATAAGTAAATGGCCAAGAACAATTTTACATAGTTTCCTATAAGTAAGTAACTTCCAGTATACCTAGATCTAAAAATAATAGTTCAAGAGTGAAAGTTATAACTACAAAATAAAATAACGTTTTTTTGAAAATTTCGCAATTTACCTCGGTCATCTATAAAATATAATATAGGAAATTCAACAGTTTATAAAAATTTCCAAAAAAACACGATTTTACTAGACACTATTAGAAAGCTGACAGGACTCCAGTCCTATGGCCCGGAATAAGGGGTATAACAAACAAAAATTGATTAAAATTAAATTTGTAATTGAAAACCCTAAAAAAGGTGATTCAAACATTTCTATGACATTTTTTTTCCTATCAAAGACCCGAAAAAAGGTTTTTCAAACTTACTGAAAAAAAATTCTTAGAAGGCCCGACAGTATAGGAGCCCATGATAGAATGTGGGGGCCTTTAAATATTTATACAAAACTTTAAAAAAAAATTATATTTACTTACACAAACTAAAATTTATATATTAATAAATTTCAAAATATATTTTGCTACCCCGTTGTTCTATTTGTTATCTATAAATCTATAAAAAAATATTGATAATCAATATACCTAAATAATAATCTTAATAACTCATCTGTTCTACAGGTATGTGCTAACATTTATGACACTAAAAAATCATTAAGTAATAAATATTATCTATTGTGTACATCTCCTAGATCAAGTTTTCTGGTAGTGTTTTTGTTTGAAACAATGTAAAGTCGCTGGAGCGTAAAATGCGTGACAAAACATGCTGTGAGTCTGATCTATTTTGTTATTTTAGTTAGCAGGTTTTTATTTTGTAAATACCTTGCAATAAGTTGCAGCATTTATGTAATAAGATTTGGGCTACCGGTAAAAAGTACATTTTAGAGATCAGAGCTGTTTGAAAAGGTTAAAACTGTAGACAATTTGGAATTATTACTATGGTTAGTCAAAAGTAAGGACCTGACGATTTATTTAAAAGTTCAATGGAAAATTCATACGCATCATAGGTAGGTTCTCCAGATAAATATTAAATAAAAACTATCTAGTAGAATGTAGGTACTCTTAAGTACAAAGAGATTAGGGACCCCTGACCTAAGGTTTTGTCTTTTTCTTGAATGTTAAGTTTCTTGTTATATTTAATATTAAATTGATATGATTTTTTTTTACTAATAGATACAATGGGATCACCAAGTCTATTATTTAACAAAAACACCCACCTACACATGAATTATTCCTAATTGAACTTTTGTATTTATGATATGTCGCGTATGATACTTTAAACTATCCAAATCTTAAATATTCATAGATCATTACAAATGTCGTTTTTTCAACATTCTAATTTTTTTAAAAATAATAAAATTCCATTAATATTTAACGTAATTAGAGCACTTTTAATAAAACCCCAAAATTTGAGAACAAGTCGCCATATTTTCTAAATAATTGAAAGTATGAAAATTTTTGTTTTACAAAAGTTTCTTACTTTTTTATGGTCTTTACAATTATGTACTTTTGAATATACCGTTCCATTTGATTTTACTGAGAAACGGGCATGTACCCCCCAAACTACCCCCCAAGGAGCGGTTTTAGGGGGTTGAAAATATTTTTCTGAAATTCTTTAGGGTCGATATACATAATAATTTTTTTTTCATAAAACTCTATCTTCAATAGTTTGGGCGTAAAACATAGCGGACGGGTGGTCTGGAACATCCTGTATATCAAACCACCCAAAAGTTATTTATGTGGCCCCGAAATTTTGGAAGTGTATTATAATAATAATAATAATAATAATAATAATAATAATAAATAATACATCTATTGGTTTCAAGTTTTAATTTATTTTAATTTAGGATGGGACTATTTGCACATACAATATGTGCATGCAATTGGATATTTGCACATACCACTATAACTTAACATAAACTAACCTTCCCTAATATAACAACCTAGTCTAATTAGGTACATAAACATACGGTATGTACAAATAGCAACATTCTTTAATTTATTTTATTTTATTATATTATTTTATTTTTATTTTATTAATTTATTTAAGTATTCGTAACTACCCCACGGTCCCCTACATAAGTACACATACATACACACCTATTTTATTTGAATATGTTATGCATTACTTAATAACGAACACAAAGAACAGAACGCATCTGATTGTGTAATAATCCACATATCTCTGTGAGTGTAAGATGCATTTTTCATTCGTCCGACGTACGACTAATTGCTCTGAACAGATTACAGCGCTCGTTAAGAATAATTCGTGTCAGAGTCGAGTACATTTTCGCACACAACACATGTGTTTCTAAATTGTATCGCGCAATTGTGACGAAAATGGTTCGCTTTGAAAATTAGTAGCTATCATGTTTTTATATTAAAATGATATTTCACACGCCTGGATTTAAGTGATGAGTTTGTAAATTATCTGAATGATGTAGAGAATTTGAAATATTTCTTGTAGGTCATTTATTAAGTGCTTATGTTGTATTTAGTTTATCTCGATTGGATAATTCAGTGGTGGGGTTCAACCGGTCCATACCGGTTGGAAGAACCGTTTCCTAAAATTTTCTCAATTCGGGCGGACCGGTTAATTACTTAAAATATTTATTTAAAAAAAATATAATAAAACAATTACTTTTCTTAATTACTATGTTTAATAAAACAAAAATGATGTTTTGTACGTTAATTAAAAACAATAATATTGAACAAATAAAAAAAGACGTACAAGTGCAAGTATAAGCAATCCCTTAAAGTTCCGTACCGTTATATAAAATTAATTATTGACAATACTTAGTTGCGTAAGCAAAGGACCCGATTACCAAGGCGTCCTTACGTAGAGGGTCTATGAAAAAACCGTAAATTTAATTTTGTCACGTAAATAATTCCACACAATTAAAAATACTCTGCCTTGTAAATGTACGGTGCTTCCTCGTGCTAAATTCATCAAAGGTAGTTAATTATTGAACAATTTAAATAAAAACTGATAAAGTATTCAGATGAACTGCCTGTCATTGGTTAACCATTTAATTTTTATACGATTTTAATAAAAAAAAATAATTTGACATTTTTCTTAATACGCGCCTGGTTATTATGTCGTATATTTTGAATTTTTTGATAATTTCAATCAAAATCATTATTTTTCTGCTATACGAATGTCAAAATGACATTTAAAACGTCAAAGTGACATTTAACATTTTAAATTAAAAGTATAAATTTTATCTAATTTTATAATTAGTACAGTCAAAGCGTCATTTAACCGTGCATTTTGGGTAGGCAGCAATTTTTTTAGGTGGGTTCGTAGAGGGATCATCCGTGACTCTAAAACTCATTTTTCGGGTTTCTGAAAGATATTGTTTTTCCGCCATCTTGAAAATAAGGGTGCAATTAGTTTTTTTATTTATCTTCGTAACAGTCAGCTTAACAAAAATTTTCTAAGAAGCATTTTTGAAGGTAATCAAAACAGTAAAAAAATTCTACAAAACTTTTTTTTTTGCACAATTGTTTATATGGGTTTATGGAAACTTATATAAGTGGTTGCCACCATAAAAAAGTCAATTATTCATTTGTTTGAGAAATGGTGACGCTTTAATATTATTGTAAGATATTTTACAACAATAAGATTTAAGCATCACCATTTTCAAAACTATTGAATAATTGACTTTTTTATGGTGGCGATCAATTATATAAGTTTCCAGGAACTCATATAAACAATTGTGCAAAAAAAAAGTTTGTAGAAAATTTTTTACTGTTAATCAAAAGACAATTTATTAACAGTTTAATAAAACAATAACAGTTCAAGATATCAATCCCAAATTTACAATGAATGTGCTTAACTATAAAATGTTCCTTTTCCGGGGGTAACAACTTAAAAAAAGAATTATAATTAATTAGATATTAAAACTTAATAAAGTGTACTTTTAACCACTTTTGTTAGCGTAGCGGATAAACAAATGAAATTTTAATATTTTTTTCAAAATAGAAGTTGTAGGAAATATTACAGCGAACAACTTTTATTTGAAACTTTTTTTTGTATCAACAATTTTTTGTACCTACGTAACTCTTATACTTTCAATTTATCTCCCTTAACAACGCTGAAACATCAATAAAAAAAAACCAAATAAAAAAATGAATAGATTTAATTATTTGTTAAGAAAAGTTCTACAAAAAAGGTTAGAAGTACTTTTTTTGTAGGACTACAAATACAATAGTTATCTTGCCTTAAAGATTTTCATCCCCTATTTTTTATCCTTTTTTGCTCATAACATTTTTATTTTTAATGTTACGCCAAAAAGTTAAGAATAAAAGTTATAGATACTTTGATTACCTTCAAAAATGCTTCTTAGAAATTTTTTGTTAAGCTGACTGTTACGGAGATCAATAAAAAAACTAATTGCACCCTTATTTTCAAGATGGCGGAAAAACAATATCTTTCAGAAACCCGAAAAATGAGTTTTAGAGTCACGGATGATCCCTCTACGAACCCACCTAAAAAAATTGCTGCCTACCCAAAATGCACGGTTGCCTTATTTTTTTACGACGCTTTGACTGTACTAAATTTAATTTCAATAAAACATTAATAAAATTTCGGTACTCACTTTTATTTAATACAAAATCTCTCAATACACAATTGTATTTAGTTATAAATATCGGTATGGAGAACCATACATGACTTCCATGTTCTATAATATCTTTTACAATAGATAATTGTTAATATAAAACTCACCTTTGTATTATAAATATTAGTTTTCTAATATTCTAATGTCAGTTGTAGAATAGACATTTTTGTAAAATAATAATTATCTGACATTTGAATTTAACTGCGATTGTTTCCATGGCAACATGAATTTATTAGTATTTAAAATTAAAATTTTGAGGGTGGTTTTCATCCCTTCAGTGGCTATCTAAGCACGTTAATGAAATAAGTGCCCCTTAGATTGGATTGAACTACATGTGTACCAAGTATTATCAAAATTGGTGAGATAATACTCACTTTTCAGACGATAATAGGTACAAAATTTCGAATATTTCGGAAACCCCTAATCCGATTAGCACCAAAATCAATAGGTCTGGAGTACTCACTGAGGCAAACATTTTCCCCAAAAATAATTCAAATCGGTGCATATCTACAGTAGTTATCGTACACGGAAGAAAATTCTACATCCAGACACACAGACACACGCACAGCCGCCATGCGAAAATTAATTTTTCTTTACGTTTTGATGTTAGTACAATCAGAATCTGCTATTTTTTCGGACATGATTTTTTGACGGTATTACAATACTTCCATTTCTTCGAACATGGAAGTAATACAAAATCAAGATATTTATTTGTTGTATTATTTGACATATACTAAAACATAACCAAACAAATAAAAATGTCGAGCGAAAAAACAAATGACGATTTTCTTAAGTCAAATTGAGATAGATCTTTGTAAGGGAATATTTTACAACAAAAGTAGGTGACCTATATTATAGAGAATTGAATGCTCTACAAAAAAGGTTCTATAAAATTTTCACGTAACATGTGTCTTTCTTGAGATATCTTCAAAAAATAAATCTTTTTGGATGTCACCCCTCCCCCTTACACACAATTTTAATAATTTTGAAATGGGACCGTCCTCAAGCCAGACCCAACCAACCAACCAAGTTTCATCAATATCGTTTCAGTGGTTCATGAGTTAAGCGTGTGACAAGGATTGGGGGACAGACACACACACACACAGACACACACACACACACACAGACAGACAGACACGGAACAAAAAGTGTTTGTCTTGACCTGAAACGGATAGATCCGGTAAATTTTTAAAATCGGAGAACAAATTTTTTTTTCTCGTTTTAAAACGATAACAAAGCTTCTCGTATCTTCGATATTGTGAGGAAGCAATTAATGATTTTCGGATCGTTTCCTTTTTCTGTGCTACTATATAGACCTTCTTTCGTGCCAAATTTCAAAATTCTAGGTCAACGGAAAATACCCTATAGGTTTGATGATTAGTGAGTCAGTCTCAAAATACGCTTTGAAAGGCTGTATCTTTTTATTGCATTGAGATAGAAACTTGAATTGTAGACCTTAATATTTAATATTAATATCAACTTGATACATATCTCCAGCCGTTTCTGTGAAAAATGGTCTTGATGGATAGACAGACAGACGGACAACAAAGTGGTGCTATATTGGTTCCGTTTTTCATTTTGAAGTGTGGAACCCTAAAAACTAGTTGATACTTTTCTATTTACACTCACCGCTCTATAAAACAACCTTTTACTTATCGACCGCCCCATGCAACGACTGACCGACCGTTCTATACAACGACCTTCCCCTGCCCCCACATAATAATATATACCGTGACTGCTATATTTCTGCGCGAAATTTGAATTCATCAATTAATGTTAACGTCGGTACGGTCATGGGAGCCCCTTTATCTGTCGTTCTATAGAACGATTGAATTACCGATGCCGACGTTTTATAGAGCGGTAAGTGTACAAGTAAATTAGTATCCCATATAGAGAATGTCAGTCTTGATTATGTATGGGCCAATATTGGGTTACCAAGTGTTGCTCTTTCGATATTGGTCCCAGTCTATGCCAACCTTCAGATATCGAGCTATAGTTCATCTATTCTTAACCCAAGATTGGGCCAACTCTTGTCCAGCCTTGATCAACAAACCTTGGCCGAGTCTTAAACGAAGTTATATTGGCCCAATATTAGCTAGCATTGTTGCAAGCCTGGACCAACCGTGGCCCCTTTGTAATTTCTTAAATGGGGTATTCAATCGATGGGCCAAATGATATAATAAATAATGTGAGATAACTAAAATTTTATATGTTACCTACTTAATTATTCGATAAAAAGTAAAAATCTTTTTAAAATACTATGGCTAGGCCATAAAATGCACACCCCTTAAACATAAAAAAATGTATTAATTTATAATATCAAATAAATACGATACAATATAATTGGTGAAACTTAAAAGGATGTTTGAAAAAAATATTGGAGGTAATTAATATTATATAAATATATAATATGAAGTTTATCACTCATTAAGATTTTTTAGAAAATCAACAATGAATCTTGATATCAATTGATTATTACCGTTTTTATTTAAATTTAGGATGTATAGTAATAAAACAACAATCATTTTAATTTACAATTTTTATATAAAATATTTTTTTTGTAAAATGTATAAAGTAAATTAATTAATTAATAATAATAATTAGAAAGATAAATACATCCACATATTGCAGCGATAACAGCTGTGTTCACCTGATGTCTAGCAGAGCATTTAAAATGAAACAACAATGTAACGTTTATAGGTTAGGTATATGTATATGTACATTATATATTTGTTTTAAAAATGCAAACTTACCAGACTTTATCTTGATTAAAAAGATTGATTGGCTTTGAATAAAATAATTAAAATACAGCACGTATCGATGTACATGTATTTATATATTAATTAACACAATATAATAATTGTAATACTTGGAATTTGAAGTAATCTTATGAACTACCGAGTAACTACTCTATTTGTAAAAATAATTCTTGTCAAAATATGAATTTTTGTTTAAATAAACTGCAAATTTCGTTACTTCTAGTTATCCAATTTTGTTGAGTTTTAATAGGGTTCTATTCTGATAATAGATGAAGTGAATTCAAAAGGATTGGTGCAAATTTATTTCGAAATATAGCCTACAGTTCGGCGTTTTTATCAAAAAAGGGTGTTAAATCAACAAATTGAACTTTATTAATATTTTTATAACAGAAAATTAAAACCGATCGATATTAAACTAAGTATAAATGCAGACTGTAATGTTTTCTATCAGAAAATGTAAAAATGTAAGTGGAATACTGAAGAAATTTAAGATATAATGCTCATTTTATCAATTTATATACGAAAAAAATTTTTAGCACGATAATAGAACACACTTCCAAGCAGAGCCTGCTTGGGTGTGCAATACATATTTTCAAGATTTGGCTTATTTAACCTACCCCAAATATTTTAATAATATTTCATACGTGTTTTATATTTCATACTAATATACGAAATGTTATAATAATGTGGTATGTATATTCTTTAACTGCGAATATGCAATACTAAAATGATTAATTTAGCAACAATATAGTGCTAAACACTAAATTAGAGTAGTTTAAGCTTTTATTATATAATCAAGTCGTTCTCACAGCAATTTCGGATAGTTTTATTACAATACACCTGCTGAAAGTGCTATTATTAATGATATAATACGTTGTTCTTTCTTCTCGCCGTTCATCTGAATATATTAAATCCGATTTTAGTATTAAATGAATCATTCGTACACCAAAATAACTAACTCTGTTTATTTTCAATTTTCTTTCATATCTCATCTAATATTCATACTCTACTAGATTTACGTAAGATTTTTTTTTTTCGAAATTTCACCCTTTCTCTCTTTTTTTAGGTAAGATTTTCTTTAATATAAGTATAGCGTATAAGGGTAACAAAGTACATTGACAAAAAAAAATAGTTGACTTTAGGTGGAAAGCCACTGTAACGGCTCAAAAAATTGTCAATGGTTGGGATTTTTTTGGGTATAACTAATTATATTAGGATCGGATAGAAGACATTTCATTACATATATATTTAACTTATTCAATACCAATTTTTATTGAATAATATTAAAAATTTACAAAGTTACATTAAAATTTTAAAAATCGACCATACTATCTGCTTTCACTATTTCCAATGTATAATTTTTAAAAATGCACCAAAAAAATAATATAGGAAAAAATCAATTACAATAACGAATGATCAAAAAAAGTTTCGATACAACTGCTACCAAACTTTTGAACGGTAGTGTATAAAAATTAAGTAACTTATAAGTAATTGCAAAAAAATTAAGATGGTCTCGTGAGGAGCCGTAGAATTCCTTATATCTTCGCGAAATCAACGTATTAAATATTGCAGAACATTTGTATTAATTATATTTCATGTGTTACGTTTAGTTTTGTAATAATGAATTCAATGATCGGTCATGCAGATTTCTGTAACAATTTGTTTACATTCACACACTAGCCATCGTGATCTGTTATTATTTAAAGAAAGCTATAAATTAATAGCAAAATCATCGTGAATAATTTTGCTCGCTTTATGTATAAATTGTTTAACATGCATATAGGTGTTTCTGAAGTTAATTTACAGAATCAATTTATTTCTTTTAAAATTGCATTTTTAAAACATAACAAATAAAGATGTATATACTTATTAGGGTGGCCCTTAATTTACTTATTTTCGAATTTCTTTAAGGACACCCCCCCCCAAATTTCTTGTAGGTACGAAAAAAATAATGAATACAAAATTTTAAAGTGATTGGATATTATTAACATGTGCCACCAAGCGATCGAATAAACACGTAAAATACATGTGATTTTTTCAATTTTTCTTTAAACAGCTGTATCTTTGTGAAAATTGAATGGATTTTGATGTTCTAAAACGCATATTAAAGCTGACAATTTCTAGTTTTTTAATCTTTGATTCGATTTTTTATCGCTTCCCACTACTCCTTAAGAGATTTCAGAAAAGTGAAAAAAGACAAAAATTTAATAATTCAAAATTGGCGTGCCAAACGTATACAGTAGGTTGAAAAAAATATTTTGAGCAAAAAACTTTATTTAAACATGTTTCCGAAAAGAGAATTACAGCCCCCTAAAAAAAATTTGAAATAATCTTCGGGGAGCTAAAACTCTCACGATAAATTTTCAGACACATATTTAAATAAAGGGTCAGTCCGCGGTGACGGTCGTGACATTTCAACTCGGATTGGAGTTCATAATTTCTTAATAATACTAGTAAATAACATGGTTTTACCTTTTTTCTATAGATCTTAATGCAATACATGTATATTGAAAGAATAAAAAGTACAGTTATTTTACAAAAAATTGTCAGCGTTCAAAGCTCTGTGACGGTTGTGACGCAAACTATTGCAAGTTTTGCAACCTCTATCCAAAAACCCGAAAATTTAGCGAAAATATTGAAGTTACTTTATAATAATCATACTTTAATATGTTACGAATAAATTATTTTTTAGTTACACAAAAGCATCAGGTAAATACGTAATTTATTTAACTGGTTATTACCCAATAAACATTGTGACGGTTGTGACAGAAAATTGTGACGGTCATGACACGTTGAATAAAAGAATACAATAAGAGTACCATTTGTGTGTTTAGTTGCTTATTGATATTATGAACTAATACTTATAACAATTATTTATCAAATACATCAATAGACTCATTAAATTTATAATAAATACGGTTACCCTTAGAGTAATGGGAAGCGATAAAAAAATTGAATAAAAGGTACAAAAACTAGAAAGTGTCAGCTTTAAAATGCGTTTTAGAACATCAAAATCCATTCAATTTTCACAAAGATACAGCTGTTTAAAGAAAAATTGAAAAAAATCATATGCATTTTACGTATTATTATACATTATTTTTTTCGTACCTTTAAGAAATTTGAGGGGTGACCTTAAAGAAATTCGAAAATAAGTAAATTAAGGGCCACCCTAATACTTATGTACACCTGTCAGAAGTTATTGAAAAATAATTAAAACTATTTTAAAACACTTATCAAAATATTTTTTATATTATATATTTTCCAAAGTAATATTTGTAATAATAACAAATAAGTTATCACTTCAAAAATCATTATAATAAACAAAAAATAAATAACCTCAAAAAATCTACGCATACAGCATTAAATATATTAGAGGTATTTTAATTTTCTTGATTTTTTTCCTTCAGACTTGTAAGTACCTACGAGTATATCAGTTATTTGAGGTTCTACTGTTTTTGAATAAAATACAATCTTATTTTTCTTGTGACTATTGGGATCCGTCAGATGGGAGGAGCCTAAAAAACATGGCGCAGCTAAGGGTTTAATTTAAAAAAAATTACAAGACAGCGTCAATAGTTAAAATATAAGTATTATAATGTACACATATTTTAAATTCACTCATAATTACAGATAATATAACGCAATAACATCAAATACAATACACATACGTTATTTATTTTTGATTGTTTACAATTTTTCAACAAACAAATCTTTTAAATACATATTTATATTATAATAAATCAATTATATATAGGAAAAATTGTAAAATTCTTTCTTGGTACTTACTGTCCTTTCATTCATTTTATTTTTGGATCATTTAAAACATAATATTGTGATTTAATCGTAAGTTTTACTATAAACCGTAGGTTCATCTGTCAGTTAAAATGCTTGAGATTATTTATTTTTTCATAATTAATTTCTATTACCATAGAAACTGTACCCCCAGTCTAGTTACAAGTTTTGCCACCAGGTGGTGTACGTTCATTTGACGGATCCCAATATACGGTAAAAGAATGCATGCTGCATATATTAAAACAAAAAATTGAATAATTTTTACCTTACATGACAAAATACAAATTTACGTGATTGCAATAAAATTGGTCAGCTTTCTTTTACTTAACTTCTTTCACGTCTTTATATGAAATAAAAGGAAACGATCTTATTTCTTTATTTGTTTTTATTCCAAATTAAGAAAATATGACAAAACTTTTGGCCATCTCATTCACATGAACCTCGTATAGGTATATAAAATTTCTCTTAATTTCACCCTTCTCTTATATAATCCTTATTTCAATTATAAACAGAAAGTCACATCTTCATAACAATTGTTTAACATTTACCTATTGGTAAATTAATTCAAACTTTTGGCAGATTTTTATTTTTTGAAGTAGAGGTAAGTTAAATTTGACTTGTTAGTGTTATTTGTATTAGTTTTATTATTTATTAACAATTATTTAAGGAATCACTAAACCGATTAAAAAAATATATTTCATTGTTAAAATCTAGATTCTTAAGAGTAGCACAGACTACATTTAAACACGCTATCTCATTAAGCAGTTGAGCAGTGAAGAAAAATGTTGCGCAAGTTAAAAAAAATTGAAGCAAATGGACCATTAAAGTCGAGCGCCTGGCTAAACTATAAGAAATATATATTAAAATCATATATGGATCTTATAAAAAGTTCTATTAATTTTTTACATATCTCGAAAAATGAATTAGTAGTTATTTCACTATTTGATTTAGTCACTTTAAATTTCACTAAAATAATAGTGAATTCGAATCGAAAGTGACACAATTGTATACGAGTCAACTGCTTTGAGTGAGTTTTTAAGAAAATTCAGTTAAGTTTATTTATACAAACCTTCGAAAATCTATTGACAATTAATTTTTGTGTTTGCAATACACATTTTTCATTAATTTTGATTGTTTCATAAATAAGCCTTTGTTAATTAATTGAGATATTCATAACTGAGTTTGAAGTTAGGTTAAGAATGATTAAGAGACTATTGTCATGTGTGATGATTTTCTATTTATTTATGTTTATTAAATAATAATAAATGAGATTTTTTTAGATTGCTCCAGTTTTTGACACCAAAAATAAATAAAATAACGTCTTAGATTTTGTCATACTTAAGGAAGTGTTTGTTCACTAATTCATAGTGGTATACTTTTAACTTTTTCAATTAGTGAATATTCACTATTAATTAGTGATTTCTCACTAATTAAGATTTCGAGTACAAAAAATTCCGCGACGGATGTTTTAATACTTATAGCGTGGGTGACATCTTATTTACCAATTTCGTGTTGGCTCCCATCAACGAAGCACTCTTATAACTAATAGATGTAGAAACAACATTCGTGAGGGTAAGCAGTTAAGAAAAATATGACACAAACCGGAAGCAAATTAATATAATGTGATACGATAATCAAAATTATATCAAAACTAGTCCGTGTACTTTCTTTCGTTTTTATGAACATTTTCATTTCAGAAAATCTCTTCTTGGGAGTGCTTACGACATAAAAAAACGCATTCAAATTTTTGTTTCTCAGTCCCAAGGGTTTTATGAATCAGTGAATTTGTGAGAGAGTGAGGAAAACTACTTTAAAACTTTAAAATATTTCTGCACGCGTGTATCTTCTTTTAATAAATAAGAATTTTGCCTGAAATTACTTTTATAATACGTAGAATAAAATCAAACCGAAAATTCTCGGCTTTGGCCACTGAACAAAAAAGGTTGAACTTTTTGGAAAACTTACTGTTACCCGCAACTTCTCGTCCGCGTAGAATTTGTATATATTTTTTTATTTAATCAATTTTTCGGAATACTAAGCATCTTATATCCTTCCTTGGAATGAAAACTATCTACCTGCCAAATTTAATCAAAATCGGTTTCGCGGTTTAACTTAAAAGGAAACAAACACACAGACAGAGTTACATTTGCATTTATAACATTACCTATGGATTTTTATAAAATTACAAATTTAAGTTTGTTTGACTAAAAATCCGAAAAAAAGGTTTTTTAATTACGCACTGAGATTTACTTTTCATTTATTTAAATTAAAAAGCGAAAAAAATCTTTTGGTTTCGGCTCCACCAAAAACTAACCTTCGATCTGACACTAATAATAAGTTATATACATAAACAATTAATATTTAACACCCTTCCCCTTCCTAGGGGTTGAATTCCGGAAAATTCTTTCTTACACCTCTAAAAAACGTTCCTAGGTTCAAAATTTTAGCCTGAACTGAGTCAGTCGCTCAGGACTTCAATCCATATTATGACTACAAAAGTAACTCTGTCTGTCTATCTGTCTGTTTGTTACCTTTTCACGTCCAAGCCGCTGAACCAATCTCGATGTTTGGCAGGTAGATAGCTTTCAACTTGAGGAAGAACCACTTTGTGCCGCGAAAAATTAATTAGATAAAACAATTCAAATTCCACGCGGACGAAGCCGTAGGTAGCAACTAATCTTTATATATCATTTAAATATATACAGTTACGTTAGGTTATGTAACATTTCGACTACTACCCTGACAATTCAGCTAGTATTTTTTTTATCAAATCAATATTTCAAAACCGATTTTAACTTTTTCATTTTGAAACTTAATAATCACTCCATATGCATGATTAGTTATAGAATATTATAAACTCTCGCATATTAACTTACCGCCTACAAACGCATACCTATGTTTATGCAATGTATGTATGTTTAGCGAAAAAATAATATCATGAACATACATATTGCTCATATGTATTTGTATATATCTGATGAATAATGTAACATTCACCGACTATATGTAGAGTGCATGGGTTCAAAAGGTAAACCGTCCGTTTCATTAATATTGGAATCAAGTTACTTGTTGCGTATGAGAATTGGTAATGTTTAATTTATTGACTCATATTATTATTTTGTTGTTAACATATTCATTATTCAAAATGTTGTATGGATAGATAAGGTACTGGTACCAGCTAGTTTAATTAATGTCCGGTAAGGACCTAGCAAATTTGCAAGCTTGCTAACACTCATAAATGAGGTTATTAATGTTGTTATAGTATGTAATAGTATTGTAACACAGTTGGTGACTCTGTCCGTATAAAATAATTTTCATAATAACACCACTATTTTAATACCGTTGTTGTTTACATACAACGCTTGCGAGAAAACAGTTAAAGTCATCACAAAATTCAAAGATAACTGTCATATAAATTTGATATCTCATTTAAGAGTGCTAGCAAGCTTGCCAATTTGCTAGCCCCTTTATAATACCGGACATAAATGAAATAAATTAAAAATATTTGTTGATGTTTGATTACTACCATTACTAAGTATTACTCCATAGAAAATTAGCTGTAAAACAGCTTAATTTGATGACAATCGGCCAATAGGTGTCAAAATGGTGGAAATTTAAAAATTACTGTTACTGCAATATATTTATTAATTATTATATAACATATCATCTGCTTTATATTGTTTCAAATTTTATGATTCTTTATTTTATTACTTTTGTGTCGTAGTACATATCTATATATTTATTTTTTTAAACTATATTTACAAACTTTGTAATTAAATTGATCTAATAAAGAGTTACTTGTTTTATTAATAACGTATGTTCATGAGAATTATAAAAATGAAGCTCATCAATCACAAAAAAGTATACCTTGCTGCCTTGCTCTTAAAGTGTCCAAAACAAATACCAATACCTTATCATCAAAAATAAATAAGGCATTAAAATATTTATAAACAAAATAATATGGTTTGGTCAAAAAATGCACAGAAATGTTATCAAAATCTTTTTAGATCAACGTCAATCTATTAAACAAATATTTTTAGCAAACTAACAAAAGATAGAATAAAACACATGGAAAAATAATTCAAAAAATTCCAAAATTGAAAAAAGTAAATATCCGTTTCCGGTTATCGTTTTCAAAAATAACAGGTTTTCTCCCGAGAAATACTTATTGTATAAAGTTAGTCTTAAATATAAAATTTCACCCTTCTGTCGTATTTGGGTCTACAAACCGCACACAGATATCATGATGAAAATAGTCGAAAAGGTCAAAATGGATAATTCCAAATCCAGTTCGAACAAAATCGACTTTTATCAATACTTAAATATGCAATATGTATTTCATAAATAAGTAAGAGTATAAGAAAATAAAAAATATCAGTTTACTGTCAATTTTTTTTTCTTATTATATCTATTTCCGGTGAAACCGACAGACAGCAGAAAGACACACAGACCGGCATTATTTGAGTACGTTTGTAATCGTGGCGATCTTCTATTTCAATTAATAGCTAATAAAGTATTGGCTTATATTTGAAAATAAAAAAAGTCTATTACTGGTAAAACCACTTAGAAAAGTCAGATTAAAATGACATAATAATTATTTATACCGGGCCAACAAAAGAAAATATGTTTTTATAATTCCCGAGATCATTGCGCTATACCATTTCAAATTGAGATTAATCAATTTCAAATTGAGACTAAACAATTTCAAATTGGGAATAATCAATTTCAAAATGAGACTAAACAATTTCAAATTGGGAATAATCAATTTCAAATTAAGACTAAACAATTTCAAATTGGGAATAATCAATTTCAAATTGAGACTAATCAATTTCAAATTGGGAATTGTAAATTTCACATTTGAGATGAAAATAGGTAGTATGTAGGTATAATGTATTTTAATACAAAATATATTTGTAAGTGTTATACTGGAAATTTTGATGACCCCTTAAGAATTTTTTTTCTCTATCTCATAGGTTAATTTGAATAGCAAATAACAAAATAGTTTACCGGGCAGATAGACATATATTTTTCAAACAATTTTTTTTGAATTGTAGGGGTCTTTGATTTTGAACCATAATCAATTTACTTTTTTAACACTACCAAGAATGGCAGTATTTTTATTATTAACATATTTACTTATTTCAAGGCAAATAGAAAATATTGGTCAATAAATCCATATTGTACACCTATGTTCGGTATCATAAAGGGGCTAGCAAAGTAGCAAGTACTCTCAAATTAGGTATTAATTTTGTGATAGTATCTATGGATTTGCTATGGAATTTAGAGCAGTGATACTTCAACCTATTGTTGGCGACTCTGACCGTACAAAATAATTTTCATAATATCACCACTGTTGCGGTGTTTACATACTACACGTACTTAAAACATGTCAAAGTCTTCATGAATCTCCAAGAGTACTGTCATATAAGTTTGATACTTCAATGCTTGCTAGCTACTAGCTAGCAAATTTTCTAGCTCCTTTATGAAACCGAACATTATTCTTTTTCTTTAATGCACTTTATTAAACATACCAAATATATAGATAAGCATGTTGGCATCTGAATATTAAAAATAATAGATTCAAATTCGCAACAACCTTATATACTCATTATTAATCATAAGACAAAAGCCCAACAGTGATGACAGGCAATATTTTGAAAGGTTAATTAATATAACTTAAGTAGCTTACTTTACTACAACATACTTAAGCCATGATCTAACTGGTGCCCTTATTTGGAATAATGACTTATATATGCTATTAACAAAACCTTGAATCATCTTCTCTAAATATTAATAATAATATAAGAAATTGAACCAATTAAAGAAATTTAAAAAACACGAAGGTCTTTGGGACTGTAAAAATAAATCGACCGTTACGAAAAAAAATCATAGTTGTTTATGGAAAATTGATAATTTTATAATGTGATACAGTTATTTATACTATAAATGGGCACCTTGTTATTTATTTATTATGATGTATTGCAAAACTATTAGTAACATAAACGGTGTGTGTTTGTATACAGGCTGAATTACAACGAGTGTAAAAAACCTTAACAGTGGATTGAGGATGTTATTTTAAACAAAAAACTTTATATGAACATGTGTCCGGAAATCCTTCTTGAAGGAGCTACAGTCACTTAAAAATGATTAATTATTATTTAAAAATTTTATAGTAATAAGTTTTATAGATTTTCAGTATCAGTTAATAATAATTAGCCCAGGGGGGTATGGGGTAATTTTTTCTTGTATTTTTTGTTCTTTATTTACCTTATACACCCCTGTGCTAAATGACTATTGGACAGTACTGAAAATCGACAACACTTTTTTATTATTAAACCGATTATCAAATTTTATAATTTTATTACAATGGGTTTTCCAAATATTAAATAAAAACTAATAACCCTTAGGAAGGTTGTGGCTCCCACACGATGAATTTCTGGACAAATGTTCAAATAGAGTTTTTATCTTGAAATAACATCCTCGATCTATTTTTTTACTCTATTTGTAAATCATCCTGTATATAAAGCAATGTCAACGTCTGATAAGCATATAATTCAACATTCAATACAATTAATTGATTTTTAGATGTAATCAGCATCATTTATGTAGTATGTATGGACAACGTTTCATCACATGTAGCAGTAGTCACCTTGCACCTTTATATTACTTCTAGAATTAGTTATACATAAATATCAAACATGCCTCTAAAATATTTTATAGAATTAAATACATAAATAAATAAGGTAAGAAAAAATATTTGTGACAGATAAAATTTCCCCAGCTTCGCCACCAGATAAGCCATCGATAAATAAATGATAATTAACTTAAAAGATTAATAGAAATAACACATACGATAAAATTCATTATAAATTACATACTGCGTCGAGAATTTAACTACAGTATGTACAAAGGAAAAATGTATATTATTCTTAAAATATGCAAATATTTATAAGACTAGTATTCATTTAACAGGAGAGCAAATATTTGTATGTGTCTGAAATAACATTTATTTTACTATGTACCGTAATTAAATTAACTATCTTGTAGAATGTCTATATGCAATTATACCTTTAATGCCCGGTATTATAAAGAAATTTATTCGGGAGCTAATACTATCTGCGAGGTATTAAATTTAAATGACAACCCATTGACAGTTGTAATGAATGATATGATTTATATGAATGATCTTGACGCATTCGCGTTAAGTAAAAATTAGCGATGTAAAATAGGTGTTGATTCATAAAATCATAGTATTAACGTTACTATAAATACATTTAAGTATTACCACTGCTCTAGAATCCTGAGCAAATTCATAACGATGAGGATACCAGTTTCAGAATCACTTCTGAAGAAGACTTCGATATGAGAGTCGAAACGTCAAGTGAAATAATACGACAACGTGAACAACAGCCCGAAAAGTTATAGCTCTTAAATTTCATAACAATCTGACACCTCGCAGACAATGTTAGTTACTGAGCTAAACAGCCCATGTATTATATAAACATATGTATAATAGGGTGGTCCATTTTTCCGACTTTTTTTCGATTCTTAAGGTGGTTGTCACTATAAGGTGCGGGGCTGATGATGTGGGGAACGGTGTGGATGAGTGCTTATGGATAAGCATAGAATGAAGGTAAGGTGTGTTTTTCTCTGGAGTATGCGAAATCACGTAGATGCGTCTCTCTCCCACATCATTTTGTAATTTAAAAAACGCGATTCCTAATCATTCTGAAAATTTATAGATATCTTTGTAAATAAATAAATAATGCATGCTCAAATTTTCATCAAATTCTCTTTGTAACATCACTTTGAAAAGTTCTGTCATATATCTCGAAATTATGCAGTTCTCATTAAAATGCATGTTAATTTGTTTATTTAATCGCCCAGTATTATCAACTTTAACTAAATGCTCCTTTAACTAACTGTCACATTATCAACAGATCCAAGCATAATACATTTAATTAAATAGATTTTAAATTATCTGTAGTATTTCTTTACAACGTATATTATGTCTTTTTTTCATTGAGAGCTTAAATATTGATTTAAATCACGTTTGTAATACACCAAATTTACTTTAAAGGAGCATTTAGCGCTAAAGGAGCTTTAAATTAGTTGATAATACCGGGCAAATATCTCTAAAACTATTCTCCTAATGACCTTGAAATTTTTCAGGGATTTTTAGGGTTCCGTAGAAAACTAGGAACCCTTATAGTTTCTCCATGTCCGTCCGTCCGTCTTTAAAAATTTTGAGATAATAAGATGAAATTTGGTATATGGCCGTAGATTGATGACCCAAAAACAGAAATGATAAGATTTTTGAAAATAAAAATTTTTTAGACCCCCCTTTCATAAAATGAAAAGTGTTTTCAAAAAACAAATTTCACCTACACCATTGAGTAGGGTGTCGTTAGAAAGGTCTCCTAAAATGCAACAAAAAATGTAACAGAAATTTTTAATTTTAACCCTTCGATCACGATGTATTTTCTCTCCAAAGTCATTAAAAAAGCGTCCCCCCCCCTCTATTTTCTAAACTATCAATTTAAAAAATCTGAAAAAATTCCAGAACGCAGATTTTAATTAGTACTTTCACTGAAAATTATAACGAACATTGTCAAAAATATTTTGGACCCCCCTTTCATAGACTGAAAATTGAACTTTCATTTTTTTCCCACTTACCCTATTGAGTAGGGTGTCATTTAATAGGTCTCGTAAAATGCAATAAAAAACGTCAAATAACTTTTTGATTTTAACCCTTCAGTCGCGATATATTTGCTTTTTAATGTCGCTGTCAGAGCGTCCCCCTCCCTCTATTTTCTAAACTATTGATTCAAAAAGTCTGAAAAAAATTCAGAATGTAGCTTTTAATTAGTACTTTCACTGAAAATTATAACGAACATTGTCAAAAATATTTTGGACCCCCTTTTCATAGATTGAAAAATGAACTCACATTTTTTTCATTTACCCCATTGAGTGGGGTGTCATATGATAGGTCTCCTAAAATGCAATAATAAAAGTCAAATGACTTTTTGATTTTAACCCTTCAGTCGCGATATATTTGCTTTTTAATGTCGCTGTCAGAGCGCCCCCCCCCCTCTATTTTCTAAACTATTGATTCAAAAAATCTGAAAAAAATTCAGAATGTAGCTTTTAATTAGTACTTTCACTGAAAATTATAACGAACATTGTCAAAAATATTTTGGACTCCCTTTTCATAGATTGAAAAGTGAACTCACATTTTTTTCATTTACTCCATTGAGTGGGTTGTCATTTGATAGGTCTCCTAAAATGCAATAATAAAAGTCAAATGACTTTTTGATTTTAACCCTTCGGTTACGAAAATTTTGAAAAAAACTCTTTTTTATAAATCGTAGTGAGAATGACTACGGAACCCTATCATGTGCGTGCCCAATACGCACTTGCCCGTTTTATTTAAATATAAATGTCTATTTATTTTCAAAGTTTCATCGAATTCTCTCTTATTTTTCTATGGCGTCAACCTTCTTAAACGACCTATAATTTTTTTTTAATCATACAAATATTTAGTAAACTAACAAAAATTGGTAGAAGATATAAAAAAGTTAATAAGTATATATTTACTTGCACTCATACTTTTAGCACACTCTGTAAATATTTACACATATTATGTGTAGGTAAGCCATAGCCCATAACCCATATGAAAGCATCTTATCGATTACCATCATTACGCGTCTATATCAAAGCGATGCGCAAACTGTCCGTTGCGCAACACGACGCAAATAAACTGCGAATATGTTCTACTTTTTGTTCCCGACCACGGTCATTCACTGTTACTTATCTGTATAATGCAGATGATTTCTCCTTTCATATATATATCTCTTAACAATCCCTTTAGTTAAAAATCATTAGATATATCTAGGTACCTACATTGTTTTTTTGGAAAATTGTAACCCATATCCGAAATAACTAAAAATGCATGTAAAAATTATGGTTAAATATACCTAATCATGATGACTAATTTTAATAAACTATTCTATGATGATCTTACGTGTCTCTTATTTCCAAAAAATATATTTTTTTCTGTAGAAAATAAAGGTTTAATCGCAAAAATTGACTCTTTTAAAACTAATTTTTAATTTGACACCAAAACGCTCGCAGGTGACATTTCAGAGTTGTGACGTCACACTCCTTGTCAACAATAATCAAACATTCAGAGTTAGACAGTAATTTAATTATTTTGTGTGTTAAAAATGAATTCCGAAGTATATAAGTTCTTAAATAAGGTATGTACCTAATAATCGTTAGAGGAATTGATATTTGTCTAAAATAAAAGTCAAACACTTTTGACGTTTACTTGGTGTTTCATTTAACATGGTGGACTACTGTATTTTGCATTTTTATTTTAGCAAAAATTATATTAATCTCGCTATTAATATAAAAATAAAAACATTTTTTAGAATTTTTTTAACTTAAGTATTACATTATTTAAAATCATAATTTCAATGATACTTTGTTACTGCATGCCTATTCTTTCTGAAAAAAAACTTCATGAACATTTTCATGAGTTTTTAATGACTTTTTAAAATTTTCTAAACTTTAACAGGTTTGTTTCAATATTTTAAATTTAATTTTTTAGCAAAATTGTCGGTAATATAGATTTGGCATACTCGCTAGTTTATTTAAACACTATTGTTTCTAATTATCACTTCATAAAGAAGGTATCTTCAAATGATTTACTAAATACAAAAGAGTCTAACTTATAACCTAAGATTTAAAATACTCATGTTAGCCATAAAAGGGTTAAATCATTATAATAAAACAGATATAGATAAAAATATCAAAGAAGGCGCCATATGTGACTCATGTGTATTTAATTTAAAAAGATCTTGACATAGCTATGTATATAATACAGATTATATACAGTGTGGGTGGTGTCTTATACAAGCAATGAAATCACTGAATTAAATATGTATAAATCAAATAGAATATACTTTCTAACCTTAAAATGTATATTTTGTTATTATATCTAGATTTGTTAAAATTAACCCATTACTTCCCGACTTTTTATTTCTACGAATTTTTTTATCAAGTTCGCAATTATTGTTGAAAATATGATCAAAAAGATAAATTCAATACAAGACATACTAATTATCAGTGGCAAACTAGATTATTATCATGAGAACCCAATGTCATATTTATAGGATAACACTTTTTTAACGACGATAGTTTGTACCTGGATTTATTTTTGAAATTATTGACACTGTTATAGTGGAGTCATATAACCGGAATTTTGTCTTGAATAAAACAATCTCTCCTTACAGCGATTTTATGATTTTAAAATGTTCTAGAGATCAATAGGAGTTCATAACTTATTTTGTGGATTTGTCCGTTTTCCGCGCGGTACTTTTTTCAGGGCTTTTCCAGAAAATCATCATTTTTTCCATTTTTTTGTTTGTTTTTTGCTTATATCTCAGCTTCTACTTAATGTATTTTAACAAAAAAATATGTGGTTACGCGTAAGGAACCTCTCTATCGATCTGTGAGGTGCGGAATACTGTGACTTAATTTATAACCCTAAAAAAAATTATATACTGCGGTTATCACAGATTTTTCATTTTTTTCAATAACTTTGCAAAAAATAAAAATATCTTGACGAAAATTGGAAACAATATTCTTATTATGATTCCAAATAAACCTATCAAGTTTCATTAAAAAATATTTTCAAATATCGCAAAAATTTACTTTAAAAAAATAAATTGATTGACGGCGCATCTTTGGGCAAACCATCGTAGAGAAAATAATTTTATCTCAAATTGTAGGGTTTTGTATGCCCTTTTAAATGATGTATATATAATTGCTTTCTACATATTGGAACAAAAAAGTTATTTAGGTTTATTTATTTTTCTAAATCTAAATTTTTGAGATATGTATTTGAAAATATTTTTTAATGAAACAAATCCACAAAATCAGTTATGAACTCCTATTGATCTCTAGAACATTTTAAAATCATAAAATCGCTGTAAGGAGAGATTGTTTTATTCAAGACAAAATTCCGGTTATATGACACCACTATTATGCTTTATTTACATTTTCATATTGTAATATTATACATAGTTTCGTCAATTTAAAAACGCTTTACCAAGTGAAAAAATTGTAACTATTTATAAATGTCAGCTAGCTGGAATAATTGCACGGTTATACTCTAAAAGTGTTATAATTTGTCAATATATGAATACTAGAGTTCGTTTCAAAAAATATTGTAAGTAGAGAGACTTAAAAAAAATATTAGTAATGTAAATCAAATTAACAACGTTATTATGTCAGAGAAAAAAAAATAGAAAATATGATGTCCTATAAATAGGACACTGGAGAGTAATGGGTTAATTCTGTAAATAAATATACAGGTAGGTATTTCTCGCATTTATTAGTTAATTGGTTCCTAACATTTGCTTGTAAAGCGAAAATTCGTTAAGTGAAAACGTACTTAATAGAATTTGCATGCACGAGGAAGCTCGTAAAATTAAATATAGAATATGTTTGTTAATTATACGTATATATGTTATGTCCAACTCAGTTTAGTAAAAATATTAACCAGAATCGTGATGAGGCAAATATTGTGAAAAGTATATTAATCATCTAGTACTTCACAACTATCTACGTCTGCAAAAATCCTTTTTTTAGTACCTACAAATCTTCATGATGGTGCTCACTAAATGGGGTGCCTATTACAGAGATTCTGTCCGCGTACTCCTTGCTACACCACTGCTATTTTTTACAGTGACAACATAAAAGCAATCTTTTATTTATTATTTCAAAAAAATAAAAACAACAAAATAGAAAACAAATGCTTTAACTATCTAATATAGATAATCCTGTATTATGGTAACAAGCGTGTAATATGGACCACTCTGGTCCATATTATGGTGATAGAGTGGTCCATATTACACGCACATTTTTAAGAGGCTGATTTTCGATTGTTTTCGATTTTTTATTTTTATTTTGCTTTTATTTAAGAATTCTATTTTTTCCTACTCGATCTCGTTAAAAGATTAAATTCTCTGTCCAATGAAATAGGACTGATTTTAAATAATATTATCATAGTTTTCTTACCTAAAACATGAATTGTACCTATTCCATATACAGGGTGTCCAAGATAAGCGTGCAATGCATGGGGATATCCTAAACGGTAAGAGATACAGATGTGGTTAAATGAGATGAATTATTTGTAAGAAAGGGGTGAGTATTACAACATAAAAAAATATTAATAATTTTATGTGGTTCAGGCGGCATACCCAAAAAACTGAAAATTCGGAATTTCTTTAAATGACTATAACTTTTTTGGTAAAGTAGATAGGTACTTTTTGTTTGCGGTTTCTTAAAGCACTTTTTTGAGTAGAATTGTTTGGTGTATTTAGAATTTTTATATCACTTTTAGTTTCCGAGTTACAAGCCCTAACTTTAGTTTTTCTTATGGGCCGCCAAGTTGGCTATATCATATTTGAACGTGTTTTTTACTCTACTTTACAATGATATATCACATGACATACTTATTATAGAAAATAAGTCGAAGTACTAAGTATTGGTGATATTTATAAAGTATTTTATTAGAAACATTTAAGTAAGCCATGAAAAACAAAAATTGTTAAACAAAAATCGCAATAACAACAATGAAAATAACAAATGCATAATTAAAAACAATAAACTATTACAAAAAAAAAGGTTTTTACTTTTTTTCAATAATAAGTATGACATGTGACATATCATTGTAAAGTAGAGTAAAAAACACGTTCGAATATGATATAGCCAACTTGGCAGCCCATAAGAAAAACTAAAGTTAGGGCTTGTAACTCGAAAACTAAAAGTGATATAAAAATTCTAAATACACCAAACAATTCTACTCAAAAAAGTGCTTTAAGAAACCGCAAACAAAAAGTACCTATCTACTTTGCCAAAAAAGTTATAGTCATTTAAAGAAATTCCGAATTTTCAGTTTTTTGGGTATACCGCCTGAACCACATAAAATTATTAATATTTTTTTATGTTGTAATACTCACCCCTTTCTTACAAATAATTCATCTCATTTAACCACATCTGTATCTCTTACCGTTTAGGATATCCCCATGCATTGCACGCTTATCTTGGACAACCTGTATACCGACTTTACTCTAGGTTAATTTAGTTTTGGATCCGGTTCGATCAGTTTCTAATTTATAAAATAGTTCTTCGACTAGCGGACTTTTTTTTAATTATGATATATAATAATATTTTAATTTAGTAGCTAAGGTAACGTTACTTTGGGGTATATAGATTGTATTATATGTATACCAAAAGTCCCAAGTATAACTTTTTTGAGATTTTTTATATATCAAACTAAAAGTTGTTTAAAACTAATAAAAAATGTGTGGGAAACTCATTTTAAATCAATTATAAAAATTTTAACAAACAAATTTTTCACCTACACTTTTTAAGATTCTACGGGACATTCGTTATAGTGAGTGTTCAGTGTAGATGTTTCTAGTTTTAATTTAAAAAAAAGGCGAACTGATAAAAAAATCAAAACAAATGAATGAGACATAAATTATAAAAAATAATATTTACTACACATTTTAAAAAATAATTCGAAAAAATCAAAAATTAGCATAAGCTTCCGGTTGTCAAAAAAGATAAGGTTTTCTTCCCAGGCAAAAATCAATCCTAAATAGGTACCTACCTATATATTTTGAGTTACAGCATTTATATAGACCAGTGGTTCCCAATCGGTGGTCCGCGGACCACTAGTGGTCCGCAAGGGGTTAAATTTGGTCCCTGGAAAAGATTTAAAACTAAAGAATGAACTTACAAGGAAACCTTTTCAGGTCGAAAATTCGTATCGAGTTTAAACTTTGTATATAGTTAAAGGAGGTCAAAGTAAGTAAGAAAAAAATTATCACAGCTGCGGTAAAACGGTTTAAGGGGATGAAACACCCCTATGAAAATTTGCAAAATAATCATATTTTTTCAAATAACTCTGAAACTAATGAAAATTTTAAAAAATCTATAATATAAAATTTTCATGATTTCAAATGGCGACAGTCAAAAATCGAAAAAAATAAACCATTAACCCCCACCTCCCACCCATTTAATTTTTTCGAATTTTGACTACCGCCATTCGAAAGAGCATAAAAAATTTTCATTAGTTTCAGAGTTATTTGAAAAAATATGATTATTTTGCACATTTTCATAGGGGTGTTTCACCCCTTTAAACCGTTTTACCGCAGCTGTGATAATTTTTTTCTTACTTACTTTGACCTCCTTTAACTATATACAAAGTTTAAACTCGATACGAATTTTCGACCTGAAAAGGTTTCCTTGTTAGAATTATCGGTGGACTTTTTTTAGGTTTTATAAGTTATTTAATCTATAAAAAAAAAACACATAAAAAAGCAACGTAAAGACCTTTTTTCTAGGTTTTTTAGGTTTTTTCATTTCAAATTTATATAAAATTTAAAAAAAAAATGAGTTTTTTAACCTTGTGGGCCCTGGTGATAAAAATTATATGAAAGTGGTCCCTGGTCACAAAAAGGTTGGGAACCACTGATATAGACCGATAGACATGCAGACATAAATCTGAAACTCTGAAGTCTCACATCCTGATTAAAATTAACGTAAAATTAATTAATAACCAAACAAATAGATAAAAAAAACAGATTTCATATTGCGCGCATGACATTAATTGTTTTAAATTCAAGCCCGCATTTCATTGAAGATCTGTAAGCATCAGCTTCACACACACACACACACATATTCAGACATAATGATTACACCAGAGCACAATTATGTGTATATTCCGCGACCTTGCTACATAAAAAACTGTTACAGTTTTACCGTAGAAAGATGAGCCATAAGAAAGTGAATGTAGGCTTATATTCTATACAAGCATTAAAATCTCCAACCTGTAAACAAGGATAGACTTATGGAATGTTATATACAAATATATTGATCACTCACTCTTTCTATTATTCGTATGTATAACATATACATTCAATACATGCATTAATAGAAAAGGATAGACCTATAAGATATCGTGTAAAAATGTATATCTCGTTCACTTTTTCAGTGATCTTCAATGTAATGGCGTATAAATAAATGAAGTAGATATATTATATGTGGTTATAAATAGATTATCTGGCTTTGTTTAGGGATTTTAGTAGTTTTAAACAATGAAGTATGGTATAATAGGCTAATGTTTAGTCAAGAATAATAAAATTTTGCAATGATGTATGAATATATATAGATAACATCAGTGGGAGTGAAGTTTTTAAGTTGCTATGATTATGTTAAATGTTAAGTACAAATGGTAATTAAAATTTAATGTGTCATCTGGAAATAACAGTGAAAATAATTATTACAGAACAGACACATTTAAAAGTTTTAGTTCGGTTCATATATTGCATCTATAAATAAACACAATATCTTTTATGTCTCGTCGAAATTTCTGTTATATTATTTATAAAATTAATAGTTTGGATTGCAATAAAAGTTACATAGGGCAAACTATGAGATTTAAAAAGTACATGACACTCTAAAGAGATTGGAAGAGCATACGCCCGGTGCAAAACATTGTTTTATTTCTTACTAATAACTATAAGTAACTGTTTTCATGCCACAAAATACATACAAATATACTTTGTTGATTTAGCATAAGATCAACCGTTTACGAGAAATACGATGGTAAAGATAATATTGCAGAATTTAACTTAATACGGATGCTTCAAATTACACAAAATTTTATATTCTTGTTCTAGGATTAAAAATAAGAAAAAAGTATTTGTAAATATACCTCCAAAAATGCATCCTTATCAAAAGGTAACATTTTTTAGTTCCGTTTTTTAGTCAAATTAATAAAGTACGTATTAAAGTAATATAACTGGCTATAGGTCTATGAAGACACATATTAAAAAATATTTACATTTGGGAGTCTGTAACTCCCTCACGAAGAGTTTCCGGACACATGTTTATATGAACTTTTTTGCTTGAAATATGTTTGTCAATTAACTGTTCAAGTTTGTTCCACCTGATATGACTCACCCTGTGGTGTCACAGATTTTTCTGTAGAGGTATTTAAATTCTCCGAAAAATTCATATGAAATTTTATATGCCGTGTTTAGACCAAAGAGACAAAATAGTATCACGATATTTTTAAAACACTTCGTTAATTAAAAATGTATAGGATTTATTGCTATTTTGACAAAAAACACTTGCTGCTTTGCCTTTATAGTTTAATTTATTCACTGCTCAGGTCTTTTGAGTGATAATGTCTTCAGAATTATAGTGGACTTTTTTTTTTAAAAAAGCTAAAAAAAAAGGGTCGTCAAAATGACAAAAGGGGGCCTCCACTCCTTTATTGCCCCGGGGCCTCCAGACCTTTAAATCCGGCCCTGGATACACTATAGATTTGGAATAAAATATTTGTCCCCATATTGATATTACCCTAGTTTTTGTTCTACAAGCGTAAACATTTTTACACATGAATGTTCAGTGATTCATGCGATAGTTATTACCACATAATTAGGTACCTAACGTATGATACCGTGAAAGATGTTATATTATGTAGCGAACGATCCGTCAAAATCGCGGATGCTCTTTAATTAATGACCGCGAGCCGAGGCTCACGCGCCGCGCAAAAACCAGTTCTGATTGATTTTTATTACGGGCGCAACTAGAATTAGTGTCTACACAAATACACATGTACAATAACATACGTTTACAGGATCTCTAAAGGAAATTATGTTTACAATTTTTTTATGATTATTGGATCATGGACAGAAATTATGTGTCATTAGAAAAACAAGTGATTCATAACTTATAATTGTGGTCATTAATTTAGCTTGTTAGTACATAACAATAATTTTAACCAATTTTATAAGGTTGGTACTTATATTAATGTTTTGTTTTACCTAATGGTTCAAGATCATTTTTTTTTATAAAATATTAACTGTAAATTTTCATGAAAACAACCCTAACATAATTCAACTAGTATCCTACAACCTAAAATAATACTAAGGTTTTGAAAAATAAAATTCTTTCAGTTCAATAGTTTTCGTGTCAACTATTTTTATTATACAGGATGATTCAGCACTGTCGTGCCAAACTTGAACAGTAGATTGAGAAAAATATTTTAAGCAAAAAACTTCCAATAAACATGTGTCCGGAAATTTTTCCTTAGGGAACTACAGGCTTCCAAAGATTTTACTAAAAATGAGTTTTAATTTAATATCTAGAGTACCCTTTGTGATACAATTATGAAATTTGGTATTTGGTTTAGTAATAATGAATGTTATCGATTTCTAATATCAACCAATTATATTTTAGACCAGGGCTGTATGGGGCCAGTGGGCCCATCGATTTTTATCTAGTATTTGTTTGTCCGTTAATTTTTTTCCTGAGTTAGTACATCAATAAGATTATATGACACAAAATACACAAAAACATACTTTGCTTGTTTATCATAGGATAAACCGTTTTCGAGAAATATCGATGGAAAAGAAAGCATGCAGAATTTAACTTAATACGGATGCTTGAAATTACAAAAAATAAATTTATATTCTTGTTCTATGATTAAAGGTAGGAAAAAAAGTTAATATAAAAAAACGTCCTAATATGAATCCTCTAAGATCTATAGCTAGTTGTATTACTGTTACACGTACCTTAATAATGTGACTAAAAACGAAACTAAAAATAGCTATTTGTTGATAAGGATGCATTTTTTGAGGTATACTTATGTTAACTTTTTGTCTTATTTTTTATCATGGAGTAAGAATATAAATTTATTATTTGTAATTTCAAGCATTCGTATTAAGTTAAATTCTGCATGCTTTCTTTTCCATCGATATTCCTCGAAAACGGTTTATCCTATGATAAACAATCAAAGTATGTTTTTGTGAATTTTGTGTCATATAATCTTATTGATGTACCAACTCAGGAAAAAAATTAACGAGCAAAGAAATACTAGATAAAAATCGATGGGCCCACTGGCCCCATACAGCCCTGGTCTAAAATATAATTGGTTAATATTAGAAATCGATAACATTCATTATTACTAAACCAAATACCAAATTTCATAATTCTATTACAAAGGGTTCTCTAGATATTAAATTAAAACTCATTTTTAGTAAAATATTTGGAAGCCTGTAGTTCCCTAAGGAAAAATTTCCGGACACATGTTTATTGGAAGTTTTTTGCTCAAAATATTTTTCTCAATCTACTGTTCAAGTTTGGCACGACAGTGCTAAATCACCCTGTATAATAAGAGCAAGGTATACCTACTATTTTTTGGGATTGATATACTTCTTTTTTTAACTATAGTCTTTTTATTTTGTTTATGTTTTTTTCAGTAATGGGCACTTATCTATACAAAATGAAAAGTACTACGAAACAACAGTAATAAAATTGAGTCAGAAAAAAAACAATATAAAACATTAAAACCGCGAATATTTGTTTTTAAACAAATTGATCAATTTATCATCAAAACATGCTTTAAGACAGTTAAATGTAAATAGATTAATATTCAGTAATGGCAGTTATCAAATATCAACAAATTTAACACATTTAATAAAAAATTGATTGGTGTCAGTATTTCATCAATTATAAATTTTTCTGGAGACAGGCGTGCCCTAATTGAATTATCATAAGTTTAAACTAGTTCTTAGGATCTTAGACTTTAAACAGTGGAAGTCCAGTCAAAATCGGTTTAGTAATTTTTATCATATATCAAGCTTGAACAAACATAAGTTTCTAAAAAAATATTATTCGTATTGCAATAATTTACAGATAAATTATAAAAATTATAATATTTTATTTAAAAAAAAAGTATATGAATTATTGCAATACGAATCGTAAATTTTTATTTTGGAATTGTAATTTTTCCTGAATTTTTAGTTCCATTTTTCTCCGTGTATAACTTTTATATCCATACTTATTATAAATGCGATTTAGTAACTCTGTCTGTTACCTTTCCACAGTTAAACCGCTACACTAATCTTGATGAAATTTGCCAGAGAGATAGCTTGCATCCTGAGTCCTTACTCAGGATAGGCTACTTTATATTTGGAAAAATTGATTGGATAAAAATATATACAAACTCTACGCTGATGAAGTCGCGGGTAACAGCATGTATTTGTATAAAGAATTGCCAGCCAGATTAAAAATTACAAATTTTCCATCTGGTATGTATATGATGTTCTAACAAATCCATCAGATTGATTTTTATTGCTTTTGATTTTTATATCTATTAATTTAAGACGTACATTCTACGATATTGAGTAACTAAAATAGTAGAGAATATATGCGAACGTTGGTATTAATGGCGCTCCTATTTTATTGGTAGAAAAAGAATTGTAATAACTATTGAACTACTTTGAAATGCTTCATAGTTAATGAGTGTTATTATTTTTTAAATGTTATATATATACTACGTATATACATAGATATATGTAGATTTCGGTAGCCTTTAGTAAAGTTTTGAACATATCGTATTCTATTTTTTGACGTTGATTGGATAATTTTTAACATAGTATTTATAGGTAGCAAAAAATTTAATTTTAATTATATAAATTATAAATAATAAAATAACATCTGACATATGATTGCACAGTGCTTCCTCGTGCAGTATTTATAATGCCTTCTACTTCAAATAGAAATATTTGCTTTAGCCAGCACAAGACTTTTTTATACAACATTATGCAGAAATAATTACGTGCTTGCTTTTATTATTTAGTATTTGTGTAATTGTCAACAGTTTTCGCTAAGAAAATGAATATAAATAGCATTAAATTAATAGTGTTTAATACTTCTCTTACTTCTTAAACACCAGTACGATACTTCAAATCAAAATAAAATATGAAAAATAAATAAATATGGTCAAATTTTTGATTGAGATCTAAATTTTGACACCCCACACGCCTTAGTATAAAATTTGTTAGTTTTTCTTTGTTCTAGTTTGGCTGTACATGTTGTCATATCACATGCCTTAATATAAAACATATTGTTTGCCAAGCTATAGCTCTTTAGCGCACCCCCTGATTTTTTTTCTAAAATTTTTTTAACACCTTTATCTAGAGGGTAAAACTGTACATGTTCAGTAAAAATTTCATGTTTCTAGCGTTTATAGTTTATGAAATATTTTGCTTTAACTGGAAAGGACGGACGAGTAAAATCAGAACTTAACGTGGAAAACATGGGTGTCAAGATGCACAGTCGAAGAACTGACGTGAATACGTTCCAAATTTAAGCTCGTATCATTTATGGCAGTGGGGTTAAATAAAACTCATACTTATGATGTGCTAGCGTGCTCTGTATTTCCTAACCCTCTCAGCTATTGTATTTTCTGATAACTACTAACAATAAGACGATTTTTCCAAAGCTATGTGTCTTTAATATTTGATGCTGGATTTTGCGCGCATGTTGGTCACATTCTGAAAAAAAAATTCTATAAAGTTTTTCACTCGATAAAACGGGTTCAATGTTTTTATTTGTACTTGTATCTCATAGATCAAATTTAGATCTATAAATTAGGACCATTTTTTTCTCATTTTAAAACGATCACAAAACTTCCTGTATCTTCGATATAACAAGGAAGCAATTTACTGACTAGGAACATGTCTGCCAACATATGAAACTTCTTTATAACTTTTTAACAGTAAATCTCAGGTTTACAAGCATTTTTTAATAATTCTATGTGTAGATGACATCATTTGCGATACAAAACTAAATTTCGGAAAAAAAGTTACATACAATAATTCGGAAGTTAGGGCTCGATATAGTATTGATATTGATAGATGTAGCTAGAGGTGGCTGCGCCTCCGGCAAACACCGAAAAAAAGCACCCCTAATATTCAATTGCCTTTCTTTTTCGTCTATGATAATATGTCCCTTTTGGATTCCCCTCTGCTTGGTGTTAGTGAAGCACCATTTTTTTCCGTCATCATGTCTATTTTGGCGCCTCTTAAAGTTAGTATGTACTCCAGGACTATAATTTCGTAATTTATTTTTCGTTTCTTTTTATATATTTTTTCAGTCGCAAGAAGTCAAACTAGTGTAAAGAGGAACGAAATTAACAAAGTACCGATAGAGGGAGCCGTAAAATGAATTATAAGAAAGAGATATAAAATAAAATCAAAATAAATTATATAAAATTCTAGTTTAAAAAACTAAACCTCCATCATCATACAAGCTCGATATGGTACCCAGGGCCGTCTTTAACCTATTGGGGGCCCTGGGCACATTAGGACAATGGGGCCCCTATAACCTTGACAGAGCTAAAGAAGTTTTCACTTCAAAAATTAAGAATATGAAAAACTAGTTTACTGATGATTTTTTTAAAACAGTGTAGTTAATTAGTACACCATTAAACGGGTGGCCAGTATTTCTTTACAACAAATTTTCCTTACTTTTCCCGGTTTTCCAGGTGAATTTTTACGTTTTTCCGTTTTTTATTAAAAAATTTTTTTTTCAGCATATTTTACACAAGATATTAAAGTTTACGGAACTTTAAAAAATAACTTTAATACCATTGCGAATTTTGTTGCATTTTTTTTCAAAATACTGATTTTAAGGTATCAAATTTCTCTACAAAATGATTATTTTAAAATTAATTTTTTTACATAAATGCACTCCGTGACGTGTTAAGATACGCATTTTTTATTATATAAAAACGTTAAAACGGGAAAAATGTTGAGGAACGAAATGCACCATCATAAAGTAGAGTAAATTTCGATCATTCCAGAAAAAAAAGATTTCAAATTGGTAAATTTTTGACCAATTTACAAACATTTGAAAACAGGCTATTTTTTAGGCATCCCCTTAATTAATGTGCAGAGGGTACGTGTATACGTAAAATAAATCAAATTTCAAGAAATTATTTTTAATAAAAATAATATCCTCAATAACAAATCACATAATAAATTAATATCACCACTGTTAAAAACCATTAATATATTCAACAATTGAACAAATTGCATGAAGTGTGGTACCTATACACTTCTGATTGATTAAAGTACTCAAAATAGATCACGTGATAAAACAGAATTATTTGTTGACAATAGAACTTTTTTGAAAATGCTGCATGTTTTTTTTAAATTTAAATAGATAATTGTTTAAAAATATTTGCGGAAAATTTCTTGACGTGGTGTGGGTTTTGCATTTTTACAGAAAATTCCCTGTCTAGCAAAATTTCCCGGTTTTCCAGAAACTGGCCACTCAATGTATTTTTATATATTAAAATTTATCCTAAACATGCTGAAATCGGAAAGCCTGATTTTCGGGCGAGAGTAGAGGGGCTTAGCGCATGCAAAAACTAATAAGCAAGTAGGTATTGTACTCAGTCATTTATGTCATTATCGTTTGATTTTTTTCAAAATAAATATCGTATGTTTTTCGGTAATAAATATCGGTTATTGTTTGGTGATATGGGGCCCCTATCAATCGCGGGGCCCTGGGCACATGCCCAGAGTGCCCAGTGGGAAAGAGGGGCCTGATGGTACCATATTATTGTATTGTCATTAGAATTGCATAAGTTTGCAAAGATGCAAATCGATACGACAATTAGAAATGGGTGAAAAGTTAGTTATTAGAATTACTTATAATGTTAAGAAGTTATAGGTCAAACTAATAAAAGCGTGTTAATAAATAAATATATAAAATTAAAAATTACATTAAATTCACCATAAATAATTGATATTTTATCATTATTTCAAAAATTCAATCTACATGCAAATTTATCATCAATATCTTCAAAATCCCACATTACACATGTAAATCATGTATTACTCTGATAAGTTTATTAATTTTGAGCCGTTGGCAATTGAACAGACACCGGTATATTACATATTGACCTGCTTACTCGTCCAAAACAAGCAGCCATCTATAACATATATTAAATTACATGTTTTTACTGGCAATGAATCTTAACCTTTAAAATATATTACTTGAATGATGGTTTCAGTGTATAACTTGCGGACATATGTATAATACATAAATTTTGTTTGAGATCTGTCGGTTTATCTGCCAAGGAAAGATGTTTAGTTATATGGTTAAATATTGTTAATCAGAGGTATCGAATTAGTTGGGGTTTATTTTAGAAAATAAAAGAAGATTTTGTCTATACAGTAAAACATGGTTAAGTGGGACTTAGATAAGTAGGAAACTTCTATAACAATGTAGAATTCATACTGAGGTTCCGTTACTTCTACATTTGCACCTCTATAACTGGGTAAATGGGACACCTCTTTAAGTGGGATAAAATAACTGGTCCCTTGAGATTCCAGTTATCCATGTTTCACTGCACTATTATATAGTAATGTATCAGAAAAATGTTTATAACAAAAATAAATTATGGATTATAATATTCTCTATACAGCTTTTACAAAACGTTACAAAAAAAACTATGGTTACAGTCAGTGGCATATTCAGAGCAGGGGTCAAAAGGAGAAGGGGGAGCATTATCATCCCGTTGACATTGAGAAGCCAGATGATTTATACCATATAAACAGAAGCGTCTCTAGAGGGAGGCGTGATAACCATCTCATATATTAAAATTGGTCATTGAAAGTCTATAAGAGGTGATAATCACCCAAATTATTTAAAAAAAATATTTTTTTTAGTCGTAGGGAGTGACACTCGTCTAATGTTCAAAAAATAAAACCTGACTTTTTTAAGGAAAGGGGAGGTGACACTCGATTTTCGCCCCGGGTGTCACCCCCCCCCCCCCCCTAACGAAGTCAATATAAATGTATATAAAACTTCGATGATTAATGTCCCCTCCCCACACCCCAGAATAATAATAATAACACAATTAAACCACTGCACTGGTTACAGCATATTAACTCCGCGACAAATAACTTACAATTAGTACTCCTATTATGTCTTTTGTCACTATTTCATTCTTTATTAATTATATAAAATGGTAATAATTACATCTTCTATGCGTGATAGGGGTTATATTTTCCTGTACACCCCTCTCTAACCCAACATTATCTTCTCGGATCAATTTATACAAGATATAACCGGATGAAATATTAATGTTAAGGGGTGGAGGGTTCAAAGTAGTTCAAACTCATTTTACTCTAAATGGTAATACATAATTATTACTTGTTAGTTTTTATTTATAATTATTAATTTCCCAGATACAAGCTTTCAAAGAGTGACTAATTTTAAGCTTTTAAAATGATTAAATTTTAGGCATCTTTCACTTTTTCTGAAATCTCTCACGGAGTAGTGAGAAGCAATAAAAAATCGAATAAAAGGTACAAAAACTAAAAAATGTCAGCTTTAAAATGCGTTTTAGAACATTAAAATCCATTCAATTTTCACAAAGAAACAGCTGTTTAAAGAAAAATTGAAAAAATCAAATGCATTTTACGTGTTAATATTCGATTGCTCGGTGGCACATGTTAATAATATATCACTTTAAAATTTTGTATACATTACTTTTTTCGTACCTTTAAGAAATTTGGGGAGTGACCTTAAAGTATCTCCCATTGTAAAATTTAGCACAAAGAAGCATTGTGCAATCTTTTTTGGCATAAATGAATGTCTCATAGGATAAATAAATTAAAAAATCCGAAAAAAATAATTACTAGATACAAACTTATTTTGCAGTTTCTTGAAAATCTGATCCATTGTGTCTATACGTTACTAACTATTATCAATAAATAAGTTTTATATAACGGTACGGACCCCTCAGGGCGCGAATCTTACTCGCACATGTCCATATTTTTGTTGTTAATCATCTCATTGGAATTTTTGAAAATTCATATAATGTTTTTCTTGGTCAATCTATTGTAGATGTACGGAAGTCAGAAAACGTGCTAATTATTCTGCACACTTGCAAAATTAATTTGAAATTACCCGTATCGAAATGTTGCACAATGATGAAAGTAATATACAAATCCATATTTACATAATTCTGCTATGTATTATTATGTGCATATTTATAAACATTTGCACTGATTCTGCATTATTGAGATCTTTGCGTTACTTTCTATTGAAGGTGTCAATAAATCAATATCGGTTTTACTTGTAGACAATCGATCTTAACACAAGTTGAAGAAATTTACTTGTAATTTATGTTTAAATATTAATTATTATGTATGCATATTAGGGTGGTCCTTATTTATAGGTGAAGGAAATTTTTTTGAATATTTTAAACTCCGTACCCCCCAAATTTGTTCGTTATCATGAGACTTGAATTCCTGTTAAATTTGGTCATGATCAACCAACCCCTTCCCGTGCCGACTTGGGGTTGAAAAAAGTCCAAATAGGGTTGTTTTATTGCTTTTTGCGTTTAATTAAAAAAATAAAGCAATTAGCATAAATATGTATATAACATTTATTGTAGAGCGTAAAATTGTCTATAAAAAATGTTCTCATAGTGTATCACGAATATCTATTATTTTCCATGAAAAATAATAAATTTTATTTGAAAAAAAATATTTGTTGACGGTAACGTAAATATATGATATGAATGGTAGTCCAGTTAAAGAAGCATTTTGACAAGAAATTTTAAGAGACAAGCAGTGTTATTGTTGATTATTATAGATTCTGGTGCGGAGAATTCGAAAAAAATAACACGGACTAGAAAAAAGTAGTGCAACACCCTTAAAAATGGGGTTGAAGGGTGAAATCCCATTTCTATGTGTATTTTCAATTTATTTCAAAATCTAAAGCGACGATAGGGTATTTTTATGGTTGACATTTGTTGGGGACACTAAGATGAATCGATTGAGACCACATGTACTGAATTTGACCCAAAATTACCCCTTCTAAAATGTTTAATATAGGTAAAAATGCTTATTTTTGGTGAAAATAGTTTAAAAATAAATAACTTCTGTTAAATTCATTCAAATAACTCGAAATTTACCTCAAATTGTTCCTGAAATTCCAAAGAATAATGATATATATAATTTAAAAAATATTAATAGTTTAAACAATGAAAATTGTTAATATTTAAGGGTAAGCGACGTAAATTTTTGGATTATTTTCATTTTACTAAAATTTAATTAAAAACATAAGAGTTAAATATTTTTTTGTAAAATCAACGTGAATATCTTCGATTTGTAATTACAAACAAAATGAGACACCCCCCCTCCAAATTTAATCACTTGAACGGATGTTATTCCACACTAAAATGCACCGCATTTTTGTTGTATACAATTTAAATAAAATACATTTTTTTAAATATGTTAAACTGTAAATTATGATTAAAACATACTTTTATGTATGCTTTAACGTAAATTACAAGTTTATGCATTAATAAAGGCTCATATGAGTGCACAATAATGTATGCGAAAGTGCATAAAAATATATTATTTCAATAAAACAAAGATAATCGGTGAATTTTTGTGTGAAATTGTATCCGTTCAAGTGATTAAATATTTTTTGGGAGGGGCTCATTTTGTTTGTATATACAAATCGAAGATATTCACGTTAGTTTTACAAAAGAAAATATTTAACCGTTATGTCTTTAATTAAATTTTAGTAAAATGACAATAATCCAAAAATTTACGTCGCTTACCTACCCTTAAATATTAACAATTTTCATTGTTTAAACTATTAATATTTTTTTAAATTATAGTTGATCATTATTTTTTGGAATTTCAGGAACAATTTGAGGCCAATATCGAGTTATTTGAATGAATTTAACAGAAGTTATTAATTTTTAAACTATTTTCACCAAAAATAAGCATTTTTACCTATATTAAACATTTTAGAAGGGGTAATTTTGGGTCAAATTCAGTACATATGGTCTCAATCGATTCATCTCAGTGTCCCCAACAAATATCAACCATAAAAATACACTATTGTTGCTTTAGATTTTGAAATAAATTTAAAATACACGTGGAAATGGGATTTCACCCTTCAACCCCATTTTTAAGGGTGTTGCACTACTTTTTTCTAGTCCGTGTTATTTTTTTCGAATTCTCCGCACCAGAATCTATAATAATCCACAATAACACTGCTTGTCCCTTAAAATTTCTTGTCAAAATGCTTCTTTAACTGGACTACCATTCATATCATATATTTACGTTACCGTCAACAAATAACTTTTTTCAAATAAAATTTATTATTTTTCATGGAAAATAATAGATATTCGTGGTATACTATGAGAACATTTTTTATAGACAATTTTACGCTCTACAATAAATGTTATATACATATTTATGCTAATTGCTTTATTTTTTTAATTAAACGCAAAAAGCAATAAAACAACCCTATTTGGACTTTTTTCAACCCCAAGTCGGCACGGGAAGGGGTTGGTTGATCATGACCAAATTTAACAGGAATTCAAGTCTCATGAGAATGAACAAATTTGGGGGGTACGGAGTTCAAAATTCAAAAGTTCAAAAATAAGGACCACCCTAATGCATATCATATATGTAATATACATATGTATGTACAATGTTATAAATGCATAACGTATGTATTATGTGTAATTATTGTGTATGCATTTAGAAAATCTTAGATTTTAAGGGGTTAGGTGTAGTCAGAATTTTCAAGAAATCGATTTTTGTTATTTACATTTTTGGAAGCTGCTACAACGGCTGAAGAACTATTTTATGACCCAAGAATAGTTGACTCGGTGTAAGTAATTAAATAATACGTATATTACTTTACGTAAATTGAGTAAACTGGTGACCACTGTAGCTCGAAAACCGCTCGGTAGATTTTAATGAAATTTATACAGCTTTTTGAAAACATGAAAAACTAGTACCTGATCGAAGGATTTTTTTTTTGTTTTTAAATTTCGATTTGTTATAAACAATTAACTGTTGGTTGTTTTTCCCGAAAATCTTGAAAAAAATTTCCTGAGGCTGCCATTTTGTTAATTTAAGAAAGAAAAAAAAAGCTTCGATCAGGCACTAGATTATCTATTAATAAAACTGATTTATTTTGTCCGATTGAATTTGGATGAATCTCCAAGGATAAGTGATGGTCACCGCAAGGAGCTTCGGTTGGAACTGGATCAACACAAACAGCCATTACTTTTAAAATTATTAATTTTTTTTTCTAAAATTTCTGTCAAGTCAAGTTGAAACCTTATTTAATTATGCTATGTTTTTACTTTTATAAAATAAAATAATTTACTGGCAAAAAAAATTATTTAAAATTGTCATTTTTTCATGTCTCTGACTACACCTAACCCTTTAAAAGTCTTCCGTTTAGTTAATTCTATTCGTTATTTTATTTCAAATCGTTTCCTCTTCTATCATCATTTTCATTTTTTTATATTACTTTTATCATTTCAAGAATTTTAATTATGATCGTTATATTTTGTATAGTCAATGAACCCAAAGAAAACAACCGATTTTTATGTATAAACTACATTATTTGAAATCAGAAATATTCCGGGTGTCGGTTAGACTTTTTATTATTTAAATCTGATTTTTGATGAGAAAATATAACCTAAGGGGTCGCTGATAAAAAATACTTTATCAAAATAATGATTTTTCCGGGAATTTGATATTTTTTAAAATTTAAATTTTTTTATGATTTTTTGACAAAATTATCATATCATAAATAGGGTTGTTATGCAAAAATTCTTCCGAAATTTTACAAAATTTTTACAGAAAAAATTATAGTTTAAAAATTGAACATAAAGGGCTAAGACTTTCAGACTCGGTAGGACAACAGCTACGTGTCAAATAAAGAAAAAAATGTAAGATTAGATATTTATTTATTAATCGGCAAATTTCCATAATTTCGGAGGAAAAAATATGAAAATAATACAAATTTATTATATGTTGTTTATTTGTCAAATATTATTTCTTATACTAAATTCTCAAAAAAAATAAGATTTGATTAAATATCATCGAAAAATTATGTTTTTTATTTAAAATAATGTAACAAGAAAAAAATCATCAAAATCGGTTCTATTTTTGGTAGGTTCTGAAGTAAAAACCTTCATTGACTCGACTATAAAATAAGAAACAAAAATAAATTAATACGTACGAAACAATGAGACAATTTAAATGTTGACAAGTTAATAAGTATTTCAACATGATTCTAATCTATGTACATATGTTCACTGATGACTTTATTCATAAAATGCAATAAGTAGAATGGTTTATTGCAGTGATGACAACCCACATTAAGTTTAAGACAGACTACAGGCCCCAGCTTCGTCCCCCTAAAAAATGTCAAAAAAATTGTGATTAAAAAAATGCATTTTTTAATTCAATCTATGCATAAATATTTCAAAATAATCCATATCAATTTTTTATTGAATTTACAAAACTAAAAATAAATGTACAATATTTCAGAAATTATTATAAAATGTTGCAGTATAATTTTCAGTTAGATAAATTAAAAACAAAAAAAATCTTTTTTCACTAGTTTGGTATTTTATATTCTGTAATTTGCAACATTTTATTATTTTTTTTTAATTCCATTTTATTATTTTAATCAACTGCAACCGCGACCTGGTCTTATGTTTAACACCATTGCATTGGTTTAATATAAATTAATATAATTTAAGTTAATTTAAGTAAAATTTAAAATTAAAAATTAAGTTAATTTAAGTCAATCTCGTCTCATACATTTATATTTAATTATTACTATTGGTAATAATAACTTATTTCGGTATTTTACAAATTCCTTAATTTTTTATACAAAAGAATACACATTTTTAAAAAGGATTATCAAATTGCACACCCCAAGCAGGCTCTGCTTGGAAGTGTGTTCTACTCTCGTCCTAAAATTTTTTTTCGTATATAAATTGATAAAATGAGTATTATATCTTAAATTTCTTCAGTAACCCACTTAAATTTTTACATTTTCTGATAGAAAACATTACAGTCTTCATTTTTACTTAGTTTAATATCGATCGGTTTTAATTTTCTGTTATAAAAATATAAATAAAGTTCAATTTGTCGATTTAACCCGCTTTTTTGATAAAAACGCCGAACTGTAGGCTACATTTCGAAATAAATTTGCACCAATCCTTTTGAATTCACTTCATTTATTATCAGAATAGAACCCTATTAAAACTCAACAAAATTGGATAACTAGAAGTAACGAAATTTACAGTTTATTTAAACAAAAATTCATATTTTGACAAGAATTATTTTTACAAATAGAGTAGTTGCTCAGTAGTTCATAAGTTTACCGTAAGGCGCTATTTCTTCATACGTCACTTCAAATTCCAAGTATTACAATTATTATATTGTGTTAATTAATATATAAATACATGTACATCGATACGTGCTGTATTTTAATTATTTTATTCAAAGCCAATCAATCTTTTTAATCAAGATAAAGTCTGGTAAGTTTGCATTTTTAAAACAAATATATAATGTACATAACATATAACCTATAAACGTTACATTGTTGTTTCATTTTAAATGCTCTGCTAGACATCAGGTGAACACAGCTGTTATCGCTGCAATATGTGGATGTATTTATCTTTCTAATTATTATTATTAATTAATTTATTTACTTTATACATTTTACAAAAAAAATATTTTATAGAAAAATTGTAAATTAAAATGATTGTTGTTTTATTACTATACATCCTAAATTTAAATAAAAACGGTAATAATCGATTGATATCAAGATTCATTGTTGATTTTCTAAAAAATCTTAATGAGTGATAAACTTCATTTTATATATTTATATAATATTAATTACCTCCAATATTTTTTTCAAACATCCTTTTAAGTTTCACCAATTATATTGTATTGTATTTATTTGATATTATAAATTAATACATTTTTTTATGTTTAAGGGGTGTGCATTTTATGGCCTAGCCATAGTATTTTATTATCTGTACATTTAGTTAAAATTTTTTATTTTTTTTAGTTTAATCGAATAAAAAATATAATGTATTATTTGTTTATTTAAAAAATACACCGGTACCTACAAAATTAGATTTTTTTAATTAGTATCAATTTTTTTATAATAATAATAATATCGGATTTACTATATCACGGATTTACTGTAAATATCTAAATTATTCCAACAAATTCGTGAGTTTTTTTTAATACCAATCATTTCTTGTATTATATAATTACATATTTCTTCAGAAATCAATTAACAATTAATTTATTTCAGAGTTAATAGACATTTAAATTTAAACTTCTTGATTAAAAGATTTTTATCATAATTGAAAATAATTTAACACTGTTGAATGTATTACACATTGAGTAATTTTTATGTTTTTATTACAATATAATTGCATATTACCTATATATTCACAAATTCAGTATTGCCAATACATTAATGTTATTAAAATTGACAAAGTAGAATATTGGAGATATTACGAAGCCAAATGATAATTTTTTATCAAAAACCTGAATTTATATATGGTTCGTATTCAATTTCTTATTCAGATTCAGGTTCAACTACGTGAAAATAATTTACATTAACTTTTTTTTTATTTGTACTCATAAAACAAGAATAAACCGTTTATCAAATTTCATAACTTTGTTCTTAAGATAATGAATAAAAGGACCTCACAAAAAATGAGTGTGAGTTTGTCGGGATGCACAGTCAAGGGATTGACGTGAATACCTTCCAAATCTAATACCACATTATTTTTGGCAGTGGGGTTAAATAAAACTCAGACTCATGATGTGCTAGCGTGCCCTGTACCTCCTGACCCTCTCAGAGACGTTATTTTCAATGTTTTGTGTCTTTAAAATATCATGCTAGCTTTTGCATTTGTTTTAGCCGACAGTCTGAAAATGTTCATTTTTTACTCATAAAACTGATTAAATGTTTTATTTGTACTTGCACCTCGTAGATCTAATCGATATCTATAACTTGAGACCAAACCCATTCTGCTAGCTGCTCTGTGTGTCGAGTTATACTGATTTTAAATTTACGCTAGCGCGCAAAATGATCACTGCGCATTTAGCCATCATTCGCCCATACCGCATTTCCGCGAGGGTGGCCAATGTTTAATAGATACGGAACTATACACCGCGCGCCGGTTAGAATGATATCAAAGTCATCCCCGTCGGACTTTTAGTTTCTAAGTTTTGTATCACCCAAAAAACGTTATATCAAGTTTTTTTTTTAAGTAACCCCTCTTCCCCAAGTATCTGGCGTAAAACATACATCACTATTTATTCAAATTCTTCGATAATTAAATCCTTTTGCTGAATTCAGCACGAAGAAGCACTGTGTAATCATCTGGCAGATGTTTTTTTTCATATATGGTACAACAAAAGTGTTACAAATCAAATATGTCTAAAAACCAAATATCCTAAAAAGTAAACCTTTCTTTTTACTCTACTTTACCGATAATGCATTTAATAACACATCATAATATGTTTATTACATATATGGCAATGAATATAATTAATAGGTGATACACTTATATAAAAGTAAAACACATTAATTATAGAGTATATAAGTGTGCGATGAGATGAATTAAAAAAAAAACACTATGCATGTTATGACAAGGCGGCCATGGAATCTCCGGACGCCACTCCTCGTAGTTGTTTTCTGGCGGAAATCCTTCAAAATCTGTAAAAACGGTTTTAGAAAATTTTGGAACAATTTCAGCATTAGCAAAACCTTGAATTTTTTCTACGTGATATATGAATATTTTTGTTTTTATTACCTTTTTTAAAATAAGTACTTGATGATCCGGATTATTACTGTTATTATTTTGTTGTACATTTTTGAAGAATGATTTCATTTTTGGAACATAAATCTGAGCTGTCCGGCGGTGCTCGAGGGCTAGTGATATTTAAAAAAAAATTATATTGTTCGACATTTAAAAACAAATTATAATGTCTATTGTTTATTTAATAAATGTTAAAATTCCGAATATTATTTTTAAAACACTATACAAATCAGTACAGTAGTTCTCTTAAGAGAAATTAATATATGTATGTAAAAAATATAATATGTAAGATGTATTTATTAATATCTAAACTCTAGAGGCTTCCGCGGTCTGAATGTCTAGCAGTCTGTCGATTTTTTTCAATTTTATAACCACAGTATTTAGAATTTTTTTAGATTCATATTTTATATTTTATTACCAATAATAGAGTTTTAATTATATTTTATTCACTATTTTTTTTAGTAGTCAATTCTTTGAAGGGTAAAATAAAGTTACTTTTTCTGTACTTCGTGATGAAACATCCTTAAATAAATGGTACTAACGTTAGTTATTTTTATTTAAATAATAATGTTTCCCTATTAAAATTTAATTACATCTTCATTATCTTGTAAGCAAATTAAAAACGGTTCGTAATTAATTAAAAGTGTTTTTTTAAAGTTTAAGGAGAACATGAATAACAAAACAAAAACTTGATTTAGTTTTATTCAAAAACAAAAATGTTATTTATTAGACATTATTATTTGTTTGATTCATTTTAATTAGCAGAAATAATTAGATTTCAAAAGTCAACATTTTAACGAAAAATTATTTTGATACAAAGTGAACGAACGTGTTCCGGCCATGGTTAGAATGTTACTTTTATTTTTATTTTAAAATAATTTTATAATAATTCAAAGATTTCGAGGCTGAGATGAATCTTGAAATTTGGGTGTAAGCAATGATCAGAAATCCAAGGTATATTACAAGACCCCAAAGCAAATTAGTAACTGTAAGATTGAAGATTAGGTATATGCAATAATATTAGTACACACGCGCCTGCACGGAGTGCATACGCTTTTTCACGTTCACAACAAACATATGCATTGCGAACAAATATACCTACCCACTTCGAAGTCCCAGAAGCGAATTTTAACTTCTCGGTCCCATTCCTTTTAATTTTTATTAAATAAAAAAATAAGGAAAATTTTAATTTTGTTGTAAATGAACAAATTTTAATTACGTTTGGTATCCTCATTTTGATTTAGAAAAAAATATTAAAACTGCATTTTGCCACCCCGCATAACTTGGTGTTTTTTTTTTTTAATTTTAGCTTCCAAATTTTTTATATCTATGTTTAGGGTTCAACTTTCATGTCCAAATAAAATTGAGATAGAATATAATTTCTACGAATTCCTAAAAAAAATCGAATATTCATTTTCTGCTTTTCTTTCTTTCTTATCTTTGAAAAAAAAATCAATTTAAAAAATCCATTGTGAATACGGAGCTCTGTCAAGCGTCAGGTCTCACATCTGGTACTGAATTCTCCATGCATGCCTGATGCGGGTGCATACTGTACCCGAGACGAGTATAGATTTGTTCTCAATGTATACCTATTCTGGACGCGTATAAGCGTATGTACCTCGTATGGGCGCGTGTACCTACATTAGCTACGAAATTGAACAGAGTCTACAGATGCCTATAAATTCATTACTATACAGTTGAAACCGGTTATAACAACAACGTTCAAAACGACATATCGGTTTTAACGACTCAAAATAAAAGTCCGACTGCGTTTTTACCGGCTTTTACGACCTGATATGACTGGTCCCCTTGATGTCATTTTAAACCGATTTTGGTTATATTTACCTTACAGGTATAGCTTAAGTTATATAATAGGTTATTTGACTGATTTTAGAAAATATTTTTAAATTATTCTTTATTACATAATAAGCACACTACATTGATATTTCGGGGAGATCTACTGTATTATCAATAAAAATCAATGTTAAAGTTTAAATTTCCAAAACTGCGTCAGAAACGCTGTTTCTATCATGGCGCTGGTCATATGGCGCGTGTGACGTCACACGCATGTAAATAAGTCATTACCTTAATAAAACAGTGCAGCTGAAGTGAATTTCATCTTCAAATTTAGTGGATAAAATGGTGTATAAATGGTGTGTAGTGCCACAATGTATAAATACGTCTATAAAAAGTCCACACAAACTGTTTGTTTCTGTCCCAAAGAATCCCAAAAGACGAAAAATGTGGTTACAATAATTGAAAAGATCCAACGAGTATTTTATTGAATACAAATGTTTTTATGTGTGAAGATCACTTTGATAAGTAATATTTAACTAGATAGTAGCTAAAAATATCGGTTCTTATAAAACGAAATAACATCTTTTCTGAATAACTATACACGTGATTTTTGACAATTCTGACAGCGGCCACCCGTACACTCCGTATTAACCAACATCTTTAATAGATACCTAACCTCTTAATATGGCTTAATCTTGCAGCAAATAGGATTTCAAATGTTTTATGTGGTACTTACACTGCTGTTTTCACATTTTTAAGTTCCGCAACATAGTAATCAGCGTTATTCTTAAAAAAAGTGCAACCATAAAAGCGTCTACCTTAGATAGGTTGCTATAATTAGCTCCCACAAAATTAAATTCCATTTTGAAATTCGAAACGAATATTTATGCCACTAGTAATAAAATTTATCTAAAAACTGCTTCAAAAATAGCTGAAAAATCGAATATAATACTTTGATATAATACACAGAAAGCATAAAACGCGAACTCAACATGCGTGTGACGTCACTAGAGTTGCAACCAATCACATAGCGTTCCCGTCATAGATAAAATTTCAAAAATTATTATATTTTTTTTTGTGTAATTTGCAAAAAATATACCTACATAATTTATTTTAAAATAAAGTGAAATATGTTCTTTTATGCTATTATCTAATAGGATGACCACAATTTGTAGTATATTTTCAATGTTGTCAAATAGCCTATTCTAATTACTTAAATTAATAAAATATTTTAACAAAGTCACTAACCTACTTAACAAATTCCAGATAAAAATCAACCAATTATCAACAAATAAACCAACTAAAATTAGGTTAGGTTTATTAATAATTAAATTAAGATACCTTATACCGAATTACCTATTGTCTTAGCCCACTTTATAGTCGTTAGTTGCACAGAAATCATAACAATCTTTATTATCCAACTTCATAGAAAAGAATGCATGCCATGTAACAATAATGTAGTTTTCATTTCAACATAGATAATAATAATAAAATATATTTGAAATTCTCTTCGTATAACAATATTTGTCGTGTTAAGAACATTTGCGTGCAGCTATCTATGATATTGTTATTTATTATTAATTAAAGTTATTTATTGTTTACTTACACTTGATGTTATTTATTTATGATTGATGGTAGAGGTAATTGAGATTATAATGATAATATTATAAGTAAATGTTATTTAAGTGATCGTATCAGATAGATTCTTAATGGATAGTTAATATGTATTAATAGGACAAAAGTCAAATTGAATAAATTGAAAAAATCAGAAATAATTCTGACTGGATGTTTCTTTTTTAATATAATGGTTCATTGAAATACCACCTAAGTATCTTGAAGTTTCCAACAAGGTCGGTATCCTCTCTTCCGGGTTTCTTTTAACTTTACGACAAAAATAGTTTTATAAAAATATTAAAGTTAATTAAATTCTATACATATTTTTCTCAGATTCACACTTCATCGAGTACCTACTGATCATTTTAAATTATTGAAATTGAGAGTATTTAAATGAAAAGAACATAGAGATGTAGAATAAGTAATATACACTCAGCACTCTGCTATACGACCATCCACTACACGACCGCTCCGTTACACAATGTGCCGACAGTTTTAACCAACGTCCTTCCCCCATCCCTACCATAATACCACCGTGACTGCTATATTTCTCCGCGTTTAAATTCGCCAATCAACGTTAAAGTTGGCGCGGTGGTGGGTGCCCCTCTAGCCGTCGTGTAGTGGAATTTTTTAATTACCGATGCCGTCGTATAACAGAATGCTGAGTGTAACTGCAGAGATAACTCAATGTTACGACTGTGTCAGTAGAGATAGCTTATACTCGGGTACTGCACTTCCTTGTTTAACGAGCTCTGATTGGATGACAGCGTGAACCAACTCTCTATACTAAAAAAACTGAAATGGTGGTTACCATGGAAACAACTGGCAAGCAAAGCGGTTTGAAAGCATGGACATAGGAATATAGGGACGGAGCATAACGCTGCGGGGTGGAAGCCGTTAAGGGGAGGGAGACGAGGTAGTATGTGCCTAATTTTGATTGGTTATTATGCTATAGAATTCAAATGTTACTGAATATTATATTATGTCCATATGTCAAATAACTTTTTGTGTAATTAGTAACTCATTATTTTCCTTACAATTCAAATGAATTAATAGTGTTTTCACCCAAAAATGGTGCAGTGATGTGTACCTTTATGTGAAAACAGATCAGACAATCAAAACTGGAATAAAATACAAAATACAGAAAATAATGTAAAAATTTCATTTCACGGTTAGGTATTAAATTTTTTATTATTGTTATTTATCTTTAAAAAATATATGTTGCTCTTGTTAATAAACTATTTATTACGTGAAATGTATAAGTATGTTAAAAAAATATAATATCAATTTTTAATAAATTAAATCTGTTAAAAAACTAATTATTTTTATTTATTTAAGATACAATAATGGTAGAATGAATTATTGTTACAGTTTTTTTCTATAAAGTTAGGAATAGTTGTTATTTATCTTTAAAAAATCGAATTTATCAATAATTATTTTTAAATTTAGCGGTACTGAACGTCACACAAGTGTAACCAATCAAATCTAGGCACATAAGTAACCATAGTAAACAATCAGTCCCCCTCCGCAATTCGGCTTCACCCCCCTCGCCTATAAAGCTAGTTTATGCTCTGTCCCTATATTCCTATGTCCATGTTTGAAAGCGGTACGTCGAAAACCATATTTTCCAGCGCACGCTCGTCCGTTAGAGTTATCTCCCCAGTTATATTACATCTCCATGAAAGACAATAATATCATTAAAATGGAACAATAATTTTAGTAAATACAATCGGTGCGTAAATCGTCAAATCTGACGAACCTTTTATTGGAATAAAGATTTCTTTTGGTGACACTTTAAAGAACCATTATATGAAATTAAAAAATATGCAGTTAAAATTTATTCCACTCCAAAATACTAAACACAGTGCCTAAATAAGTAGACTCAAATTTTAACTTCATGGCCTAACTTCAAAAGAAGTATAGCAGTGGTCTTCAACTTGCTTGGTCTTTGGAACCTTAAAGTTTTAAAAAGTACATAAATTAATTGTTCAGATTTTTAATTGCAAAGTATATCAACATCCGGAGCAATTGTTTGTGATTTGTAAGCGCATGACACCTCCTGCATTTAACTTGTTTCTGTATTTTGTTTTTGTTGCAGTATATACAGAGAGAAAGATCTCCCACAGATTAAGTTGATACAAACAGTATCAAGTGTTTAATAGTTCATTTAGCAATCTCATGCTAAAATTTCATAAAGTCAGCATGAAAAAAAACAGACACGTGCGAGTAGAACTCACGCCCTGAGGGTTCCGTATCATCACATAAAACTTAATTATTGACAATAATTAGTTATGTAGACAATGGACCCGATTCCAAAGACGTTTTTTTGTGTAGGCGTCGTTACGTAAATGCTATATATGAAAAAATCCGCAAAATTTAGTCACATGACAATTCCTTATAGAATTAGAAATTAATCTTTTTCGGATATTTTCCTTTACTTGTGCTATGAGACCTTCCTTTGTGCCAAATTTCAAAATTCTAGATCAACGGGAATTACTCTATATATATTTCGATGATCAGTCAGTAAGTCAATCTATCAGAATCAAAATACGTTTTGAAAGGCTGTATAATTTATATGTTACATTGAGTTAGAAACTTGATTTTTTTTACAAGACTATAAAACTGAAACCTTAGTATTTTTTATTAATTTAACTTGATACATCTAGTCATTCCTGAGAATAAAGGTTTTGACAGACAAACATACGGACAACAAATTATCTTATAAAGGTTCCGTCTTTTCATTTTAAGGAACGGAGCCCTAAATATTATATTTAAGTCTTTAATGTAAATTTGGTTATAAATCAAATCGATTTTTTGTTCTCTTTCATTTACTGGCAATCGAGAGGTATTGTATGATACAACAAATGATTTAGAACCCAACACACAGTTTTATTTAGAATGTTCTAATATCATTTGGGGCTGTCGGTTATCAAAGGATCGTGTTTCGAATATACTATCAACTCAAAATTTCTGAATTTCCGAATTTATCGATCCATAGAGTTTTTGCGTAAACCAAGTGGAAGACCGTTGAAAGATAAAACTAAAACATTCATCTGTCTCCGTTGAAGCTAAGCAATTTAAAAAATATCAATCAATATCGACAATTAATATCAATAATAAAATTGAAATTTATGTATCTTCAAAAATTTAATGATAAACTGTCTGAAATATGAGTAAAATATTCTTTTTTATATTATCCAATATCAGTTAGTTTTAAACATTACAAATTATACTTACATGTTCAATCAAAAATTCCAAAAAAGATGTAGAAATATAAGCAATTTTCTTGAATAAGAAACTGGAAGAAAAGGAACATTTTTTAAATCAATTAAATTCTACTATGCGCGGAAAAAAAATTACATTTTTTCCCTGTATATCTCGGAGAGTAAGCGACAACTTATTATTATAAAATATATTTTACTCTCTAAAACTGTATAGTAATATAATTTTGGGCTGTAATGTTTACAGTTTAGCCATCAATTTATATTGAGTATCTACAAACATTTTTACAATTCCAGACTAATAAAAGGATTTTAATAAAATTTTTAAAAAATATACTCCTTATAATATGACCAAAAATTAGTTCAACAAAATTAAAGATATTTTTTTATACAGCTAAAAAATACATTGTTTTATAATAATATGATCGTGGGCCATTTTCTTTTTTTAATTAAAGATTATTTTATGTATTTACCGATGGTAGGTACAAAATAAAATGTAATGTTTTAAAACAAAATTGCGTTTTTGTAGCCGAAATTTTTCCTTTGTTATTTTTTGCTCAGTACCTACTGAAATATTCAAGTTGATTTTTTTTCTGCGAACTTTCGAAATAAACATATAATAGCACGTTGTATCGGGTATTATAATAAATTAAATACAGTCGAAACCGGTTATAACGACATCGGTTAATACAACATATCGATTTTAACGACTCAAAATAAAAGTCCGACTGAAACCCATTTTTATCGGTTTATACTAGAGATGCCACGAATAGTGATTTGGCCGAATACCGAATATTCGGCTAGGCTCTCGGCCGAAGCGCCGAATATTCAGCGGCCGAATATTCGGTGACACTTCGTGCATTTCGTGGGCGTATTTGTTTCATTTGCGAGTAGGTCGTGTCACATTAATAATCATTATTGACGAAAATTTTAAGTCAATAATGATTAATTTCAATAATTACAATTATTTTTGAGAAAAATAAAATATTTAATTTTTGTAATTTTATGGATAACATTTATTTTACCAAATAACAAATAAAGAGGACAAAAGTTTCGAAAACTTAAAAAAGAGGACAAAAGGAAGACAAAAGGAAGACACGTTTTCTAGAGAGGACAGTTGGCCAAAATAGAGGACCGTCCTCTTCAAAATAGGACAGATGGTCACCTTAATATAATACACTGTATATCTTTAAAAATATCACTGTTTGTTCGTGAAAAGCTTTACGAAATGGCACCATTTAATAAAAAATCACCTATTTCGGGAATATAATAAAATTTGTAGTGAAGACAATAAACTGGCAGTTTGTTTGTTGAGTAACAGCAAGATCTGTGTAACAACAAATGCAAAAAAAATTTTTTTCATTCATCATAACTTACCACTTAAGTATTAAATATGCTGATTTTTTGTAAAAAAAAATTTGTGAGTAATATTTATTATGTGCTTTTTCACGATTTGGTATTCGGTATTCGGCCGAATATTGAGAACTATTCGGCCGAATACCGAATAGTAATAAAAGTAGCCGAATAGGCCGAATATCGAATAGTAGCCGAATATTCGTGGCATCTCTAGTTTATACGACTATCGGCTTTTACGACCTAATACGACTGATCCCAGTGATCCCCTCGATGTCGTTATAACCGATTTCTACTGTATACTGTTATACTATTAAGCCTTATTAAATATTGTTTTCACTTATTGCTAACCATTTTTGCAGTTCACGCAAAGATATCTTTCCGACGCGACGATTGTTTTTTCCAACTTCATGAAATTTACAAATATTATACACCTAAACCTCCCTTGTGAAACACTCGATCCATTAGAGAAAACCGGAATAAAATCCGTACGGTAGTTACTGAGAAAATCATAAGCAGGCACACAGACAGATAGAAGCGTCGAGAGACTTTGTTTATACAATACTCGTATATACCGGGTGTCCCAGATAACTTTTCCAGCATGGGGATCTCAGTATCTATAAGAGATACAGGTTTGGTTAAATGAGATGAATTATTTGTAAGAAAGGGGTGAGTATTATTACACAAAAAAATATTCATAATTCTATGTGGTTTAGGCGGCATACCCAAAAAACTGAAAATTCGGAATTTCTTTAAATGGCTATAACATTTTTGTTAAAGTAGTAAGGTACTTTTTGTAGACGGTTTCTCAAAGCACTTTTTTGTATAGAATCGATTGGTGTATTTAGATTTTTTATATCACTTTTAGTTTCCGAGTTATGAGCCCTAACTTTAGTTTTTCATATGGACCACTAAGTTGGCTATGGAATATTTGAACAATAAGTATGGCATGTGACATATCGTTGTAAAGTAGAGTAAAAAACACGTTCAAATATGCCATAGCCAACTTAGTGGTCCATAAGAAAAACTAAAGTTAGGGCTCATAACTCGGAAACTAAAAGTGATATAAAAAATCTAAATACACTTATCGATTCTATACAAAAAAGTGCTTTGAGAAACCGTCTACAAAAAATACCTATCTACTTTGACAAAAAAGTTATAGCCATTTAAAGAAATTCCGAATTTTCAGTTTTTTGAGTATACCGCCTAAACCACATAGAATTATGAATATTTTTTTGTGTAGTAATACTCACCCCTTTCTTACAAATAATTAATCTCATTTAACCAAACCTGTATCTCTTATAGATACTGAGTTATCTGGGACACCCGGTATATTTGTTTCAATTTGTAGTTGAAAAATGTAAAATGACGAAACGTAAGTCAAATGAACAAAATATAAATGTTTCTTTATTTATGTAGGTACATTTTATATATAACCAGTCATATACATAAATACTATGTACAGTAATTTAAAATGACTGCAACATTTTGCATCTATCTTATATGCAACAGATAAAAACATTAAAACAATTAAAGAGTATCATAAAAATTATCTGCGATCTTCAGCAAAAAATGTATAAATCCACGTTTACTTGAACTACATAAGTACTTAATTAATGCAGTTTTACTTGAAAACAGAGGCAGTAAATTGTCTGGAAAATCAAGTTAAAAGATGTTTACTTACTATATTAATTATTTTAAAACTTCAAATCATTATATCGTGTATGATGTGTAATAAGTTATTATTTTAATGTTAAGTATCTACAAAGAATATTAATTTTTATGTTTCATTGTTTGTAAAATATGCACGGTCGGTTTTTGTCGATGCGATGATATAATGTTCAAAATGCAATTTCGTATGCACTAACCTAATTAAATATACCAAGTGACCCAAATAATGTTTTCAGCATTTCATCATGGGGGGGGGGGCAGGGCTCTAGTCTGGGGGCAGCAAAAAAATGTGAGTGAATAGTAATTTTCGAATTCAAATTTTTATCCGAATGACCGAATAAAAGGTATTCAACTTACCTATAGGATTTCTTAGGGTTCAGTAGAAAATTAGGAACCCTTATAGTTTCTCCATGTCCGACAATGTCCGTCCGTCCGTCTTATAAAAATTTTGACATAATAAAATGAAATTTGGTATACGGTCGTTGTTCGGTGATAGACCAAAAATGTACACGCCTTAGGACCAGTTAACTCGAAACACAATGTTAACACTATTTAAATTAATTTCCTTCGATAATAGCGGTTTTAAATTTAGAAAAATTATAATTAATCAGATGAAGAAATTACACTTATTTAATGGCATCAAATACCACGCCTCGGAATCACAAACAATATATTTTTATAATATGTATATTGATATAATAACTTTACATATCTTTACACACAATAATTTTATGAATATATTTTTTCAACTTGCTATTAAAACAAACACATAACAACTAACTAATGGCAAAGCCACCTTTAAATTAAAAATCAAAAACAATAAATATAAAAGTACATAGTACAGAGGTACTCAACAGTCGAATATTGATGCTCCAAAGACAGAAATGATAAAAATTTAAAAAAAAAAATATAGACCCCCTTCCATTAAATGAAAAGTGTTTTAAAAAAATCAATTTACCTACCCCATTAAGTGGGGTGTCGTTAGAAAGGTCTTCTAAAATTCAACAAGAAATGTATCAGAACCTTTTGATTTTAACTCTTTAACCACGATGTATTTGCTCTTCAATCATTAAAAAAGCGTCCCCTCCCTCTATTTTCTAAACTATCATTTCAAAAAATCTTAACAAATTCCAGAATGTAGATTTTAATTAGTACTTTCACTGTAAATTATAACGAACATTGTCAAAAATATTTGGGACCCCCTTCTATAGACTGAAAAGTGAACTCACATTATTTTTCATTTACCCCATTAAGTGGGGTGTCATTTGATAGGTCTCCTAAAATGCAATAGTAAAAGTCAAATGACTTTCTGATTTTAACCCTTCAGTCACGAAAATTTTAAAATAACTCTTTATAACTCGTAGTGAGAAAGACTACGGAGCCCTATCATGTGCGTGCCCAACACGCACTTGTCCGTTTTATTCTTTATTATTATTATTGAAGGAAAGAAAAACAAATTTTAGGGAGCCTGCCAATAATTCCAGTCTAAGAGCCCGTTATAGGATGTAGGGGCGATGTATTTCATGCAGCTTAAAAGAGATTAATTATTATAATAATATGTTCTGTTTCTAAAATACATCAAAAATTTGTTCCCAAAGTAGATTGGTTCTACTGTGAAACTTGATTAAGTGGGACTTCGATAAGTCAGAAACTTCTATAACTAGAATCCATACTGAGGTTCCATAACTTCAGCACGAAAATACCTCTATTAGTGAGACTTATAAAACTTCTCTATCTAGAATTTCATTTTTTTCAATAATTACCTTTCTTACTGGAACAGCTAAGATTGACTACCTCTATAACTGAGACACGAGACAAAATTAAAAAAAAATATGTAAGAAAAAAATCTCTATTAGTCGCACCCTCTGTAAATTAGACAATCACTTCTTTAAGTGGGATAAAATAATTGGTCCCTTGAGATTCCAGTTATCCAGGTTTCACTGTGTTTTGTGTAGAATTAAATGGTGTATTTTATAATTTATCCATCACTTTTTGTGTTTAAATTACAACGTTACAAGAGTATATACATATAATAGATACTTCCTTCATTTATTTTTCCAAAATAATACCGAAAAAAACTGGAAATGATATTTTTATATTCAAATGAAAATTTTCCCGCCAATTCAAATTCGCGTGACGTCAGATGCAACTCAACAAACTGAAACAAACCAATAGGGATCAAGTATTTTGACGTGTAACATATTTTCTGATGTCATACTACTGACATATGTGCCAGATGCGTTTATTTTATAATCACGTGATAAACAGGTTAACCTATTCAAGTTGGTTATCGTAAAATTAGATATTATAACAATCATTTTAAGACTATTCCGAAATTTAAGTGACTTATGCCCGGTATTATAAAGGGGCTAGTAAATTTTTTTCAAGCATGCTAGCACTCTCAAATGAGATATCAAACATATATGACAGTTCTTAGAGTTTTGTGATGACTAACAACTTTCGCACAAGCGTTGTATGTAAACACCAACGGTATTAAAATAGTTATGCTATATTATGAAAATTATTTTATACGATCGAAGTCGCCTACTGTGTTACAAATGTTACAATACGTTGAAGTATCACTGCTCTAAATTCCATAACTAATCCATAGATACTATAACAAAATTAATAACCTCATTTATGAGTGCTATAAGCGAGCTTGCAAATTTGATAGGTCTTTATAGTCTCAAAGTACCATGTCACTAAGCACAATACATTTTGTTATCCACCCACAAAAGTATGTATGTAGGTATATTAGCAACAAAAAAATAGAAAATATTTAAAATTCCTATTTCTAAATTTCAGCAATGTTCTAAATTACATCTTAAAATTAAATAAATGATTGCTAATTCTTTACTAATTAAGTAATTCATTATTTTTATGTGTATTCAAGGCGGCCGTAAAACTAACAATTTATCTTTAATGCGATGAACCGTCAAGGATCGGACGAAAGAATTGTAAATATTTAGTTATTTTTTTGCATCACTTTATTCATAAATAAATTGCTGATCTGATGCTTTCAGAAACCGTATCAAGGATGAGCCGTTCAAAGTAAATGATATGTTGTTATATAATTGACGTTTAGTGATTGTACTGTAAGGTTTATGGTTTAAAAAAAAAAGAGTATTGAAATTTATCGTTTTTGTTATTTTTTTTACTTACTCTTACAAAATTACATTTTGCTGCTTGTGTATATAATTTATTTAATTGACTATTCATTGCTGATTTTTATCGAATATTAACTTTACTTTTATCATAATTTAAATATGGATTGTAATTGTAACTAAAAATAAAACGGGCAAGTACGTGTTGGGCACGCACATGATAGGGTTCCGTAGTCATTCTCACTACGATTTATAAAAAAAGAGTTTTTTCAAAATTTTCGTGACCAAATAGTTAAAATCAAAAAGTCATTTGACTTTTATTATTGCATTTTAGGAGACCTACTAAATGACACCCCACTCAATGGGGTAAATGAAAAAAATGTAAGTTCACTTTTCAATCTGTGAAAGGGGGGTCCAAAATATTTTTGACAATGTTCGTTATAATTTTCAGTGAAAGTACTAATTAAAAGCTACATTCTGAATTTTTTTCAGATTTTTTGAATTGATAGTTTAGAAGTCTGACAACGACATTAAAAAGCAAATATTTCGTGACTGAAGGGTTGAAATCAAAAAGTTATCTGACATTTTTTATTGCATTTTAGGAGACCTATTAAATGACACCCCACTCAATGGGGTAAGTGGGGAAAAAAATGAGAGTTCACTTTTTAGTCTTTAGAAGGGGGGTCCAAAATATTTTTGACAATGTTCGTTATAATTTTCAGTGAAAATACTAATTAAAAGCTACATTCTGGAATTTATTAGATTTTTTAAATTCATAGTTTAGAAAATAGAGGGGGGGGGCGCTTTTTAAATGACTTTAGAGAGAAAATACATCGTGATTAAAGGGTTCAAATCAAAAAGTTCTGATATATTTTTTTAGGAGACCTTTCTAACGACACCCCATTCAATGGGGTAGGTGAAATTTTTTTTTTGAAAACACTTTTCATTTTATGGAAAGAGGGCCTAAAAAAATTTTTTTTTCAAAAATCTTATCATTTCTGTTTTTGGGCCATTAATCTACGACCGTATGCCAAATTTCATCATATTATCTCAAAATTTTTGAAGACGGACGGACATGGAGAAACTATAAGGGTTCCTAGTTTTCTACGGAACCCTAAAAAGACCTCGCAGAATCCTTATGGGGAACGAGTTTTTGTCAAACTCTTTGAAACTTTGGATTCTGATAGTCCTTGATGAGTAGATCAAAAGTCTCAGTGGGCATTAAGTCCTGAAAATTCAATCTTTTAAGATATAGCCCACTGAAATTGGAAATCATCTTTTTGTAGAACCTTAAATTTCATATGTACAGTAGAAACCGGTTATAACGACATCGAAGGGATCGGTTATATTGGTCGTAAAAAGCGGATAGTCGTAATAACCAGTAAAAATGCAATTATATAGGACTCAGTTGGACTTTTATTTTGAGTCGTTAAAACCGATTCGTCGTATTAACCGATGTCGTTATAATCGGTTTCTACTGTATTTTCAAAGGCTTATACATATATTATGTATAACTAAAAATATATTTTGTCCTGAAAAAAATATGAATTCACAGAGGCTAATTAGGGAGATATAGGAATCTAATAATATTAAAAATATTCCCACAGATGAGGGAACGCATCTTGAAAAAAAATACTTCATTGTCCAAAAATTTTCCTTCTTCAAAATTTCATTTTCAATTAATTCCCAAAATGATATGATGGTTTGTAAAAAAAAACATGAAAAAAGGTATATTAAACAACATAATAAAGTTACATAAACAATGTAATATCTAACAACAGAAAAATAGATTTTACATTCAAATAATTCATCTTATTTTGATATAACAGTAAACATATACAAATACATTTTTTCTGGTTTTGATATAATATATTCTTACCTACAAATAATTAATAAATGACAGAAAACAATGAGTCTACAAAAATTATAAGATGATTATGAAATACGAGCATTTTTTTCAATAATGAATAGGTACATCTAACAATAAGTGAAGAATATAACCAATTTTTTTACTTTGCACCATATAAAAGACGATTTTTATAATTAAAAATACAAATATGAGATTTAATACATATCTCCCCCTATTGCAAAAAGCTATCTACGCCACTGACAGAAAATAACATAATATCTTGAAATAGAAAATTAGGGATAGTATAAAGGAGCACCGTATCCGAAACTATTCTGAGCTCCGAAACCGAAACCGTATTCGAAATAATATGATACTTACCTACGAAATCGAAACTGTATCCAAAATAGTACAACGCATATACCGGTTTGGGATACAGATATTTTAGGAGCTGATTCCCTGACTCACTTTGGGGATTAATTAATAACTGCAAAACTATAAGACCCACGTCCAAACTTTGTGCAGTGAATTTGTAGGCAACATTATGATTACCAAAATAATAAATAATGATAAAAAATACAACATGTTAGGGGTACTTTTGGAGAAAAATGTATTTTTCATAAAAAAATTCAACAAAAAAAGATCTTTTTCGGCTTTGATGAGCTATAACTCGGAAATAAAAATACAGATAGCAATAACTGTAATACTGAAAAATATGTTAGTTATTTACCTATGAAACTGACTCATTTTGATTGCTCTAGATACGTTACTTTAGAAGTTATGAGATAATCTTTGTTGTAAGAACTACTCTGAAGGAATTTTTTTAAACAGCCTGTAACTCAGAGGGTGTTAAAGATAGACCCCCACTTTCCGCACAATTTCTTACTCACAATGAGTCAGGGAATCAGCTCCTAAAATTTCTGTATTCCAAACCGGACCACCCTGTATATCCGAATCCGAAACCGAAATCAAGAAACAAAATATACTTATCCGTATCCGAAACTGAACCAAAGAAAAAAAATACATATCCGAAACCGAAACAAATAAAAAATAATATCCCTACCTATCCGAATCCGAAATCAATATGTCGTAGGTATCCCTAACAACCCTATTATATAAATGAAATGAATACAGTTTTAAACAATTCAAGGTAGTACCTTATATGCTTTTTCTGCAATTTGTTAGTTAGTTATAAAAACTTCTTATGGTGTTGACGGCAAACTCAAGGTCGTTTCAAGTTAACAATAAAATTAACTCAAACGTCAAATCTTGAATATATATCTGGAATTAATTTAATTTTCCTATGTACCGTCACATTTATTTCTTAATGAATATAAAACACACGAAAATTAAGTAATTTCTAGATCGTCTATCTTTAATTGATTCAATTTTAAATTCAAAATCAGTTTCATATTTTTTAATTAAAAAAATAAAATAAAAAAACCAATTGTTACAAAAACATAATCAACAGACCAAATCTCAAACTAATTAAATCATAATATAATTTAATTGATTTCCAATACAAAGTGCTCTACATTAAATAAGTTACGCAATAATTCCAACAACCACGAAGAAAAGTGACCTAATTTTTCAAATCAGAGAGCAATCATCATCTAGAATATATATTTTTTTTGCTATTCTCTTACATATGTGTAATAGTGTAATACTACCATCTTCTTACCGTCGCTCGATTTTGGAAGGGAGATGAACAGAAGATGTGCGATGTGTTCTGTATAAAAGGAGGCCCTAATCATTCACATAGCATCAGATCTTCATTGCACTTTTATATGCATACAAGTTCTTAGTAAATAATATATAATATTATATAATATAATATATATATATATTTCAGTATATATAACATACGTCGTATTCAAGTGTTTTGTTGTTATATTTAAATCATAATCAATATGAAGGTAAGATAGTATACTGTTTTTAAATTTATTGGCGGGTAATTTGAATTCAATTGGGAACAATTGATTTGTTTATAATCAATTGTTTTTATAAATAATTTAATCCTTTATTTGTTTTTATTCTTCGTGTAGAATTCTTGCTAAAAACATAAATTTTTTAATGTTAATGCAAACTAAAAAATATTTTTTTAATAATTTTACCTCAAAGTATCATTCGAAAGATTTTTACTTAAAATTTTGCATTTTTTGGGTCCCACCTCCCCCTGCTCAACCAATTCAAGAGTTATTTTATTTTAATATTTTTATTAAATTACGTAATTTTAAAACAATTGTATAAATTTGCCTATACGTAAAATCCTATACAGTAGAGTCTCTTTTTACGCGGTAGATACGTTCCACAGCAAATCGCGTACAAAAAATTGCTTAAAAAATACTGATTGTATTGTAAAAATAGGCCGAAAATCGCGTTGTTTTTTTTTAATTCATGAAAATATATTTGCCCCAAAACACGAAGAAAATTAGTTCGAAAATCTGAAAAAAATGTACATAAAATAAAATAATTTTTTTTTAATTTTATCGAAAAGTAACAATATTTTTTCATCAGAAACATCATCACTATCTGAAAATACAACTTAGCACCGTTTGTGCACTGGTGCGAAATCTTGTTAAACGAAAATTTTAATAATAACAAAACGTTTACATATTAATTTAAATTCCTTAAATCATCAGATTTAATTTCGATTTCATTTCATACCACTCTCGCCAAAGAGAAAATCTCTGAATTTTCATGAAAAACCGAACCGCGATCATGAAAAAAAATCCGACTTATTCAAAACAAACAAATATTATGCGGTGTTTACACCGAAAAAACAAAACAGAAACATCATGTCCTTAAAATACTTCGTATTTAAAAATGTATAGGGTTTATTGCTTTTTTGTCATAATAACACTGTATTTCTGTTTTGTTTTTTCGGTGTAAACACCGCATTACGCTTAACGGGTTAAATGTTTTTTAAGATGTACGAGTACCTAATTTGTATCTCAGTTGTCCTAAAACAAACGTTTCCTTCGATATTACAGTAGACTCCTTTTTAACAAAACAATGTTAGCTAAAAATAAAATTATAAATGTAATCAGTATTTCGACAAAAGTCCTTCTAAAACACCTTAAATAAATTTATTAAAGAATAAACTGTACAGAAATCATTGTAACATACATAAATCTGTTATATTACTTTTAACTGCTAGATTTAAATGAAGATTATGTTAATTTTGCGTCACCTTCTTAAGTTGCTATTTGTGTAAACGTGTGAATACCTCACCGTGGTATTTTCTCTAATTTATTAGCTGATGAATTTATTTTTTGAGCTACATGTTTTAAATAGTTTTTTCGCAATCGACATCATAACATTTTTTATAATGCATTTAGAACATATTTTGTCAATAAAATATTACCTTTTTTAATTGGAATTTTTGTTTTGGCATTTAAAATTGTAATTATTTTATTTTTAATTAATGAAAAACAGAATATGTAATATATTTTATGTACTTATATAATCATTCAATTGAATTTTAAATTCCTTATATTCTTTAATACTAATATAAGTCTTTGTTTAAAAAGCATTTATGCATTTAAATATTTTTATATTCTTCGATACACACAAAAAAAGCTGTATTGGATCAAGAAAATCTTGTGTTGTATATAACGAAAACAATATTTTCTTAATATAAGGAACATTCTCTTAATCCAACTACATTATCTCTTCGTCCAAGAATACTATAGTTGGTTTAAAAATATATTCCTTATCTGAAGAAAATATTATTTTCGTTATATACAAAACAAGGTTTACTTGGCTCAAGTAAACCTTTCTACCTGTGTATAGTTGTCCAACTTTTTATATAATTTGTTTATTTAATTACATCAATATAGCAACTTTAAATTACAAAATATCAAATGTAAATTATCTTTATACGAGCATACTATAAAAAAATTATTATATAATCAAAAGTTAGAGGTTTTTAAAAGTAAAAATTCCATCAAAATCAACAAAACGATATTAACTTAAAAAAATTAAGTAACTTTTGTCTGAAAAGTTTTTCTGTAAATATCGTAATTTTCGAAATTAAAATTCGTTGTTTTATTAACATTCTTATTTTTTTCTTTCCAGATTTGTTTGCTAGTTTGCTTAGCCTTAGTGGCCCTCACGTTCGCCGAACCACCAGTTCCAGGGTACCTCCCCCCCTCCCAGCAATACGGACCCCCATCGCAGCAATACGGACCTCCCCAACAGCAGCAACAACAACAGAGGTTCAGTGCACCACCTTCTCAACAATACGGAGCCCCACAGGAACAATACAGAGCACCTTCAGCCCCGTCTGCCCCTTCAGCCAAATACGGTGCCCCGTCTGGTAACGGAAATGGATACAGACAAAACGGTTTGTTCCCACCATTTTTTTTTTATTTTAATCACTTAAACTAAAATTGCACCTTAACCACAAAAGTTATGTCACTAGACACGTGTTTCGACTTCACAAGAAGTCCTCATCAGGAGCCTAACGATTCTAGACTTAATTTTAATGACCATATAGATAGAAAAAGAACGGTGTATATTTTAACTGCCAGGAGTAAATATATTTAAGAGTAAATATTACCCCTTGAACTGTGGCCAAAATATTATAAATTTATATAAAATTTGGTTCTTCATTCTAAATTGTTTTGAAATATTTTTACTTTTTTTATACATAAATATAAAATGTACAGTATATTAAAATTTCATAATCGAAATTTAAGCAGAAAAAATAACGTCTATGGGTCTTTCTGAATGCTCTATAGTCAAAACAATTAAATTTTTTGCATACAGTAAATTTTTCCAGTTATTTTTAAATGGTTCGAAAAAAAAGTAAAGTGTTCTAAATAAAAATTGTATATAATATTATAATCTAAAATTTACATTCTGGCATTTTTTTTGATACAACTAACCATTTTGAAGATATTCGTTTCTTTACCTATAATAATGTATTTAAAAAAGTCATGTGGTGGCCACACCAGTTTTTTATTTATTATTAAAACATTATTGAAATCATTATTTTGCTATGTTCTTTAATTTCATAAAAACCTGAAAATACCGGATGTAATACCTTGCTACACTTTTTTGATAATATAATTATTTCAAAATCAATTACATATATTAAAATTTGAACTGATTACTAGTTAGTCGAAATACGTGAAAAATAATACACCCACTAATTGATTATAGTTCTATCATTAGTTGTAATTTCAAACATAATAACTTAATAGCATAGAAAGTGTAAGTTAAAAATATATATACCATTCTATTACTTAATATATAGATACATATGTAGATATGTGCATTCTTCAAAAACTATTAATTAGAATTACCCCCCCCCCCCCTATATATTTATACAGGGTCCTCCAATAGTGTGTCCGGCATTGTTTTACGCCCAAACTATTGAAGATAGAGAGTTAGGATAAAAAATTTATTATATATATTGACTCTAAAGAATTTCAGGAAAATATTTTCAACCCCCTAAAACCGCTCCTTGGGGGGTAGTTTGAGGGGTACATGCCCGTTTCTCAGTTAAATCATATGGAATGGTATATCAAAAAGTACATATTTGTAAAGATCATAAAAAATAAGAAACTTTTATAAAACAAAAATTTCCATACTTTCAATTGTTTAAAAAATATGGCGACTTGTTCTCAAATTTTAGGGTTTTACTAAAAGTGCTCTAATTTCGTTAAATATTAATGGAATTTTATTATTTTTTCAAATTTAGAAAGTAGAAATAATGAACGTTGTAAAGATATATGACTATTTGTGATTTTAATAGTTTAAAGTGTCATACACGATATATCAAAAATTCAAAAGTTCAACTAGGGATAATTCGAAATTTTCAAATACAACGGTATATCAATTAGTACTTTTTCTTAAAAAGGATATGTAAATAAACAACTTTTGTTAAGAAAATTTAAATTTTAAAATTATAATTTTAAAATTTAAAACTGAAAATTAAAATTTTTAATTTTAATTTTTTTTATCAAAAACTATTTATTTACATATCTTCTTTAAGAAAAAGTACTAATTGATGTACCATTGTATTTAAAAATTTTGAATTATCCCTAATTGAAGTTTTCAATTTTTGATATGTCGAGTATGACACTTTAAACTATTAAAATCTCAAATAATCATACATCTTTACAAAGTTCATTATTTCTACTTTCTAAATTTAAAATAATAATAAAATTCCATAAATATTTAACGAAATTAGAGCACTTTGAGTAAAACTCTAAAATTTGATAACAAGTCGCCATATTTTTTAAACAATTGAAAGTATGAAAATTTTTGTTTTACGAAAGTTTCTTATTTTTTCATTATCTTTACGGGCATGTACCCCTCAAGCTACCCCCCAAGGAGCGGTTTTAGGGGGTTGAAAATATTTTCCTGAAATTCTTTAGGGTCGATATATATAGTAACATTTTTATCCTAACTCCCTATCTTCAATAGTTTGGGCGTAAAACAATGCCGGACGCACTATTGGAGGACCCTGTATAGTTCTTCATTTTTTCGAATCACAGATTGCCTTAATTAAGGTAACTAAAAATCATGTAACTTGAATTAGAATTTTTTTACTCCCACGGTTTCAGGAAAAAAATACAACCATTGAAAACTATTTTTATTAATTTGATTCAAACAATAGATACTTTATTATTCCCAATTTACAAATATTTTTTCGTATTATTACACTATTTCGACAGTTTTTTTACACCTTTCCATATATTTTCAGATTGACCAACTTAAATTTAAGATTCTATTGTTTATTTGTTTTTTAAAAACACACTTGATATTTTAATCAAGATGATTTCCCACGTTTTGCATGAAAATGGTGTCTGTTTCATAGACATTTTATTAAACAGGAAATGTTTTTTTTCTATTTAATTTATAGTCTTTTACATTTTCAGTTTCTGTGAAAAACTTTAGTAATTGTTTATATCTGATGAAGGTTTTTTTTTAAATCTCTTCCGTTAATTTTTAAAGCAAAACTGATATCTATTTAATTGTTTCGGTTAATTAAATTTCTGTCAGCTACTGTATTTATTATTTTTTATTTAATAGTTAGTTGTTTTGAAATGAAGAATATTAATTACAGATGGCGTCAAAATACCATTTAAAAATTTGCTAAAAAATTCTATATCAAACTAGAAAATTATACAATTACATTTTTATAATTTGAAGACAGTTTAAGTCTTTGTAGCCTCATGTGACACTTCTGTAACAAACCTCAATAATCCCGCTAGTATACGTACTAAATATATTTATTAGTTCATTCAAATATGTGCAACACTACTGTAACATACCACTGAATAACTTAGTATCAAGTCAAATTCACAGATGGCATAACCTACTGACTTACGTATTATTACGTAACTATTGGTAGTAAGGCAGGACCAGATCGGCTATTGGCCGATTTGGGTAGAAAAAAGAATACGTTGTATAGTTTCCCCAGTGTACTGGCATTTCACAAACAATTTGCAAAAAATGCGGTGTACCTAGCATTATGCTACAACAAACAGAATAATTGTTTCAAATCCTGCCATACCACATAAGTGTTTTTTTATATGCCTAAACTTGTCTCATTATCAACACACTTTAATTGTTTACGATATTGAGCTACAAAGGGTTAAAAACGTTAAGTAAAATAATTTTTTTTACATAAATAAAGAAATCATCAAATGTTTTAGATAAACCAAAAAAGCAGATTTTTTTGTACTTTATAAACAAACCTCTAAATTTTATAAGGACTACAGCGACATTTAAAAACAAACTATATAGGTTAGAGTGTTTTTTTATGTTATTTTGGAAATTAATTTTCTCCATCAGGAAACGGTTTCGGTCAAAGAAACGGATTCGGTTCAAATGGATTCAAAAGCAACGGCAATGGATTCGGTGCCCGTGCTCCATCAACTGCCTACGGTACCCCAAGTCTAACCACCGCCATTATCAAGCCAAACCCATCATACGAAGCTCCTCGTCAAGCTCCATCCAACGCTTATCTTCCCCCAGGTGCTGGAGGTAACGGTAACGGATACGGACGTGGTGGATACGAAGATGAACAATCCGTAAGTAATCTTACTTCAAATAAATTATTAGATTTGGATTTTGCCATTAGTTTTTTTATCAACTTATACGCTGCACCTCCTTCAAAATTACATACACTTATTTTCCTTAAATTAACTCTCTTTATCTACTGTTAAAGTTTTTCATGTTAGTTCTGAAGCATCCTCTGGTATATTCATTATTAAAAAATTTTTTTTTCAAATAAACTAGCCTAGCAATACAGTTTGAAGACCACTGATGTAAACTTTTTTAATCATACTTTTTTATGTCCCATACTTTACTATACTGTATACATATGTGGGCATTAACTCGTTAATCCGTTAATCGTTAATTAACTTTTTGAATAACAAAAAAAAAGTTAACGCTTTTGTTAACTTCCGTTACATTGGTTGTTTGATGACAAGTACATAAGAAAGTTGTCGAAAGAACAAAAAAAAGGGTCTTCAAACATTTTGGATGGTTAACTTTTAACTTTTAACGGTTAACTTTCGTTAAAATTTCAAAATCTCAGTTAACTTTAACTTCCGTTAAATTTTCGGAATTTTAACGCTTTAACGATTAACTGTGCCCACCTATGACTGTATATTAAAATCTGAAATAATGTTATTGCAATTATGATTAATAATTAAGTCAACACAAAAACTCAAAAAAAAACATTTTTCCGATATTATTAAGAATTTGCTCGGCATATTTTGCAGACTATTAATTAGTGTTATGCTATCTATAGTTTTGGTTAATATTTAAACCAGTTTGCTGAAATTCATAGACAACATAATATAGTTGTAAATCACATTGGAATATCTCAAAAATATTTGGTTTCATAACACTGGGCTAGTTTTTACAAATATTCTGAATAAATTGTTTATTAAAAACATTAACCACCTATTTTTTATACTGATATTTATTTCCTAATCTTGGTCCAAGACTCATAGGGAAACTTTTTATTTTCAGGAACCAGCTAACTACGAATTCGAATACATGGTTGAAGATGCTTCCTACGGAGTAGACTTCGGTCATCGTGAACAACGTCAAGACGACTTCACCCAGGGCAGATACTACGTCGTACTTCCCGATGGCCGCAAGCAGATCGTAGAATACGAAGCCGACGCCAACGGTTACAGGCCAAAGATCTCATACGAAGAAGGTTTCGGAAACGGAAACGGAAATGGACGTGGAGGATATCCACGTGGCCCAGCTAACGGAAATGGATACCAGGATAATGGATACTCGCAAAATGGCGGTGCCAGAAACGGAAACGGAAACGGCTATGCCCAAAATGGTGGATACAATTATTAAATTTGAATTTAGGTGAATTTGTTTTCTATTTCTGATTGATTTTGATATATTGAGAAGTAGGGGTATTTCAAAATATTTGGTTTTAAAATTGTTTTTGATATTCAGGGGATTGAAAAAAAATACTGGAAAGTTGATTTTTATAAAGGATTTTTAAAATAACTCTTCAGACTTCATATTCAATTCTTAATTTCTAGTCTATTTCTTCACAATAACATTCCAGATATATCTGTTAATAAAACTTTTTAAAAATCCTCTTTAAAAAATCAATTCTTCACTTGGAAATAGAAAATATATATTTATAGTTAAAAAAAAAACGACAAACAGTATTTGATATTATTTATTTCATAACTTAAAAAAATCATACCATCTTCTTACTTATCTTGGACTATTTATTTAAATTAAAAAAAAGAACGTATTATTCATTTTGATTGTATTTTTAAATACTGTTTTCATAGCATTATATTTTAGCCTTTTACATTGTTGTACTATGTACAACAAATAATTAGTCAAATCTTTTATGACGACAGCAACACTAAAGGACTAACGAGTAAATGAAAAATGTATTAGTGGAACTATTCGCTATATTTTTATAGTCAACTTTAGTTAGAATAATTATCGAATATGTTCACGAAAAATATATATAATAAATGTAAAATCGCCATACGTAAAGTATTGTACCTGTAGTTAGATATATTTTTATATATTATGTATTTTTTATACAAGAAACTAACAATGTATGTACTTCAAAATATTTCATAATAAAAATTATGATAAATATAATACATTTTTTTTTATTGATTGTGAAATTCCTATGGGAAGTTGGTATTACGAAATATTACATCCTTTTCCAATTTTAGTAATACATATACCTACAATCCTATAAATTATAATAAATAGTTACATCTTTCTAGAAAAGAATGTTTCCTTAATGATCTTGTCTTAAATGAAAACTATTTACTATGTTTTATAAAATATATTAATATTTTATACTTCAAGGATCTCGAACGAAAATAGTCTGAAAGTATTCACTAAATAAAGCATTCTCTTCAATTGTGACAAGGAAAGATATTGGAATCATAACACGCTATCTAGCATTGAAAGCAATGTGCTCCATAAAAATGTACTCCGATATGGCAGCGGTCTTAAAATTAATATGAATTGTTTCGAATTATAAAAAGAATAAATGTTTAATATTGCCTTTAAAAGTTTTCCAGTGATAATTTATCTATAGAGAAATAAATATCTATTTGGACTCGTCATCTCGCTTAAAGACCAAATTCAATGGTAATTTAAATTTTAAGTTCCAATCTTTGGAATATACAGGATGATTTACAACTAGTGTAAAAAAATTAACAGCAGATCGAGGATGTTATTTTAAGTAAAAAATCTTGTGTGAACATTGTCCTAAAATTCGTCATGAGGGAGCTACAGCCTTTCAAAGATTTTGCTTAAAATTAGTGTTTATTTAATAACTAGAGAACCCACAGTGATAAAGTCATGAAAATTGATAACCGGTTTAGTATTAATAAGTGTTATCGATTTTCACTATCAAACAATAGTAATTTAGAACAGGGGTGTATGAGGCCAGTAGGCCCACCCATTTTTATCAAGTATTTTTTTGTTCTTTATTATTTTCCTGAGTTGGGTACTTGTGAAATATTATATGACACAAAACACACAAAAATATACTTTGGTCATTTATTATAGGACCAACCGTTTTCGAGAAATATTGATAAAAATAAAGTACTGCAGAATTGTAATAAATACGGATGCTTCAAAGTACCCAAAATAAATTTATATTCTTGTTCTATGATTAAAAATAAGAAAAAAAATAGTAAAAACAAACTCTAAATTCTTGTTATCATAGACTTATAGCAGGTTATAACCGTTAAAAATCATGTTAAAAATGAAACTATAAATGACTATTTGTTAATAAAAATGCAGTTTTAGAAGTATATTTATATTAACTTTTTATCTTATTTTTAATCATGGAACAAGAATATAAATTTACTTTGTATAATTTGAAGCATCCGTATTAAGTAAAATTCTGTAATACTTTCTTTTTCTCAATATTCCTCAAAAACAGTAGGTCTTATAATAAATTAATAAGGTATATTTTTGTGTGTTTTGTGTCATATAATCTTCTACAAGTAACTAACTCAAGGAAAATATTAAAGAATTATTAATGTTTGATACTGGAAATCGATGACACGTATTAATGCTAGACTTAGTATCAAATTTGATTACTGTAGTATAAAGTTGTTAAATAAACACTAATTTTGAGTAAAATCTTTGAAAGGCTGTAGCTCCCTCACAAAGAATTTTCGGATACATGTTCATACAAATTTGTTTGCTTAAAATAACGTCCTCGATCTACTGTTAATTTTTTTTACACTTGTTGTAAATCACCCTGTATAGTAATTTGCGAAAAAATTGCCTCCAAATATCCAAAAACAGCGGTTATTTTAAGAAATATTTTCAACTGCATTTACCTTTTATGCTCTTTATATGTTTCATTCTATTTACAATTATAACTACACAAATTATTTTTCAACTACAATTTTCATTTTTGGAACTGCAGAAAATAACCCCAGTCCAAAAAATACAATTTTAGAATACAGTCGAAACCGGTTATTACGACATCGTTTAATACAATATATCGGTTTTAACGACTCAAACTAAAAATTTGATCGAATCCCATATATATGTAATTGTCTTTTTACCGGTTTTTTACGACTATCGGCTTTTACGACCTAATATGACTGGTCCCCTCGATGTCGTTATAACTGGTTTCGACTGTATTTATAATCTCTAATATCCCAAAAAATATACTTACACAAAAGTAAAAGTATTTAAATGTTTATTTGTTTGTTTCTCAACCACGCAAAAACTATTAATCGAATTAACTTATTCTTTAGTATAGAGCAGTTGTTCCCAACCAGTGGTCTGCAAAGGGTAAAATATGTTCCCTGTATAAGATTTCAAACTTTGAATGAACTTAGGATTATCGGTGAACTTTTTTTAGATTTTTTATTTTAAATCTTTAAAAAATATAAAAATGAAATGTGAAGACCAACTTTCGGACTTTATTTTCAGTTTATTTTTTAACCTTGTGGTACCTGCTAATAATATTTAAATCAAAGTGGTCCCTGGTCAAAAAAAGGTTGGGAACCACTGGTATAGAGTAGGTATAGACTAATTTTAATACAGTAGAAGTTCCATATTGTGAACCCGGTTGGACACAGTCATAGGTGGGTACAGTCAATCGAAAGGTTAACTTCGTTAATCGTTAATTCCTTAATAAAAAAGTTTACTTCGTTAATCGTTAAAGCGTTAAAATTCTGAAAATTCAACGAAAGTTAAAGTTAACCGAAAATTGAACGAAAGTTAAAGTTAACCGAAAATTTAACGAAAGTGAAAGTTAACCGTTAAAAGTTAACCATCCAAAATGTTTGAAGACCTTTTTTGTTATTTCGACAACTTTCTTATGTACTTGTCATCGAACAACCAATGTAACGGACTAAAGTTAATGATAGTTAGATTTGACGGAAGTTAATAAGAGCATTAACATTTTTTTTAGTTAACTTAAAAGTTAATCCGTTAAGCATTTTGTTACCTTCGTTAATTAATGATTAACGGATTAACGACTTAATGCCCACCTATGGACACGGTACTTTCCATACTGTGAACTCCCACTATACAATACATCATACGTGTATTTTGTACAGCTGTTATTTATAATAATAATAAAACTGATTGCGCTGGCGCGGGCGCAGTTAACAGTAGGGACATTCACGGTATGGAACGTCTACTGTATCGATTAATTTGTATCCAAATTGATTTTTTTTAGCTATAATGCATTATGAAGTACAGTCCAACCTCGTTAATACGTTTTTGAAAGGACTAAAGGGAAAACACGTACTAACGATGTTCAACTGTAATTGAAACAAATTATGATAAACCCCACTATAATATAAAATAAATAAAATGTTTTTACTCATCAAAAATAAGGTCTTTAGCGCTTTGTTATTGAATTATAGATTCCAAATTGGAATATTTAGAACAACTTTTTCTTTTACAAAGATACCTACACAAATTCATATGTAGCCACAAATTTAATTAATACATATTAATAAATCTTAACAGTACTATATGGCATGTTAATTATAGTTTTTAATTGAAGTATAATTAGTTATCCGTATACGAAAGGTTAAAAAAATTATTAAGATCATATTATACAGTCATTATATGCCTATTTAAAAAAAGATATACATTTAACCATTTAACGGACGAGTATCTATAAAAATATATAATTAATATTATAGGATAATATGTGTATTTTATTTGTGTTAATTATAGCTAAGAAAATTGCTACGTTTATCAACAATCAGAATTATAATTTTAAAGTGTTTATAGTTTTATTATACATCCTTGAATTACATGTGTTCAGCAATTCTTCATGAGGGAGCGTCAGTGCCGGATTTACCAATAAGCAAAAGAAGCAATTGCTTAGGGCACCCGACCATAGGGGGCACCATGTGAGGACTAAAAAAAAGGTCTTCAGAATTTTTGCGACTAAAAAAAAGGTCGTCAAAATTACTAAAAGGGGGCCTTCACATGATTAGTGCTTAGGGCATCACATAGGGTAAATCCGGCACTGGCCGGAGCGTCAATCCCTTAAGATTATCCTCAAAAATAGTTTTTATTAATTATATTAAGAATCCATTGTGATACTGCAATAATTATTTAAGAGGTGTATGGGACCGGGAGTGCTTGACTAAAAAAATTATACCTGGGGTAAAATACTAGTTATGTACCCCCCCCTCCATCGTCCTAATTTTTTTAAACTTCAAATTAACTTTTTTATCACATAAAGGACCCCGCAGATTCCTTATGGGAAAGGGGTTTCGGTCAAACTTTTTGAAACTTTGGATTATGATAATCCTTGATGAGTAGATCAAAAGTGTCAATGGGCACTAAGTCCTAAAAACTCAAACTTTTAAGATATAGCCCTCTAAAGCTGGGGATCATGCCCGCCTTTAATTTGCAATAAAAAAATTTGTAGAACCTTAATTTTCGCACAACTTTTTGTATGTGTTCCCAAAGACATCTATAAATCGATTGCCACCATAAAAAAGTTAACTTTTCAATTCATTGAGAAATGACAACACTTAAATCTTATTGTTACGTTTTTTTAATTATAAACAAATCCAATTGTTTTATAATAAAAAATTGGTTTATAATAAAAAAAAAACGTAATAACAAGATTTAACAATTTTTTTATTGCAAATTAAAGGCGAGCATGATCCTCAACTTTACAGGGCTATATCTTAAAAGTTTGAGTTTTTAGGACTTAGTGGCCAGTGACACTTTTGATCTACTCATCAAGGACTATCAGAATCCAAAGTTTCAAAGAGTTTGACCGAAACCCCTTTCCCATAAGGATTCTGCGGGGTCCTTTCGTCGCCCTATTTTATACCCTCCTGCATTTTTTTGTTTTTAGTCCACATGTCACTTTTTATCCCTCATCAAGTTCTTCTACTTCACTGGCACCTGAAGTCCCCTTACCTCACCACTGGGAATCAATGAGCCCTCCAATTATTTTATAAAAAATAAGACAAATATTGTAAATTTAAAATTGGCCAATCTTTGAACAATTTTACTTAATGGCCTTAAAGTGCTGCTGTACACATGCATATTCAACAAAAAAATCAACATAGAAAAATTGTACCTATATAACATGATCCAATAAAACAAGGTCTGCTTGACAGCACATTTGTTTTATACTGTGACGTCATCAACACTAAATTTTTTTAATAATGAATATGTAAAAAACGAAATATATAGGTACCTAAATAAAAAAACGATAAATACAGTTTACATCTAAAAGATAATAATTTTTTTTAAATTTATTCTTTAATTTTTTTCATTTTTTATAAATTTATTAACTTCTAATTCTGAAAAACATCCTACATCTATAAAATAATGTTTTTACATCAAGTGGAATATCTACTTTATCACTTGCATTTACGTGGAATTTTAAATAATCACATTGTGATTTAATTCCTGTAGTTTTTATAGAAATAAAAATACCACAAGCTTTAATCCACTTTTTTTTATTTCGGGATTTTTTAGAAAACAAAAAAAATTAATATTTGTATTATCTGTCTATTTCCAGTTGAAACAATTTTTTACAACACAGTACCGCATTTTTTTTATAACCAATATAATGTCAACAGTGTCTATTTCACTTCAGACTTCTATTTTCTTCAAATCTAAATTTTATTAATTCAAACTTAATATGTACAATGTCAATTTTTAATTTATAAATTTTTGACCGATGTACTACATCATCAACGCTATATGCAATAATGGTGGCTGTCAAAATAATCGTAGCAAACCTTGTTTTATTGGATCTTGCCTATATAGAACTTTTAAACTCTATCCTGATTTAAATAATTAACACAAAATCATCTAAATCAGAACAAATTAACAAAGCATTAAACTTCAAAGTAGATACTGCAAAATTTTCAGGTGGCGAACGTTAATGTCCCTAGAAATCACAAAAAATAGACGGAAAAATAAATCATATTTTTTTCAGTTCGCTGCGTAAATAGTTATCGATAAGTGAAAACAATATTCCCAGCCAGGGCCCAATGTACTAGTTAAATATATGTATGCATATAAAATAAATTCATATCGAGAAATTTTCAATTTTTCTGCAATGGGTGTATTCGTGTATTTTGTACCTATACATTTGATTGATCTTCAAAAAACACTCCAGATGCCTCAAACTCACTACCAGAATGTTATAAATATAAAAACATTAAATTACTATCAGCAAAAATAAATTTACGTCAAATAACTTTCAACCTCTAATAAATTCCATACACGCATTGAAATCTCTGCAATATAGTCGGCTTCTTTTTACAAATAAACGCAAAACGAAGTAACCGTGTATAAAATAAAATACATATACGTATCAAGTAGGTAATTAGTTTCATTTAAAATGTCATGAACATATCGAAGATAGCTGTGATTTATTGACAGAAGGCGATCGCGATCTGCGCGCTGCCTACCGGTCATAGCCGAAACTAATTCATCAAGGAAGGATGACAGAGTAATCATAACTGGTCTACCTTCGCTATTATTGCATAAGTTCTGTTATAATCTGAGTCATGTTTAGCCAGGTATGTATCAGATCAGTCCATAAGTTCGTGCGTATTATTTTATATAAATTTAACCAAAAAATACGCACGAACTTATGGACTGACCTGATACTTCAATTTAGAGTCTATTTAATGTAGACATAGAATTGAAGTCGGTGCAGTGAAGTAAATAATAGTATGTTGAGGTGTAAAAAGTTATTGGAAAATGATAGAAAATTTAAATAACTATTTAATAATGTTATATAAGTAGCTACTTTGAAATTTCTTTTTAATTTTGAATCCAATTGATTGAATCTGAAAATTGACCGCTATTATAAGATCTGATTGGATCTAACTAGATCTGAATTAGAAGAAAAAAATTTATAACATTACCTACCTGCCTTTATACAAATTGGAAACATGCTTCTCTAGCGAGAGGTAACATGCGATTTTTGATCAGATATAAAATCGGATATAAAAAATCATCAAAAATGACATATTAGATCTAACCAAATCCAACCAGATCTGAGCAGATCCGTATTTTTTTTCTGATCTGATTGGATGTGATTAGATCTAATTGGATATAAAATTGGATCTGTTCAGATCCAATTAGATCTGTTCATTTTTTCCCCATTAGGTTATCCCAACCTTTTCTTTGAAAATCATTATTAGGAATATGATAATTAAGTAAAAGTAACATCTCTTAACGAGATGCCGATATGTCTTCAATAGTTTTTGGGAGAAATTATTTATAATCAATTAATTTTATTATTCACTCTACTGTAAGTATTCTTCCTTAATACGTCCCTGCTCATATGCATGGCACACTATTTGTAAGAACATCTGTGAAACATGTAGTTCTAGTTCGTCTAGTTCTTTACAACAAATACCGTTAGATTTAATATGATGTACTCCTACACGTAGATATGCTATTTAGCATACATCAGTAGCGGCTCGATTATTAATTTAAAAAATAATTTATAACTTCATATTTTAATATTTTTGATGAGTAGTAGTAAACATTTTTACTCGCGGCAGGGCAAAAATAAGCTCGATTAAATTTGTCAAATTCATCATCTTCTTCTTCTATTCGTTCTTTGTCTGTGACTTTGTGTGTGTGTGTAACTGTTTATGGGGGAACACAGGTACACAAAATAGGATAGGAATGTGCTAATGGGCCGATCATAGCAGGTTTTGACATAGGGGATAGGGGGGCATAGTGGGGTAGCGGGGCATAGCGGAAATCTCTCATACAGGTCGAATCAATTGTCGTGCAAAAATTCAAATGGCTCATTTTGATTAGTCGTCAGTCAGTGCGTGACCTTCATAAGTGAGACACGCCATTTCGACAGCCGTTTATGCTATATAAACAAAAGTGTTAAAATCAGTGTTTTCGGTAAAAAAATACTTGAAATTAAACAGCAATTTTTTTTCGAACCTTATTATATATTGTGGTGGTTATTATTTCGTTTTGTAGCAGTGCTTTCTGGATTTCATAATTCAACATACAAGATTGTTTGTGAAAAAGGTAAGTTGGTATCAGTTTGTGTTTTGTTGTAAAAGTAACAGTGGGGCATAGTGGGATATCGTTTAAAAGGTGCCCCGCTATGCCCCTTATGCAACTAAAATAACTTATTTAAAGATAAACAAATGTCTTATTATATCTTTCTATTAATATTTTTTTCTTTTCAGTCAATTTAAATCAGACACACAGAAAAAGAGAAAGTTTCTTAACAAGAAAGGTGCAGGAGAAGATGAAGAAGATGGCAAAGCTACTCATTTATGTGCAATGTGTGTTGACGACTAAATTACCTTAAAATTTTAAAATGTTAATTTTATAGAATACATTTAATTAATAACGTTGATTTGTTTGTTTTTTTTTGTATCTTATTACGATAAGCAGGTTTTCATTTGTACCAAAGTTTTGTTGTTCCTTTATTATTTTAATATTAAATAAAAATATATAAAAATAAATAAATATATAGATTGATATTGATGCCAATGTTGTTCTAAAAGATTATATTGTTGATAATAAATACTATTACGTTTGGAAGCTATTTTTCTATTCGAATTTTTACTATCCCACAATGCCACATTAGGTACCCCACTTTACCCCCATATACGGGGCAAAGCGGGGCAAATCCCATTTTATATTTATGTATTCCCATATCGTAGAGTTCTTATCGTAATCGAGAAATATATATCTATAGTCATTCTCAATGAGTTAAACTATGATATTGAGTTAAAATTTGTTATTTAATCATAATATTTTATCTTGTAGGTATGCTTGAGTCTTAAGTACCCCACTATGCCCCCCTCTCCCCTACAGGGAGGCCATGTTCATCGGGTTAGCGGTTAGGTATAACGTTTCTTGGGACATTTATCCCATGGTGTATGTGGTGAATTTCTAGGTAACATTATGACGCACTGAAATAATGATAAAAATACCACATATTATAATTACTTTAGGAGAAAAATGTCATTATCATAAAAAAAAATATATTTTTTTCCACTTTGAACTGGAAACACGGCTAGCAATCAAGACTAGCAATAACTAATACTAAAAAATTACGTTACTTTGGAAGTTATGAGATATTTTTTGTTTTACCCTGAAGGAACTTTTTTAAACACCTTGTAGCTCAGAGGGTGTTGAAGATAGACTCCCCTTCCTAACAATTTTTTACTCACAATGAGTCAAGGAATCAGCTCCTAAAATATATGTATCCCAAACCGGACCGTAAGGTAATTGAGAAAATAAAATCAAACGGAATGAAATACCATTCTGTTTTATTCCGGAATCTCAACGTAAAAGATACAGCAAATTTCCAATCCGAATGACGTTTATCGGATTCAGACGGAATCAATAATGAAAATTGACAGCTAAAAAATAGGTTGGTAGTACTGAAAAACTTCTTCAGACTGCTTAGACGTTATAAACAATAATTGAACATAATGAAATTATTGGCGGTGAATACGGGATTTTACTGAGACCGGAATGAAACGTCAACATTTGACTCATTCTGACTACCTTTTTAATTACTAGGCACCCTATATGTTATTACTTACAAAATAACCAAGGTTTTCCGTTAAAATTTCTGGATTTGTGAAGTGTTCCGTCATAGGAAAAGTTTGGGAAACGCTGTTCTCACCTAACTTAATTCATATCTATTAAAATAATATAAAAATTACTTTCCCCATCATGATTCTAATATACACAAATACAAGTTTGATACCATTTTTAAATCGCAATAAGATCATTAAAATAAAAAATAAATAAATAACATTAAACATATCATCATAATAATATTATAGCTGCACTACCTTTCTAATCCGTACTTGCACTTTTATAGAACAACAAGAGCAAAAAAACACATACTCACACAAATACACACGCTCACACACACTAGCGGTTTAAATTGTTATACATCAAATTTCGCACTTGACATTTAAATGTAAATTTCACAAAGCAGAAACTGCGAAAACCCATTAAGATATGTTTGTTGCATCATTTGTACAATTGTCTGAATAAGGTTGCATCTGAATTAAAAATAACCATTAATTAAATATTATTAATTAGATACATACGCGTTAAAATTTATATTAGTAAGTTGCAGTGGCGTAGTAAGAAAAAAAATCAGGGGGGGGGATATAGACAATAGACATACTCAACAAATTAATTAAGGGGACACCTAAAAAATAGCATGTTTTCAAATGCTTGTAACTTGGTCAAAAATTAACTTTTTTCAAAACTTGTTTATTATTAAATTGAGCAAATATACTCTACTTTATGATGGTCTAATTCGTTCCTCAACATCTTTTCATTTTTTAACTTTTTTATGTAATTATATAAATTTAAAAAAAACTGCATATTTTGACACTTGATGTAGAGTGCATTTATGTAGAAAATGAAATTTTGAAATAACCTTTTTGTAGAGAATTCTAATACCTTCAAATTTATATTCGTGCGGAAAAAATGTGACAAAAATTCGCAAAGGTATTACAGTTTTATTGAAAATCAGGAAAAAATAATTCAAATGAATATAGCCGGAGTAATTTTGGTGGTACAGAAAATAAATAAAAACAAAAATGAAGCTCAAAGTATCACCTTTCAGATTATGCAATGTAATGAAAGATTTTTTTATGAATTACAAAAAATATTCAAACTTTAAACAGAATAGAAAATATGAGTAATTAGACAGTAAAATTAAAACAAAGAATACATACCCTAAACATAACATTTTAGGTGGCCCGAGCTAGAGGTCTCATTAACAATACATGTTCTTTATAATTCATTTTTATTTTTTTAAATAGGACCATATTACGCGAAGATATTCAACTTTGATGTCTCAACATCAGAAAACCCAAAAAAATTACAAATTGGAATTTATTGAAATTTTTCTCGAAATAAAGCAGCTTATGAAAAATTTTAAGAAGTCAAAAAATGCATTATTTTACTGAAATAATAACCCAAAATGATCCATATGGTTTTAAAATTATACCTAAATATGTGTGCTTACTGTATACATGCATTTGTGCATGTAAAAATAAATATTTAGTAAAAATAAGTATTTTTTGATTTCTTAAACATTCCATGACCTGCTTTATTTTACGAAAATAAACTGCCTTGGCAGGCACGAGACTTTTTTATACATCATGACACCGAAGTATTAATATGTGATTACTTTTATAATTTAATATTTGATTTTAAAATTTGTTACTTGCAAAATGATTTTCAGTGAATGAAATTGATACATTGTATTTAATATTGACATTAAAATATTAAATGAAATCAATTAAGATTAGTAATTAGAGCCTTTTCACACATGCACGGCTGCCGGGTACACGGCGCCGTTTACCCGGTCCTTGGTGTGGTAACTAAATGAGCGCTTTCACACACGCCGGCCGCCGTGTACACGGCACCCGGCAGCCGGATGGTCGCCGGGTCTCCCACTACAGTACACGGCTGCCGGAACCGTCTACACGGCGACCGGCTTGATAGTGGGACATAAGATTCAATGAGTGTTTTCACACGTGCCGGCTTAACTCATCCGGTTTTTAGTTTTTCTTGTTTGTTATTTTTTTTTTTGTTAATTAAAATGATGTCTGCTGCGATCGAAGTTGACCAACTAATACCTATCATTAGTTGGTCTGTATTATGGGACAAAATAGTACCGGTGTATAAGGATCGCAATGATACAAAAAATGCGTGAGTGGATATATTCATAGAATTGAAGAAGGATTTTGAAGACATGGAGGATAAAAATAGTTATAGTAAACTCAACAATTTGTATATTTCCGATTAAAAGTATAGTTCAAAAGCGCTCCCTGGCCCTCGACAGTAGCGACCCTACAAATGCGTCAAGAAAAATCATAATTTTATTTTTCTCATACGCATGCATTTACAGTTACAATTATCTTAATAATATAGGTAGTCAATATATTTATTAATCATACATAAATAAATTATTGTAACGGCAATTTCACGTATTTTCCAGAATATTCCAGATATCGAAGTTAAAATTGAATTCAAAATGAAACAATTAAATTATTTTTATTTATTTTATGTGTGAAATGTTAAAATATATTAAAATATACTAGAATACGTATATTATAGTTGAAGTACGTTATTTAAAAGTAAATAATCAAATTATTTTATTTATTTTTATAAGAATACTGATTAATTCCAGATCGCCGTCCTTCTATAAGACGGTGAGCCGGACAAGTGTGAAAGCGTCAGCTCGGAAACCGAAACCGGGTAAACGGCGCCGTGTACACGGCAACCGTGTATGTGTGAAAAGGCTCTTATTGTATTAACTATTTATTTTGCTAGATTTCAATTTTGACACTTCCAATAATAAATGCCAAAATTTTCATAGATAACTAGATTTTTTGTATTATTCAAATCATTTTTAAATTAAAACCATTAAAACTAAAATTATTTCTCTACAACTTGTATCTCAAACATGTTTTTTTCTAATACCTATAACCGTTTAAAAAATAAATCGAAAAAATTAAATTTTGTAGAAAATCAATTATTTCCTAAAAACAATTTGGGGGGGGGGATAGATAGAACATAAATTATAGATAAATACCCTCTACAACTTTGATCTAAACATTTTTTTCTAATGTGCACCGTTTATACATCATGACACCGAGTATTAATATGTGATTACTTTTGAAATTTAATATTTGATTTTAAAATTTTTTACTTACAAAATGATTTTCAATGAATGAAATTGATACATTGTATTTAATATTGACATTAAATATAAAAATGAAATCAATTAAGATTAGTGATTATTGTATTAACAACTATTTATTTTGCTAGATTTCAATTTTGACACTTCTAATAATAAATGCCAAAATTTTCATAGATAACTAGATTTTTTGTATTATTCAAATCATTTTTAAATTAAAGCCATTAAAACTAAAATTATTCTTTTTACTTTTTTATACATACATGAAATGTAATGTATAAATAAAGTATAGTGATCACGAAAAAAATCGAACTCGAGATTTTAACGGAATTACACGTTTTGAGCGTCCCTGAATCATATACAACCATTAACTCAATGACGTCTGTGTGTGTGTGTGTGTGTCTGTCTGTCTGTGAACGCTCTACAGCCAAAACTGTAATACTTACGAACGTGGAATTTTAAACTTAAGGTTCTTTTATGCTCTAGATGTGCACCTCCTATTTTTAAAAACCATCACTAAACCGGAAACGGATGTTTACTGGTGTCAATTTTTGAACTTTTCGAATTATTTTTGAAACGGTACGCAGTAGAAAAAAATATTTCAGATTAAAGTTGTAGAGGGGATTTTTATCTATAATTTATGTTCTATTCTTTTTCCCCCCCAAAATTATTTTTAGGAAATAATCGATTTTCTAAAAAATTTAAATTTTTTGATTTATTTTTTAAACGGTAGGTATTAGAAAAAATGTTTGAGATACAAGTTGTAGAGAATACTATTTTCTATAATTTATGTTCTATTCTTTTTTTTGTATCTTATGAATTGACCAAAAAAAGAATAATTTTAGTTTTAAGTTAAAAATGATATCATAATACAAAAAATCTAGTTATCTATGAAAATTTTGGAATTTATTTTTAGAACTGTCAAAATTGAAATCTAGCAAAATAAATACTTGTTAATACAATAATCACTAATCTTAATTGATTTCATTTAATATTTAATGTCAATATTAAATACAATGTATCAATTTCATTCATTGAAAATCATTTTGTAAGTAAAAAATTTTAAAATCAAATATTAAATTATAAAAGTAATCACATATTAATACTCGGTGTCATGATGCATAAACGGTGCACATTAGAAAAAAAAGGTTTTAGATCAAAGTTGTAGAGGGTATTTATCTATAATTTATGTTCTATCCATTAACCCCCCCCCCCCCCCAAATTTGTTTTTAGGAAATAATTGATTTTCTAAAAAATTTAATTTTTTCGATTTATTTTTTAAACGGTTATAGGTATTAGAAAAAAATGTTTGAGATACAAGTTGTAGAGAATATTATTTTCTATAATTTATGTTCTATTTTTTTTTTGTATCTTATGAATTAACCAAAAAAAAGAATTATTTTAGTTTTAATGGTTTTAATTTAAAAATGATTTGTATAATACAAAAAATCTAGTTATCTATGAAAATTTTGGCATTTATTATTAAAAGTGTCATAATTTCATTCAGTGAAAATCATTTTGTAAGTAAAAAATTTTAAAATCAAATATTAAATTATAAAAGTAATCACATATTAATACTTTGGTGTCATGATGTATAAAAAAGTCTCGTGCCTGCCAAGGCAGTTTATTTTTGGTTAATTCATAAGATACAAAAAAAAAATAGAACATAAATTATAGAAAATAATATTATCTACAACTTGTATCTCAAACATTTTCTCTAATACCTACCGTTTAAAAAATAAATCGAAAAAATTAATTTTTTTTAGAAAATCAATTATTTCCTAAAAATTAATTTTGGGGGGGAAAATGGATAGAATATAAATTATAGATAAATACCCTCTACAACTTTGATCTAAAACATTTTTTTCTAATGTGCACCGTTTCAAAAATAATTCAAAAATAATTCGAAAAATAATTATACTTCCGTTTCCGGTTTAGTGATGGTTTTCAAAAATAGGAGGTGCACATCTAGAGCATACAAGAACCTTAAGTTTAAAATTTCATGTTCGTAAGTATTACAGTTTAGGCTGTAGAGCGTTCACAGACACACACACACACACACACACACACACACACACAGACAGACAGACACACACACAGACGTCATTGAGTTAATGGTTGTATATGATTCAGGGACCCTCAAAACGTGTAATTCCGTTAAAATCTCGAGTTCGATTTTTTTCGTGATCACTATACTTTATTTATACATTACATTTCATGTATGTATAAAAAAGTAAAAATTTAACAATTTGCAATTTGTAATTTTTTTGGGTTTTCTGATGTTGAGACATCAAAGTTGAATATCTTCGCGTAATATGGTCCTATTTAAAAAAATAAAAATGAATTATAAAGAACATGTATTGTTAATGAGACCTCTAGCTCGGGCCACCTAAAATGTTATGTTTAGGGTATGTATTCTTTGTTTTAATTTTACTGTCTAATTACTCATATTTTCTATTCTGTTTAAAGTTTGAATATTTTTTGTAATTCATAAAAAAATCTTTCATTACATTGCATAATCTGAAAGGTGATACTTTGAGCTTCATTTTTGTTTTTATTTATTTTCTGTACCACCAAAATTACTCCGGCTATATTCATTTGAATTATTTTTTCCTGATTTTCACTAAAACTGTAATACCTTTGCGAATTTTCGTCACATTTTTTCCGCACGAATATAAATTTGAAGGTATTAAAATTCTCTACAAAAAGGTTATTTCAAAATTTCATTTTCTACATAAATGCACTCTACATCAAGTGTCAAAATATGCAGTTTTTTTTTAATTTATATAATTACATAAAAAAGTTAAAAAATGAAAAGATGTTGAGGAACGAATTAGACCATCATAAAGTAGAGTAAATTTGCTCAATTTAATAATAAAAAAGTTTTGAAAAAAGTTAATTTTTGACCAAGTTACAAGCATTTGAAAACATGCTATTTTTTAGGTGTCCCCTTAATTAATTTGTCGAGTGTATGTGTTAAATTTTGGAAGGTATGTATTTTGAACTGATATTTCCTCAAAACTATTTTCATACCTGTTTGTATGCTATAAGTCCCGCAGCACTAAAAATTTAAATCAATGTAAATTAAATAGTTAACAACGTTAAATAATAAATGAGTCAATATGGCCAAAAAATTACCTTTGTACTAATAAAGTTGACATAGTTTTTAACACCCGTTAATCTTATTAACATAAAAAAGAAAGTTTCAAAAATTTACGAGAAAAAAAATTTATTGGTTTTCTAAAATTGCACGACATAAAATTTTTTTAAATTCTTATAGAAAAAGATCTATATTTACACTCTATGGGTCCGAATGAAAGCAATGTATTCAAACCAGTTGGAAATGTAAAATGAACTTGTTCATTCTTTTACAAAGAATACAGTACAATTAGTTCTTTTCCTGAGATTTGATCTAATAAAAATCAATTTAATAAAATTGCCTTTTTACATAAACTCGATTGATTATTTACAAATTTTGTCTTCTGGTCCGCTTACGTTCTTAAAAATAAATATCAATTATGAATACATCAATATTTGTTTCATTTTACATGCGAGCTAAATTGTAACACTTACAGGGTGGAACAAACATAAACCGTTGATTGAGAAAAATATTTCAAGCAAAAAAGTTCATATAAACATGTGTCCGGAAACTCTTCGTGAGGGAGCTACAGACTCCCAAAGATTTTGACTAAAATTGGTTTTTATTTAATATCTGGAGAACCCATTGTGATACAGCAATGAAAATTAATACCTGGATTAGTAATAATACATGTTATCGATTTCCAGTATCAAACAATGGTTATTTAGACCAGAGATGTATGGGACCTGTGGGCCCTCTGATTTTTATCTAATATTTTTTTGTTCTTCACTTTTTTCTTATGTTCGGTACTTTTATAAGGTCATATACCTTGTTAAGTTGTCATAAGATCAACTGTTTACGAGAAATACGATATGAAAGATAGTTTTGCAGAATTTAACTTAATAGGGATGCTAAAAATCACAAAAAATAAATTTATATTCTTGTTCTAGTACTAAAAATAAGAAAAATAGTTGGTGTAAATATTCCTCTTAATATGACTCCTCATAGAATTATAGCCAGTTTTATTACTTTAATTCGTGCTTTATTAATTGTCTAAAAACGAAACTAAAAATTGTTATCTGTTGTATAGGGATGCATTTTTAAGGTATATTTACATACACATTTATTCTTGTTTTTAATTATAGAACAAGAATATAAATTTATTTTGTGTAATTTTTAGCATCCGTATTAAGTTAAATTCTGCAAAACTACCTTTCACATCGTATTTCTCGTAAACGGTTGATCTTATGACAACTTAACAAAGTATATTTATGTGTATTTTGTATCATATGACCTTATAAAAATACCAAACATAGGAAAAATGTGAAGAACAAAAAAATCTATATCTATAAAAGAGTTTGTCCTTAACCACTCACTCACTCACTCACTCACTCACTCACTCATATATCAACGTACAGCCCAAACCCCTGGACCTAAAAACGTGAAATTTCGTAGGTACCTTCCTTTTATGATGTAAGCACCCACTAAGAAAGGATTTTTCGAAATTCAACCCCTACGGGGTTAAAACAGGGTGTCAAAGTTTGTATAAAAAAATATTTTTTTTTGTATTTAATTGAAACTTATCATAAATACTCTACAATATAAATTATGAAACAGTTATTTCAGCACTTCCAAAAATTTAACCCCTAAGGTGTTAGGGGGTGGAAAAATTTGTAAGATATTTTTTTTGTATTCACCGAATGAAACACGGCATAAGTATGTAGGTACTCTAATTTTGGTATATTTATATATTCATAACTGTTTATGATTTTAAGGTAAATTCGGAAAAAATTAATATTCAATTAAAAACGAAACCTCGACATTCAACCCCTAATAGCATTGGATGGGGACGGGGATGGTTTTAGATATGTTTATCTGTATACCTGCTTAAGTTATAAAGGTAAATTCGGGCAAAATAGTCATATATTAAAATAAAAATTTCGACATTCCACTCATAATGGCGGGGGTAGACAGGGTGCGTGTTTTTGATATGTTTATCTGCATAGCTGCTTAAGTTATCATGGTGGAGTCAGGAAAAATAATTTGCAATAAAACAAATTCGATATTCAACTTCTAATGGTCGGGAGTAGACAGGGGTTGGGTTTTTGCTATTTTTAACTAAGATCTGAGATGTTTATAATTTTTTATAGGTAATAAATAAAAAAATATATAAAAATTTAATGTCATCCCCTCGAAATTTACGCGAGCGAAGCCGCGGGATGCCGCTAGTACTAGATAAAAATCAGAGCGCCCACAGGTCCCATACACCCCTGGTCTAAATAACCATTGTTTGATACTGGAAATCGATAACACGTATTATTACTAATCCAGGTATGAATTTTCATTGCTGTATCACAATGGGTTCTCCAGATATTAAATAAAAACCAATTTTAGTCAAAATCTTTGGGAGTCTGTAGCTCCCTCACGAAGAGTTTCGGGACACATGTTTATATGAACTTTTTTGCTTCAAATATTTTTCTCAATCAATGGTTTACGTTTGTTCCACCTGATATGACTCACCCTGTATAATACTCACTAGCATAATTGTCGATTAATGCTTGACTTAATTTTTCTAAACGCACAGTACAGTGTCTCATTTTTAGAGGTAATATTTTCTTATCAAGTTGAGTTTCGTCCTACGATGCGAACTCTTGGATAATGCGGAAACGACATCGAGCGTAGCAGGAGGTTGCCCATTACAAGTGCTCGGGGGTTTCGACGGGAGTTTATCTATTGATGCTTTTGCAGAACGCTTTGATCCTGCCTGATGTCGTCCCCTCCCTAAACGTATATCAGATATTTGGGAACACTTACCAATCACTTTAGAGAAATTCTCGCTCGAAGCGAGTACATTTGAGATCATTGAACGATCTACCCGACGCGGTTTATCGATTGTTATTTCAGTCGGGAGATATCGAAGATTCATTCCTTTGATTAAGCGACTGTGAACTGTAATAAGAGTGATGATGGAACCTGCTTGAAAGAAGACTGTTTTTGTATGATGTGCTTGGTTGGGCTGAATTACTGTTGTTTCTTATCGACGACACTGAAAACAAACATTTCGTCACTAATATTCCTAAATGTTTATAAATTTCAGCAAAAGAGAATACTTACCATTACAGTCTGATAAGCAAAATGAAACTCTCTTGTGATTTGACTGGGAGCTGTACGGATCATCTAAAATAACAAAATATTAACTGTAAATATTAGTTACAAGTAACTGTATTGTTTATTTTTTTGGGTTTTCAATTTTTATATTTAATTTCTATATTCTTCAATTTAATCATTTTATATTCGCTGCAATCTTATACATGTATTCAGTACATGAATATTAACTTCTTATCGCAAAATTAATTGCAACGACCTTGCGTGCACTCTTGATTTCTAACGCTAACTTGTCGAGGAACGGGACAAGCCGAAACCGAAAAACAAACAGACAGATACGTACGTCTGGTGCAAATAGACAACAAAAAAGACTACAACAATAGACGACACATAGTAGGATATTAGGAGAAAATTGTCCCATCTGGGCATTACTGAATTTTTTGATGGATAGTACATTTTGGTCTGTAGATGACCGAAAAAACACAGGCAGACGTGTAGTGTGGGGATAAGGGGTGGGCAGACGCAAAAAGTAGTTACATTGCATTAAAATGGCAACATTTAGATTTTAATAATTATAATTAAATAATTAAAAAAGTCAAATATATAAGAAAATTACTTTAAAAGTAAAAATTGAATAAATAATTAGACCATCGATTTTAAAATAAATATTTTAACTTTAAAAACATTACTTTATAAATAACATGTAAAGAAAATACATAATTAACGAAATAAATAATGGAAACACGTTTTTCAGCTCAAACTCTAAATACGTGTTACTCTCCAATCATTTAATTTACTTCCCAAAGTATTTATTCAACTACCCATTTCAAATTATATAACTGCTCATTTCCATTTTTTTACTACTCATATTTTATCACCCAATATGTTATTGAACTTGCCATTTTTATTTTAATACTTACCAAAACTGTCATAGCCTTTTTATAATAAGTGATTTTCAGAAAGATGTAATATGACTAAAGCGATACCTCTAATGGGCGATAAAATCGGTTCACGCTATCTAGACCGAGAGCCAGGCTACATTCCGTTTGAAAAACCGTTAGGATTCAGAAAGATGTAAAGAATGAAATTCTGAAGGTTGCCGGAAAAAAAACTCGGAACTTTTTTTGATACGAGCATTATAAGGCCTATTTCACACATATACGGTTTCATTCGGTTCGGTTCGTTTTCGGTCGCTGCCGACAAGTGTGAAACGATGATTCAGTTTGTATTCGGTACCTAATAGAAACCGTACAGAACTGAATACTCCCTCCACACGGATAGATTTCATCAGGTTTCAATTCGTGTCCAGGAAACACAAAGCAATGAACGCGTTCACACATACTCGGTTTAGTTTCGGTTTTAACCTGATAGCGAGTGTTTTTTTTTTAAGTTTTGTCGCGGATTTTCTAATAAAATGAGCGGTTTTCTAGGTGATGATGTTGATCGTCTTCATGCTCTTTAGCTTCGGGAAAATAGTGTAGAATGCTCCAAATTTCTGCTGTAAAGTGTTGAGAGGGTTCTCGCAATGAATTCTAGTATTCCTCCTTCATTTTTTAATTTTTTTATAGAGAAACAACATGGCAACAACTTGCTTTCTCTCCATGATAACTACTGAGTTTACGGAAAAAAATAAAACCTAATATGAACCGTATGAGAACCGTGTATGTGTGAAAGGGTTTGATTCGTTTTCGGCTGAAACTGAAAACAAACCAAACCGAATGGAACCGCGTATGTGTGAAACAAGGCTTACGGAGTCCTTCCAGTTATAAAAAAAGTAGATGTTGCACCATTTTTAATTTTGATGAAAGTTTAGTCAGTTGTTATTATACGCATTAGTTAGCAAAAACTGTAATTAGAAAATTTTAAATGTTCACAGGTTGGAGGTGGTGAACGTTTTACCCTCGTAAGATATGAATATTTCATCGATTTTTAACGTTTTTTCTACTCGCTATAGCATGCGTTCTAATTTAGGCTGTTCATGCCAATTTTACCGAAAATTGAATTCCACGAGATGTCGCCACCGTAGAAAACAAAAATTATTTGCACAAGTCTAGTCCTGAGGGGAAATGACAGATACAAGTAATTCAGTGACAATTGACGATCGAATGAAAAATGGGATATTCTCGAAATTAAACAGAGATGAAGCTACAAAGGATAGAACTAGTTCTTATGTTTTTAGGCTTACATTCAATATTTTCAAATGAAAATTGCAGAATTATTATAAAATTAGAAAGCTTAAACAAATATCTATGTCATGGTATATTTTTTTCTCCGTATTTTTCAAGAATTTTTGTTATACAGGGTGTCATATCAGGTGGAACAAACTTAAACCGTTGATTGAGAAAAATATTTCAACCAAAAAAGTTCATATAAACATGTGTCCGGAAACTCTTAGTGAGGGAACTACAGGCTCCCAAAGATTTTTACTAAAATTGGTTTTTATTTAATATCTGGAGAACCCATTGTGATACAGCAATGGAAATTAATACCTAGATTAGTAATACTACATGTTATCGATTTCCAGTATCAAACAATGGTTATTTAGACCAGTGATGTATGAGGCTTGTGGGCTCTCTGATTTTTATATAGTACTAGATGTACCCACGCGGCTTCGCTCGCATTAAGTACAAATTGATTACAAACACGATTAGTTATTATTGTAATAATAAAAACAACACTTAAATTTAAATTTAATTATTGAAACAAAACTGACGGTCAAATGACAACGGCCGAGCCGAGGGAGATCGAATACCGGCGTATTTAGTTCACGCGTTATTAATAATATTTTACCGTATAAAACTTATTTAATGTTATTTCCTAAACTATACCACCAAATTGGATGCTGTAAAGGGCAAATTATATCTACATTAAGTACTTATGACGATGAAATCATTTATTTCAATAAGGATTAAAGTTTTGCAGGTCATAAGTACATGTAAACATAACCCAAATATTTTATGTTTTCTTTGTAACATAAAAGCAGTCATTGTGGCTTAAATATAAAAGTTAGACATATGGTGTCGCGGACTTTATTGTAGCACTTTTGATTCTACACAATTCTTTAATACATTATTTTGTTCTATATTCAACGGTTTAGGCAGCGTATTGCAAAACAGCGCGCCGTCGGCAAAATTTTTTCCGTCTTGATTTACTATTATCGTCACTGCTTAGTTGTTATGTTACCTAACGTAACAAAATATAGCCTATAACCTGGCCAGAGAAAGTACCTATGAATTAAAAAAAAATCACGTAAATCGGATAAGTGGTTCTCGAGTGATAAGCGCACTAACGGACAGACAGACAGAGAGACGTTGAGCTTTATATATATTAAGGATTTTTTTGTTCTTCACTTTTTTCTTGTTTGGTATTTCTATAAGGTCATATGATACAAAACACACATAAATATACATTGTTAAGTTGTCATAAGATCAACCGTTTACGAGAAATACGATGGAGGAAGATAGTTTTGCAGAATTTAACTTAATACGGATGCTAAAAATTACACAAAACACATTTATATTCTTGTTCTATAATTAAAAAGAAGAATAAAGTTGTATGTAAATATACCTACAAAAATGCATCCTTAACAACAGATAACAATTTTTAGTTTCATTTTTTAGTCAATTAATAAAGCACGAATTAAAGTAATAAAACTGGCTATAATTCTATGAGGAGTCATATTAAGAGAAATATTTACACCAACTATTTTTCTTATTTTTAGTACTAGAACAAAAATATAAATTTATTTTATGTAATTTTTAGCATCCATATTAAGTTAAATTCTGCAAAACTATATTCCCCATCGTATTTCACGTAAACGGTTTATCTTATGACAACTTAACAATGTATATTTATGTGTATTTTGTATCATATGACCTTATAGAAATACCAAACATAAGAAAAAAGTGAAGAACAAAAAATTACTAGATAAAAATCAGAGGGCCCACAGGCCCCTTACATCACTGGTCTAAATAACCATTGTTTGATACTGGAAATCGATAACATGTATTATTACTAATCTAGGTATTAATTTTCATTGCTGTATCACAATGGGTTCTCCAGATATTAAATAAAACCAAATTTTAGTCAAAATCTTTGGGAGTCTGTAGCTCCCTCACGAAGAGTTTCCGGACACATGTTTATATGAACTTTTTTGCTTGAAATATTTTTCTCAATCAACGGTTTAAGTTTGTTCCACCTGATATGACTCACCCTGTATATTGAGTTTTATCATATTAAGAAAAATATACACATTTTCAGATTTTTTTTATTAATATATAAAAAAATTAAATTGAAAAATTAAGTATGTCATAACATAAAAAAATTAATCTAGTTTATCATTGTATTTTTTTCCTAAATGATTTATTAATACTGGTCAGAGCTGAACTTAAAATACAAAACCGTAATAGTAATTCTTATGGCAATTCAAATAGCATGTTCAGCCTTAAACAATTATAATGAACTTGGGGTCATTTGAAAGCCTAAAGAGTCTAGCTTCAAAATGATTTAACTCAATTTTAAGTTAAGGTTATTTTCGTTGTAGATATTCGTAATAAAGGCTTTTCAATTTCATTTATGAAATTGTCATTTTATCTTTTTTTCAAAATTTTCAGTGGCTTTCTGGTTTAACCGAGAAAGCTGTAATTATGCGTAAGTTATGTTCACATATAGTACTCAGTACCCACAAAAAATCAGCTTGATTGATGCACATTTTCTATTAAAAAAATTAAGTTAAATATCACAAATATCACGGAAACACCAAAAACAGCTATTTTCGTAGATTCTTTTTACTTTGAAAATAGCTAATTTTGGAGTTTTTGCATTTTTTTGATTATTTTTAAATTTCTAGCAGCTAAAAAAATTAAAATAACAAAACGAATCAAATTGCCCTTTTTAGATAATTATTAAGAGCATTTGTAAACAAAAATCAGCAATTTATCTTGCCCCCCACATAACTTTTATTTGCTTCGAAAACAGCTGTTTTTGGTGTTTCCGTGATATTTGTGATATTTAACTTAATTTTTTTAATAGAAAATGTGCATTAATCAAGCTGATTTTTTGTGGATACTGAGTAGTACTGAGTACTATATGTGAACATAACTTACGCATAATTACAGCTTTCTTGGTTAAACCAGAAAGCCACTGAAAATTTTGAAAAAAAGATAAAATGACAATTTCATAAATGAAATTGAAAAGCCTTTATTACGAATATCTACAACGAAAATAACCTTAACTTAAAATTGAGTTAAATCATTTTGAAGCTAGACTCTTTAGGCTTTCAAATGACCCCAAATTAATTATAATTGTTTAATTAGAACGCATGCTATAGCGAGTCGAAAAAACGTTAAAAATCGATGAAATATTCATATCTTACGAGGGTAAAACGTTCACCACCTCCAACCTGTGAACATTTAAAATTTTCTAATTACAGTTTTTGCTAACTAATACGTATAATAACAACTGACTAAACTTTCATCAAAATTAAAAATGGTGCAACATCTACTTTTTTTATAACTGGAAGGACTCCGTTATAATGCTCGTATCAAAAAAAGTTCTGAGTTTTTTTTTCCGGCAACCTTCAGAAATTCATTCTTTACATCTTTCTGAATGTAAATCACCAACTCTTATGAATCCTAACGGTTTTTCAAACGGAATGTAGCCTGGCTCCCGGTCTAATCAGCTAATCAGAGCTCGTTAGACAAGGAAGTGCGATACCCGAGTATAAGCTATCTCTACTAACACAGCCATAATAAGTTATCGCTCCAGTTATATTACTTATATTTGTTAACAATCACCATAGATCCTGGTGACGAATGTAAGTTTAGTTTGATTAAAATCTTCAGAGAACATATATGACGTTTAATAATTCTAACAGTTATCACAGAACACAGATTTTATCAAATCATTTTAATAAAAAAAAATTATAAAAAAAACTTTTTTAAAAAACAATTTGCCCTTGAAAAACCAACTAAAAAGATGAAAATAAAATCAGGTTAAAAAAAGTTGATTTTGTTCATACTAGAAGAGTTAAAAAAAGTATCTTCTAGTATGAACAAAATCAACTTTTTTTAACCTGATTTTATTTTCATCTTTTTAGTTGGTTTTTCAAAGGCAAATTGTTTTTTAAAAAAGTTTTTTTTATAATTTTTTATTTTTGAGTTTTTAGTTAAACACATACAAAGAACAAAATTCAAAAAAAATCATGTTAACATACTTCCTGAATCTTTACCAACAAATAATCATTTTTAATTTCGTTTTTATATCAAGTTAGAAATGATCATTATTTCATTATACAGTTATATTTTTTCTATATATTAATTATCACTAAAACACATCACGTATATTATGGTACATATATTAATATTTATTGATTATAATAGATTTCCTTCTATTTCTATCGTTGTCTAATGTCAATAATAAAAAATATTTTCAACTGACAGTAGTGACAGATGGTATTTTTAAAACATGTAGCTATGGAAATGGGATATTTCGGTTGTAACTTAACTCTCATTACCACTGTGTTTTCTAATTGTATTGGTATATATAGATGATTCGTTGCCACAAACATATAAAGAAATAAATAAATTTATTATAAATAAATAAATAAATAAATAAATAAATAATAAATATCGCGGTGAGTTAAATAAGGCAAATTTAATAAGTAACTATGATTTAAAAAATATAATATTAATAATCATGGGAGTACCCAGCATTTTCAACAGGGGGGGGGGGGCATATTTTTTTAGAAAATTTGTAGTCATAGGCGTAGTAAGAAAAAATTTCGGAGAGGGGGTAATACTTTTCGGGGGGGGGGTATAGACATGTGTTTTGGAAGGTATTTTGAACTGAATTTCCTCAAAACATACGTTTTTTAGAACACTGAACTTTTCGGGAGGAGGGGGGTCTAGACCGGAAGTGGTATTTTTGACCGGAATTCGCTTTTTTTAAATGGAAACGCCCATTTTTTACCACGGATTTCGATTGAAAAATGAATAGTTTTTGTTCTTATTATTTTTTTCGATTTAACCCATATTTTGGCCATAAACCGCATCTCATTTAACGTTATAATTATTTCCCCTTTAAATTAAATAATTATTTTGTATTTTGCACTAAAACAATCCGAATTGAAATTATCTTGTTTAAATACATACTCAAAATAATTTACATACCTTTACTTTACAACTATTTCTGTATTTTATCAGGATTCAAAAAATTAAATAAGTTAAGATTAAAAATCACCATCCCACAAAAAAGTGGTCTATACTTTACATGTGACATATGCTACCCAGTGGCGTAGATAGCTTTTGCGATGGGGGGATATGACAGTATTAAATCATCTTTTATATGGTGAAAAGTATAAAAATTGGACTCATGGGGGGGGGGGTTGATCCCCTTAATCCCCCTCTATCTACGCCACTGATGCTACCCAAAGTATTTTGGCCTCCCGAACATGAATTCGGGGTCAGAATCGTTTCTTCATTCTTCAGTCTTCAGCAAATCATAAAAATCTTCAGAAATCTGAAAAAAATTCATTTCATTTTATGGGTTAAATCAAAAAAATGATAAGAACAAAAAATATTTATTTTTCGTTTTTCAATTGAAATCCCTGGTAAGAAATGGACATTTCCGTTTAAAAAAAGCGAATTCCGGTCAAAAAACACCACTTCCGGTCGTAATATGGACCTACAATTTCTGTCTGAAACTTTTTTCGAAATAATCGAGTCCAACCGAGATATTATTTTGTCTCAAGATAAATGCCCCACCCTGTATATGCTGCTATTAGAATTTTTTTTCTAAAAGTCAAATTTATATATTTTTTCTGTACGACCCCCTCCGAGAAGTTATATGTACCTGACCAAAATATAACTTTCTACTAATAAAACGGAGCGGGAATCTCAAAGGACCAGTTACTTTATCCCACTTAAAGAGGTCTCCCATTTACCCAGTTATAGAAGTGCAAATGTAGAAGTGACGGAACATCAGTATGAATCTTAGTTATAGAAGTTTCCCATTTATCTAAGTCCCACTTAATCAAATTTTCCTGTATAATTGAAATGATTTTGCAATGACCTTTTTTGCTTTCTACTTGTATGTACCTGACCAAAATATAACTTTCTACTAATAAAACGGAGCGGGAATCTCAAAGGACCAGTTACTTTATCCCACTTAAAGAGGTGTCCCATTTACCCAGTTATAGAGGTGCAAATGTAGAAGTGACGGAACATCAGTATGAATCTTAGTTATAGAAGTTTCCCATTTATCCAAGTCCCACTTAATCAAATTTTCCTGTATAATTGAAATGATTTTGCAATGACCTTTTTTGCTTTCTACTTGTACTTTTTCAACAAGATTGTACACAGCACATTTATGTTTTCTAGAATCTAAAAATGTAGGGGGGTTTATAAAGAAAATCATTCTTTTAAATGGGGTCTATGTAGGAAAAAGGTTGGGAACCCCTGACCTTATCTAGACTCAACATTCTGCTATACGACGGCATCGGTAATTCAAAAATTCTACTACACGACGGCTAGAGGGGCACCCACCACCGACTTTAACGTTGTTTGGTGAATTTAAACGCGCAGAAATATAGCAGTTACGGTGGTATTATGGTGGGGATGGGGGAAGGACGTTGGTTAGAACTGTCGGTATATTGTGTAACGGAGCGGTCATGTAGTGGATGATCGTATATCAGAGTGCTGAGTGTATGTAATTTAACGCAAGTTTTTTTTTGTAATTTTGAGCACCTCCAACCCTTAATTGCATGACCAAATAAAGTGAATGCAATATTTAGTTTAAAAATATGTGATAATGATAATTATTACGTAGGTGAGCAATAAAAAAGCTTTTACAATATTATGCTTACTTAATCTAGATTTTCAAAATTTTACTCCCCCCTTTGGAAAATATTCTTCAGATACCGCTGATTATAATTAAAATTACTATTAAAATAAATACATAAACTAATTTAAATTTATGGCGATATCACGTACGAACATTAAAATCATTTTAATATTTTCTATAATTTATTAAAAACATATGGCGCAATTCAAAATTTCTTCAAAACAAATTAAATTTACTGCAAGGACATAGATGAATTACTGCCAGGAGCTAAAATAACATTATTATTAGTCTGTTTTTTATGTGTGTACATTGTACATCTACTAATGAATTGTAACGATGAACCATGTCTCTATAAGTATACTTTGTTAAGTAATTCGTCAAAACTGTTTTAAGAATATAGTCGTGACTCTAATTTAATAGACTTTTAAACTGTGAAGGACGCTCTAAAATCAATTGGAGTATATCATACTTGGGAAAAATTATTTTCTTTCGAAATTGTTTTAAATGTTTCAAAATACGTCCCAGCAGGGAGCTTTTGTTTCTGCAAGATTCCCAACAGTTGTTTTCTCACCAACTGTTTCAGAAGTCAATACGAGTAATCCCATTTATGCAATAATTTTAAGTAATTTTAAGGGTTTTAAGAATAAGTTTCGTCTATCTAAACCGATTTTGATGGGACATTCACTGTTCGAAAAGATAATACCCTGTAATTAGTAGGTTTTTAAACTTGATCCCCCCTCCTTCTCGTATAGAAGTTTGCTAATAAAATTTTCTATTATCAAAATATTAATAACGGTATTATGTATTTAAAAATGTGCAAATAAATAATCATGGAAATTATCTTTTCATAATTTTATTAACACATCTACTGCCTTTTTTCTGACAGTTAATATTTTAATATTGCTGCCAAAATACTGAATCCATTTAAAGAAATATCATTCACTGTTCGAAAAGATAATACTCTGTAATTAGTAGGTTTTTAAACTTTACCCCCCCCCCCCCCCGCACCCTTCTCGTATAGAAGTTTGCTAATAATATTTTCTATTACAGTAGGTATATTGAAATGAAAAGAAAATCAATGGTAGCTATTTGTGGTCTAATTGACCCGACAATTTATAATGAATAATTAGCCCTGTAATTAAGAAAAGAATCAGAATCATTCTGTTTTATTCCGGAATCTGGAATATACCCTGGACCTAATAACGTGAAATTTTCAACCACTAAGGAGAGGAAAAAAGCAAATTGATCGCGATGCGATTTTCCAAGTGAATTAAAAATATTAAAAATAATTAAAAAATGTTTAAATATATTATAAAAATAAAACGGGCTAGTGCGTGTTGGGCACGCACATGATAGGGTTCCAAAGTCATTCTCACTACGATTTATAAAAACAAAAGTTGTTTCGAAATTTTCGTGACTGAAGGGTTAAAAACAAAAAGTCATTTGGCTTTTATTATTGCATTTTAAGAGACCTATCAAATGACACCCCACTCAATGGGGTAAATGAAAAAATGTGAGTTTACTTTTCAATCTATGAAAGGGGGGTCCAAAATATTTTTGACAATGTTCGTTATAATTTCCAGTGAAAGTACTAATTAAAACCTACATTCTGAATTTTTTTCAGATTTTTTGAATCGATATTTTAGAAAATAGAGGAGCGTGGGGACGCTTTTATAATGACTTGGAGAGCAAATACATCGTGATTGAAGGGTTAAAATCAAAAGGTTCTGGTACATTTTTTGTTATATTTTAGGAGGCCTTTCTAACGATACCCCACTCAATGGGGTAGGTGAAATTTTTTTTAAATACTTTTCATTTTATGTAAAGGGGTCTAAAAAAAATTTTTTTTTTCAAAAATCTTATCATTTCTGTTTTTGGGTCATCAATCTACGACCGTATGCCAAATTTTATTTTATGTCAAAATTTTTCAAGACGGACGGACGGACAGACATGGAGAAACTATAAGGGTTCCTAGTTTTCTACGGAACCCTAAAAAAATACGGACAAGTGCGAGTAAGACTCGCACCCTAAGTGTTACATAAAACTTATGAAGCCCTATCCTGAAAATTATTTAAAAAATAGGGTAAATATGTATAAAATAAAACACAATAAATAACTTTTAAACAAGTTTCTTTGGCGTTTTTAGAAGCATACAACTGCAACATTTTCATTTTGTTTCAATTTATAAAAAACAGTGCTTTTTGTTTCGATAAGTTTTATAATTCTTAGAGTTCCACGATGATATGAAATAATTATAAATACAATGCATCAACGAAACTCATTTGTTCTATCTAATAATGAATATTATTGAATAATAATAATGATAATGATAATGACATTCAGACACCAGAGTGACTAACTCCATACAAAAATCGAAAAAAAATATTTAAGATAATATGGTCAGGTGTGAAATTTTTTTAAATCGTAGTTAGTTACTTCGGTTTCTGAAATGCTGATAAAAAGCAGAATATTGTCATATCAGACGAAAGATAATCTGTTGTAAGCATTCAAATTCTAAAACTAATACAACTATACTATGTTATTTGTAATATACTGATATAAAACATATAATAGGTAATATGCCTCAACCAAAATCAGTAAAATCCAGTGACGTGCACAGTCGAATTTGTATACATTAATTAATAATATCCTTTCCCTTCCTCAATTACGTAATTTTAATTATTGATTTTTTTATATTTTTTTCTCCCCTTCTAAATAAAATTATGTACATGCCACTGGTTAGTAAAATTCAGTAGCGTGTACATTCAAATTTGTATACAATTAATAATACCCTCCACTTCTTATATTATCGATTTTTTTCTTCCCCTCTCTAAATAAAATAATGTACACGCCACTGGTAATTTATATCACACAAAAACAAAATACTATAAAATTGTACTTTGTGATTTTTTTTCTACATTCACCATCTAGAATATTTAGAGAAAATCAATTAAAGGTGTGTAAATAAAAATTATCTTTTTAACTGGGGGGGGGCATGCTTTAAAACTAGAGCTGTCGATAACTTCAGAAAAAAATCTTGAAAAATACTTAAAGTAGGTACACTTACAAATAGTAAAAAGTACTTGCTATTTCAAGTAATTTTTTAATGTAATACTTGATATTTACAAGTAAAATAACATTGAAAACTAACCTAAAGTACTTTTTCATAACATTTGAATTTATTTTAACAAGTATAGTTCTTGAAGTACTTATTTCAAGTACTTTTGAAAATAACACAAAAATTACTTGATATTTCAACTAAAGTACTTAGTACTTGTACTTCAAGTACTTTCATTGAGTACTTGTGACAGCTCTGTCTGAAACACGAGAGATTTCATGTCAGTTTTGATTTAATTTAGAGGTTATAATCTCCTGATTTTCAGGATCTGAAAAAACTAGGTTTTATCTAAAGATTTGAATTAATTTTTTCTAAATATCACTTTTTTACATTACGTACATACAATAAATATATAGACACTCAACATTAATAAATCTAATTTTTACGGCTTTCCGAAAATCAAAAATAAACTTAACAAAATATTAAAAAATACAAAATTTTATATTTTTGAAGTTTAAAATAATCTTAACTCCTCCCCTGTCCTAATTATCTAAAATAATTAATCATAAATGGAATGCAACAATCATTTATTTTTATTAAAATCATAACAATCAAAAAATTTTATCTTCGGATCCAATTACGATAATTTTTTAATTATAATATGTGAGTTGTCTACATTTTTTATTTACCCACTCTAAAATACACTTTCCTAAATCTATTTTTCTTCGGCGATATAAATTGTATAGTACACTAGTCAAAAAATTCACTTACGAATATTTTTTGGCCAGTGTTGTACTTTCGATCAAAAATCTACCACTTTTTAATAAAAATATATAAAAATAATAAATAGATTCTAGCAAATTAAATTGTAAGAATTTTTTATCAATTTACGAAAAATATAAAAAGTATAATTTTATATCTCATTAAAATAATTTTTTTTGTTTCTATAAATATGGCATTTTTATAATAATGGTATTTTTACTTTTTTACCTTTTATATTTTTGATTAATACAGGCAAGATTATATTTTATTTTAATTATTTTTTAGCAATATAAAAATACAAGATGAAGAAAAATAATATTTGCTTGAAAAAATATTATATATTTAATATATAAATATATTTATTTCAATATACGTTTGTGAAAAATAATTTCTGCATACAAAAATACCATCTTTTTTATATCTTATAGCATTCTTTTCTATATTTTTTTCTACAGCCAATATTATGTCAAAATTGATTTAACAAAAAATCGTTGACTTAACGTTTTAAAACAATCTTTCTTCGGGTAATTTTTGAGTTTCGCTAATATTTAAACACTAATTCATAAGAGCGAATCTTTCGGCATATTTTAAATGTTTAATAAATGTATAATTCAATTTAACCTTAAAATTTTCAGAATGGGCAATTGTTTAAAATATGCACAAAGGTTCAATCTTATGAATAAATATTATAAATATTAGCAAAACTAAAAAAATATCCGAAAAAATAGTTGCAAATATTTCCTAACGTTCGCCCAACGATGTTTACGTTAATCGTCATTTAATGTCACTCAAAATATTAATAACAGTATTATGTATTTAAAAATGTGCAAATAAATAATCATGGAAATTATCTTTTCATAATTTTATTAACACATCTACTGCCATTTTTCTGACAGTTATTATGTTAATATTGCTGCCAAAATACTGATCCATTTAAAGAAATATCCATTCTACGGTAACTACAATTATTTGTAACCTTTTTTAAGTATCGTTTAAAAAAAAACGCATATTGCACATTATTAAAATATTTATGTGCAGTTCTAAAAATTAAGATGTCCGTGAAGGCTATAAAATCTATTCAACAAGATAGCTTTCGTAAAAAAAGAGCCACATGTAAAATTGATTTTTTTTCGGTGTGTATTATTGCGATATTTATTCACTTATTGAATATGTCGTTATCATGTTACGCTAAGAATATATATAATACAACGGCAAGCTTTGTATATAAATGCTGGTTTTTGTCAATGTTATTTCATATAATAAATTCTGTATGATTTGTCTGGCCTAAAAAATTATTAACCCTTGAATATCACATTATGCAAACCACCCAATTTCACCGCAAATGAGTTACCCAGTATTTTTATTTGCTTGTATCTCGGGATCTTGTGGTCCGAAGTTTTTTAATCGATACACTAGACCAGGGGTTCTTAAACTTATGTAGCCTAGGGACCCAGAGGCGGATGAAATGTCAAGAGCGCCCTAGGCAAGCACCTCATCGGCGCCCCTCTAGCGGGGGTGAATTTTCAATTCACTCATTCTTTGAGTATTAAACTAAAACGTAATGGACTACACAAAAATACAAATTTTCTGACATTCAGCTTGACCCCTCCCTTCCTCTGTTACGTAACTTTTCATATTAAATATAACAATGAAATTTTCTAAATTCAAATATTTTCTTATTGTTGCGTCTATATTTTGTTTGTTAAAAATTATCACATCATCTTTTTGTGCACACAAGAATCTTTTTATATTGTGTAAGTAGGTGCATAGGTGACTGACACAATTATTTGTTTCTTATTTTTTTTAAATTTCGCGCGCGCGCCCCTTTGTAATCTCGCGCCCTAGGCACGTACCTAGTTTGCCTTATGGATAATCCGCCTCTGTAGGGACCCCCTTACGAACAATTATTTGTCAAGGAATCCCCTCCTGACAGAAAAACAAAGAAGGTAATTAAATACTAATCAATTACTGGTAAATAAAAATGTAAAAGTACTTTAATCTATGTCAAACATGTTTCACGGATCCCCGGCAAAAATTCAGCAAACCCTAGTTTAAGAACTGCTGCACTAGACAGTAGGGAAAACATATGTAAAGGCTATAGGGGGATAAGAATGGGTAAAGTGCCCCCGCGCCAATTATGGCTGTTATATTTTTTTATAGTAACTACTAACACAGGTAACAATTTGACCAAATTTTAACCCTAAAAAATTTACCCCCAAGGGGTGAGAATTAATTTTGAAAATTTCGTAAAAAATTAATAACTTTTGAAAGAGTCAACCGATTTGAATAAAATTTTAATATGTCATATATGTCACTAAGGTGCTTTATAGAAAAAATCGGTAAACCTGAAAACTTAACATAACCTCAAAAAAAAGTGTTTTATATTTTTCAAAAATTTTTTTTGCTCACTTTCAATTTTGGCACAATCACCAAAATATTTGTGTGACTTTCTAGCATAGTTTTTTATAATATATGTTTTTTTCAGATTTTGTTTCCAGCTGCGTGACACCTAAAAAAAATTTTATATTTTTCTAAAATTTTTTTCACTCACTTTCAATTTTGGTACAGTCACCAAAATTTTTTTGTGATTTTCTGGCATAGTTTTTTATAATATAGATTTTTTTCAGATTTTTTTTCCAAGTGCGGGACACAAAAATTTTTCAAAAAATTTTTCAAAATTTTTTTTCGCTCACTTTTAATTTTGGTACAATCACCAAATTTTTTCAGTAATTGTCTGGCATAGGTATTTATAATATATGTTTTTTTCACTTTTTTATTCCAGCTGCGTGATACCTAAAAAAAATAAAAAGTATTTTTTGAAATTTTTTTTGAGGTTATGTTTGCCGTACAATCACAAAAAATATTTTGTATCTTTCTATCATAATTTTTTAATAATATTTTATATATTTTTTTGATTTTTTTCCAGTTGTGTGACACAAAAAAATTTTTTTTTTTAAATATTTTTTTCGCTCACTTCAATTTTGGTAGTCATCAAAAAAATTTTGTGGCTTTCAGGCATAGCTTTCTATAATATATTTTTTTTCGGATTTTTTTTCCAGCTGCGTGACACAAAAAGTTTTTATTTTTTATTGCAGTTTATGTTTGTATATTTGTATATTGTTTTCGGACTTTCTAACATATTTTTTTATAATAAATATTTTTTTCGGATTTTTTCCTGCTACGTGACACCAAAAAATATTTTATTTTTTCAAAATGTTTTTTCGCTCACTTTCAATGTTGGTACAGGCACCAAATTTTTATAGTGACTTTCTGGCGTATTTTTCTAGATTTTTTTTTCAGCTGCGTGTTACTTTAAAAAGTAAAATTGTAAATAGCTCGTAAGCTGCTTGGAATAGTAGCTTGTGAACAGTACGAAAACTTTTTAATTTAACAAGAGCTATAAAATTGCATAAATGTGATCCCCTCTAAAAAAAATATTTTAGAGACATAATGGACACTTGTATAATATATGTCATAAAGCAGATCTTAAGCAACTTAGAGTTACATTTAGGTAACCACAATTATAAATATATTAATATAAGACAGGATAATAATATATACATACATTGATTTTTTGTAGGACAACTAGATATAGCAATAGCCCTTTATGAAAAGGTAGTAAATATTACATTTCACTGCCAGACAGATTACCTGAAGAATATTGACGATATAAAATCTTTCAAAAATAGATTAAAAGATTTTTTATACAAGAAATGTATAATAGGTACATGTAATAATTACGAGAGGGAATATAACTTTTTTATTTTCATTCTTTATTTAATTCTCATTTTTTTTCAATTTGTTATGTGTATTTAATATCATAACCGTTTCTTTATATTGTATGTATTGATTAACTACAATTTTGTTTAGTTTACTTTGTACATACTCATACATACGTATATTTTTGCTTTTAGTTTTTTACGAATAAAACATCTACATATATGAGTACCTAATAAATAATACAAACATAACCAGCAATAAAAAAAATAAAAAATAAAAACTTTTTTTTGTCACGCAGCTGGAAAAAAAATCCGAAAAAAAATATATTATAGAAAGCTATGCCTGAAAGCCACAAAATTTTTTTGATGACTACCAAAATTAAAGTGAGCGAAAAAAATATTTAAAAAAAAAAATTTTTTTTGTGTCCCACAACTGGAAAAAAATCTAAAAAATATATAAAATATTTTAAAAAAATTATGATAGAAAGATACAAAATATTTTTTGTGATTGTACGGCAAACATAACCTCAAAAAAAATTTCAAAAAATACTTTTTATTTTTTTTAGGTATCACGCAGCTGGAATAAAAAAGTGAAAAAAACATATATTATAAATACCTATGCCAGACAATTACTGAAAAAATTTGGTGATTGTACCAAAATTAAAAGTGAGCGAAAAAAAATTTTGAAAAATTTTTTGAAAAATTTTTGTGTCCCGCACTTGGAAAAAAAATCTGAAAAAAATCTATATTATAAAAAACTATGCCAGAAAATCACAAAAAAATTTTGGTGACTGTACCAAAATTGAAAGTGAGTGAAAAAATTTTTAGAAAAATATAAAATTTTTTTTAGGTATCACGCAGCTGGAAACAAAATCTGAAAAAAACATATATTATAAAAAACTATGCTAGAAAGTCACACAAATATTTTGGTGATTGTGCCAAAATTGAAAGTGAGCAAAAAAAATTTTTGAAAAATATAAAACACTTTTTTTTGAGGTTATGTTAAGTTTTCAGGTTTACCGATTTTTTCTATAAAGCACCTTAGTGACATATATGACATATTAAAATTTTATTCAAATCGGTTGACTCTTTCAAAAGTTATTAATTTTTTACGAAATTTTCAAAATTAATTCTCACCCCTTGGGGGTAAATTTTTTAGGGTTAAAATTTGGTCAAATTGTTACCTGTGTTAGTAGTTACTATAAAAAAATATAACAGCCATAATTGGCGCGGGGGCACTTTACCCATTCTTATCCCCCTATAGCCTTTATAAAGTTATAAATCTTGCGGTGTTCGAAATATCAAGCAAAAAATATATATATATTTTTTAATTCGGTAAATACTTAAAATAGGAAATTACAATTATTCGCAGCGTGCGCGATGGCAGCGCCAACTAGTGGTTACGACTGGGATGGACTTTGACATATTAACAAACAAATAATTTCAATAAAATATCGTTAATATATATTTTTTAGACAATTATTTATGACTATAGGCTATGTGCACGAAGCCTACTAGTACTCCTAGCGGGCTATAGAGAAGGATTGAACAGATTGAACACGCTTTTTATTATTGTTTAATACCGCAAATTTTTTTAACAAATATCATTTAATTAGCATATAATATAAATAGCATAGCATAAAAGGTACGTGAAAATTATTTATTTTGGGTATTTTTTGTTTTTTAATTATGACGTATAATAGAAAAATAATTAATTCGTTTACATTGACAGCATAACCTCAAACTATGGCGCTGATAATCTTACAATGCTGCTCGCCACAAGCATTCGTATCGACATTATTTTTAACTCCACCTCCTTGCACATAGCCTATAGTGTGGTTAACCATGTTGACCTTTCTATTTTCATGACAGTTAGTCCACCACAAGTGTTCTTTTTGGCCACGTCGTGCGCTGCGATCGATTTCGTTTCCCCCAATACCTACGTTGCACCCAGCGAATACAGAATTTATTATATTGATAGGTATTTATATTACGTACATTTATAGCTATCCAAAATATTAACCCTGAGATAAGCCACATGGAAATGCATTTGAAAAATTGTGAAACCTTATATTTAATTATTTGTATGTATAAAAAAAATTTATATGTAAATATATAAATATATATATTTTTGAATGAAATTTTGATGAATTTAAAAAAAATAAATAATAAAACAATAAATTAACAATATTAATAAAAATATTTAGATGTTTTTAAAAAATGTATAAATACTTTAAAATTTTTTGACAATGGAATAGATATCACTATTTTACTACAAAAGTATTAAAAAATCAACATCAAAGTGTTAAAAAAATGCAAGTTTCAGTCTTATACATGTGATACTGTAAAAATTTCATCGTGTGTCAAAATCACGGGTGTAAGGGAAAAAACTACTCCCTTCGATTTAAAAATCTAAACGTGACACATTTGTCTAATTTTTGAATAAAAACGTAAAAAATGTTTCATTCAAAAATCGATTGTTTCTTCGACTGAATATTGTTTTTTTTAATATCACACATTACTAAAAGCTATAATTGCGTATAAAAAACAATAAAATTTGTCATATATAAAAGCTTCAGCTGCTAGAACATTGCTTACTCAAAACGTGATAGTTTTGAACGATAAAGCTCAGTTATTTTGATATTTGTTTAATGCCTCTTCAAGTTCTTTGATTTTCAATTCACTGTTCATTAATTGTTTCTTCAGAATACGTATTTCTTCGCACTGTTGCTTATAAGCTTTTTGTAACTGAAATAAACAGATTGAATTAAATAAATACTACACTTAGAGGAAAGTCGGTATATATGGACCAGGCGGGTAATATGGACACCTCCTTTTGTTGCTTCATTTTACATTTTATAAAGACAATATTAATATACAGGGTGGTCCAGTTTGGGATACAGATATTTTAGGAGCTGATTCCCTGACTCATTGTGAGTAAGAAATTGTGCGGGAAGTGGGGGTCTATCTTTAACACCCTCTGAGTTACAGGTTGTTTAAAAAATTTCCTTCAGAGTAGTTCTTACAACAAAGATTATCTCATAACTTCTAAAGTAACGTATCTAGAGCAATCAATATGAGTCAGTTTCATAGGTAATTAACTAAAATATTTTTCAGTATTACGGTTCTTGCTATCCGTATTTCTATTTCCGAATAATAGCTCATCAAAGTCGAAAAATATCTTTTTTTGTTGAAATTTTTTATGAAAATTACATTTTTCTCCAAAAGTACCTCTAACATGTTGTATTTTTTATCATTATTTTGGTACATCATAATGTTACCTACAAATTCACTATACAAAGTTTGGACGTGGGCCTTACAGATTTCCGGAAAATAATTATTTTTATAGTAAATAATAATAAATAATAAAATTATGTAGTTATAAACAAATAAATTTATTGACTGTTTCATTTAATAGGGCAGGTAGCAAAATAGTAACTTTGGGGATTAATTAATAACTGGAAAACTATAAGACCCACGTCCAAACTTTGTATAGTGAATTTGTAGGTAACATCATGATGTACCAAAATAACGATAAAAAATACAACATGTTAGGGGTACTTTTGGAGAAAAATGTAATTTTCATAAAAAATTTCAACAAAAAAAGATATTTTTCGACTTTGATGAGTTATAACTCGGAAATAGAAATACGGATAGCAAGAACCGTAATATTTTTTTTTTTTTTTTTACTTGAAAAACGGAGAAACTGTGGTTTCTTAGTCACTTAAACTAAAAATACACCTTAACCACAAAATTTATGTCACTCGACACGTGTTTCGACTTCACAAGAAGTCCTCATCAGGAGCCTAACGATTCCAGACTGGAATCGTTAGGCTCCTGATGAGGACTTCTTGTGAAGTCGAAACACGTGTCGAGTGACATAAATTTTGTGGTTAAGGTGTATTTTTAGTTTAAAAGAACCGTAATACTGAAAAATATTTTAGTTAATTACCTATGAAACCGACACATATTGATTGCTTTAGATACGTTACTTTAGAAGTTATGAGATAATCTGTGTTGTAAGACTACTCTGTAGGAAATTTTTTAAACACCCTGTAACTCAGAGGGTGTTAAAGATAGACCCCCACTTCCCGCACAATTTCTTACTCACAATGAGTCAGGGAATCAGTTCCTAAAATATCTGTATCCAAAACCGGACCACCCTGTATGTCTAAGCTTACACTTCTAAATAACTGCGTCAGTTGACATGACAGTGTTTGGAGTACCGGTATGTCATTGAAGGCAATTTAATGAAATTTGTCATTTTTGATTATTTTTGTTAAGAAAATTTGTTAAGTTAAAATTTGTATTGTATTATATTGTTTAAATTAATTATATAACTGTTTAAAACTGTAGGTATAGGGGTTGGTCGTATGTACAATGTTTTTAATCCACGTGATAATTATTGCCTCGGTGATAACAATTTTTTTTTTAAATACACGTGGTTGCGGGTATTATGGACTAAGGGTATTATACGGCTATGAAATGTAATAATTAACCAGAATCGTGGTGAGGCAAATAGTATGAAAGGTATATTAATCATTCAGTACTTCACAACTATTCACTTTCTCAAAAATCCTCAGATGTGCTTATTACGGAGGTTCTGCTTGCGTACACTTTGCTACGCCACTGTTTTTTTTTGCAGTGACAACATATAAATTTTAAATAAAAACAACAAAATAAATTAATTTTTTTTTTCTAGCCACTTAATATAGATAATCCTGTATTAAGGTATCAAGCGTGTAATATGGACCACTGTGGTCCATATTACACGCACGTTTTTTAAGAAGCTGATTTTTTATTGTTTTAGATTTTTTATTTTTATTTTGTTTTAATTTATGAATTCTATTTTTGCCTGCTCGATCTCGTTAAATGATTAAATTCTCTGTCCAATGAAATGATAAGTGCTGATTTTAAATAATATTATCATAGTTTTCTTACCGAAAATATGAATCGTGTTCCATATATACCGACTTTACTCTACACTCATCAAAAATTTGGTAATATTTTGGTTACATTTTCGAGTCCACAAAATCTAAAAAGTATAATTTAATTCTTACCTCAGCTTCGTTTGGAAACTTTTCAGTTTCTGACCCAATCTGCTTATAAAAAGGTACTTCTTGAGCATTATTTTGATTTGAATTTATATTACTTCCGAACATCTGTTGAAGCTGGTGAAACTTTGTATTCTGATTTGTACTCGTCTTCTGACTCTTCTCCGTCAATGGTTTTAATGCAACTTCTTTCGGCCTGTAATCTGGAACGGTCTCGCACGAAAGGAATGCAAATTTCTTCTTATTGTTATTCTCTCCGACATTAGGTACTGCTTGTGACGTTTTATAAACTCTAGGAATATGTGTTGTGATATTGACACCTGAAAATAAAACGTACAATTACCAAGCCTCTAATATAACATTTTTACAACAAACCTGTTTTCATAGACATCAAAATTGGTCCACTGTTTCTACCACTAATCCAGTCTTCAGCCATTAAAGCTGGACGTGGAGCATTTGTATCTGGGTATAAATCATCCTGGAATTGGTCGCTCTTGCGAGGTACGACCATCGAAATTGGCTCACATAGATTACGTTCTGTGTGGAGCTTATAAAAACGGAACACCTCGCATGACGAAGTGTTCAAACCACGTTTCGGCATAAATCCAAGACCTCTCTGTCAAAACAATTGAAGTCATTTAGATTTACATGTTCAATGTAATTTGAAATTATATGCAGCGTAACCAAACTAACTTTTAAACTATTTATTATAAAAAATTAACAAAAAATTATATATACAGGGTGAGATATTAGTGCATATTTCTTTGATATCTCCATTTTCTTAAGGGGCCATACCAGTGTGAAATTTTCAAAAAATCAATTATTTTTCTTGCTTTTTTGGAGAGTTTATAGTTCCAAACAGCAGCCTTCTAAAGAGCAACTTTAGATATGAAATCGATAGTTAAATCTTTAAATGCGTGATTCTCGAAATGAGATTTTTCAAATTTGCTGACATTGTAACTCAAAGAGCAATTATCCGATTTACTTGAAATATGAACTGAGTACTCTTGAATATATTTACTCTATGATGAACTAGGATATTTTTGATTGGATGAAAATTGACGATTTGGCATTAAAAATACGATCATTTTATAGGCAATAAAACATACTTTTTTTCATAACTACGCCATTTTGTTAGATTTTGATATTTTTCGAATATCGTAGGTCATCATACAGGAAATACCTTCCAGTTTAACGACATTTTTTTTTTCAATTTTAGCTACTCCATCGTCCGGAATCATGGCCACAGTGGAGATTTTTTTTTGACGCGCGAGTTGCTTAGATATCGATATTTTTATGTGAAAAAATTATGGAATACACCTCTAATATAGCTAAATATATTCTCAATTTTCCAAAATATTTCATTGAGTATTTTTCTTCCAAAAAATTTCTGAAAATCACCCAAATTTCCAGCGTTCACACCGGTATAGCCCCTTAAGAGATAGAGACAATATTAAATTTTTGAACGATATAATAAGAAAATACGCACATTTTTAAATTATATTGAAATATACAGTATAGCTCCGGAAAAAGGTATATAATAAACTTTGAAAACTCAATACAACTTATATTTTCGAGAAAAAAGTTATTATAGTTTTTTTTTACATACTTGTGGATTTCCAGAAAGAAACTGGCTAAGAAAATGTATCCACGGCGACTCGTTGACAACTTCGTAATATCTTATATTGCCGTCACCTTTCCCAGCAAGGTACAGCATGTTTGTATCATGGTCGTAATACGGAAACATGACTCCCGATGAGTCATCTACAGTTTCCATCACGAGTGCTTTAGATAAGTCATGTTGATCCCATACAGCATACTGACGATAATGATTAGTGAAACCGGTCGTTAAGACTTTGCCTGTATTACCCAGAAACACTACTTTACTGGCTTTCATTCCTAAATGACAAACGCCTTCCTATAAATTAAATAAGTAAAGATTAAAAGTCTGTATATTTAACAAATAAATCATCAAAAGTACTCACTGAAACAACCATTCCAGTTCTAGGTTCAATAACTCGCAGCTTCTTATCCTTGCAAGTTGTAGCGACTAAACTCCCATCTCGGTTTATCGATAGACCGTATATTACATCCGGATGACAGTCAATAATATTTATAGCTTCACCTTTCTCTGCATGCCATACGATCAACTGTATTTAAAAAAAAAAGTAAAAGCGTTAATAATTTTTTGTGATTTTTTACCGCCTATTAATAAATTCATACCAAATGATCAAAGCCAGCGCTAAATAAAATATTCTCGGCACTCGGATGCCATTCAATGTACGCTACCCTGCGTTTATGACCTTGTAAGTCGACCAGCCATTGCTGCAGATGCATTGACAGTCCTCCGTCAGGTATATGCCATAGTTTGATCTAAAAATAACAACATGATAAATTCAAAACATCAACGAATATTCAGAAAACGATTAAATAAACTTACCGTGCTATCATCGGAGCAAGAAGCGATGACATTGTCATTAAAAGGGTTCCATTTAATATCCAACACAGGCCCCCGATGTCCAGTCACTCTACTTGCGTTAAAATCTATACGACCCGTCTGAAGTTATAATTCAAAAAATTAGTAACATTATTACATTTTTTATTCTGTTACAAATATATGCTTACATGATCTAACGGAACAACTAAAAATGCTCCGCCTCCGGCTACCTCAGTCACGATAGCGATAAACTTAGGATTAACGGCACAGAATTGTGAATCGTGTGCATTTTTTGTGATTTTTATATTATCGTAACATTTTTCTCGTTTTGCCGGTACGCCATAAACATGACGGAATTTTGAACTCCGAACGCCTCTAAACCAGAGCTGTAAGACAAGAAAATAATAAGATTAACTTGTTTTTAACTAGAATCAAATACAAGAGGTCCTGTAGATATTTATTTCTAATTAAAAAAGTAAATACAGTGGCATCTCATTAGTACGTTTTTGAAGGGATTGGAGAGAAAACACAAACTACGTTCTACTGTATTAATATTGAAGTATATTTTAGGACTCACAATCAATAAGGACCCCCTGTATATAAAAAGTAAATTGCACATGTGCTTCATATTTAAATAAGTGCAAAAAATTGTATTTATTTTTTAATTCAGTGTACGTATGAATTCAAAAACTGTGAAATATTTCTACTGTGTTTTTACAAATTGTTTTGCAATGTAGAAGTAGAATTTATATACAAAAATTAATTGTGCTTTTAAATAAAAATGATAGTATTTAAAAGAAAAGTTCTATTTTTCTCTATAATGAATGTATTATTTAAAAGATATTAAAAAATAATAATGTAAAATAATTACTAAGACAAATTTTTCTATCGTTTAATAAAAATTAAAACTAAATATATTTTTAATATAAACAGACAAACTTAATTATTATTGGAATATAAACTCGGTAGTAACAAAATTTAATATATCGCAGTAAGTTTGACTGTATATATAAATGTACAAATGAATTTTTTTGAAGCAAAATCAATTATCTACACTTTAATAAAATATTTTCTGTAGAATTGGTTAATTTAGCTTCTAAATAACTCATGTATTTTAATATTTCAAAAACTTACCTGTGAATTTGTCATTTCAAAAAATAAAATAAACGAAGAAATGAATCATAAATACAATAACGTAAACACACCACCAATTTATTTTATACACAAAGCAATGAAATTATAGCTGCAACAAAAAATACATTTCACATAAATACAAAAATAATAACACAAATAATAATAATTATGTAACGAATAATAATTTATAATAATATTTTTACTTTCAAACTAACAAAAAGTAAAATAGCCCATGCATTACGGCAATTAAAATGACTTTAAAAAATTATTTTAACCATTAACATATGATATTCACTTTCAAATTTTACTAATGTATTCTACAAATTTAATGTTCATGATGGTACATAAAATTATATGTTTCGATATTAATTTCAGTCTGTCGTTTAATGAAAAGTTAAATATATATATGGCAATATTGGTCTTATCTATCAACATCTGGTCACTTTTGTTGATTAAAATGAGCATGAATAAAAAACTGTATATATATCCTTTCAGTTTTTCAATAATATTTTATCACAAAGATAAACATAAAACTTAAACATATTGCATATAATAAAAAAATTATATACAACAAAATTTTATCTTTTTAATAATCCCAAAAAGCGACAAGAAAAAATTACCCATTGCATACTTATTAAAGTTATTAAGTGAAAATCTTAAGATAATTAATTAATTAATTTTTCATAAAATCAAAACACTTGAAAATACATATAATATGTTTATTATCTTATTTGATAAATTTGAATAATATTGATCAGGGCTAGGGCTGTCTTATGAACATTTAACTGTAATATCGGGTTGAAAAAAATGTTTGGTATAAAGACATAATATTTTTAATTGTTGAAATAATGCTTAGATATATCATATCTTTTAATATACAGGCTGATTTACAACTAGTGTAAAAAAATTGACAGTAAATCGAAAATGTTATTTTAAGCAAAAAATTTTATGTGAACATGTGTCCGAAAGTTCTTCGTGAGGGAGCTACAGCCTTCCAAAGATTTTGCTGAAATTATTATTGTTTGATACTGGAAATCGATAAAACTTATTAATACTAAACCAATATTCAAATTCTAGTTATTAAATAAACACTAATTTTCAGCAAAATCTTTGAAACGTTGTAGCTCCCTCATGAAGAATTTCCAGACACATGTTCACATAAAGTTTTTTGCTTACTATAACGTCCTCGAACTACTGTTTTTGTTTACACTAGTTGTAAATCACCCTGTATATAGACTTTTAAATCACTCTGCATACAACATATTATGGCATATACAGTACAGTTTAATACTATAATCTCATAAAACAATCTGAAAGTTTTTTGGTTCTGGTATTGATTTAACTTTTTTTAATAGTACATACCTACTTTAGAAAGCATATATTTGAAGTAATAAAATACAAAAAAGTTAAACAAAATTTTGTTAAATTAGTACTTTTTAAAATAAAAAAGTGAATTTATAAAATTAAAAATATATATTATTGATATACACAAATGTTATATAAAAATAATTTAAACATACTTTTATTTATCTTTAAAAATCACAACAATTTAAAAACCACTTTTAAATTATTATTAAATAAAATTCCAGACATATCGATAAATAAACTGCCTACTAATAATAAATCAATGAACATTTTTACTCCTCATTTACAAAATTTGATTATTTTTAAAAGAATATTCTAAGCATAACAAAAACACAGTTTTACTTTGAAGCTTTGAACTAGACTGAAAAGTAGATGCCAAAAGTAAAACATTAAAAAAATATGCAGGAATGTGATGGTACAGAATCATTTCCCTACATTAATTAATTTATATTGCACTAGGGGAAAGTGAACATAATAAAGGTAGTAAGTACACGATGTACATATGTATTTATACCATATACATAGATACACATACCATAAGTACCCATATACCAATGTGTGTTGTAGCAGGGCTAGTCAAATATTTTAAATACAATTTTCACTTTAGAAAATCATATAAAAATAACATTCTTATTAGAAAATATCATAACTAGAAAATTGTTTAATTAGTATCAAAAAAATTATTGCTTTTCAGCAAACATTTTCTAAATGATATCATTACAATATCTTTTTGATATATTATATCAAAAAAAATTCATGATATCATTTAGAAATTCTTTCGTAGTTACTTCGATCAATGTGCTCTTTGAAGAGCTTTCATTAGACCTGCCCTGTTTTAGCGAATTTTTCGAAGAAAAATATAGCTATTGCTATCACCATCATGACGCAACTTCGGAAAAAAAACTATATATCTTTATCAAACTTGATCTCGAGATCACGAAAATGAGGTCCGTTAAAAACTTTATGTATATATATATATATATATATATATATATATATATATACATATGTATATCTGCCGTTTCGAGTGGACTCTCTAGCCTTCCAGGATTACTTCCGATCTTTTTGAAACTTGGTTGAAAAATCAATCTCACGAATACCTCGGTTAAGTTCGTTAGTCAGCGAAATTACTTTATGGATTTCAAAATGGCGGCCGTTCAAAACCGAAAAAAAATCATATCTCGGGTATTAAATATCGAATTGATAATATCAAATATGTTTTGGAATCCTCTCAATAAAACAAAATTATTGTGTCTCTTGTGATTTTTCGATACAAAGTACCGTTTGGTTGATATTTTAAAAACAAAAAAAATATTGTAGAGATTGTAAACTAAGAATGCTGAGTTCGAGTCCCGATGTGGAACTTTTTTTTTACAAGTTTTTTATTTTATTTTTTTGTTTATTATGTAGAGTAAAAAGTTAATAATCAATAAAAAATTTAAAAAATTTCAGAGCCAACTTTTTTTTACACATTTAATTATTTTTTATTTTATTTTTTTATCAAATAAAATTCGCTTACCGCGGTGGTTGCGCGGACAGAATATTTATTTTCTATATAGAAAAACTTTTTCTAATTAAATCCCAAAAATATAATTTATTTAAAATAATTTATATTATTTTTATATAATTTATAAATATTGTGCATCCTTGTACATTATTATAATTAGAACATTTTAATGACTACACTTAATAACTGTTACTTTAATTAATCCACTGAAGTATATTAGATTGTGGGAGTAGTTATGACTTAAGAATTAAACTATTCTCAGTAATTAGAACTATTACAAATTGGGTATAAACCGCGTCTTATATGGACCAACTTTTTAATATATATTTCAATTCTATGAAGATTTTAAATAACCACTGCAAAACTCAAAAACCTTAAATGTTTAAGTAATACTAGATATGTTGTTTTTAGATGCAAATCATAAATATGATTGTTTTTTACATCATTAATGATATCATTGTTTATTAATAAATAGAAATAAATCCTGTTTTTAAAGTACATATTACTTATTACCTTGATTTGTGTATTTTTCTTGCATACAAATTATATGATTTGAATAGCGTAAGATTGTAAGATGTGCTTAAAATATTTTATAATTATTATAATTTATTTACCAAATTTTTTATAAATTAATAAAATTTGTTTAAAAATAAAATTATTTTTATGTAGGTATAAATCTGTATTTTAAAAAGAAATATAGAGTACCTATACAATTATCTATTAAATATAACATAATATAGATAATTCTCTGCAATCTTAAAAAACACTTTGAGATTAACAATTTGAAAAAATACTACTGTATTTTATGAATTTACAAAAATACATATTAAAAAGTAATTGAAATAATAACATATGTTATCTTTTTGCTCATCAGATTTGCATATATATAATTATATGGTTCGTAAATTAAAATGTGAACTTGTAACTGTTCATTTTAACTACTTAATAAAAATTTTACTATGTACTAAAATCCATCTATGTTTATGATACCTTTTCTCATCGCATATAAATTTGAATCGTTTAACTGTAAAATCTACATCTTGTATCGCATGCAGTACATTATGTGCTATACATATTTTTACAAGCCGTAATGAAAATAATAATACATGACTCTGGCTAATACTTTACATTATAAATAAATTGAATAAAGTAAAAGCGTGCATAACTTACTTTGGTTTGTGGTTTATTGCAAGCGCGTGCATCAATTGCATTTAATACAGTGCTTCTTTCAGTATCTGTACTAACACAAGCTGTTTTCTCTAATGTTTTATTATCATTTATTATATTCTCTCTCATAACAGTAATCATTCTTAGATTCTTCACAATGTGTATATATAAAAATGAATATATACAATATGTTGTTTTCTTCTTGTATAAATTAAACAACTGTTTTAAAATAACCGAAATACAGACACTATTAACTATAATTATAAATTACACATAATAATCCATTAAAAACAGAAAACACTTTAATTTACGGTCGTTAGCACGTAGACCTCTTTCAATTATAATGGATGATATTTTGTACATGTAAGGTTGGCAGCCCTGTATGTTGTTTTTGCTTCCTTTCTCACCCTTTGGGAATTGTAAATTGTTCAAAAAACGAAATATTCTACTTCTTTAAAAGTATTTTCGGTACTATACAGTCATTTCCAGTTTCTAAATTGGAATTAAAATTTTTATAAAACAAAAATCTTGTTTTATTTTGTATTGATTACTTTTATAATAGATACTTACCCGCTATAATTCAAATTTAATGCGCCATAGAACACCTTAATGAATTTCCGTTCTAAATTTCCCTAGATTGTTATTCCGTACATGTAAATATTGACATTTGTGAATATTCTGTGATGTGACGAAAAATTAAAAAAAGCAGTAAATCGTGTTGATTTTAATTTCGTTAATTTAAGTTTTGTAGTAAGTTTTATTTTGTGTTCATAAAAGTTTCATAAAAATGTCGGCTTCGTTATCAAATAGTAAATATCATGAAGATAAATACAAATCGTCAAAATATAACCGAAAAGAAAGCCATTCAAGGAGATCTAGATCAAGATCTCGTTCTCGATCAAGATCTAGAGAATATAAAAAATCTCGACATGGTAGTAAAACACGTTCTATAGAAAAACCAAAATCACGACATGGTAGCAGAACACGTTCGACAGAAAAACCAAAATCACACCATTCATCATATGTCGACAGAAAAAAGAATAAATTTGATAGAGAATCTGAACCGCATAAAAAACAATCAGATGATCATTGGCCTCACGATAAATACAATGAAAGCAATAGAAGTCATCACGAAAGAGAGGGCCATTTCCACAGAAATCACAGAAATGGAAACTATTCCCAGAAAGATCATATGATGGATGTCAGAAGACAAGAAAGGGAAAATATAGGACAAATAGGTGTGCCCCATTTATGGACAGATTCTCCTGCTGAAGAATGGTAAATAATAATCAACTCATTATTATTTAAGAACTAGTGAACCTGCCCGGCTTCGCACAGAAGTTAATATTTACGTATGGAGGGTTGTAATTAGTTTCATTAAATTAGGCGGGAAAAATACCATATGTTGTGGGAGTTTTAAGAGGGAAAACATTGGATTGTTTTTTTGATTTTTTCCAACTTGATTTACTATTATCATCTGCTCATTCCTTATGTTACCTAAAATATATACTAAAACCTGTGCAGAGAACATATCTATGAATTAAATGGACTAACAGACAGACAGACGTTGTGTTTTTATAATAGTATATAAGGATAAGTTTTACTTTTATTTTTTAGTTCGGATGAAAATGAAGATGATAAAAAGAAAAAGTCTTCGACAACAGATATTGAGAAGAAGAAAAAGAAGAAGAAAGACAAAAGTAAGAAGAAACACAAGAAAGAAAAGAAGGTGAAAAAGTCTAGTAAAAAATCAAAGAAAAAAAAGAAACATGTATCTTCAAGTAGTAGTAGTTCTTCTTCTTCTGATGATGAATGGGTAGAAAAAGAAGGTATGTTGATTATATTGTCTTTGTTTAAATTAAAAAAAAACTGATAAAATTATATAATTTTATTTAGATATTGAACAATCAAAAACAGCTAAAGTTGAAATACAACAAGACTCGGATGAAGATGCTGTGGTTGGTCCAGAACAAAAAGTACACGCAACGTTGAATCAGAAAGACTTCGGTAAAGCTCTGTTACCTGGTGAAGGTGCAGCTATGGCTGCGTACGTAGCCGAAGGTAAAAGAATCCCCCGTAGAGGTGAAATCGGCTTAACATCCGACGAAATTGCTTCTTATGAGTCGGTCGGTTACGTTATGAGCGGTAGTAGGTATGTAACATTTACTTTTAAAATTCTGATCTGGTGATTTTTTTTAACTCATATTTTATTTCAGGCATCGACGTATGGAAGCTGTCCGTCTGCGTAAAGAAAATCAAATATATTCTGCCGATGAAAAGCGAGCTTTGGCAATGTTCAGTAAAGAAGAACGTCAAAAACGTGAAAATCTTATTCTAGGCCAGTTCAGAGAAATGGTTAGTTCTAAACTTGCTGATAAGAAAAAATAGAGATTATCAATAATTAAATAATAATTTGTATATAAAAGTATATTTATAGTATAAAAAAAAATTACATTGTTAACAAAAAAAATTTAAAAACAATTTTTAATTTTAATATAACAATGACAATATGTCATGTAATGTATGTTTTTCTTCATTTTCCCTTCTTACTTGGACTTTTCTTCCCATTCCAACCAGCTTCCCTTGTAATTTTTCACACTGAAAAATAATTTATAATTAGTATACGTTTCATATAAACAATATTTCAGCAATTTTCAGTATCTAGTATTACACATTCATAAAATATAATCAATGTACTATTAATTTTACCAAACAATGAAATTACCGATCCATAAATAATAATACAATGAAATAAATATTTTGTCAATAGTAGTTGTTTTCGGAAATAATAATTTATGATTATACTTCAATTAACAATTTGTATTGAACTAGTTTTTAATTGTTTTCAAACATATTTACGATTTATGTCATACCTATGACATATTTCAATATTTTTTAACTGATTATATTGTTTCATACACATACTTTAAAATTACGTAATTGGTCATAGCATTGAGTAAAATTATATTTAATCAACGGTCACATTATATAATTTAAAAACAGCATTTTAGAGAATAAAATCTATTTTCCAATACTTTTGCAGATTTTACTTTCATTAATTTTCCATTGAGTTCTAGGATATTAAGGAATGCAAAAAAAAATTTATAATTTTGGGATTAAAAATATCGTAAACAAAATCTATTGATGCCGTTTAAAAGCATCAGCTTCAAAAATATTTTTAAAGTTATACTTCTTTAGGCACGTTGAGGGTCAAAATTTAGTAATGTAACGGAAATGAAAAGCTATGTAACGAAGCGTTATGCGGTGGACTAGGTAAGCATGGTATCAACAAAACTAGAAATTGTGTCTTTTACTTAAATAACACAACTGTAAAGAGTATTGCCTATATAAAAAATAACTATTTTTAAACTCGATTTAATACTGGTGCATTTAGCACTAGTTGAACCAACTAAAAGCAACATTTACATTGATTATTATTACATCATAATATTCAAATTTCATGATTTATAAATATATACTTTGAATATACAATAAAATTTTTATTTAATTAAATAGTTTAGTGAAATAATGTTACGAATTATTAAATAAAATATTAGTGTTCTTTATAAATTTATATGCATTACATTATTTTATTCATTTAATCAAGTTAAAATTGAGATTATTTGTAGTCGTTTTTCAATCACGCCAAAGAAGTATAACTTCTAATGCGTGTACATAAGTACACACACTCAATGTTTTTTTTAATTTTTTTCACTTATTTATTTGATATCAAACTAAGATCATCGATTTTCAACAACTAACGATTTTTACTACAATTGTAAATGGTACCTAAATTCTTGAATAGTCAGTAATTATTTTTTAATTTTACAAATAGGCTGCTTCTATTGTAAAATTAATAGTTTTTGCTTTTAGAGACAATATATAATTAAATACTTACTTCTTGTATCCCATTCCAACAACATTTTCAGCAGCAATGCAACTTCTCCTTCCCATACAACAATAGAAAACTACCGGTGTACTCTGGTTTGGCTTATCGCGACCAAATTTCTGTTTAAAAACATCACCAGGCATGCTTGAGAATGCCTCATTGACACAGTGAACTGAAATTTAAAAATAATATTAAAATCATTATTAAAAATAATATTTAACCCTTAGCTGCCACTGTGGGGTACTAGGCGCCTCACATTTTTTCAACTTCAATGCAAGCTGTTTAAATTTTACAAGGTTTTCATTTTTTTAAATATATTAATACTATATATTCTTTTAAATAACCAATTAGAGTGCATTCTGTATCGTTCAAAGATGATAGAAGAATTTTATTGAATTAAAATATTCAATAGCTTACGAGTAGTTAGCATTTTAGTGTCTGGGGTACGAGGTGACCCCAGTGTGGCAGGTATGTTATTCTAGAGAAGTGGAGCAGCTAAGGGTTAAGCAACTGAAACCCCATTTTTATAATCAAGTATACTTACGTGGAATATTCACACTGTTAGGAATCTTTCCAGTTCTTTGGATTTCTTCTGGTTCACGTACATCAACCAAATAAACGTCTTTCTTATCCTTCAGACCACAAACATCTTGGTATGATGCAATAGTAATTTTACCAGAACACATAAGAGGTTGGGCCGTGTGGAACTTGGAAACAAAAGCATTGCTTCCACTGTATGCTGAATAGACGGCATTATCTATTAAAAAAAATATAGTTACGTTAATGTCTATCATTGATGTATATTACTTATATGAACTTCCTATATATTTTTAAATGCAAAGTAAATAATACAGTAATTATATTATTATTAGAGATGCAACGGATAGTGTTTTGGCCGGATACCGAATACCGAATATCCGGTGAGCTGTAAGGCCGGATGGCCGGATATTCGGCGGCCGAATATCCGGCCTGTTTTGACGGTAAAATGCACGATTCGTACCGTCAAAACCCCGACAACCACTGCATTCTTAAATGAATAGAGTATAGATAGTAGTAAAATGTGTTGTGAAGTATTATTTAATAATCAAAATTAATGAGTAGTTAATTATTTCCATTCTTTTTCTTCTATCAAGAGAAGAAAATTGAAATTTGGTTGTGATTGAATTTCTTATTTTAATAAAATTCGTAATTTTACAAGTCAATTTCTTATTATTTGCCTCACAAATATTTTTTTCTTGCAGTTTTTAAATCAAAAATTTTAATTTTTAAATATCCGGTATCCGGCTGGATAATGCGTTACTATCCGGTACTAAGCCGGATAACAAAATAAGGCCGGATACCGGATAGTTACCGGATATCCGTTTCATCTCTAATTATTATTATATTTTATAAATGTAACATATTCTTACCAAAATTGTTTTCAAAATAATTTAATAATAATAATTTTAATTTATGATATTAATATTTTATTTAAACATATATGCATATATATAACAACATTAAATTATAATAACAATAATATACGATATTTTACGAATCAGTTGCATTGTTATCATTGCCGGTTTGAAATTTATTGTATTGCTGCTTCGTAATTTCCTCGATAGTAGCTTATACTGAAAATTATTGATTGTTTTATTAATATTACCGATAAACTTTATTATTATTATAAACAAATTTATTCTTACTTATTATAACCCAGTCGCGCAGCTACTTTTGCTGCATTAGCCGCACAGTAAGTGTTAAGTTTGCATATAAAAACCAACTCAGTATTCCTATTAGGTTTCGCTTTTGAATACTTTTTTATGAATTCATCATCGCTTAATGTTATCAATGCATTTTCAAGTTCCGAACCTGAATATAATTAATTTAAATTATTTGTATGATTACTGAGCAATGTAACAAACTATTAAATTATTACTTGGTATACCGGTGCTGCTAAATTTATCATTTACAGTGTCGTCAACATTTATAAAGTAATAACGTTCGTTGCTTTTCCATTTGTTTAAATTTTTATTCGAAACAACACGAAGAGCCGAAAGTGTTTCATAGTTTTCCAAAACGGATCCATAACTATCTAAAATAGGATGATCAATTCTCAAATATCTAATCATTTTAAAAAATTGTAATACATTACTTACATGATGTGAAAATAATTAAAATAAAAGTGATGAATATTCCATAAAAATTCATAATTTAAAATATATTTTCTCGACAGATATTGCGTATATCTACTAATGAACTTGATCAATAATTTTACACTTATTAAGCTATTTCATTAAACAAAGGCAAACAATTGTCTTGTAAGATTACTTAAAACCATTATTATACATATATAAGCTTAAGTAGTTAAAAGTAATATCAATATTTATCAATATTAAATTTTATGACCCATAGAAACCAATGAATTCTTTTCATTTTTGTTGAATAACAATTCATGACTGACGTACAATGTAAAATGGTAAATTAATAATAGTTATAGTTATTGTCCGAGACATTTTTAGATTTACAAATCATAAATAACTTTTTTGTAAATATATTCAACATAGCGGTATTATGTTTCGATTGATGTTACAGCTAAACGGAATTGATAACAAGTAATAAAAAATATTTAATGTGTTTTTTGTGTTATGAATATTTGTATTTATTAGTTTTTGTTATATAATAATCACCTATAAACATTGTTTTTATTGGATATATTTTTTATAGAGCATACTAATATTTATTTTTGCATTAATACGTAAATTATTATTTTTTTTTTTTTATATTTTTTTTTACTCTTATAAATATAGTAACAATTATTAAGAGAATGTAGTTTTTGTTGTTTAATATTTTAAAGATAATTTAATATTTTATTGATAAGATATACATTGGATTTGAATTACAATACATTTCTTATCACAATATTAATTTTGAAGTGATTTAAATACATACAGGTGCGACATAATTCTTTTTAAGACCTACTTTAAATATAACTTATGAACAAAATGTAATAAATAAATAAATTTTAGTTGGAAATATGCATGAGTTTATTAATTGTAATTTTTGTTTTATTACATGTGAAAAATAAAATCATTGGTAAATGTAAGATATTATGTTATACGCGCGTTCTTTAAATGGAGTTTTCGATTACCTTTCTTACAATAAGTGCGATATGAAGACAATTTCTACTTGAATATTCGCTTTCAAATTTTTTACACTTTGTAGCTTGTTAACGCACTCTTATGAACTCACATCTTGTTAGCGGAACTTATTTATTCAATAATAATAATGTGACAATCAATGGAGATTGATATAGAACAATAATTCAGGTTATTTAAATACCGCCACAATGCAAATTAACAGTCAATACTTAATACAATAAATCTATTGATACCAAAAAATAGCAATGTAAGATTTGAGCGTAACAGAATTTTTCCTGTGGAGTTTCCTAAGGCCCATTTGTCTGTATTTTTTAATATGACATATGAAAATGTATTGCATACTTATACGATATTTGTTTCTGATACGATGACATATTTTCGACATGTCGCTTCATTTCTAGCACTTGGTTCTTTCTGACAACTTACACACTAAGCTAACACATCGTATACAAGTTCAAACATGTTGTTGGAACAAATGTCTTTTAAGTATGCAACGATATACGTCAACAAACCACAAAATTTATGGTACCTGAGCATAAATTGCCTTGATATCAAAGAAACCCTAAGGTAATGGAAAACTCATTGAGAATATAATTTTTAATACATAATTTAAAAAAAATTCAACTAAAATTTAATATTTATTACATCTTGTTCCTAAATAAGTATGACAATAGTAAAGAGACTTTTGACACATTCTGTATAATGAAAAATTTTATCTTGAATTACTTTATTTTAAATATCAAATAAATACTAATTAAACATTTATTTAAATGCAAATCGACAGAAAAAAAGTAATTAATAATTATATGTTAATTGATTTTTAAATAAGATTAAGAAATAATTTAAATAATAAAACCGCATACTGTTCAGAACATTGTTTATTATGGTGCAAAAAAATTACAAAACATTTAAAAATACAATCATACTAATTTATCGCTAAATTTTAATTCATTTAACACAATACAATTTAATAATACAATAAATAAATAAAGTTACTGTTTAATTTTGTTTGCCCAGTCTAACCAACCTCCAGAATAATTTTTTACGCTGTAAAAAATGTATTAAATTAAGATAAATAAAATGATATTAAAAGATAATTAGATATTTAATTAAAACATACTTTTTAAAACCAAGTTTTACAGCAGTTTCTGAAGCCGCTGCCCCCCTTTTCCCAGCCTTGCAAGCAAACACCATCGGAGTTTCAAAAGATGGTTTATCCCTGTTATATTTCTGTTTAAAATCTTCAGGTTTCATCGACGATAAGACACTTTTAACTTCTCCCACTGAATAAACGTATATTTAATTTAAAATTTGTACTTATTTAAAAACAATTCAAAACTTACAAGGAATGTGTAAGCTGTTTGGGTATGTGCCTGTTTCTTTTAATTCGTCATCTTCTCTTACATCGATTAAATACACAGTATTATTATTTTTCAAATTGCGAACTTCCTCAAAATTAGCATCACCGAAACTAGCACCCATTGTTATATCACTAAAAAAGTTATTATAAAATAGATATGTTTATGAATATAATTTGATTTAGTCTTACCCTTTGTTGCACTGAGAACCACAAGTAACTGTGTTTGTACCAAAAGCTCTACTAAATAATCTAAAAATTAAGTTAAAGTACTTGTATATGAAGTTATCTGTTCAGATATTAAATATGAAATAAATTTAATTGTACAGGTATTTTGTTGTTAGACCCATCATTAACTGACCACAATGCAGTGGTGTGGAAAAACAAGTTAGAAATTATGTTAATAAAACAATAAAATTAACATTTTTTTTGTAAAAAGATCCTAGCTTTACTTACAAAAATGTACAAAATAATTTTAAAAGTATGACAAACATTTTGATATTTAAGATATAGGTATATACTTACTACAAACCGGTAGTTGTGAGAATTTCTATTTATTAAGCCAACTAACAAAAAGAAAAGGATAAAAACTAGTGGTTTTGACTAGATACTAGTTTATAATTATAATGAATCTAACAAAAAATTGAATTAATTATATATTTTGAAAGTTGAATTACGTCATTTAGGTTATGTTCAAAATTCGTACCTTCTGCTTAAAGCAAACATTTGGATGCGATAATTAAACTTATTTATTAATGATTTGTAATTTTTTAAATTATAATTTTCACAGGAAATTGTCGGTTTTTGTGTCGTTATTCAATGCTATATTTTTATCACTGAATAAATTGACAACTAACAGCTTAGTTCATTGTAGGCAAATAAAATAAATTTATTATTTTGTGACCATCCCGCGTCGTGATAAGATGATATTATTATGTATTATTATCAAATTTACGTACTTAAAAAATAAAAATAGACACAGCTAGTCCTGTGATACTTTTTAATATCAAATGATTTCTCAAGTACGTTTTGTTAGTTTTGTAACATATTATGTATGAATGATTTAAAATTGATATTTAAAAAAAAAACGCGCACTTTCTTAAAAAAAACTTTTATAGTTTAAACAATAAAACTGTAGATGGCGCTGTATTTTTTACTATTTAATTGTTGTCAATTGTTGATTGTTTTCAAAATGGTTATTAAGTAAATTTTTATAGTGGTACATAAATTAATAATCATGCTATAATTAAAGTAAGCTAATTAAACATATACATATAACAAATTGTTAAATATGTATATATAATGATAAGGATGAACAATAAAATACTATCAAGTAAATATAGGGTTGGCAGAAGCTTAAGGTGTGAAAAGAGGATTAGTTCATATTAAAACAATACTTTCATTTCTTCGAACATGGAAGTAAAAAGAGGACAAATTGAAAAAAATAAATAAAAAAGTATATGCCGAATTAGATTTGTAAACCTTTTTTATAGAGTTTTATTTCAAATACCATTGAAAATATAAAAATAAATTGAAGACCTTTTTTTAGTATTTTTTTACGTTTTTTACGTAAAAAAAAATCCCCTTGGACGTCCCCGGACGCCCTTAAAAAGAGGTCAGTGTCCGGGGAAAAGAGGAGGGATGGCAACCCTATATGTGTCGAAAATTATTTATTTTATTGTGTTGGGAATCGTAAAAAATATAATGCCTCTTTCCTTCTTTATATACTTAATCACTATACTTAATTTATAAAATATTATATTGTTAATATTAAATGGTATATAATAATAATAATACGTTAATACGTGTAAATTATATATTGCGGTTAATATCTTATCTAAATTTCGATAATTTTTCAAGATAAAATATATACCTAATTAAATATTTACACAAATACACAAGGACGGGACTGTTTAAGATTAATATTCAGGATATAATATGAACCTATAAAATCCACAAAAGCAACCCAAAATGATGTAATTTCAATCTTTTAAAACGCTAAAATAAATTAAAAAAGAATATAAATTAAAAAATAAAATATACTTATGTATATAAATGATACGCCACTGGGCTATCATTTATATGTTTCGGCATGTTGAATATTAATAGGTATCTGACCTTGAAATTTTTAGGAAGAACACGAAAAATTCCCATACAATTTATTTAAAACAATCATAATGTATATGATAAAATAAAACATATGTAGGTACATGCATATGCAGTAATATGCACATGTAATAAATTTTTTTGAAGTGGGCGCTCTAATATAATCCATACAATATTTTGATAACACATTATTTACTTTGCATTAAAAATAATCATAACAGGAAATAATAGCGGTACATGCAAATATTAAGAATAAGTAACAACGAATACATTCATAATATGGCTCACCATTTTTTTTTAAAGTACAGTACAATTCAGTTCATTCGGTTATCAATATGTATGGCTGAGGCCATAGATATACCTGTTCTGCTCACCTTGCTTTGTTCCGTAAGCGAGGTGAGCAGAACTTGATTAGTGTAGTACTTTCAAAAACAGAATAAAAAAATCGTTAAACTGATTGTGAGTCAATAATAAAATATTCTATAAAAACTTAAAAAATTCATGGAATTTTAAATTATATATGTAATAAAAAATTAATTTACTTGTATTGGAGAAAAGTTGGTTCGCTTGCTTCAAAGCAGCATAGTTTCTTGAGGCGGTTCTTGCAACTTGACGCAACATCTTGGCACAATAACAATAATTAGTAACAACAATAAATGATTACTTCACAAGGATTAGGAAGTCAGTGTCTCGACAGCTCTTCGAATTTTCGTTTATTATATATACTATTTTTTCGATTAGGCCATAGGCGTCGCTAGAGTAGGTAAATAAAGTGGGAATATAACCGGATTTTATGTAAAGTATTATTTATGTGTATTTTATTATTACATAGGTATTACATGTTCTACCTACACCAACGTTTTTCTGGTGGATGTCGGAATGTCACCAAATCGGTAAGTATTATGATTATAAGGAAGAATTCTATCAAGTAATAAGACTATAAATATATTATATGCAATTTTTCTCCGGTGTGCGTGACAATTTATCTTCTTACGATCGTTGGTGAATTGGAGAAAGCATTAACAAAAAATATTATTAATAATTGGTGTAACTACAAACTTCAAACTGTACTACTGAAAATAATTTGCACACCATGAAAGCAACGCATTTGGACGCTCTTTACAAAAATTTAAATAAATTAGAAAGGGATGTTAATGTTAATAAATTATACCTAAACATTTTTTTTTAATTTTCTAACAATGAAAATTAAAATAAGTATGCACGGTTATCTTTGGGACAAAATCAGTTAATTTTGAACTGGTCGGCGCCGCCAATCTTATATAAATTTTCCTCTTCCTCTGACATTTAATATACAAAAATATAAACATATGTTTTTTTAAGTAGTAAATAAACAAAATCATAAAACTGCCTAGTCATTGCTAGCTCTATAAAATTCGCCCAAAAAACCTGTTCTGGTTTAATACATCTGCGAAACACCAGGCGTTTAAAGACAGGTACGTAACCATACCGGATGCAATTGGTTTTAGAAACTGTTTTATAATTTTATACATATTTTTTATTAAGTTTATTATATTCCATTTTTTGTGACCTACCCCTACTAGAGTCAAATTTCCCAACAAGTCCGATAGACCCAGGCCTAGAACGGCAAATTTTGGGGAACGGTAGATTTTCGACGATTATATTTGTTACCAAAAAATTACCCATCCAATGTGTTCTTTTATCATTATGTTTATATAGGAAATAACACCCGTCCAATAAAGGGGTATAAATCCGGTCCTGATCCCCGCCTTACTCTAATTACAGGATAAATATTTAGTAAGCTATTTATTAACATATCATTTAATTCGATGATGTATATTTGTTAGAAATATGTATGTACCTACCTTCAATCTACAATGGAAGTAAATATTTTTTAAGAGAATAGGCCAATATACCCTCTTTGATTACGACCCTGTGTGCAGGATACTAACCTAAAATAACATTCTTACTATGCGAATACCAAAGAAGATACTAGTATTTTTTTAAATCACTTTTTTGCATCATGAAATATCTTACATATTAAAATAATTGTAACCGAAATACCATTTTTAATTAAAACTAGTAATCGAGTTTTTTACTTTGAATAATTAAATGGGTTTGCTTAAAATCAATACGGCCCCCTTTTTTTAAATATAATTAGTTAATGACTATTAATTCATTTAACGACTAAAAAAATCTTGATAACTTGCGCCAGGTCTCCAGGCTGGAACCCTTTCAGCCAGCACCCCCCCCCCCCCCCCCACCGTGAGTGTTATGGGTTTAGTATACAAATAAAAGAAGTAGGAAATACATTTTCCAGTTCACTTATTATTGTATTTTTTATAGTAATAACAACGTAGATACTCCTTCAATTTCTAACAAAAAAAACATCTATCAAGTAAATGCACAGTGCTTCCTCGTGCTTCATCAAAGGTAGTTAATTATTATTGAACAATTTTAAGAAACACTAATAAAGTATTCTCATGAACTATCATTTAATTTTTTTATAATTTTATTTAAAAATATTAATTCGATATTTTTCGTGTATTTTAAAAATTTTTGACAGTTTCAATCTAAATCTATATTTTTCTGTTAAGCAAAAAAATTACGATATTTTATGTAAATAGGGATAAATCTTCGTTAGGAATAATTTACTACAAAAGTTGCGGTAGCTTTTTTTATAGAAAAATGAATGCTCTACAAAAAAGATTCTATAAAATTTTCTCGTAACCTGTGTCCTTGAGATATTATGTATCAAACTTCCCAGTGCCTTTTAAAGATTTCCATTGTCCTGAAAAAAAATGAAATCGGATAACTTTTTTTTTTCTTTAACTAACGATTACAAAGCTTCTCGTATCTTCGATATAGCAAGGAAGCAAAAGTATCAATTTCCTATACAATCGAAAGTCGGATTAAAATTAAATAGATACGTAAAAAATTCATCGGGTCATTAAAACAATATCAAATTTCGAATTATTTTCATCAGTCATTTTTGGGGTCATTCGACTTGTTTACAATATTTTTACAAATAACGTATTTTTCGAAGAGGTAGAAGTGTCTTCGTCAAAATTATAAGCAAGGTCACTTATTACTGTATATGTTGTGACGAAAAGTAAAACATAACATTATTTTGCAACACCACTGCAGTTTTAAGGTAATCCGATAAAATATTTAATTGATTGTCCTTGACAATCAGAAAACAACATAGGAAGGGGCTCTCGAAATCGGTAATGGCTATCTTGTATTATATAATAATAACTCGCGATACACGTGGCGACGTGCAGCGCCGGACTGAAGGTGGCAGCGGGGAAAGGGGCGTCACTTAAGGGTGATACATTAAGGGTTGCTACAACAGAAGTATTGATCAATGATAAAATTACATGATAATAATATTAAAATTAAAATGTATTTCTATATGAAGGTCAATTTAGAATAGGATACGAGGACGATAAAAAAGAAATACAAATAACTACTAAAAAACAAAACCTAATCATTGAATTTTGCAGTTTTTGAAGTCAGTTTTCTTTTTTTTCACATAAAAAAAACTGTTTTCAATTTTTTTAGTTTTTTTATTTTAATTTGTTTCCCCTTTTGAGTGCCGTATCTTCGAAGTCCATTATCAGATTCCGATAAAAGTTATATATGGGACTACCTCGAGAGTATACTCTTTCAATCAAAACCAAAATCGTCTAAATCGGTACATGTTTATCGGAGTTATACCCGAACATACATACATCAAAAAGCTGTCATGGGTGACACGGGACTTTCTTATACGAAATACTGACAGTGAACAGAGTACACAGAAAAAAACTGTATTAGACCAAGAAAACCTTGTTTTGTATATAACGAAAACAATATTTTCTTAATATAAGAAACATACTCATAATCCAACTATACGTTATTCCTTCGTTCAAGAATACTATAGTAGGTTTATTGCTTATCTTAAGAAAATATTGTTTTCGTTATAAATAAAACAAGGTTTACTTGGTTTGAGAAATCCTTTCTACCAGTGTACGTAGTTCTTATTTTATGTTATTTTATTTTATTTCTAATAAACTAATAAAAGATAAATAAAATGAACGGGACATATATAACTATAGAAATATTATTTTATAATCCAGTCACGAGACAATTTCGTAATAAAACATTAATAATAGATAATTTTACTTATAATTTTTAATAATTCTATTTTTTCTAATTCGCACGATTTCAAAAATAATTAGAAAAATTTATAAATCGACAGCAGTAAACAATCGTATCCGATTGAAGGATCGTTTTCAAAAATAGGAGGTTTTCTTCCCAGACAAAAATTAATTATGAGTATAAAATTTCACCTTTCTATTATACCTACGACTTGTATTTGAGTTACAGCGCTTACAGACAGACCGACACACAGACATCATGGCGAAAATAGAATGGATTCAGGAAAGGTCAAAATAGATAATTCCATCAAAATCCGGATTTCTAAAAAAATCGGCTTTACAATACTTACTTATACTATAATAATATGTAGGTATTTATATTTCATATAAAATAGATATGTATGAGAAAGTAAAAATATGTATACATACATATAGATACGAATTTAGAACCTTCTCATTTTTTAAAGCCAGTTAAAAAACAGAGCCGTACTTATCTGAGGGACAGTGGCACGTAATATGCTATATACTATACAGATAAATTAGAAAATATGGTTACATAACATTTATGGTTGTTTCAGAACAAAAAATGGGCCTCGTTTGCGCCTTGAAGATCTGTAAGTACGGCCCTGTAATAAACGTATTGTTTTTTACGAAGGTCTTAAAAGATTAGTCTCTAACCATATTGATATGTATTCATACCGTGGCGTGTTATGATAGTTGAGGGCTGTATACAGAATAAAAGTTTGGGTCCCCATTAAAAATAAAAAATACCATAATAATGTGTAAGCTCTTTTTTTACATTACCTCGGAGCCTTAAGCAGTTGCCTAAAGTGCCTACTGGGCGATTCTATTAAACGGGTGTTTCAAGTTTAAGCTTAAAGTTAACTATATTTTTGAGTACAATATTTTATAATTTTTTTTTTATTCAAGGATAATTATGCATACTAATTATTAGATTTGTAAAATGTTCATATAAGTACCTATCTTTAAAATAATTCATAACAATGAAAAATGTTTTATTTTTTTAATGTTTCGTAACATTTAGGCATTAATTTATCGAGAAGTTAACTTTTTACTCAAAAAATAAATAAAGTAAAAGTAAAAGTAAAAAAAAATACTAAAAGAAAGATGCAACAACGAAAAAAAAAAAGCTCATCAGATTTTTTTGCGGTAGAAATTAACTATATATTCGAGTCAACAAAAAAAAAGGTCTTCAAAGGTCGGGAGGGCGGCAAAAAAATATTTCGCCCGGGGCGCCGAGCTTGCAAAGGCCGGCTCTGGTCAAAACTCATAAAAAAATTCCAAATATGTAAATCAAACTAACTACAGTTAGATCATAAACCAGTGTATTTCTTTCTTCTTTGAATTAATTGAAAATTAATCAGAAATTTTTCAGTCCGAGCCTGAAAGCATATTATATCATTGCAATTTGACATATATTATTTTTTGCATTACTCAGCATATTTTTTGAGCAGGTTTTTTCTATTGCCTTTTTATATCTAAGTAAATTAGTATATATTTTTAATAAATCAAAAAATACTGAAATTCACCGATAGAATATACACAGAAGTACTAAAACAAAAGTGAATTTGCTCAACAGCAAAAGCTAAACTAACGCTGTCTGCGAGGTAACAAATCATGAATTTGCTCCGGATTCTAAAATAGTGATAATAAATGTATAGTGTAAATGTACAGCATTTTATTATAGATACAACTGCCGACTGCCACCGCTGCTTTTAAATTAATATAAACCATAAAATTCATTAAGACTGTCAATGGGTTGTCATTTATATTTAATACCTCGCATAGATAACGTAAGATTAGCTTTTGCTGTAGAGCAAATTTTGTATAATTTCGGATATTATTAGACGTTAGGCGAAAAGAGCCCTTTCTTGTTTTTTTTGGTTATCGCACGGTCGTAAATTAAAGCTGAATACAAAACGAGTTAGGTAAGTCTCGTCTTGACTCGTCAGGGGCACTAACCATAAGGGGGGGGGGGCATTATCAGGATTAAAAAATGACTTAGAAATTAAAGAAAGGTCTTTAGAAATTGAACGAGGGCGTCAAAGTCAGTATTAAGAGGGCGCTATTTTCAGTTTTCGCTATACGATACTGGCAAAAATTAATGTTATCCCATCTCGGTCTCGTCTTCTAAAAAAATAAGCCGGTCTAGGTCTAGTCCCAGACGGAAAAAAATCTCGGTTTTGGGTGAATTTATTTATTAAAAAAATATTTATTTTTATTTAATAAATAAAGTAATTTTTAAATATAAGGAATCTTATGTATTTTAGTTTAATAAGTCATTGATTCTAAGATTAATATCAAATTGTTAATATTTACTAATTATCGATCACTTAAAATCGAGAATTTCAGTGAGACTCTCCACGAGACATAAAGTTAATATCATCTCGGTCTAGTCTCATCCGAATTTAAGGCACTCTCATTTCTATTTCGAAACAGAAAAATCTTATCTCGGCGTGCAGTCTTAGCAAAAGTATTTTTTTTTTATTTTTTATTATACCTACCATTTTTTTGTTAACGTCTAAAATTATCAAAAATAGTTTTATTTTATTCTAAGGTGGCAAATCGTCTCTGCCAATCTCTTTATAAGAGTTTGATACCTCTGATATTTAGTAATTAACATTATTTGACTGTCCTTGAGATTTCTTTCAGAAGAAAGATGATATTATGCACGATGACTTTGCAGAATTTAAATTTTCTATTTTTGACATGTGATAAGTAAACATATAAGTAATAAGTATATATAAATATATCGTTTATTAATTTTTTAATCAAGTTGTTATTGTTTATTGTAATATGTCACTGCTATTATATTATTATTAGAAAATATATATTATGATAATAACCGAATCATAGCCCCCACATCTTATCACAGGCCACCAGGCCAGAATTTTTGTCGAGTCATCTCCAGCTATAAAAACCATGTCCTCCACAAGATGGGAGGGGGTTGACAGAACTCTAGCCTAGCGACCCCGCGCAACGAGTCAACCGGCTTTTTTTTCGTCGTTAAAATGTCTTAATAATGGAGCCATGAAAAAACTAAAAATATTTTTTAACGACCAAAAAAAAGAAGCGCCGCATACATTTGTATATACAGTGATGCTTCGCACAATGAACTTTCTGTTCGTTAATTAGACGACTCACACAACGAACCTCGCTTCACTCAACGAACTGCATCGTATTTCATTTTGCCGCCCGAACGTTCCTATACGTATTACGAAGTCCCCCGAACTTCCAAGATCGCACGCAATCGATGCTCAAACTTGCACGAACATGTATCAACGCGCGTCATTCGTTCTTTTTCTGCGCTTAACACACACACGTGTTTATTTTAATAAATGTAATTCTGTGTGTGAGTATTTGACCCTGCAAGCCTCGGTAGACTCTCCTAAATCTGAATCTGACTAAAAAATAAAAAAACGTGTGTACAATCTTTTTATGTTACAGTACCATATTTTATGCTACAGAATGAATTAAAAATTTTAACATGTATTGTTATGGGAAAACGCGTTTCACTTAACGAACTTTTCGCATAACGAACTTGGTCTTGGAACGAATTATGTTCGTTATGCGAGGCATCATTGTAGATAAAAGAATGACTACTATACTCGAAATTAAAGCACTACTAATGCATTAGGGTGTTTTTCCACACACCGGCATTGCCGGTACAGGTGCCGGTGATTGCACTGGTTGCAATGTAATCAAGTCAGAGCTTTTTCACGTAGACCCAGTGGCATAGATAACTTTTTGCGATGGGGGGGGGGATGTCGACTGAAGACCTTTTTGAATATTTTGGTCGTTCATTTTAATTTTTTATAACGCAAACCCCTTGTCTCAGTCTTATGGGGGGGGGGGGATATTAAATCATCTTTTGTATGGTAAAAAGTATAAAAATTGGACTCATGGGGGGGGATTGATCCCCTTAATCCTCCCCCCCTATCTACGCCACTGCGTAGACCTACCTGGCTTATTTGCCGGTGATAGCACCATAAAATGCTGCCGGCGTTGAACTCGACAATCGGATGCCGAGACAAAATATACTCTCATTGTAGTATTTTCATGCTTGATATTTTGAATTTCAACCTGGAAATTATATATATTGGTAACATGTGAATGCAGTTGACAAATTTGGTGACATCTATTATAAGTTCTGCTATAACTTCCTTCCAAGTACCAGCGCCCGATTTACCCAATGTGATGCCCTAAGCACTTACCATCTAAAGGCCCCCATTGTAATACCGATGACCTTTTTTTTAATCGTTGCCAATATTCTGAAGACCTTTTTTTTAGTCACCAGTACAATTTTCATCACCATTTTTCCGTCTTAACTGCAATATGCCCCCAAATACACTCTTATGGTGCCCCCAGGGATCGGGTGCCCTAAGCAGTTGCTTCTTTTGCTTATTGGTAAATCCGGCACTGCCAAGTACTTTACAGTCAACAGAGGATATTTGCGATTTATAATTGTTCTGAGTATAATAACCCAAGACGGTAACGCTTGTTTGAGTACTGCTAGAACTGCACCGGCATCGAGAGTGCCGGCATGTGAAAAAAAATCCATTGACCGGTACCGATATCGTCACCGCCACCGTTTTTGCTGGTGTGTGGAAAAACGCCCTTATTATAGTGTGTATATATGATCAGGCCCGGATTTACCATGCAGGCAATGTAGGCAGCTGCCTATAGCGGCAAATTTTTGGGAGCGGCAAATTTTGGTATGAAAAAGAAATAGAAAGAAAGAGACATGAATGTGACTTGGAAGAGCTAAAAAAAAGGTCTTCAGAATAATAGGTAACATTTCTTTACTAAAAAAGCTAAAAAAAAAAAATCTTCAGATTTTTTTTAATAAATTTTTTTTTTCTTCATCGAAAAGGGCGGCGATTTTCGCAACTGCCTACGGGAGGCAAATTTTTAAATTCGGCCCTGTATATGATGCACTATCATAAACAATACTATTACCTACTGATTCCAGATTAGTATGTAACTGTTTATTCCGAGTGATTATTCTCGGAGACGGGAAATGTTTTAAAGAAACCAGTAGGTCTATAGGCCCTAGGGCTAAAGTATTACTAAAAAATACGAAACAAGTCTAATTTTTACGCCGTTTTCGAAAACCTTTTATTTATAATTGAACGATTAAATGTAATTTGATTTTTAACACCCCTAGCGTTCACGGAAAAAAATTGCGGTGCTTCTTCTGGCAGATTAAATCTGATGACAGAATACATAATAAAAATATACATATTTTGATAATTTTTAAAAATACTTCTACCTAAAAATAAAAATACTTACAAATAGGATTTATCAAACGAGTTTGGTCTTTACATAAGTTGAGTTATTTTTTTATTTATTTTTTTTATTAATTATTATTCAAAATTTAATTTACAAAGAAACAAAATTATGAGCGGGAATATTAAAACATGTTATTTGAGGCGTTAGAATCAAAGACGGACAAACGCGCGATCGACGCGATCGTTGTAATATATTTTTTAACTACTATATTGATAATGTACAAGTTTACACTCTCTTAGAATTTTTAAGCTCGTGTACATAATTTTAATATTAAAATAAGACAAAGAAAATCAATATCTTGTAAAATATCAATAAAAATTTATATATTTTATATAGAGATTGCAGAGTCATCTATAGTAATCTATACAAATGAATTTAAAGTTACAGTGACCGGTTTTTTAAATTTCATAATTTTAATAAATATGATTTTTTTAAATAAATAAATAACATGACAACAATGAATACAAAGAAAATATTTCAAATTTTCTCACTTCTCGTAGAAATTATGGTTTGTTATTTATATTTTACATTGAGTTTTAAATGTTGTATAAGATGTTGTACATGTGACATGTTGTAGGTGCAGGTGTTCCGCACATAAGTATCAGGAAGAGGAAACATAATTAAATAAAATTAGATGGCTGATTTTGTAAAAAAGAATGCCAAGAAATTTAAAAAAAGATAACATTTTTTTATAAATCAATAAATTCTATTGTTGTAAAGTTATAGGAATTTTTTCAGCGATGCAGTTGTGAGTTGGTCATACTGATCCTTCACTGTCAAAAGGTAACTGTATTCAGTGACGTTGAAGTACTGTGCTGTGTGTCACTCCCTTTTTATAAATGATCTAATAAAATAACCCAATGTTAAAAATCAAACGATAGTTACGAAAATGTACGTACAAGTAATCTATAACTACTTTAAATACATTAAATAACCTAACATATTTGACATGTCTGAAAAAATCAATACCGGAAAATACGTGTATAGATTGACATTACTTTTATATTCATGTAATAAATTGTAGATACACACTTCATTATGTCTGACCGAAAGGCAGAACTTGAACGCAAAAAAGCCAAACTTCAAGCAATTAGAGAAGAAAAAGATAGACGGAGAAGAGAAAAAGAACTTAAAGATGTCGAAGAGGCAGCTATTCGTGCTGCAGCAGGTGGAGGCGATAGAGATAATAGACGTCAAATCGATGAGATGCTATTATCGCTCGGAGTTGCCCCAGTCTCCGAAGTCGTTTCGACTTTATCTAGTATGAATTCGTTAACGTCTGACAACAGTGAGAATCAAACTCCTGATGCTAGTTTACAACCGGCAAGTTTAAATAGCGTAAAGTAAGTTCGTTTAAAAATTACAGGTTATAATATGTTTGCTAAATTATTGATTTTTTTTAATATATAACATTTTTAGTTCAACCGCAAGACGGAAGCCCCAATTATCTGTTGTAGCAGTTCAAGCGACCGACATTCCCCCAAAAGAGATGGTAGTCTACACGAAACAAACCCAAACAGTCCACAGTGGCCATGATAGAGACGGTGAGTATTGTAAATATTAAGAAAAAAAATGCCACGGTTTAATTATTCAATTTTTTGATCAGAAAGATCGGTTTCTTACGATTAATGCTTTTTTGGTTTCTGATTATTACTAATGTTGGTTTAAGGGCTACCATTTTATTTGACTTGCTATATAATTTGTTTACTTGCATTACTAACAGTTCTTTTTAAATTAATAATAATAGCAAACAGTATTGTACATATTTTTTATAGATAAGTATGAAAATTAATTATTATTTTATTGTTATTTTATAACATAATCCTTGGCAAATAAAAAGTTATTTTTGTTGTACACTAACTTCAGATGAGAATAGCATAGATACCACACTTATGCCCAGTTGCAATCTACTTCTATCACTATGTAAATTCACTGCAGATTTCTAATGCATTAAAAACTAATATGATTATTTGTTCTAAAATGTATTTAAAAAAAATTTTAATGTGAGTCGAGTCTTGCATATTAGTGTTTTGTACTGTATAGTTTTTCAATTTATTCGACTATGTTAATTTTACATGCTTATAAACACTATCAATGACATTTTTACTACATTCTAATTATTTATTGCTGATAACTTTCTTGTAATCTCAGCATCATTATACAAATTCCCAATTTTTTCTCACTAAATATTAAATATTTTTACGATTTTTTAGAAAATTTGTTTAATGAAGATTATAAATTATTACAAAACGTTTACATATTTGAATTCCTTGAATTGTCAGCTTTCATTTAATATAGCACTCGCCAGAACAAATTTAAAAAATTGTAGTAATCTATTTGCCCCTTTGAAGCGTCAGTTATTATAACTACATATCTATTGGTCCACCATTTACTATAAAAATGGATAAGTAGGCTGTGACCGACAGACAAACAAACACAGTGTTTCCATAAGTGTTCCTTTTACTGATATCGGTACTGAACACTAAAAACAGTTAAACTCTTAACTAACATTTGTGAAACCGGGCGTAAATCAATAATATATAATTTTAATTTAAAACAATCAATAGCCTCCTCTGAAGTTATCAGCCAACGATCACAAAAAAGTGAATTTACAATAAATCTATTTTGGTTTCACGTTGCATGAAACTAATTTTCTGAGAAACATTTTTCTGATTGCATTAAATTAATTTTAGCATGAAAAACTTATTGATATCTGAAGATATATTAATATGCTATTTTTATTACAATTGCATTTTTACACGCCAAAATATTAAATTAATGTTTATTATTCATTTAAAAGATAATTAGTTCTTAATTATCTGTTATTTTGACTTCTTAATATTTATGTATTATTGATTTGGTGTGAAATAATGCAACTTAATTAATTGGCTTCTCTGTTTCTCGGCTTCGAAATTTAATGATTGGCTTAATGTTTTACATTCTTACATTTTTATTTAATGTAATACTTATTTTTTTCTCTCAAATATTTGTTTCTTTTTTAGTAACTCAGGATTATTACTTATTTGATTTATGTAAGGGTCATAATAAATAATATTTTATTTGTTTCTATTTTTCATGTTTAAAATTCAGGGTTTGTTTTAATGTTCGGATCTATTTTGTACATATGTTTTGCATGTTTTTCACATTTATGTATTTGATATGGGATTATTTATTTGCCAAGGAACTATGATAAAATTAATAACATTTTTATTAAAAACATATTTCTTAAAATTGAATTCATAATATCAGATACCTAACAATTTATGTTTAATTTTTAAATAAACTAAATGTTTCTTATCATTGTTCATATTTTAAAATAATAATATTTTCATACATTTTATATATAAATATATATTTATAACCGGCAATTCTAGGTTTTCTTCCATGTTATATGTTTTTGACAATATTTTACCTTCCCCCCCCCCCCCCCCTCCACACAAATTTTTGATATCATATCGTCACCTCGGAGTAAAAGTGGCACAATTCAAAAATTTTGGGAAATCACATTTTTAAACGTACATATATAATTGAATGCTACTTTATTTTGATGATTTAGAAAAGCGCTAGTGAATCCAAGTTTTACACGCTTAATAGTACTAAGGTTTCACCGGATGATTTTTAACGGATTACCACCATTTAAAATCCTTAAAGGCTATGACTTGTGACAGTTTTTCATACAAATTTTTCATCAAATTTTGCTCCCTGGTGGCCACACATGGAATTAACAGTTGTGAAACTCTTGCATAAAAATCTATACCATCTTACTATTCTTCTAATGAGTTTAGTACAAATTCGATATTTTTTGAGTTGTGCCACTCTTGCTCCGAGGTGATGATTATCAATTAATGAATATATACAGTGGGCCTAGATTTACAATATTACATAGTTAATTCAGGAGACACCATAATGAATTAATTTTAATGTCTTATAAGTAGGGAACAAATGATTGAAATTCAAAGAGCAGATTTAGAAAACTGAAAGTTGTTTCTTCATAGCTCTCGGTAAAAATAATTGTAACGTGATACATAAAAAAGAAAATTGAAGAAAAAATCTGAACTACTAAAGTATTTTATTAGATTTGATTAAAATAATTTATCCCAGCCCGTGAAGGTTTTCAAAATTAATATAATTTTTTGATTATAACAAAAAATTTGGGGGTTTAACTAGGCCAAAAATATGTAAGAAAAGCTAGTAATGTAACACAGAAGAAGACCTAGTAATAACAATTTGAAATAATAATAAATAAAACCGATAAAATCTAAATTTAATGTTATATAACTGTATCTGTACGTTATGAGTAAATGAAAGAGTAGATACTATATGCTTGTGTGCAATGCTGACAACATAATAAGGATCTACTGCATCTTCTTCTCCCCTAAAAGGCTACTTTGAGGACTGGTGGCGACCTCGCAAAGGTTGGTTCATTGTATGTCGTGTGTTTTGTTGTATTTGTTACCGTTACGATTAGTTATTACTTTTATTTATCACTATTGGTATTATATTATTTTATAATAAAGGTAATTTATATTTTAAAAATCGTAAGTTAATTTTTCAGTGTTGATTCAGATGTTAAAACAATTCATTACACTTTAATTTAATATTAATTTTCCTTACTGATTTTAGTGGAGTTAGTCGTTTTAACTTTTGAACAGTAATTAGTAAATGTAGAATTGTATTTATTTAAATGCGTAAGAGGTTCTTTTTAAAATATAAATTATCATTTTTAAGAAAATGATTAAAATTTTTAATTTGATTTAAAAGCATGCACAAACGTATTTTAGTTTTATTATTTTATAGTTAAATATATCGTTGTTTAGTTTTATAAAAATGTAGGCTACGTAAATTATTTGATAGTAATAAAATATTTTTGTTCCTTCTTTTTCTGTAGCACATGCGACCGACTATTACGGTAAGTTAAGATTTACTGTTAGTATTTTTAGTTTAGTTTTATAAAAAAAAATTTACGATCAATATCATTGTACGATTTAGATTATGAATATTAATACCACTAATGAAATATTTTATTTTTAAAGCAGTTAAACTTCATTCGTTTGGGGAATCAAAAAATAATTTTCTATTAAAAAATATAAACATTTTTTTAGGATCCACAATGAAATATACTTAAGAATTTTTGAGACCGAACTAGTGAGGGTTTTACTGTATTTTTTTATTATTTTTGAATGTATGTTTTTGAAACCCAGTAATTTTTTTGACCTTTCATTGCTGTTTTAGCCAGTAATTTTAATTGCTTTTGTTTTTGATATCTTATTATGTAATTAAAATAACTAATTTACTAGCAAATTTAAAAATGCTAACATCGCTTATTAAAATATAATTTTTATCTTGAAGCACTAATAGGTAATTATTATTATAATTGATATTGGTCGTAAATTGTTATATTAGTTAACAGTAATTAGTGTATTATTTTATTTTGTTTTAAATCAATATTTATTTATTGCATTAGCATATATGATTTTGATGCTTAGAATATAATTTTTGCTTTGACTATTCCCTTTATTTTTCATTTAACTTTTTATTTTGTGGTATTTTATGAAGTTTCTTTGAAAGACTCAAAATTATTTATTTCATAAATTATTGTTAAATATAATTATAGTCTGAAGCAAAAATAATAACTATTATTTTTAAAAAATGCTTTAATATTTATAAGTAACTATAATTTAATTAAAAATAATTTTATTTAATATGTTATTTTTAAAATATTATCGTTTTAAAAGTTACACTTTTTGCACGAATATTTTTATAAAAATATGATTTTGAAAAATGCACATTACAAAGAATAAATTTTATATTATTATAGCACATACATATATTACATAATCAAAAACTGAAATGACTTACTTTACAATTATAATTTTAATAACTACTATTTTCTATTATAATGTAGCAATCTTTAGTCTGTTTCATTTAAGTTTGCAGTGATTGTCAGGAATTTGACAGTACGATTCATGATTCGTACCGCCAAATCCCTCGGCAACTACTGCAAACTTAAATGAAACAGATTGTATAAATATTAGTCAACAATTCAAGTCATTTTAGTTTTTATATTTTACAATATAAGGAATGATTTAGTTATATTTCCTTCTATGACTTCAAATTGAGTGAAAATATTTTACTATATCAAAAACAAATCCATTTTTGGTTTAGTAAAATAAATCCAACTCAATTTAAAGTTATAGAAATAGTAATATAACATTTCAGTATAATTTTTAAATGTTTACAAAAGTCTTACAGATCTTCATATTATAATACCATGTATTATTACCGATATATGAATATTATTTTGTTATAATTATATTACTCTTGAGTTTGAAACCAGTTATATATTATATACATAATTTTATTGACTCTCCACCTTTGTTTTTCTTATTTGCTTTTGATATGGGTTGGTTTTATGGTATTTTGATAACTTTATTGCTTTTGCTTATTACGATATTGTTTATTTTCACATTTTTCTTTTCATTTGCATGTGTTATAGGTAAACAATTTGTATTTTGATTGTGCTTTTTTTTAAATAAAAAAACACTGTGTATTGTCTGTTAATATTAATCATTTTAAATATGGTTTTTACTATGGATATAAAATTTTTAAACAATCAAATATATCGATAGTTTGAATCTATATTAAATTTTACCTTACCACTCAAACCTAACATATATAATAATATGTATGTCGTATTATTAACAACAATTAATATATTTGTGATAATTTCCTTACTAACATATTTGTTAAATATTAATTTATGTTGGTGGTCGAATTTTATTCATAAAATAAAATATTCTCACTTATATATTCGCATGCAGCTTCAGGCAGCCAACTGTGAACAAATATAATAATAATTTGGGATTGTACAACTTATAAATATACACAATATGTACATACACGTGTATATAAAAAATAAATAAATACTGTAATTTAAAATTGGGTATAAATGAATATTATAATCTTATTCAAATGTGTAGATAATGTTGAATTGTATTACGTAATATAATATTATTCGAGATAAATATGTTAAACATATTATATGATAGAAGAAAAGTACATTAAATGATTTTTTCATCAATATATATGTGTATGCGCATATTTATTGTAAAAAATATATAAATCATATACAGTTTAGTTACAATACAATTTGAAAGTCCAATGACTTTTGGATCATCTATATACCATATGTTTTAGTTAATAGGAATGCTGTATATGTTTAAAATATTTTTACAACAGCCTATTATCGATTAAACACACTTAAAAAAAGATTTCTTAAAAAAATATACGAGGAATAAATAATTGCCCGATATTGATAAAATAATTTTTGATTTCCGCTGTGCCTTCTCAAGATGAGTACAATCTAAATCCTGGTTTAGAATGGGAAGACGAGTTCACAGGTATGTCTTAACTCGAAGCTTTTTATTCTCGTTGCTTGCGGAGATGGTGTAATTATTATTATTATTATTGTTATTAGTATATATTGGTACTTTGACATCTGTTGTCTTTGTATATATATCATATGTTATGTAATTCTTTTACTTGAAACTTGGGTAAAACAACTGAAAAATATGGGATATCGCATGTTAAGATATGTAGAATGAGGTAGATTATTTAATAGTTTAATCATGTGTCAAGATTTATTAAATAAGGTTGACTATTCTAATCAACCTATATAGGCCAATATAAAACATATTTCTCTATCTTTTTTTGTTTTTGAAATATTAGCTTAGTGCGGAACACATTATATCAAAATATGTTTTCACATTTTTTTTTCAAAATTTAGTTTTTTGAGTTTATCTCTGAAAGTATATTTAAAACTGTAAACCCAGTAATTGAGAAAAGAATCAAACGGAATGAAATACCATTCTGTTTTATTCCAGAATCTCAACGTAAAAGATTTAGCAAACATTCAATCTGAATGACGTTTACTGGATTCAGACGGAGTCAATAATGAAAATTGACAGTTAAAAAATAGGTTAGCAGCACTGCAAAACTCCTTCAGACTGCTTGGACGTAATAAATAGTAATTGAACGTAATGAAATTATTGGCGGTGAATACAGAATTTTACAGAAACCAGAATGAAACTTCAAAATTTGATTACTTTTGGTTATTTTTTCAATTACTGGGAACCATTCTAATATCTTGATATGTATTAAAATTAGCCCCATGTTCTTTAGTTCTGATTAAAGAATGCTTGTATCATTTTCCTTTGATTTATTTATTTTTGATAAAAATTGTATTAAAAATTTAGATACCCTAATTTGGACAAAATGTTAACTGGAAATTAAAAATACATGTAGTTTTTAGTTGTACATTTTAAATCATTTATTCATCCGTAGCTGGGTTTTAGTATTTTTGAATATGTATGCATTTTAAAATCATTAAAAGTGGGGTTCTATAAATCTTATAGTTTGAGTAGCACTGTTGTATTCACTGGAAAATGTTGTACGTAGCATTTATGTCATTATTTTTTATCAAATATATATTTTTATTATCAGTAGAGTTGCCCAAAATATATTTATAAACTTTAAACTGCAAAGAATTTATTTATAGGAAAGTGAAGAAAAATAATATCATCGAAAGGTTGGTTAGATATAAACTAGAAAGTAATTGATTGTAACCCTGTTTTTTTTTTTTTTTTTTTTAAATATATTACAATTTTATTTTGTTTTGAATATTTTATCCCTACAAATATTTCAAAGTAGTGGCAATTCTATATTTTTTAAATATTTTTTCATCATTAGATATATTTGTATAAAATAATTGACATTTTATTTTTATTTATTTATTAACTCCCTATTTGTATATAATACAACTACATTATTAATTCTAAGCTGTGAAAAGGAATCATTAAATATATAAGATATTTAAGAAAAAATGGTGGAGAGTTGGTGACGATATGTTAAAAATTATTAATGTATTACAAAAACACTTTAACATCACTGTTAAATGATTTATTTAATAACAGTTATATTCATTAACATTAAATTAGATTTAACCAGAACAGCGATATCTAAATTAAAATATTTTATTAGAGTAGTGTTCGATTATTTAATTATAAGAATTATTGTTAAGTTTTTAAATCAAAATTTATTAAATCAAAAACTAAACCATGCAATTTAAATAAGTGGTTAATAATTATTGTAAATAACACATAAAAGAACTTTATATACACAGATATTTTATTAATTTTAAATGTTAAAAAATATGAAAAAATAACTAACGCAACTTTAAAACTAACCCCTGCGCTAGTACACAAAAATACACACATAAAGTCAATAAAACTATATTAAAAACACGTAAATAACAGGGCCAGATTAAGACCTACATAGGCCATAGGAATAATTTTAAAATTGAAAAATGTTTTATTTTTATTTCTTCAAAATTTTACAGGCCTTTTATACTTAGCAGTTATTATATAATATAAGGTATACGAGTGTAGACCATCAAAATTTTTCATAGGACCTAAAAATTTAACAGGCCTGACGGGTAAAATATGGCCCTGGTAAATAGCTGTGAATAGATACGCTTTTGATACTGCTGTAATGTGCATGGTGCATGGTTGTGGAATGACACGTTATTTACCACAGTTTTGACTTATGATGATGGTCAAGCCGAAGATGAGGACGGCAGCTCTCTTCCACACATGGACGGTTTTGCAAGCAAGCTACCACCAGGGATATTGCCCCATGGGTTGCCCCAGGTCAAAGAGGTGCAGCCGGCAGTCACGGCAGTGGAACAGCAGCTTGCTAAACCTGAAGCGAAAGAAGGTAAATTATATATTATAGCATTGAGTAAAGAATAACTTTACTCAATGATTATAGTTAGTTAATAATTTAGCTTTTGAAGTTTTATTATTTAATTTTATTGATGATTTTCATGATAGTTAACTATTTTTTTAGTACGTGAACTGAGCGAAGAAGAAAAACAGATGATTATTCTGTCGGAAGATTTTCAAAGATTCCTTGATAAGACTGGACGTATTATGGAGAGAGCCTTAAGTGAATATATCGATATCTATGTAGATTATACAGGAGGACCAGATTCTGATGATAATTTGTACGTAAATATACATATGAATACAAAAGTAGCTGTTAAGGTAGTTGGTCCGTAAACATGTTTTCGTCAGATTTTGTTTAAATTGCACAGGAATATTCCCTAGATTAATATCTGAAAAATAGCCCATTTTTATTAAAATTGACCATCTCAAAGTCATGAAAAACAATCTCAAAGTTTCTATTTTTAACACAGCTTATATGGACTAACCGTACACTAACGTAACGTTTTATTAGATAAAATTTAAACGTAGCGTCAGATTTTCATAAAAAACTGACATGTTGTATATTTATATGAAAGAAAACAGTATACAAAAAATTGGAATTATTGACCATCCCGTTATTAAGATTTAACCAGATTTAACCACCAAATCATCACAAGGGAATTATAATCGATTTCATTAATTATTAATGTATTCTGTGGTAGTTTAGATGATAAAATATAATCATTTGACAAGTAGTTAATAGTAGATAATGTACAGCATTGCACAAATCACTCATATATAGATAGGCAACTACCATTATAATTTTCACTCCATAGTTTAGGTGAGGGGGCCTTGCACTAGAGGGGAAGCGGGAAGGTTTGTTATGCGTGTTGCCTATACAGATTACCGTATTTTTTTTATTTCAAATGCAAAGGTAAAAAACCATAAAAAAACAACTTTAATTCAACAAAGTTATTGATATATTTATATTATTTCGAAATCTGTGCATTGATACAGTTATTATACAATATATACAGTACATACTGATAAAATATGATATAGTTACGTACGTTACAATATAATAATAATATAATATAATTAGTTTTCCTCTAATATACTTTTTACTGTTTTTTATGTTGTCACACAGTTCATCCAAATATGAAAAAGTTACTTGTTTCCTTTGCTTCCATACAGATATACGTACAATCTGAAAAAAAATTCAATAAAAAATATCATTATTTCCAGTATCTAAATATGATTAAGTTTAATATTTATGAGTTACTATTTTAAATTATTCATGTATAATAATATTTTTACCTGATAGTATGTAGGTACATATCCGGTACTTCACATTTGGTGGTGCGTATTGATGATGTGGCAAATATTTGTTACGTTTTTGAATGCCTCAAAATTGTCATCCACACATTATATTTGCGTATTGAAACCTTTTGATACACACTAAAAAAACTGACTCGAGATGGATAGATATTTGATGTTGGCCATGTTTGGCAATTTGGAGCAAACTAAGCGAATATGACCATCTTTCTACACATTGGCTTGGTTCACTAACTTGGTTGTACAAAAATACTTGTATGACATATTTGACAATCAAAACAAAATTATATTGCCACCGTTTTCATGGTGATATACAAATTGCGCGCATTCCCCTTGCCCCTCTAGTGCATGCAGGTTGACTCAAAGCCGCCCATAAGAGCTGATTATCTACAGGGTGTCCCAGGACTGTGTCAAAGCTCAATATTTCATATTATTATAAGAATTAGAAGAAAACTTTAAATGCAAAAGTTGTCAGACTAGAGCATCGGCATAGTTTGAAATTAGTTACATTTATACAGGATGACCCATAACTGCGTTACAAATCAAAGTTATGTTTTTTTAAATACAAACTATATATTTTTATTTGATAATCTAATAGCATTCATTGTTCTGAGTATTTTGATATATCATTATTGGATTATACGGAGGGGCTTAGAAATTATGACCAATTTTGTAAGAAAATGGGGACATTTTCAACACCTTGTAAATTTCTAATTACAACAAAAAAAATTGTTTTCTGTTTAAAGTAGTTTTGGCATATTCTCTATTATTGCGATATTATGTCAAACATTTACAAAATTGTATTATTTGTACAGGGTGTATCAAAACACTAAACCTAGTTTTTTTCAAAATTTTCAAATGGAACACCCTATATATTTTTACATTTTCGAATTGCCTGTTCAATTCTCAACACATTTTACAAACCATGTTCTATACCTAAATCCAACCGTTAATAAGTCATTAATTTTATATTAAAATCTTAAGATTTTTTTAAAAACAATACAACTTTATTATATTCCACAAAATAATTAAATTTTTCTGTTGTTGAAGTTTGTAAGTTCTATTAGTTTGTTAAGTTATTTTTAAGCGAACTGTTTTATTGATTATAATAAAGTTGTATTGTTTTTATAAAACATCTTAAGATTTTAAAATAAAATAAATAACTCTTTAACGGTTGGATTTAGGAATAGAACATGGTTTGTAAAATGTGTTGAGAATTGAACAGGCAATTCAAAAATGTAAAAATATATAGGGTGTTCCATTTGAAAATTTTGAAAAAAACTAGGTTTAGTGTTTTGATACACCCTGTACAAATAATACAATTTTGTAAATGTTTGACACAATATCGCAATAATAGAGAATATGCCAAAACTACTTTAAACAGAAAACAATTTTTTTTTGTTGTAATTAGAAATTTACAAGGTGTTGAAAATGTTCCCATTTTCTTACAAAATTGGTCATAATTTCTAAGCCCCTCCGTATAATCCAATAATGATATATCAAAATACTCAGAACAATGAATGTTATTAGATTATCAAATAAAAATATATAGTTTGTATTTAAAAAAACATAACTTTGATTTGTAACGCAGTTATGGGTCGTCCTGTATAAATGTAACTAATTTCAAACTATGCCGATGCTCTAGTCTGACAACTTTTGCATTTAAAGTTTTCTTCTAATTCTTATAATAATATGAAATATTGAGCTTTGACACAGTCCTGGGACACCCTGTATATATGTGTGATTTGTGCAGCATTGCCATGTAGTCCAGTAACTTTAGGTTTTCACTAGGAATAAATTCGCATAGAGCTGAATTTTTGTATACACCTTCGTTTTGCCTTTATAAATAAGTTACCAAAAGTCCCCATCGATCCCCTGTGAGCATACTTTTTTACAGCCCACACAAGGTGCTAACAATTAGTTTTAGCTGGATATCTCTGTATATATTGTCTCTATGACTAAAATAGTCATTATCAAATAGAAAGATTAGAAAATTATCTACAAGAAAGATCTCATACCTTTTTTCGTACAAGTAATTGTTTTCACGTAGTATGGGGGTATTCTAGTCTAAAAATGTAAAATATCGATTTTATTTTTTTGCATTTTTTTAATAAATAGGAGTTCAAAAAAGATATGTACAAAACCCTAAACCCAAATTCCCAAAATTGACGAAGTTATAGTAGATTGAAAGAGATATGTAACATTGAATAGCCAACTATACGTAAACTTTGAACGCGTTTTTCTCGAAACTAAAAACTGAAATTGGCTGCCATAATAACTCAAGATCTACTGAACCGATTGACTTCAAATTTTCTGTGTACACAAGCTATTACTATCTGTAACAGAATTGAGTAAATCAAATATTTTTGTTTTACGGGCAATGAAAGATTGAAAAAAATAGTAACGAAAATTATATAGACACTTTTCTAAACACCGCCATTTTTTTAATTTTCAATTTTTTTTTAAATTTCTTGCCACTCGCTATAGCCACACTTATATAGATAAAGAAATTTATTGGTTTTGTTTTTTCGGATGAACAGAAAAGCTATAATCATGGCAATCATTTGGAGACGTTTTTTTCACGTTGTACGTGGTTCCTGTACAAGCGTAATAATTACTTATTATTATTATTTTTTTTTAATTTGTATAGCTTGTCTAAACTTATATAAAAGTAAATACAAAAAATCTATAGTAAAAAGTTTTATACTTTTTTGTCAAAAAATTCCCAAAAAAATCTTAATCAATATTCATTCCTATATTATATTAATATAACATATACTTTTTGGCTATTGTAAATTTTATGACAAATGTGTGAGGTGCCAAATTTTGTCAGTAGTTAGAACATACAAAGATGTATATTTTCTGCAAACTCCCTAGTAAAGTAGGTCCCGGAACACCCTCATCGAATAACCCAAAATATCGTTCTATAAGGATTTTATAAACAGACTGTATCTAATAAACGGAATGTCCGATCTATATCGTCTTTCACATATAAGACAGTTAATTATTTTTTACAAACATTTTTATAGTATTTTAACTAAAAATTAACGAATTGTTTTCAAAATGGCGGCCAAACTTTAAATTTTTCTTAAAAAAAATATTTTTTTTAGTTTCACCGCAATTTTGAAAGGCATACAATTTAATTTGGATAAAATATTAATAAAAAGGTTGTACAAGAATAAATTATCTGTCTAAAATGTGAAAAAAGATGTTGATCGGACATTCCGTTCACTAGGTACAGCTGTTAACAAAATACGTATATAACGAAAATTTGGGGCCTTCGATGGGGATGTTCCGGAGCCTACATTACTAGGGAGTTTTCAGGAAATACACATGTCGGTATACTGTAACTATTGACAAAATTTGGAACCTCGCACATTCGGCATAAAATTTACATTAGTCAAAAATTCTACATTTCTTGTGTTAGTAGTATTTGCTTAAGTCGTCACCTTTGCATCCAGTTTCCGTGAAAATTAGAGTTCGTATGAAAAACTATGAATAACCTTTTTTGTAGAGAATTTTCTAGTCTTCCTATTGTTATATGACTTTCACTATCGTAAAATCTATGAATACAGAGATATTTACATAAAACTAATTATTAGCACCTTTTGAGGGCTATAAAAAAGTATGCTCACAAGGGATCGATGGGGACTTTTGGCATATTGTGTATAAAGACAAAAAGAAAGTGTATACAAAAATTCAGCTCTATGCGAATTTTTTCCTAGATACAGCTATTTTTCGTCTAAATGCTCTGGACTACATGATCATTTCTCTAAATTAAAAATATGTACTCATGGCCTAATGTGATCACATTATGATGGACCAACTACCTTAATATATTTATAATAATTTCTTTTCGGAATGTATTTTTACAGAGATGAAAAATCCCTGCATCGCCTTTCCCTTAATCGGTATTTTATAAACGAACGTTGGTCGAGAAATAGATGCGTAACATCTCTTGATTGGTCACCGCAATATCCCGAGCTTCTATTGGCTAGTTACAACAATAACGAAGTCAGCCCGAATGATCCAGATGGTGTGTGTCTTATATGGAATACAAAGTTTAAGAAAACAACGCCTGAGTATATCTTTCACTGTCAGTCTCCAGTGATGTGCTCGACATTTGCGAAGTTCCACCCGAATTTGGTTTTGGGTGGGACATATTCAGGCCAGATCGTACTTTGGGACTACAGAGTGCAGAAAAGGACACCGATACAGAGGACGCCTCTTTCTGCGACTGCTCATACTGTAAGTTTTATTTGGATGATGATTTAATTAAAACTTACATGTTTAATTATCCAACAGCATCCCGTATATTCAATGACAGTTGTCGGAACTCAAAATGCACACAATTTGATCAGCATATCAACAGACGGCAGACTCTGCTCTTGGTCTCTGGACATGTTATCCCAGCCCCAAGAAACTCTAGAACTCCACAGACAGCAGAGCAAATCTGTGGCAGTCACGAGCCTCGCGTTTCCACATTCCGACGTGAATAACTTTGTCGTCGGTAGCGAAGAGGGTATAGCATACTCGGCATGTCGCCACGGAAACAAGGCAGGAATCACGGATGCTTATGAGGGACATCAAGGACCCATTACTGGTATTTCTAGTAATGCAGTTCAGGGTGGTATAGATTTCTCACACCTGTTTCTTACTTCGTCTATGGACTGGACGATTAAATTGTGGAGCTTGAAGGTAATGGTTGTATTAAAAAAAACATTGAGTGTGTGTACTTATGTACACTCGTTAGAAGTTATACTTCTTTAGCGTGATTGAAAAACGACTACAAATAATCTCAATTTTAACTTGATTAAATGAATAAAATAATGTAATGCATATAAATTTATAAAGAACACTAATGTTTTATTTAATAATTCATAACATTATTTCATTATACTATTTAATCAAGTTAATAATCAACCAATCAGATTAGAAAGCAGATACTGTTTGACCAAACAAATGTCAGATGACGTCACAATATCCATAGAGTGTAGTTTCCAGTTTTTTTAACACAAAGTGTCGCTTCTGTATCTTTATTCTGTAGTAATGTGTAAAATTTTTAATTATGTCTATGGATATCATGACGTCATCATATGAATTTTCTGTACAATATACTGTGTCTACCTAGGTCCACTGCGTAACGCTCGTTACACGCTTTTCGTTACATTACTAAATTTCATTTCCGTTACTTTACTAAATTTTTACCCTCAACCCGCCTAAAGAAGTATAACTTCAAAAATGGCCCCAATGTATTCTTATTATATTTTTTGATAACAGGAAACGAAACCATTGTATTCGTTTGAAGATAACGGTGATTACGTATTAGATGTAGCTTGGTCCCCAATACACCCTGCACTATTTGCGGCAGTAGACGGGGCTGGACGTTTAGATTTGTGGAATCTCAACCAAGATACGGAAGTGCCATCAGCATCGGTCATAGTCGAGGGGTCTCCGGCTCTCAACAGAGTATCGTGGACACCTTCAGGCTTGCATGTGACTGTAGGGGACGATACAGGAAAGATATGGGTGTATGATGTGGCTGAGGTATGTTTTAAAACTCGGGTAGGTAGCAAGTACAAAGGAACGAAATGATTTAACTTTTTTTTTATAGAATTTTGCACATCCACGACATGATGAATGGAATAAATTTATGTACACGACGCAAGAGCTACGTAATAGTCAAGCTGATGAAGAACCAGATAAATTAAACCTTTCGGCAACCACAATTAATACACCTTTATCTAGTATGACATCGCTATCATCTAGTCCTTTACGCTGAACATTTATATATAAAAAGTAATAAATTAAATAAAACATATTTATATAGCTTCATAATGATCGAGAAAAGAATTTACAACTAATTATTGTTTATATTTCCGTTGCAGATAATAAATATACTTATTGTCATTTCTTTAATAAAGTAATTTAAAATTTTGAATTTTTTTTATTAATGTACCCATGAGAATTTAAAATAAAATGGAACAATATGATTTTTTATGAGTTATTTAATTCTGTTTTCTGTAATATAATTAAACCAGGGTTTCGAACCGTTATTTTTTTCGTTTCGGTTTTCGTTCCACTCCGAGTGAAAAAATATATATCGGTTCGGTTCCGGTTTTCGTTCCGAAAAAAATAACGGTTTTTCCAGTTTTCGGTTCAGTTCCGGGTGATTAATTAAAAAAAAAATTTGTATTTAAATTTTTTTCTACTGTAATTTAGAACATTTTATGGTACTTGTATGATAGTCCGGTGCCACGTAATAGTATGTACTCTAGTATGTAGGTACTGGTACTACTCGTAATAAGCATGCTAGATGAATTGATACAATAATATAAATTATAAATAATGTTAATTCATAATTAATTAAAGGTATAATAATTAAATAATTAGAACTAGAAGTATTTGAAAATTAGTTTATTGTTTCACGTGAGAATTAAGGAAAAAATTACATGACAAAATACAAAAGGAAATCAAGATAACTAGACCGGGAGGCAGCAACCAAAATTTGGTCATCATAGCAGCCCGCAAAATTTGTTATGATAGTTGTTAATTTAGTATAGCTGTATATTAAAAGTAAATTGTCAGTCATAAAATACGCTGCTTTTACCCCTGATAGGTTGTCAAAGTCGTCAAGTTTTTGACCTAGGGTGACATATAGCAATCTGGCAGATAAATACATTTTGATATATATCATGTTCTCCAGATCAAGAAAATATAGTTTTCTGACGCCTACGCCACTGCTTAAAAAAAGTAGAGTGAATTAAACAAAAAAAAATGACCCAAAAAAAATTGTTTTTAGCAGCCCGTCAGATATTTAAGATTTAGGGTGATTTGATTATTACAAAAACAGAAATATGTATATCTGACGTATTCACCGCTGCGTTTTTATTTTATAGCGGGACAAAGATGTTAAAAAAATGAGGAAACTTTTTTTTAACAGCCCGTCAGATGTGCATACTATTTTGTAGAATAATGTCCCCTTATGCAAAAAATATATATATCTGACGCGTGAAGTGCTGCATTTGATTTGGAGAGCCCGTCAGATAATTTCGTAGCTCAGGCAACATAAATTTTTTTACTGTTGTAAAAACAATTTTTTTAGTGGTTAGGCTTGATTTGTTTGACCTTTTTTTGGAAATACATAATAATAATAATAATAATAATAAAAATGAATACACTCATTAATTGGTTATTTTTTTACATATTTAAATTGTAAAAAAATAAAGCAACAACTGAGGTGTCAGATACAGTTATTTTCTTTCTCAGAGAACTTAAATCTATTGAATAAAACAGATTTTGAACGGGCGGCTATAAATATGTCGGTCATTTTTTTTTTACATGTTTCAATTGTTATAAAAAAATAAAGCAACTATTAAGGCGTCAGATGTTTATATGGCAGTTCATAAAAAATCAAAATTAACAAATTTTATAAATATCTGACGGGTTGCTATGAATTTTTTGCCTATTTTTTTTTACATATCTGACGGGCAGCCCTATCTAAAGGCAGCGTCCTTTAATCTTAGGACCTATCTAGCTGAGTTCCCTATATCCCAGTTAACAAATTTGGCGGGCTGCTATGATGACCACATTTGGTCGTTGCCTCCCCATCTAAACGTATAGATGCAAATAGTCAATCTATTATTTTTTAGGTAAATCTATTTTTTCGGTATTTTTTTTTTTTTCCTATAGATTTTGAAGCCTATATTATGAAAAAATAATACATACTCTGTATTTGGGGCAACACCCTTTAAAATTGAAAATAAACCCCATTTTTCGTAATCTACGCTTCAAAATTATATTGGAATAAAATTAAAGAGTACAAAGGCGAAGAACCAAAACGTAAGATGTGATACGTGAACGATAATTAAACCACAATTAAACGACAATTGAAGTGGGGAGTAAGATCATGTAAACGCGCGTATTTTAAAATGTACCGAACCGAAAAAAACAATATTTTTTTCAGTTCGGTTCCGGTTTTCGTTCCGGCAAAAAATAACGATTTTTCCGTTTTCGGTTCAGTTACGGTTCGAAGCCCTGCATTAAACTACTAATTAAGTCTATAGAAAATCGTTCTGGCTTCTGAACATTTTAATTTTCTAAATTTAGGGATTTTAGTATGTCTGTAAAGAAATCTAGTGTATTTTTCGTTCTTCCGGTTGGTAAGAATTTTGATAATTGGACAGTGGTGGACAGTGGACAGGGTTGTCATCAGTTATCGTTTTATCGGTACAAGTTTTATATATTTTAATTAAAATCAAGTGAAATACGCAAAGTGCTCAACAATGGAAGAAACTGAAAAAAGTAATCAACCGATACAAATAGATAAGCTTTGTCGTTCGTGTATGAACGAGAAAAACAACATGCAGTCGATTTTCGGTGAGCTCGAAATGGCGGGCCAGCAAGCCCAACTCTCAGAGATGCTTATGGCATGTGCCGCTGTGCAGGTACATAATTTTAAACAAATTTATGGGATTACTAAATCAATTTTACATAAATTATATTATATCTATTATTTACATGAAACACTCATGATTTGATAAGTATGTGTAAACATATAAGAGATGTGTATGTGCATATATGTATAATGCATTTATGCATATGTATATATGCATTCATTATTTTACTTTTGTTTATACATGAATAAATACACAACTCAGGGACATTTTTTATATTTTCTATAGGTGATAAAACATATATAAGAATATACCTACTTATGATATAAAATTCTTATCATTATTTCCTCTTTAACAGTATGAGCTATTAAATAATAGTTGATGTAATATAATGTACATAAATTATATAATTATGGAAAATAATTGTCTGATTATTAGACAGTCTTTGCCTAATAATACTTTGTATATTTAAATATAAATTAAGTAACAATAAATATTTAACATTTTTGTATTTTCCGTTTGATTTACTAATAAAAACACTGGTGTTTAATTTTCCTCTTGCAAATACGAACATAGAATGTCAATGTATATACGTACCAATATTAATACAAGTATTCTTGCAATCTGTGGGCTTAATATTCTAAGGTAAATCTGGGAGTTATTTTAGTTTAAAACCGTTAAATACTATACACTTTACTCACATTAGTGAGTACACTCATAATTAACAAATAAAACATTAGTATTCAAACTGTTTTGAGAATTAATCATTTTAAGTAACAATAAATATTTAACATTTTTGTATTTTCCGTTTGATGTACTAATAAAAACACTGGTGTTCCTGGTTCTTAATTTTCCTCTTGCAAATATGAACATAGATTGTAAATGTATATACGTACCAATATTAATACAAGTATTCTTGCAATCTCTGTGGGCTTAATATCCTAAGGTAAAGCTGGGGGTTATTTTAGTTTAAAACTGTTAAATACTATACACTTTACTCACATTGGTACGTGCACTCAAAATTAACAAATAACAAAACATTACGTTTTCAAACTGTTTTGAGGAATGAATCATTGTTTTCTGAATTTCATTAAAAATTAAATATTGACTATTTGCAGACTCCTTATGAACATAAACTATAAATGTTTACGCACACATAAATTAGAATAATATATTAAATTTACTATTCTTGATTAGAATTTCTACTACTCCTAATGAAAGTTGTTTTAGATAAAATAGAATTGGTAGAAGAAACTTGAATGTGAAACACCCATAAAAAAGCCAACTATCAATATATTTGATTTGTTTAATTTAAAAACAATGTTTATAGGTAATCTGTGACGATGGTCTACCAGATGCAATCTGCGAGACCTGCGTCAGTCAACTGAGCAACGCGTACACATTCAAACAGCAATGCGAGAACACGGACAAGAAACTACGCGAGTTCGCCAACATGCCACCGCTGTCGAACATAAAAGTAGAACGCAACGACGCGGAAGCTCTAAGCATAGTCGTGAAACCCGATATAGACATCATGTCGGAAATGATATACGATGACGACTCAAACTTCCAAGGGCGATCGGACTCGGACACGGAATGGAACGAGAAATCTAAGAAGAAACTGCACCCCAACCAGTGCAAGTTCTGTAACAAGAAGCTGTCGTCTCGCCAAGGTCTCAAGATTCATATGAGAAAACATACCGGCGAGAATTTGAAGGTGTGTCCTATTTGCAATGCAAGCTTTACAAAAACAAACCATTTGAACAGGCATATGCAGGTTAGTGATGGAGATGTCTGTCACGGTTTGAAAATGTTTTTATTTTTTATTTGTTCGGTATGGTTCAGATGAACCCCATGCATGAATGTACCCCTTTTATTCAGTGCAATGCCTATCCTAGATCGTTTTTTTCTTCCATTCAAGTATAAATCCAGTAGGGTGGCCAGTTTCTGGAAAATCGGGGAAAGTTAGAGGAATTTTGCTAGATGTCAGGGAATTTTTTGTAAAAATGCAAAATCTTAACCACACCAAGAAATTTCCTGCGAATATTTAAACAATTATCTATTTTTAATACTTAAACCAATCATAAATGTATCACACTTTATACAAAGGTTCAATTGTTAAATATATTAATGGTTTTTAACAGTGGTGATATTAATTTATTTTGTGATTTGTTATTTAAACACAATTTCGTGAAATTTGATTTGTTTTACTTATACACGTACACTCAGCACATTAATTACAAATAGCTTGTTTTCAAATGTTTGTAAATTGGTCAAAAATTAACCAATTTGAAAACTTTTTTTTCTGAAATAATGGAAATTTACTCTACTTTATGATGCTGCAATTTGTTCCTCTTTATGTAGAAAATTGAATTTTAAAATAATCATTTTGTAGAGAATATTTGATACCTTGAAATAAGTATTTTCGGAAAAAATTGCGACAAAATTCGCAAAGGTATTAAAGTTAGTTTTTAAAGTTCCGTATTCTTCAATATAAATAAAAGTCAGGGAAATTTGTTCCAGAGAAATACTGGCCAGCCTGTCTAATTAATAATGTTACACACCCATTCTGAAGAAGAAAACAATTCCACCTTGTTCCAGACCAATCAATTTTGAAAATCCATTACCCTTCTTCCTATAAAAAGGAATAAGTAAATATCATCCCTTACTCGGTTTGTTTTTATAAATTTTGCACTTCTGCGGTGATCTTGAAATGATTCTTAGCTTCTGTTTGTAAACTGTGTTGTTCTAGTTATTTGTTAGGTGTTCATTCTAATATGTCATAAAACAATGAAGTTAAAGATCATTTCTGGCATCCTAGTGTTTATCATATTTTCTTTTTTTTTTTCTAGCATTTTAAAATCTGGAAATCATCCCTAGTTGATGCATATGCCTCCTTCAACTTTTAATAAACAAATGTAATTCAATGTACCCCTATTTAGTTTATTTTTATAAATTTTGTACTATCCTTACCTTTATGTGTCTCAGTATTATTCATTGACAAATGTTCTACATATTTTAAATAATAATTAATTAATTCTATATATTATGTACAATAGGGTAGGTGTTCAAAAAAAACATTCACTCTCGTTGCAAAATAAGTTAGTATTTTTCCATGAAACTCGTTTTGAGAAACGCTGATCTAGAGAAATATAAACGTAAATGCAATGAATTGAAACTTAAAAACGTTTAAAATATATATATTTTTTATTTTTTGAAATCCTGGAATTGCAATCCTTAATAATGTTGAAAATTTAAGAATGAACGTTATTCAATTGTCGACAATTTCAGAGAATTAAATTCTTTATAAAATAATATCATAAAAAAACGATACATATAAACGTGAGTATTAATAATCATTTTCCTATGTTATTGAAATGGGAAACAGGACCCTCCTTTGCGATATCTCTTAAAATAGGCATGATGCTAGTAACAAAGTATAATTGAAATTATGATTTTAAATAATGAAATAGATTCTAAAAAATGTATTTATTTTTATATTAAAAGGGAGATTAATATAATTTTTGCTAAAATAAAAATGCAAAATACAGCAATTCACCATGTTAAATGAAACACCAATCAGACAGAATGACGTCACGCATCAGTAAACGTCAAAATGATTGACTTTTATTTTAGACAAATATCAATTCCTCTTACAAGATTATTAGGTACATACATACCTTATTTAAGAACTTATATACTTTGGAATTCATTTTTAACACATAAAATAATGAAATTATTGTCTAACTCTGAATGTTTGATTATTGTTGACAAGGAGTGTGATGTCACAACTCTGAAATGTCACCTGCGAGCGTTTTGGCGTCAAATTCAAAATTAGTTTTAAAAGAGTCGATTTTTGTGATTAAACCTTTATGTTCTGCAGAAATAAGTATTTTTTTGGAAATAAAAGACACGTCAAATCATCATAGAATAGTTTTTTTAAATTAGTCATCATGCCTATTTATTGCAGAGAGTTAAATTCTTTACAAAATAATATTCTAAAAACAATACAAATAATACAAACTTGAGTATTAATACTATTATTAATGATTTTTCTGTTATTGAAATGAAAAATGTTACAAAAATTTTTTAGGTCATAAAGTAACTTATTTTGTAACGAAAGCAAAATTTTTTTTAACACCCTTAATGTACATTTATAAATATTTTAATTCAAGAAATTTTAAGAGTACTGCAATTGATTTATTTTATTAATAGTATAACTATTTTTATTGTTTTTGTTTTTTCTTAACAGAATAACACAAAAATATTGTATAACAGTATTCAATATAAAAAGCATGATTTTAAAAAGAGAGTTGTACGATTTTCTTCATTCTTTAAGTAAGTTGTTTTGACATTTTCAGTAAAACATTTTCAATAAGTGATTCATTTCTATCGTATGTCATTTGTAGATGCCTATTGGAGTATTTTGTAAATGTAGTTAGATATTTCTGTACAGAGTTAATTAATAAAAAAAAATAAGGGAGATTAATTCTACAACTTAAAATATTAACTGTATAAAAAAATGTGCAACATTTATTGGCAAATTATTTTAAAAAAAACTTAGCTATCTTATTTTTTATCTTATTTTCTTAAAAGCACCATGTGTTTTTTTATATGCCATTACAGGGTGGCCAGTTTCTGGAAAACCAGGAAAAGTCAGAGAATTTTTCTATACAGGGAAAAGTCAGGGAATTTGGTTGGAAGTCAGGAAATTATTTTAAAAATGCAAAATCACACAAATTCTCGCAAATATTTAAAGAGTGACGTTTTTTTTGTTTTTTTTTTTAGGTTTTTTATCAACATTTTTTAAGTAAAAAACAGGGAAAAACGGTAAAAATTCTCCTGGAAAACCGGGAAACGTCAGGGAAATTTGTTCCAGAAAAATACTGGTCACCCTGCATTAGTTAATAATTTTTTTCTCTTTATTCTAGTGTCCGACCGAAGGTCAGTTTTTGGCCGAAGCCGAAGCCGAACTTCGGCTTTTCTTGTAACCTTCGGCCGAAGCCGAAGCCGAAGGTTTTTTTTTCGTATTTAATTATAATTTTTTTTCACAAATTGTTTTTAAATGAATAATGAATGATCTTTTTTACTCTTCATTCTTAAAAATATAAATATCTATATAGGAAAACGAGTCAAGTCTCTTTTTATGCGGTACGATATTTTATCCAAATTCAAGTGGGGTATCAAATAAAAGCTGTTAAAGTAATTCAAATATGTAAACGTTTTGTCATTGAAAATTTAAAAAATCGTAAAAATATTTTGTCCCTGCCAATATCTTTGATATTAATTAAATTAAAGAAAAAAGTCTGATTTACAACAGTCCTTTATTTGATTTGACTAAAAAAAATTTGCATGTCCTGTAGAGCCTCTCAAAATTAATGTAATTTTTTGGAAAAAATATTTTTTTGGTGTTTCATCTTAAAAAGGAGGTTACCCTGCAGAATAATAAAATTTTCAATACATGATTCAAAAACTAGAACGTTCAAGCTTTAAAATAGTTTTTTTAAAACTCTTGTACGACCATTTTTCACAGAGATCCAGCTATTTAAAAACACCTAAAAATATTTGAAAAATTTATTGATCTGTTAATTTTGTATTTTAGTGTATTTATGTATCTATCTCTAACTTTATAATGTGCGCTATGCTTTTTTGTGTAATTTTTTAAATACGGTTTTCTGTGGAACGTACCTACCGCATATAAAAATACTTTACTGTACAATATTATACTATATAGTTCAACCTTCGGCTTCGGCCAAACCTTCGGCCCAAATTTAGCCGAAGCCGATTATTTAGCCGAAGGTGAAATTTTGGCCGAAGGTGGCCGAAGCCGAAGCCGAATGTTCGGTCGGACACTACTTTATTCATATCAATTAGCTGTAACATGGCTGTAACTAAATAAGCGACATATATGAAATTTTACAATAAAATAAAAAAAATTTAGCTTTATTTAATGAAATAATGTCGTTTTGCTGCAATACAAGTAGTATATTTTTCATTGTAGAGCTGTGTTGATTATACCATTGGGCGCAGATTGAAATATTGATTTGAAAGGTATATACAATTTAAAATCAACAATCTTTTGGTTCTTCTTTGGTTTCAATTTTCATCAGCGGTATGAAAATATCATTGAGTTGGACTATAAAATTTTAAGAAAAATGATTTTGAAAATATTTATTACATTTAGCAACTTACCAGACCCGGTATCAGTAATATTGGGGTCCATTACTTTCATTGTTTTTTTTTTGTTTTGTTTTTTGTGTAGCTGTTGTTAAATTTTGCCTGATTTAGTTTATTTCATTATATCAAATGGGGTCCACAAAGTCCAGAATCTGATATAGCTGTATTCCTAGTATCTCTTTGTTGTCAGATCTGCAACTGAACATGTTTATATTTTTAAATACAAAAATAAAAAAATAGCTAATGGTCTAATTAAAATAAATAACACTGTTTAAAAAGCAGATCGATATAAAAAAATCAAGGTAGCTAAGTTTTAGCAAATAATTTGCAAATAAATGTTTCTTATACATTTTTTCATAAAGTTAATATTTTAGGCTGTTGAATCAATGTTCCTTACTTGTTAATCATTCTGTTATATCATACTGTATAGAACACCTTTTTTTATGAAAATAGCACATGCTATATAATGAAAACTATAAAAAATGATTATTGAGTATTGATCAAGAACAGTTTTATGTAACATTGTATTAACTCAAAAATTGTATTTATACTTGTACAGATACATACAAGAAAGGCGAATGAAAAATCACACGTCTGTTCAATTTGTGGTGCTGGATTCAACAAGGCATTCCATTTATTAAAACATAAGCAAGAGCACAAGACATCCAAGAACGGCGAGAAGGAAACAGAAAATAAAGATACTACCGAAACTCCTGTAACCGAAAACAAATCTGATATTAAATCCGAATTTGAGAACAACGAATTGATTATAAAGTCAGACGATGATGTCGGTATGGATGACATCGGTATGGACGATATCGGTATGGATGATGATGATGGATTTAACGATATCCCGGATCCTGTGAAATATGTACGGAAAGATAAAGGCACCTACGAGTGTAAGATTTGTCAGAAAATACTTACGACGGCTACGGGATTGCAAATTCATATGAGACGACATACTGGACATAATCTTTCTCAGTGTTATGTAAGTATGTTATAAAACATCGACTATAAATTGTGCGAGTTAAAATGGTTGTGTCCAAAAAAAAATTTTTCTCTCGTTATGAAATACGTTAGTTTTTGACTCAAAATAAGTCCCCCCACAAGTATTACCCTGTAATTTAATTTTAAGAGGTGCCGCAAAGAGGGGTCCCGTTTCTCATTGAAATAACATGGGGAAATGATTCTTTAGTACTAAAGTTGGTATTACTGATTAATGATAACTGATGTAAAAATTTTAAGGACATCATTTTGTAGAAGATAAAATTCTCTAGAAAAGTGTCTACAAAGCTGTGTCTCTCAATTCAACGTATCAAAAATTACAGGTATTCAAAGTGATTATTTGTTAAATTGTGCGTCTAAAAAGCTTTCACGGCTAAACTATTGTTTCTATAAAAATAAGTTAATGGTAATTTTGTAAGAAATTTAATTCTCTATAAAAATAATTCAGAGAGCTATAGGCGTAAATGCAATGAGTTAAAACTTATAAGCATTTTAAATATTTATTTTTTAACAAATTTCACCATTTTAACGTCAATTCTCTGTAAATATCGATTAAATAGCAATATATTACCCTACTACTGAACTGTTGGGAAAGGAATGACCAAGCCGATAAATAGCATTCTTAGTATATAATTTTATTCTCTACAAAATGACATCATTAAAAAAATTTTATCGGTTATCATGAATCAGTAATACCAATTTTAATACTAAAGAATCATTTTCCCATGTTATTTAAATGGGAAACGGGACACCCCCTTGCAGCACCTCTTAAAATTGAACTACAGGGTTATTCTCGTGGGGGGGATTTTTTTGGGGTCATAAACTACCTTATTTCGTAACGAGAGCGAGGAAAAAAAAAAAAGAAGTTTTTTGTCACACCCTAATGCCTATGTTGTTTTCAGGTTTGCAACAAATCGTTTACAAAAACAAGCCACCTAAAACGGCATTTATCGACACACGGTGCTGCTGTCGAAGCCGCACAGACCAAGCCAGCGAAGGTGAGCCTCCCGTGCGAGTTCTGCGACCGCAAGTTTGTGTACCGCAAGAGCTTCGTGCACCATATGCGCTCAGAGCACGGCATATCGGACGACGAGAACATACCGCTGAGCGCGTACATCAAGACCGAGATGAAAGATGAGGAGCGCAAGGAGAACAGCGAGACCGTCGACGGGCAGGTCGCAGACGGCGCTCTCGACGACGAGGGACCGGACGAGATAGACGAGCTGACCGGCCAGAAGAAAGTGTTCGAGTGCCACGTGTGCCAACACCAGTTTGGCCGGTCGAACCATCTGACGAGACATATGACGCTGCATCGTAATGTGCTGAAACACAAGTGTGATAATTGTGAGAAGTCGTTCTTGACAGAGGAGCATCTCCAGAAACACGTGCAGGTAAGTTATCTTCTTAGATTAGGTTTGTGGATACATTATACAAGGTGATTCAGCACTGTCGTGCCACACTTAAACATTAGATTGAGAAAAATATTTTAAGAAAAAATCTTCCAATAAACGTGTCTGAAAATTTTTCGTTAGGGAACTACAGCCCTCCAAAGATTTTGCTCAAAATGAGTTTTTATTTAATATCTAGAGAACCCTTTGTGATAAAATTATGAAATTTGGTATTCTGTTTAATAATAATTTGAAGCATCCGTATTAAGTTAAATTCTGCATGCTTTCTTTTCTATCGATATTTCTCGAAAACGGTTTATCCTATGACAAATAAGCAAAGTATGTAAAAACTTTATAAAAAAATTAAAGTACAAAAAATACTAGATAAAAATCGATGGGCCCACTGGTCCCATACATTCCTAGTCTAAATTACAACTAGTTAATATGAGAAATCAATAACACTTATTATTACTAAACAGAATACCAAATTTCATAATTTTATCACAGGGTTATCTAGATATTAAATAAAATTCATTTTTAGTAAAATCTTTGGAAGCCTGTAGTTCCCTCGCGAAAAATTTCCGGACACGTGTTCATTAGAAGTTTTTTACTGTTTAAGTTTGGCACGACAGTAATGAATCACCCTGTATTAAACTGTTACCAAAAGTTCATAGCTTATTTTTTTTTTGTTTTTGGTTAATAATATTAATATTGTTCTGTTTTTTCAGGAATTCCATCTAGACAGACCGTACATTTGCACTATCTGTAATAAACCATTTGCTCGGGGTGAGCATTTGATTCGGCATCTAAAAGTACACGATAAAGATAAGAAGGATGGTGCCGAAACGTTAGAACATAAATGTTCTATTTGCGATAAGATATTTACAAGGTAACATTATATTAAATTAATTTTTTATTTTCCTGAATAATTCTACAATATTCAAATAATTACAACTTTGGTAAAAATAATCACAACGAAATATTCCCAAAAGAAAATTAAAGCTTGAAATCTACTTTAATTCATTAAAAAACAATGTTTTCATTAATCTTTTATAAAGTTATAATCCAATAAAGGCTAAAAAATTTCAACTTTTTTATAACTTTGACAGTCTAATGTCCGGTATTATAAAGGGGCAAGCAAATTGCAAGCTAGCTAGCACTCTCAAATGTGATACCAAACTTATACGACAGTTCTCTTGAAGTTTTCTGATGACTTTGACATCTTTTGTCCATGCGTTGTATGTAAACACCAACGGTATTAAAACAGTGGTGATATGAAAATTATTTTATACGGTCAGAGTCGCTAACTGTGTTACTATACGTTGAAGTATCACTACTCTAAATTCCATAACAAATCCATAGATACTATCACAAAATTAATATTCTCATTTGTGAGTGTTAGCTAGCTTGCAAATTTGCTAGCCCCTTTATAATACTGAACATAAAAGTAAAAAGCTAAATTTGAAATATGCCTTTTTTTTTTTTTTTTTAGTTTTTTTCACCGAGTTATGATAGATGTAAAAAAATTTGTTTGAAGTTAAGATTTCCAACTATAATTTCCTTTTTGAAAAATTACATTGCCATGATTTTTACCAGTCTCAACTATTTGAATAATAATGCAAAAATTTTAAGAAAAATAAAAAAAATTTATTAAATTTTTTTAACATTTACATGAGAAATAGGTAGTTCGCATTACAAATGAATTACTTTTCTTCAGGAGCGATCATCTGGCAAGACACACAAAACTCCACCTAATGAAAGACAAGAGACACGTCTGCACTGTGTGCAACAAGTCATTCAACCGCTTAGACAACCTACGAACTCACCAGAGAGTTCACACAGGCCAGAGGGACCCCGTGAGACTGCATCTGTGCGTCTACTGCGGTAAAGAGTTCAACAACTCCAGTAACATGGTGAGTTATATGCAATTAAAAATGTGGCTTTTATATACAGGTATTTTTGAAGATGTATTTGGTATTGATGTTTTTTTTTTTCCAGATCGTCCATATGCGACGGCATACAGGAGAAAGACCGTATAAATGCACCGTCTGTGGGAAAGGCTTCCCGCGGTCCCACGACCTCAAGTGTCACGAGAGAACTCATTCCGGAGAAAGACCGTATCTGTGTACGCTTTGCGGTAAATCGTTCAACAAGAGCAACAAACTGGTGAGTACAGTAAAACCTCTCTTAAAATATTTTTTTACAGGCACAGGTTCAACTTATAGAGGTTTAACATCTATGATATGTATTGTCGAGTTATAAGGATTGCAAAAATTCAAGTTATAGAAAGTAAAATTGTATTGAAAATACCTTCTATGGAAACATTGATTAGTTCGAGTAATAAAAGTTTTGGAACATGATGGAAAGGGAATAAATATTTTCTTTTTTTACTTTTTTTAGTTTACATATAGAGGTTCTACTGTATGTATAAACAATCAAAATTTTCAACTAAAAATAAAAGTACAGTATAACCCAGTTATAACGACATCGAAGGGATCAGTCATATTGGTCGTAAAAAGTGGATAGTCGTAATAATCGGTAAAAATGCAATTATATGGGATTTAGTTGGACATTTATTTTGAATCGTTAAAACCAATACGTCGTATTAACCGATGTCGTTATAACCGGTTTCTACTGTATTAATTAACAAAGAAATAAAAAATATAACAGAAAGAAAATAAGAAATAAATATATACACCCAATTCTGTTTTTATACGGTTTTGATTTAACACGATCTAGAAAAAAAATTTATTCCGTTTTTACACGATTTCATTCGATATAGCATATTTTTACTAACTGTAATCTTCTAGGAATTTTTTTTTCTATCTGTTATTTATAAAATATGTAGTTTGGGAATTTCTCTTTCTAATTTATTTTCACAGCAGCTTAAGTATATATTTTAGTCTTGTATGAATTTTCAGTTCCAAAACTTGCGATAATTTTATATTTATGTTACTTTAAGAATTGAATTGCCTTTTATTTTTGTGAAATACACTGTGCATGAATGAACATAAAAATTTAAGGGTGGCCAGTTTCTGGAAAACCGGGAAAAGTCAGGGAATTTTGCTATACAGGGAAAAGTCAGGGAATTTGGTTGGAAGTCAGGAAAAAAATGTAAAATTGCAAAAACCTCACAAATTCTCGCAAATATTTAAACAGTGACCTTTTTTAGGTTTTTTATCAAAATTTTAAATAAAAAAACAGGGAAAGACGGTAAAAATCTCCTGGAAAACCGGGAAAAGTCAGGGAAATTTGTTCCAGAGAAATACTGGTCACCCTGTTAATTTATCGTTTTTTTTTTTTTTTTGTATGAATCATTTCATTTTACATATTTTTTACAGGGCTGAAGGATATGGAACTAATCCCCTTTTTTCTATGTACTTCATGTGTCTTTTTTACACTGTTTTTTTTCTGGAACGTATCTACCGTGTTAAAACAGAATTAGGTGTAATTGATTATGTACATCGTAATATAGCTATATAATTAATAACATATCTTTCTATCATGCAGGTGCGTCACACCCGAGTTCACACAGGAGAGAGGCCATACGTGTGTAACATATGTGGACGTGCGTTCACACAATCCAACGACTTGGCGCTGCACATGCGTAGGCATACAGGGTCCAGGCCGTACGCTTGCGGAGTCTGTCCGGCCAGGTTCATTCAGTCCGGACAGCTTAAGGCTCACAGACGTTCGCAGGTCAGTGCTTTATCTTTTAAATTTATAAAATGGAAGAATTGAAAAGTTATGATCATATTATTTTTTTTTTAATTCTGTGGACAGCCACTGTGAGGGGTCAAAAAATTGTCAATGCTTGGGAATTTTTTTCACAGATATAACCAATTATTTTTGAATCAGGTAAAGGATGTTTTATTAAGTATATATTTAACTTATTTAGTACCAATTTTTATTGAAAAATATTAACTATTTACAAAGTTATGAGCCTCAATGTGACAACCAAAAAAAATATTTTTCTCTATGGTTCACTCGAAAATTCGAGAAGGCTCATACGAAAAAAAATTTTTTTATCAAAATCTATATGAATGTAGCTATTGTTGCGCTTAGCCGTTTTTTTATTTTATTTTATTTTTTCACAAAATGGTGATTTTTTTCATTTTTAAGACCTATTTTTTTTAATAAAGCGGTTTTAAAAATATTAATCATCAAAATTTCAAAAATCGGCTACGTGCTACGATAGCTACTACAATTACAGAAATTATTTAAAAAAATATATGAAATCGGTTCATTAATCTTTGAGGAATCGTGTCAACCAGGTCGAAAAATGTCATTTCGAAATAAACGTGTTTAATATTTTTGTTATGTCATAACCGGCCGTGCTACATCGTCTCACTAAATTGACTGTAACTCCGTCAATTTTCGGAATTTAAACTCAATTTTTTGTATACATATTTATGAATATGTATATTTAAAAAAAATGTACATCACAGTGGCTTTCCCCTTTAAAAGTATATGATACATTATTTTTCTTGCTTGTTTCTTAAAAGGGCATAACCTTTCTCATTCTTGTATATTAGTAACAGTTTCTATTGAAAAATTAATTATTTTTAAAGTACTGTTTAATCTTAATAGTATGTTCTCTTTAGGGCCATTGGGTCGAACAAGAAATTCAATTCCGAGGTAACCGTGTTGAGCCCGTTCACATAGAAGGCTTGGTCGAGACCCCGATAAAACACAGGAACCGTGTCAAAAACATCGTCAAACAAGAACTGACAGTCATGCCCGAGGTATTCGCAAACACATCACTTCTAGCGCTAGCCACCGGCAGCAACGTGCCTCCGCCTAAAGATTTCAGAATCATACCGCACGACGAGAACGAGATAAAACCCACAACAAGCGCTTCGGATGCGTTCCACGTGGCGACGGTCACGCAGACGTACCAGCCGAGCGCCACGACCAGCGCAGGGCCGTTTACGACAAGTGAGAGTTTTAATTTTCAGCAGTATGATTCGGTAATGTAAGAAATTTATAAGTTGTTTCGTATTTTTAGTTATATATGTGTATTATGCGTATATAGACATTTAAATGGGTGTTTTTAATGATAGGAGAAAGTGGATAAGTTCTTTTTATATGCTGAAACTTTTTAGGTGATGAAGGCTTATGTCAAAACTGGAATTGGTTATAATCACTTTTTAATGTTCTCGGCCTGAGGTACTTTTTGTTATTGTAATTGCTCGTACTATAAGTCAACTCCATTTATGGTCTTTCGAGCTGAATATAAAATTGTTTTAGATTTTATAGGTCCTCATAATTAGAAGAAACCGTAAAAATATATCTAGTAAATATTAGGAAAGGAAAAAACAAAATATTTTATACTAATACATCACACCCCCACAATAAAAAAGACAACTTAAAAATGTAAATTTTACAGAAGACAAAAAAAATACTATAATTTTAAATCATGTCATTTACGTACTATTTTAAATATTTTAATCAAACTTTAACTTTTGGATCTACACTTGTGACATTTTCAATGTGCAAATCGTTGATGCTGCAACAAAAATGGTAAGGAGCTTTTTTGTTTAGCACTAAAAATTCTCTACAGATTCTTTCGCAAGCTTATTTTCATAGAACTGACTTTTTACGAGTTACAGCTTGACAAAATTTGCAAAAGGTAGTTTTTGCAAATTATTTCGTAAACTGATGACATACATTATAATATCAAATGACAATCTTGAAGAACAATAAATTTTTAAGATTTTTGTCACAGATGCCATTTTGTCGACTAATAATTTACGAGCTATGGTGCATCAAATTGTGTTCTTTTTGCATGAAGCTAGCCACCCACCTATGCATGCCATTGATAGGAGGCTTGTACAATCAAATATATTTGTTATTTCCATTTGTGTTTTAATCCCTGTATTACACTTGTTGATTTTTTGACCAATTTAAAAGTAACGACTGAAAATCGCATTTATATATGTCAATTTTACGTTTATATTTATTCGTAAAAATAGAACACGTTCTGTTTTTTCGGTAATTTCTAGGAATATTAATATTCACTAAAAATATTGTTCCAGTACAAATTAGCAAAGTGTTACCAGTGGCGGCGTAAGGTACATTGGTACCCGGGGCGGTTTTTTTTTTTTGCACCCCCCCCCCCCCCTTTTTTTCGTTCTCAACTCAATATTAAGATCAGTTTTCTGATTTTTTGTACCCCCTTCTAGAAAAAAGTGCTGTCTTTTTTTTCGTTCTCAACTCAATATTAATTTCATTTTTCTGGTTTTTTGCACCCCCTTCTAGAAAAAAAGTGTTGTCCTTCATTTTATTTTTATTTTTTTGTTGTCAATTCAATATTTTTATTTTTATTTATGACCTTAATGGCATGTTATACACACTTTCCAGAGTATTTAAAGAATAATTTGTCACCCCTTGGAGCTTGGCACCCGGGGCGGGCCGCCCCCTCCGCCCCCCCCCCCCCCCTTACGCCGCCACTGAGTGTTACTAATATAATTTGTGCTGATTGGATGATTTTGTGGTAATTATGAATTATTATTCTGTGCATTTTGTTCTTAACCCTTAGTTACTCGCGTGATTTACCGTAATGCAGTTACTCGTGCGGTGTATTTTATACACCACATAAAAAAGTTAGTTTTTGGGAATTTTGAAGGTATTATATTATTTTTTTTTTCCAATTCATGTACTATTTATTTTTGAGAAACTAAGAAAAAATTCTTAAAATTAACACAACTAAAAATTAAGGATAAGAACGAAAAACTAACCAAAATAAATCTAAAAAAGTACACAAAACTGTTCAATATTCAATATTGCAATAAATCGGACAACAAAAATTTGATTTTTGTTGATAAATTTTTTAATTTTTAAGCATCGCTAATGTCTTCAAAAACGCGGTTCTACGCTAAGGATGCTGCTATTTGTGCGTTAATACCACCTACATTTAGTAAGTAAAAATTTAATACATACTGCTACAATCCTCAAATTTTGACTGCCGGATTCCTATCACACTCTAGACCAGTGATTTCCAAACTGGGAGGCGCGCCTCCTTAGGGAGGCGCGGACTAGTGCAAAGGGAGGCGCGAAAACTTTAACAGAAATTTAATTTTCAAAACATCACATTAAGGTGTATAAATAAAAAATATATAATTATAAATAAACTTTTATAACATAACATTATTTTTGTATACATATGTACATACTATCTGTTTCTGAAAGGGACGTCACTGTGTAGTTTTTGATTGACAACTATTATTGAAAAAGCAAAACTCATAGAATTATCATAAAAAAAATCATAGTGAAATCATTCCCCTTAAAATACCTAGATTTAATGAAGTTTGTGCTAATAAACAAGCATATTCATCGCATTAAAAAAATTATACGCAAAAAAATACATTTTATACCTTTTTAAAATATGTCTATAATTTTATGAAATAAAGGGGGGGGAAGGCGCCAGAGATAAAATTTTTTTAAAGGGAGGCGTAGTCACATAAAGTTTGGAAACCACTGCTCTAGACTGACTAAACAAAGGTTAGGTGGGGGTGTACAGTCCCACAAAAATGTATACATTTATTCATCGCAGAAAATGTGTTACTGGTGTACAAAATACACCAGCGCGAGTAATTAAGGGTTAAATGAGGAAAACATTTATTAACTTCCCAATAGGAAGTTATTGTAATTGGTCCGAAAATCGAAATCAAAAATTTTAACATATTTTCATGTTTCAAGGGCATTAGAGTATATTTACACTATTTTCAGAAAAATGTCTGTGTGTGTGTGTGTGTGTGTGTATGTACGTACGTATGTACGTTCGTGTGTACGTACGTGTGTACGTACGTACGTGTCCTTTTTTTCCGGGACGAAATCTCGCGAACAAAAAATGCTATTGACTTCGTTGGGGTGCTAATCGAAGCGTCTTGAGGTGAATATGATCTGAAAGAAAGGATTTTTCGAAATTCAACCCCTACGGGGGTAAAAAAGTGTGTTTTTTATTTTTTATTTTTTTTCTTGATCGGATTTAGTAGAAACTTAGAATAAATATTATACAATACAAATAATGAAACGTATATTTCAGTATTTATTTTTTATATGGGTCCAAACAGCCATTAAATGGATGAAAACCACCATCAAAATTTCAATTTCATACTAATAAATACGTCTAATAATTCATGTTGCCTTGGAAACAAACGCAATTCAAAATTCAAATTGTCAGATTAGTTATTCTAAAAATGTGCATTATATTATTGACATTATTAGAATATTAGAAAACTAATATTCATAATACAAAGGTGAGTTTTATTTCTGACAAATTCTATTAAAATTTTTCATATACATATTAAAAAAAATATTTACAAACTATAACATATGTAGTAATATTAATTATGGAAACAATAAATAATAATCAGTATTCAAGTATTGTTAGCCATACCATGTTGGGAAGTTGATTGTGTGGACCTAAAGGATCGCACCCCACAGCATTATACGTTATATAGTTTAATTTTATATCCCCGGGTAAAATTGGATCCGGCAGCTAGTTTAAAGTTTTATTATTCTATATAATTTCTCTGACTTGGTTTTGCTGATTATATAAAAAAAATTGGAAGTGTAATATAGGCTTTAAGTATTTGCTATTTAATAAGATTATATTTTCATCATAATTCCAATATTTGGCATTTGAATGAATCATTTTATAAATTATAACAAATATAATTGACGGGTTATTTTTATCAAATTTGATGATGACGTAACATTCAATAAATGTAAATAAATAACATACAAAAAATTACTTATCCATTTATAAAAATACAATACATTACAAAGTTATTATTAATTTCTTATATTATAAATTATATGAATATAAAATTGTCAATGTATAAGAAAAATAAATTTTGATACAAATGTGTCCAACGTATATATAATATGATAACCCACAAAGAATATGTAATATTTTTGTAAATAGTACGTAGCTAGTAAAATGGATATTATTGCTAGTCTCATAAGGAAAAAATATGCAACCTAAAAGTCAATCAGCAAATATTTGACCTGCTGGACTGTGTGCCTGCTTGAAATGAAGCAGCTGATTTTTTTCAAAATGTTCTAGAAATTTTAATTAGTACACACTCGCCAAAAAAAAATTATTTAAAAATAAATAAAAAATTGTGCAATATTAAAAAATGATTGCAATGAAATTCTCCAGAAAGGAAATCAAAATTTGAAATTTCTACTTTTTCTTTATTCTTTCAGCAAAATACTCTCGGCTTCAAAATTATTCTTTTTTTTTCAATTATTAACATGTTTTCTTTTCAATTCTTTTTGGCAATTGAAGATTGACCATTTTTTAGCAAACCTTCACACTAAATAAATTAAGAATAATTTTTTTATTAAAATTGTTGCAAGTAAGTATTTAAACAAAATCGCACTGAAGTGTAAGCTTCAATATGTAAAAAAATGAATTGTACCACCGGTATTAGTGTTATCCAAATGGGTGTTGCATGGTAAGTTTTATGACGATTTTAGCTGAAAACTTCAATAACTCGGCAAAACAAAAATCAAAAAGACATTTTGAAGCTGTCATGATTCAAATTTACCAGCAAACACTCGATGCATTTTTGTAAAAAAAAAATTGAAAATTCTCAGCGCACCTTTATTGGCCTGTAACTTTTTAAGATGTAATGAAAATATATATTAAACATATGTTTAATATATGAAAATATGTAATATTTTGTTAAAAAGTTGATCAAACTTTAATTTCGTAATGGAATAATTTCATTGCGATCATTTTTACCAACATTACAGACATAATTTTTTAGGAAAATTAAAGGTTCTTTTAATTTTGTTGGCGAGTGTATTTTATAGACAATACACACACAGACAAAAGCACATTTTTTATTATTCTACAATCTAAAAGAAAATCATTTTTGGTTAAAATTTTATAAGGTTTTTGTAGGTTAGAATTAAACATTGTTCACCGTACAAAAATCATTTCACAAATATATATTACATTTATTTAAATAAGTATTAAATCGATATCTATATAAATGCTATTTTAAACATATTTTTCTTTTATTTATAACTTTAAGAAGAAACTATTTTATAATAAAATATTAAAATAATTTAATTATAATCAAGAGAAAATACAGAATAGACAAGTATACAATTTTGCTGTCAATGACATTTTTTAAGAATAGAATTCTTGTAATACAAATATATAACATTTCTGGCAGCATTAAACATTCTTATATTTTAGATTCTTATAAAGTTTGATTATTAATTTTTATTTTGATATATTTTATACCAAAACATTATTAAAAGTAATGTATATGTGTAAAAAATGTAAATACATAATAAACATATATTTAATTGATAGGACATTATATTGGGAATAATATAAAAAAATATCTTTACATTAAGGCTAGTTCTAATATATAATTGAAAAGTTCTTTTTTAAGTAAATACTAAATGTAAGTCAAATTATGTGTATGTAAATTCGTTTATTTCTTTATTTTTAGGTGTAATAAAAACGTTTTTGGTAAAACAAAAATATTAGAACGTAAAGATTTTCTTTTTTGAATATATAAAAAAAATCTATTGATTTTGGTTTATCAAAAGCTAATATATGTTAACCATTTTTTATAAGGAAAGGAACCAAAATATAATATGAGTATAGAAAAGTACATGTATATTTAAGTTCTTCGACTGGCTTAATGGTAAATTATATTAAACCCAGTGCAAACATTGGCTAACTTACTGAAGTTAACCGTTATGTTGTAAAATACCATCATTCGAGTATTCAATTTATTTTTAAATAATTATAAAAACTTTTTATAATTATAGCTTTGAAATATACCGTATAAAAAAAACGTCTCTTATTTGGCAACGTAGTATTCTGAGACTAAAAATTATGGAAACTTTAGAATGGTCTTAAAATATTTGTTATACAGGGTAAGTCATATAAGGTGGAATAAACTTGAACAATTAAGGGCAGGGTAACGTTAATTCGTACAAAAAAAGGCACATTTTTGTGAATTTTTTCCGGCAACACAGTTAATATTTATTTATTTAAGCTAATGGTACATCAAAGTATAATATTCGAAGAATATTTTGTTAAATTTTCATGTAAAAAAATTGAAAAATACGGCAATGGCGGCTCGGAAAAAAGTTGAATTGCGGTGCCCCTCATAACTCGGTCCTGGATCATCAGAAATAAAAAAAAAATTTTTGGTCGTAATCTTATCGTTTTCCCCGGGTAATGCTGGGAGGGTTTTTCGAAATTTCAATTTTTCAATTTTTGGGAACACTTTGAAGTGAAAAACGCGATTTTTGCAAAAAAAATTGGGTAATTTTTTATTATAAAATAAAAAATATTGACAAATTTGAAAAAAACTCTCCAGCGTTACCTCGTAAATTATGTACAGAAATAGTGTTCAAAATTTCAAATGAATCGGTGCAGTAGTTTTGAAATTAAAAAATCCGACTTTGAAAACGTGAGTTGTGGGAAAAACGCTTTAAAGTTTTAAACATTAAACAAAACGTTGATAAGCGAGTTTTATCGGCTTAGCTCACACTGAATCATCGATACCAGGTCCATAAAGGATGTTGCTATCGTCCATAATGTCTAATGCATCTTTTTGCTCCTGTCTCTGACGAATTCTGCCTTCTTTAGTTTTTTTTCAGCTTCCTGCTCCGCTCTACTTATATGCATGATCGCGCCCATCATGGTTGCTTAAAATGCTGTATCTTCGTTAGTTTTGCTCCGATCCGTCTCAAATTTTCACACAATATTCTGAAAAAGTTTTTCATTCAGAAAATCAAATAAAACAAAAATGGAAAAAAAATTAAATACGTTACCCTGCCCTTAATTGAGAAAAATATTTCAAGCAAAAAAGTTCATATGAACATGTTTCCAGAAAATTTCGATTTTTTTAAAGTATACATATTCAGAAATACGTAAACAAAAAATTAAGTTAAAATTCTGAAAAATATGTGAGTTACAGTCAATTATGTAAGATAGCACGGCCGGTTATGACCCTCAGAAAACTTGAAATGTGTTTTTCTCCAAACGATTAATGAACCGATTTAATTTATAATTTAATTTAATAAGTCTGTGCGTAGCTGATTTTTGAAATTTTGATATTTCTGTTATTTAAAACCTTTTGAATTAAAAAATATATTTTTTTAGTTGTCACATCGAGCCTCATAACTTGGTAAAATTTTAATATTTCTCAATAAAAAATGGAATAAGTTGAAAAATATATACTTAATAAAATGTCTTTTACCTGATCCTAAAATAATTAGTTATACCTGTGAAAAAAATTCCAAAACATTGACTATCTTTAACCCATCACAGTGGCTTCCCCCTTAAAGGACTATAACTAAACCTCTAAGTATGATTTCATACTTCTGAAATATAATTTCACATTCATGAAAATTAATTTCACATAAATGAAAACAGAATTCACTTATATATGAAAATTATGTTGAAACAATGAAAACTGATTTTGCATAGTAAACTTCCGTCAATAAATTCAGGGTTAAATAATCAAGTACCAACAATTTCAAAATTTTGAATTCGTATGTGGCAATTCAAGAAATTTCACTACATCTTGGATATGCCAACCGTGTCAAGCAATATTATGCTGCATCATTGCACCAGGAAGACCTTATTGAATTGTGATATAATTAATATTATAAGGAATAAAAAACCATTAAATCTATATTCATTTATTGAAATTAATTTCACACCTGATACATTAATTGTTCTATAAGTGAATTCTGTTTTAATTTGTGTGAAATCAGTTTTCTTTAATTTGAAATTATATTTCATTTGTGCGAAGTCATAATAAATGTTAATTAATGTGATATATTTCATTTGAGTAAACGATTCTTCAAAGATTTTAAATATTTTTAAAGACCATTACGATGTTTCTAATTATTATACTTTTAGACTTCTATATATGTTGCCAAACACGAGATGTGTTTTTTAATCTGCCTGGTATATCATAGCACTAGTGGTACTGGTTGTGCTAAAAAGATGTAAAATCGTAAAATATTGATGTGAAAAATAATAAAATATTTTTTACAGTTAACTTTATTTTTTAGAAATGGAAAAAATGATTTATTTATGGAATCAATTTGATATCAGTAATTTACATTGTAATATTTTGAATTAATTTTTATTATATTTAATATGATTTCTAATTAAATATATATACATATATATTATTAGATTTATATAACTAAATCACATTTTAATTTTGTGTACTGATGTATTTTGATAATAAAAATGGATTTAGATTATTTTATCAAACATTAAGTCAAAGTATAGTAATTTTTTAATTGTAAACTATGTTGTAATTTTTAAAAATACATAACTGTACAATAAAATTATTTGAAGTATTTTTTTTAATTGATTTAATTACAGTATTATTCAGAGTATGGTTTTCAAAAAATTTCAGGTCAAGATACAATCAATTTATAAATCTGTAGGCTTTTTTGTCTACAACAAAAATATCCAATCGGATTTGATTATTTTTTTCCAGATTGCGAGTTCTTAGAATTATTGTCTGTCTGTTCCGAAGTAGTGCAAAAACTACTGAACTGATTTTGATTAGATTAATTTAGACTTTATAAACGAGGTGACCTTACATTCGCGAATATTCGCACATTTTTAAACATTCGTATTCGCATTCGCATTAGCACATTTTTAAACATTCGTATTCGCATTCGCAGGTAAAGTTGCGAATATAATATGATGTATTAACAAATATAGTAAATATCTATTTTAATCAGAAGACCGTTCTTTTTTTTTTTTTAGCTTTTTTTTTTTCAAAAAGTCAATATTCGCATTCGCATCCGCGAATATCGACCAGTCAATATTCGCATTCGCAAATATCGACAGCTAATATTCGCAATCGCATTCGCGAATGTTTAAAATCATACATTCGTTACATCTCTAGTAAAAACACATATATGCACTATGTCGACTATGGTATGTACATATCTGTGAGCGGGCTGTGACGCTGTGAGCTAGTGATGGGCGATTGCGAGATGTTTCTACAATCGAAACAATCGCCATCGACTAAAATAACAATCGCGTGAACAATTATCTCGCCCAGTGTTGTCACCAGGCCGGTTTTCACCCGGACAAGCCGGTTTTTAGATCCATAGTCCGGATGACTAATACTAGTGACCGACCGAAGGTTCGGTTTCGGTTTCGGCTAGTTTCGGCCTAAAATACGTGTTTCGGCCAAGTTTCGGTTTCGGCCATAAAACGGCCGAAACTTTCGGTTTTGCCGAAACTGTGAATCACGTCTTTTTTATGAACAATATGATAATTTATACATGTTTGTTTTATTTTTTACATAACTTTTTTGTTTAATATTTAAATCCATCTTCTGCGCGATATTTTTTTCACAATTTTTCCGGAAAATCGTCAATTTTTCTGTGTATCGTTCGGTTTTTCGTGAATATCACGGCTTTTACTTGATCAATACCGACCAAAATAAATAATTAGAGTCACTCGTAAGAAAACCCTCTATTGAAATGTATGAGGAGGGGTGTGGAATAATATAACTTTTAATATCTAACCGAAAAAAAAATACAAACAAATTGTTGTTTCTCTCAATTACTTAGCACCAAATAAGAATATTTTGATGAAAATTAGAGATAATGTACTTCTTATGATCGTTAATGAACCTACCAATATTGATTTTAAAATATAAAAAATTACCGCCAAAACTTAAAAAAAATTGTTTGACATCTTTGTCTAACTAATTTGTTTATCTCAAATTGTAGGGTTTATATTGCTCCTTCAAATGTTTATAAACGTACATATACAGGTGTCCCATTTTAATCTATCACCCCCCCCCCTAATTTTTTTTATCTATCAATTAAATCAAAAAATTCTTCAAATAAAAGTTGTTTGGTTTTGATGAGAGCCCGAAATGGCGTTATTAATTTTTGATTTTCTGGACGTCTTCATGGTCAAATAGGCCCAACATTTTTTTGTCAAATGGAAACCTATATTTTTATTACGGTATCTTATTTTTTGGAAAAAAACAAGTAGCTTTTGTTTTAAGCAAATTTTTATATGATTTCATTTTTTTTAATATTTAACTAAATAATTTTAAATTTTAAATATTCACTAATTTTTTACTCGAAACCCATTAACTTTAGAGGAAAATTGTAAAAAACAAAAAATATTTATTTTAATCTGATGTAACTAGGAAAATGATTTCAGATTAAAAAAATTTTTTTTTTGCTTTCATATTTTGAAGAGCAAAAGTTACAAAAAAAATCTGATATAATTTTCCTAATAATTTCAGATTAAAATAAATGGAAGAAAAAAGTTATTTACGTTTTTCTGATATTTTTCGGATTGTTGCCGTAAATAATTTTTCCCCGATTAACGTTCGTTATTGTTCAAAACAAATTACAAAAAAAATCTAGTTGAAAGAGGAGAGTTTGAAACAAATTCAAATATATATTAGTAAGACCTCAAAAATTAAGAATTTTACTTATTTCACCCGCTAAAATTAATTATACCGTGCGGAAGACGGATTTATCCATAATCTTAGATATGGATTTTTTTTAAACCAAAAAATTTGCTGTAAGTAGAGATTTTTCTATGACCGCACTATAAGTAAACTTGTTTCAAAAAATTTTTGTAAAAAGTTTCGGTTTCGGTTTCGGCCGAAACTGAGATGAAAACCGAAATTCGGTTTCGGTTTCGGTTTCGGCTCAAAAATCGGTTTCGGTCGGTCACTAACTAATACATTTGTCCGGGTTTTTTTGAAATTTGTAACGACCTTTTTTTGCTTTGTACTGATACTATTTTTGCAGTTCACTTATACTTTTTATTTTTTATTATTCTGTGATAACGACCTTTTTTCTATCAGGGATGGGGGTCCCTGAAAAATAATTGTTCAAAAAAGGGGTCCCTAGACCACATAAGTTTAAGAACCGCTGTTATAGATTATCTCTACTCGATTATTTGACAAACAAGTGGTGCAAAAACTACTGAACTGATTTTGATGTGATTTTCCTTTTTCGGAAGCTTAAGAACCTAAAATTAATTTAGGTTTTATAAACAAGGTGGCCTTATATTTTTTAAACATTCATAATAATATGTATTTAGTTCAATAGTAAATTTAAATATTAGAAATGATTGTTGATTGTAGACTACAATCAACAATCATTTCTTTAATGAAGAAGTCACAAGAAGTTAACTCTGGTTCTATATTTAATTATCATGTTGTTCAACTTGATTAACGTCGACTTCATTTACACACTTCATTATATTCAGAAGTTTTTGAACGTTTTGAACAGTTTTCTTAATTGTTGTTCTGTGGTGCTCGGTTATTTATTGTTTAGCAGTTCATTATTTATCACAGAATAAAATAAATACAATTATTTACTATGAAAATGAGTGAATTTTTGAAAACAGATATTGATGGCCTAATAGAAATGATTACAACATTATGGCCTGATGAAAATTATACTTTACAAGATTTACAAACACCGTCGTCCGAATTTTTTATTAGTTTAATAGTTAATATTTTAAAAAAGTTGGGAATTAACATCGAAATGATATCCAACGTAAGTTTCTTAATTTTTAAACCCGAACTATTTACTCATATAATGATAATATTTTAGTTAGGAAACCAAAAAGACAAACAATTTTCATGTCATCCTGAATTGTACCAAGATACTACATTTTTGAACAATCTTTGTATTACTGTCAATATAATAACAGATGGCAATAATATCAAATATAAACTAGGCATAAGTGATTTAACAGCACCAGGTACATCTTTTATTTCAATTATAATATTGTATTTGATATTTCACAATCGTATTCTACTAAAAATTATAAGAATAAAGAATTGTTCGAGAGCAATAATAGCTAAGCTAACACTATCTGCAAAGTGTCAAATCGTTATGAATTTGCTTGTAATTCTAGAGCAGTGGTAATAAATATATAAGTAATAATGTAAATGCTATATATTTCATAAGATACACTTGTTATCACTGCTTTTAAATAGCTGATTTCTACTTAATGCACATTCACGTTAGTCAAGACCATACATTACAACTGTCAGTGGGTTGTCGTTGTCATGTATATTTAATATCCCGCAGATAGCATTAACTTGGCTTTTGCTCTTGAGCAAATTCTTTATAATTCCGGACATAACCCAGTAATTGAGAAAAGAATCAAACGGAATGAAATACTATTCTGTTTTATTCCGGAATCTGAACGTAAAAGATATAGCAAATTTTCAATCTGAATGACGTTTATCGGATTCAGACGGAATCAATAATGAAAATTGACAACTAAAAACAGATTGGCAGGACTGCGAAACTTCTTCAGACTGCTTGAACGTAATAAACAATAATTGAACGTAATAAAATTATTGGCGGTGAATATGGAATTTTACAGAAACCGGAATCAACCGTCAAAATTTGATTATTGATTGTTATTGATTAATGAAATCAGCTGTCAATTTAAAAAAAATGGATAGGTATAAAGTATAAACAATTATGTATGTTCAAAGAATACAGTGCAGGTTTCATCTAAATCAGTTCAATAGTTTTCAAGATTAAATCGTTCAAACACACAAACATTCTCTCTTTACAATTATATTGTATAGATAATAAAAAAAACTTTCTAGTTCCTAGTTCAATCATAATTTCATAAGATTTAAATCCAGGTACACAGTGGCGTAACTACCGCCGGTCTGGCCGGTTAGATTGTCCGGGGCCCCGAGCATCTAGGGGGCCCCCAAAAGTGGTGAAATATTTTTTTTTAATTGCTATATTTTTTAGAATCGAAACGATAAATAAAGTTTTTGGTGAAAAAGCTGATTTTTCTGTTATTTTATTTTAAAATTCTAAAATTAAATATCAAAATCTCAAAAACTTGAAAATTTGGCGTGTTATTGACTGTTTTTAACAAAAAATCAATTTTTCTCGAACGTTTCCGTATCCATACCTCAAATATTTACATCCCTTCACAATTCTAAGCAATAATTATTATTGTGGGGGGGGGGGATAATGTAAAAAAAATCCTGTCAAGGGCCCCTTTCTGAAAAATTGTCTGGGGCCCCATTTCTATACTTACGCCACTGCAGGTACATATCTAATTCTAATCGATAATTATTTTTTTTAGTGGCCGAACGAATGATACCTCTACTGAACTGTTTAATTAAGTATTATTTATTTTACGTTATAATTTCAAAAGAACACATTGAACCAAAACAGAAAGAGTTGGATTCACAGATAAATGAATCTAAAGAGTTAACTGAAAAAATCAATCAGTTGTCAGAAGAAATAGCAAACCTTGAATGTTTGAATTCACAAGAAGAAGAAAGTACAAGAGATGTAATTATTTTCTAAATTTAAACACTTTGAAATGTCAAAATGTGTGGAATATATAATATTAAACTATTACTGTGAATATTTTATTACTTTGTAGTTACAACAAAAGTTATATACAAATCAACAACACTTACAAAAACTTCAGGAAGATTTGAAAACTGAAGAAACTAAATTAAACAATCTTAAAGAAGTAGAAGACGAGCTTATCGAAGAATATAAATTACTTTTATGGAATGTAGAAAAGTTAAAAAAAGAAGAAGAATGTTTAGAAAAAGAATTAGATTATGCTTTTACAGAACTTAAAAAGTATTAAATTGTTTTTTTTTTTTTTTTTTGATATGTGAAAAGTTGATTTACACTCAGCACTCTATAAAACGACCTTCTACTGAACGACCGCTCTATGCGACGAATGGCCGACAGTTCTATGCAACGACCTTCCCACATCCCCACCATAACACTATCGTGACTGCTATATTTCTGTGCGAAATTTAAATTCACCAATTAACGTTAAAGTCGGCACCATGATGGATGCCCCTCTAGCCGTCGTTTGGTAGAATGATTGAATTACTGATGCCGTTGTTGTGTAGAGTGGTGAGTGTAATTACTTTAATTTATTGTAGCCTTTGTGACATAAAATTAGAGAAAGAATCTGAATTGGAAGCAAATATTTCACAAGTAAAAAGTATAAACGAAAAAAGAAATAATATTTTAAATATATTGGATTGTGTAACGAACCGACTTATAACTAATATGACATCAGTTAAAGATGAGTTGTTTAAAATTAACAAAGAAGTTATGTAAGTATTTATCTATAATTTTTGAAGTTATACTTCTTTAGGCGCGTTGAGGATAAAAATTTAGTAAAGTAATGGAAATGAAATTTAATAATGTAACGGAAATGAAAAGTTATGTATTGAGCGTTACGCGGTGGATCTAGGTTGGCATGGTATATTGATAATGTTATGACATCCATAGACAAAATTAAAAATTGTATACATTACCACAGAATAAAGATACAGAAGCGACACTTTGTGTTAAAAAAACTAGCAACCGTTTTTACATACACTATGGATATTGTGACTTCATCTGACATTTGATTGGTCAAACAGTATCTGCCTTCTGATCTGATTGGTTGTTATTACATCATAATATTCAAATTTCATGATTTATAAATTAAATATAGACTTTGAAATAATATACAATTAAATTTTAACTTGATTAAATAGTAAAGTGAAATAATGTTATGAATTATTAAATAAAATATTAGTGTTCTTTATAAATTTATATGCATTACATCAGTGGTCCCCAACCCTATGCCCGCGGGCACCACTGTGCCCGCCGACCATTTTACGTGTGCCCGCCGCTGACTATGAAAGATAAAAAAAATTATGTTATCAATTACATGTTACGTCATTTATTTTTTATTTTTAGTAACTAATTAGAGAAATATAAGTGTATTTATTTGAAAAAATATTTGTAAAGTACAGCCAGAAAAATATGTAACCATTTAATCTTTTTCTGGCTGTACGCAATTACAAAAATCACTTACATTATTCATATAAAGATAAATTAAAAATATTCTGTTGATGCAGATTTTTGTTAATAAAAAACATTTGTGCATATATCAAACATTGCACAAATTCGTTCAACAATATATAAACAATGATCAAAGTATCAGTTTTAGGAATAGCGTATTTTACCAGTAACGGCTTACGTAGGAACTAAGAAATATATGAAAAAATGACTCTGAACCTTTTTGTAGATTCCAAACTTTTCCATCAAAAAGTCAGGGAGAGCATATGTCTGACTTTTTTAGTTTACGCGTGAGAAACACTTGAGTGCCTGAATCAAAATCACGATTTTGAAAAAATAAATGGTCCAAATGGTATTCTAGAATGTGCTCTTAGGTACAAAAAGGTTGGGGACCACTGCATTACATTATTTTATTCATTTAATCAAGTTAAAATTGAGATTATTCGTAGTCGTTACGTCAAAGAAGTATAACTTCTAACGCGTGTACAAAAGTACACACACTCAATGTTTTTTTAATTAACTGTTATAAAATTACAGTAGAAACCAGTTATAACGACATCGGTTAATACGACGTATCGGTTTTAACTACTCAAAATAAAAACCCCGGTTGAATCCCATATAATTGCCTTTTCTTATATATTGTTTATAACGATACCGCTTACAATAAAATACCGCAATGTTCTTTTTAGATACAATTTTTAGTTTTGCTACAAAGTAGTACGAAATATCACGAACGCGACAATCTAATTACCGGTTTTTATTACTATCGGCTTTTACAACCTAATATGACAGGTCCCCTCGATGTTGTTATAACCGGTTTCTACAATATACAGGGTCCTCCAATAGTGCGTCCGGCATTGTTTTACGCCCAAACTATTGAAGATAGAGAGTTAGGATAAAAATTTTACTATATATATCGACCCTAAAGAATTTCAGGAAAATATTTTCAACCCCCTAAAACCGCTCCTTTGGGGGTAGTTTGAGGGGTACATGCTCGTTTCTCAGTAAAATCAAATAGAATGGTATATCGAAAAGTACATATTTGTAAAGATAATGAAAAAATAAGAAACTTTTGTAAAACAAAAATTTTCATACTTTCAACTGTTTAAAAAATATGGCGACTTGTTATCAAAATTTATAGTTTTACGTTTTAAAATCTGAGTGCTCTAATTTCGTTAAATATTTATGGAATTTTATTATTATTTTAAATTTAGAAAGTAGAAATAATGAACTTTGTAAAGATATATGATTATTTGAGATTTTAATAGTTTAAAGTGTCATACTCGACATACCAAAAATTGAAAAGTTCAATTAGGGATAATTCAAAATTTTTAAATACAATGGTATATCAATTAGTACTTTTTCTTAAAGAAGATATGTAAATAAACAGTTTTTGATAAAAAAAAATTAAAATTAAAAATTTTAATTTTCAGTTTTCAATTTTAAAATTATAATTTTAAATTTTAAATTTTCTTAACAAAAGTTGTTTATTTACATATCCTTTTTAAGAAAAAGTACTAATTGATATACAGTTGTATTTGAAAATTTCGAATTATTCCTAGTTGAACTTTTGAATTTTTGATATATCGCGTATGACACTTTAAACTATCAAAATCACAAATAGTCATACATCTTTACAAAGTTCATTATTTCTACTTTCTAAATTTGAAAAAATAATAAAATTTCATTAATTTTTAACGAAATTATAGCACTTTTAGTGTAACCCTAAAATTTGAGAACAAGTCGCCATATTTTTTAAACAACTGAAAGTAAGAAAATTTTTGTTTTACGAAAGTTTCTTATTTTTTTATGATCTTTACAAATATGTACTTTTTGATATACCATTCCATTTGATTTAACTGAGAAACGGGTATGTACCCCTCAAACTACCCCCCAAGGAGCGGTTTTAGGGGGTTGAAAATATTTTCCTGAAATTCTTTGGGGTCAATATATATAATAAATTTTTTATCCTAAAACTCTATCTTCAATAGTTTGGGCGTAAAACAATGCCGGACACACTATTGGAGGACCCTGTATATCGTTAGTACAGTAAAACTTCTCAAAGAATCTTTAACAATTAAATGTATTTATTTTAGAAATTTAACAGCAAAATATAATAGAGAAAGTAAAATATTAAGTGATACAAATGATGATGTACTTGAACATCAAGATTATCTAACTCAGATAAAAGAGTACTTAGCGTCCAAGGAGAAACTAACTGAGATAAATGAGTACTTGGCATCCAGGGAGAATGAAAAACAAAATTTTTTCATCTTTGAGAAGTATGATATATTAAGGGGGCAGATCCAGTTGCGACTTCCAAAAAAGCTCTTTTTTAGAATTTTTTTTTGGCCACGCATTAAAATAATTAATAACAAATGTTTTTCCATATGAAAGATATGTATTTACAGAAAATGTTATAATTTTTTTATGGCAAAATATTAAAAAATAAGTAGGATACAGCAAATTTGGGAGGGGTCCAAAAAAAAGTGTTTTGCCGTTATCACTGCTGTTCGTCACTGGATCATCAGAAAAAAAAATGGATCATTAGTTAATGACATAATGCTCCAGGTGGACGAAGGGAATTTTGAATATTCACAAAATGGCTGATGTTGAAAGTCAAAGTTCTTTATTTGACTAAAATTTCACTTGCATTTTTGGCTATAAAAACAAAAATAACCGTCCAAAATAAAAATTCTTCGTCCATCCAGAGGACAATTATGTATAGAATAAATGGGAAAAATTTCAAACCAATCGGCAAAGCCGTTCTCAAGTTACATTGATCACCGACTTCGAAAACATGGAAGCGCACAGTTGCCGCTACCTGCTATTAGAGACGGCTCCGTTCAAAGTTATATATCTCCATAAATAACAGTCCGATTTGTCTGAAATTTTTAGAGAATACTTTTGACATATTACTTTGAGAAAATGAAATAAAAAAAAATTGATTTTAAAAAAATTCTAGCTGGGTTTGCCCCCTTAATACATTTGTATATCTTATCAAAGTGCGATTATCTCAGACAACAATTTAACAAATTAAATTTTCAGAGATCCCACAATGCAAATTTTTGTGAGAACTATCTGTGGTAGAATCTTAACTTTACAAGTTCAACCTTCAGATACTGTTCTACAAATAAAGGATAAACTTCGACATTATAAAGGCCTCCCATTAGATCACCAACATTTAGTTTTTGCTGGAAAACTACTTGATAATTACTGTACTCTATCAAATTATAACATTCAAGAAGAATCCACTTTGCATTTAGTGCTCCGTCTTCGTGGAGGTATCACTTCGTATTTTGGCACAGAAGTATAATTGCGATTAAATGATTTGTTTAAATGCTCTTCTCATTATTTACTTATTAGGGTGACCATTTGTCTGTTATTGATTTTTTTTAACCCGGATAATACAAGAAAAAAATAGATTTTTTTTTTTTTTAATTTTTTAATAGACAATAAAGACTAAAGTAAGAACCGTGCACAAAAAATTGATGCCACGACTTTTTAAAAACAAAAAATATTAACGAACAATATGAAACGTTTGGTTATATTTAAAAATAATTGTTTGAAGTAGGTGTTGCGATACTGCAACAATATTTTTTTCAGTTTTGATGTCGTGTAAAGTAAAAAACTATAATTATTTTAATATCAAGTATTACAGATTGTCCCGTAGGCATACTGACAAACTTTCAGGAATTGTCAAGGATATAAAAACAATTGCATTTTGTTAATTAACCCATGTCCGCAAACGAGCTATTTTAGCACTAGCGCAAAATAAAGGACATTGCACTTGGTTGAAATTGTTTGTAACTTGAGGATATAATAGTTCAAAGTATGCTAATCAAAAGTTGTAATGGATGTGACCTACAAAAATCCATAATTTCTGCTCCCGGGGGCACCCAAACATTCTGTTTGTTTTTTACAAGCTTTTATTAAAAATGCACTAAAAAATAAAAAATAAATTTTCAGCTATCACAAAAATTTCAGGTTTTTATGACTAAAACCAATAAAAGCGCGGGGCGCTATAATGACAAATCGACAAATGTATGAATAAAAAAATTTATGCAAAATAAGAAATGAAGTATAAATTGATATAAGAAAATTTGCACATCAAATCAAATAAATATATAGAATTTTTGATAAACTACTTAACAATTTTATAAATACAATAATGAAATAATTAATTAATTAAAAGCTATACATTTGCCTTCGTAAGCGCCCCGCGCTTTTATTGGTTTTAGTCATAAAAACCTTAGATTAGATTAGATTAGGTTGTGATTGATGATAAGGGTTAGATACCTCTAACACTGCAGCCTTTGGCTTATTGTATTCTTCATCAATTCACTCATTCAGTAAAAAGGTTTATCGTTCTTATCAGGTTTAGCAGCCTTTCCACCAAGTTTTCTCTTGTTAGAGCTTCTCGATAGATGTCTCTTGCTAGGAGTGCATGTCTCCATTGAGCAAGAGCTTCACAGTCGAATATAATATGGGAGGCTGTTTCGTCCTCTTCATTACTTCATTTTAGTCATAAAAACCTGAAATTTTTGTGATAGCTGAAAATTTATTTTTTATTTTTTAGTGCCTTTTTAATAAAAGCTTGTTTTAAAAAAGTATTTTTTTATATAATTTTATTTATGTTTATTTCGTAAAGAATGAATTTTTAGAAAATTTTATAATAATAAAAAGTTTTTAGAATTAGCTTGACAGAATTTTTTATTACATTATTCATTTTATTAAAAACTGCCGAACCAAAAAATAAAAATGTCACACAAGTTCTAAAAAATATTCTCTGAATTCATTGACTACTTCGAAGCACTTTTTATTCTTGGCAAATTTGTCTAGAAATTGATCCTTTAGGACAAGGAGATAAAAAATAAAATAAATATAAACATAAAAAGTTTGGGTGCTCCCAGGAGCAGCTACTCCTACAATTTGATCAGCATAGTTTTTAAACTATCATTTCCACAAAAAGTTTCAACCAAAAGACAAAATTCACTACATTTGTGTCGGGGGGTACTTTTGCTCTACTGCTAAAATGGCCCGTTTGCAGACATGGATTCATTAACAAAAAATGATTGTTTTAATATCCTCGATAACTCTTGAAAGTTTGTCGGTATGTTCCCAGTAATTGAAAAAGTAATCAAATTTTTACGTTTCATTCCGGTTTCTGTAAAATTCCGTATACATCGCTAATAGTATCATTACACAATTTGCAGTGCTGCCAATCCACATTGCTTTAGTTTTTTAGTTGTCAATTTTCATATTGATTCCGTCTGAATCGGGTAAACGTCATTCAGATTGAAAATTGCTATATCTTTTACGTTCCGATTCCGGAATAAAACAGAATGGTATTTCATTCCGTTTGATTTTTTTCTCAATTACTGGGTTAACAGAACACCCTGTATACATAACTTTTAAGTGTTAATAATACATTACAATTCTTAATTATTTCGTAACGAGTGGAATTTTGTGTTAGGGATCATCCATAAGTTTTTGATATTTACCATATCATTTCCATAATTGTTTTTTAATTTAAAATCTTTTCACATTAATAATTTTGTAGGTTTTGAAACAACTTTTTCCTAGTTGTTTATGTTAAATAAAATTAATACTCATTGAGTAATTGAATAAAGCCGCAAGTGCCAAAAAGTATCAATACAAACAGTTTTAGACATTAAAATATTATATAGAAGGTTCGTTTTTGTGTGTTAATAAATATTTTATATCTATTTTACTGTAAATAATTGAATAATTAATAATATTATAATTTAATTTCTACCATCTAATATTTAACCCCCGCTGTTTTCCTATACGTGTGTTCAGGTCCGGATTTACCATGCAGGCAATGTAGGCAGCTACCTATAGCGGCAAATGGTATGGAAAAAAAAATCAGAAATTCTACCTGGGAGACCAAAAAAAAAAAAAAAAGCTCTTCAGAATTATTACTAACTTTATTTTTTTACTAAAAAAAAAGAAAAAGGTCTTCAGATTTTTATTGGTAAAAATTCATAAAAAAAAAATCACTTTTCAATCGAAAAGGGCGGCAAATTTTTAAATCCGGCCCTGCGTGTGTCGTACTATGACGTATCCAGGGTGGCCAGTTTCTGGAAAACCGGGAAAAGTCGGGAAATTTTGCTATATGTACGATATGTACAATACAGGGAAAAGTCAGGGAATTTGGTTGGAAGTCGGGGAATGTTTATAAAAATGCAAAATCACACAAATTCTCGCAAATATTTAAAGAGTGACGTTTTTTTAACTTCCCAATAGGGAGTTATTGTAATTGGTCCGAAAATCGAAATCAAAAATTTTAACATATTTTCATGTTTCAAGGGCATTAGAGTATATTGACACTATTTTCAGAAAAATGTCTGTGTGTGTGTGTGTGTGTGTGTGTGTGTATGTACGTACGTGTCATTTTTTTCCGGGACGAAATCTCGCGAACAAAAAATGCTATTGACTTCGTTGGGGTGCTAATCGACGCGTCTTGACGTGAATATGATCTGAAAGAAAGGATTTTTCGAAATTCAACCCCTACGGGGGTAATAAGGGTGTTTTTTTCATTTTTATTTTTTTTCTTGGTCGAATTTAGTCGGAACTTAGAATAAATACTATACAATACAAATAATGAAACGTGTATTTCAGTATTTATTTTTTATATTGGTCCAAACAGCCATTAAAGGGATGAAAACCACCATCAAAATTTGAATTTCATACTAATAAAAATACATTTAATAATTCATGTTGCCTTGGAAAAATGGGGCCTGAAGTATTATCTTTACCATCGTATTTCTCGTAAACGGTTGATCTTATGATAAATCAACAAAGTATATTTGTATGTATTTTGTGACATATGACCATATAAAAGTGCCAAACATTGGAAAAATATTAAGAACAAAAAAATATTAGATAAAAATCAGAGGGCCCTCAGGCCCCATACATCCCTGGTCTAAATAATCATTGTTTGATACTAAAAATGGATACCCAAAATAAAAATTAAAAAAAAAAACTTTTTTAAAAAACAAGCTTTTACGTATAATAAACCTACATATGCACTAAAAAGTAAAAAATAAGTTTTTTTTCACAAAGTCTTCCAGAATTCGTATGACTAAAAAAGCTTGTGGCGTTCATTTAATATTTAATATAATATTTAGAAATAGAAAAAGTTATTAAAAGATCAACAAAGGAAAACCTGCATTTTCTACTGTAAATTAACAATATATTAAATTGTACTTATTTATATTACGTTAAATTGTACATTATATTAATATTTGGAATTCTTAATTCAAATTATAAATTTTGGAAAGGAAAAATACCTTTAGCTACATTAAATCATCAAATGTTAAATTGGTACATTACATTAATATTTGGAATTCTAGATTCAAAATAAAATTAAGTGCTAAAAGTTTCTCAAAGAAAAAGTACATTTACCTACTTTAAACAAATATTTCAAAATATTAAATAAAGTTCCAGGTTAATTTGATTACGAGTACTTTTAGAGATTTATATCAAATTAACTTACAATTAGAATTGAATGTAATATTTCGAAATATTCATTTTTTAAAGTAGCTATCCCATTTATTTTAATTTTATATTTCAAAATTTTACATAATAGTCTCGGTTAATTTTATATAAATTACAGGAATGTTTTTACTTCTAAATTCTACATGTAAAATAGTTACCGAAAACAAACTGCCTTATATATTTTCAATTAATTTGTCAAAACATACCATTAAGTTCTATTTATTACATTAAATATTAAATGAACGCCACAAGCTTTTTTAGTCATACCAGTGGCGGCGTAAGGTAGATTGGTACCCGGGGCGGTTTTTTTTTGCACCCCCCCCCCCCTTTTTTTTCGTTCTCAACTCAATATTAATATCAGTTTTCTGTTTTTTTGCACCCCCTTCTAGAAAAAAGTGCTGTCTTTTTTTTCGTTCTCAACTCAATATTAATTTCAGTTTTCTGGTTTTTTGCACCCCCTTCTAGAAAAAAAGTGTTGTCCTTCATTTTATTTTTATTTTGTTGTTGTCAATTCAATATTTTTATTTTTATTTATGATCTTAATGACATGTTATACACACTTTCCAAAGTATTTAAAGAATAATTTGTCACCCCTTGGTGCTTGGCACCCGGGGCGGGCCGCCCCCACCGCCCCCCCTTACGCCGCCACTGAGTCATACGAATTCTGGAAGACTTTGTGAAAAAAAACTTATTTTTTACTTTTTAGTGCATATGTAGGTTTATTATACGTAAAAGCTTGTTTTTTAAAAAAGTTTTTTTTTTAAATTTTTTTTTCTAAAAATGTGCATTATATTATTAACATTATTAGGATATTAGAAAACTAATATTCATAATACAAAGGGTGAGTTTTATTTCTGCTAAATTCCATTAAAATTTTTCATATACATATTAAAAAAAAATATTTACAAACTATAACATAGTAATATTAATTATGGAAACAATAAGTAATCAGTATTCAAGTATTGTTAGTCATACCATCAGGGCCGTCTTTAACTTATTGGAGGCCCTGGGCACATTAGGACAATGGGGCCCCTATGACCTTGACAGAGCTAAAGAAGTTTTCACTTCAAAAATTAAGAATATGAAAAACTAGTTCACTAATGATTTTTTTAAAAACAGTGTAGGTAATTAGTACACCATTAAATTCAGGGTGGCCAGTATTTCTCTGGAACAAATTTCCCTGACTTTTCCCGGTTTTTCAGGTTAATTTTTCCGTTTTTTATTAAAAAAATTTTTTTAAGCATATTTTACACGATATATTAATGTTTACGGAACTTTAAAAACGAACTTTAATATCATTGCGAATTTTGTTGCAATTTTTTTCCAAAATACTGATTTTAAGGTATCAAAATTCTTTACAAAATGATTATTTTAAAATTAAATTTTCTACATAAATGCACTCTGTGACGTGTTAAGATACCAATGCATTTTTTATTACATAAAAACGTTAAAAAGGGAAAAGATTTTGAGGAACGAAATGCACCATCATAAAGTAGAGTAAATTTCCATCATTCCAGAAAAAAAAAGATTTCAAATTGGTTAATTTTTGACCAATTTACAAACATTTGAAAACAGGCTATTTTTTAGGCATCTCCTTAATTAATGTGCAGAGGGTACGTGTATACGTAAAATAAATCAAATTTCAGGAAATTATGTTTAATAAAAATAATATCTTCAATAACAAATCACATAATAAATTAATATCACGACTGTTAAAAACCATTAATATATTCAACAATTGAACAAATTCCTTTTTCCCGGTTTTCCAGAAACTGGTCACCCAATGTATTTTTATATATTTAAATTTATCCTAAACATGCTCAAATCGGAAAGCTTGATTTTCGGGCGAGAGTAGAGGGGCTTCGCGCATGCAAAAGCTAATAAGCATGAAGGTATTGTAGTCAGTCATTAATGTCATTATCGTTTGATTTTTTTCGAAATAAATATCGTATGTTTTTCGGTAATAAATATCGGTTATTGTTTGGTGATATGGGGCCCCTATCAATCGCGGGGCCCTGGGCACGTGCCCAGAGTGCCCAGTGGGAAAGAGGGGCCTGCATACCATGTTGGGAAGTTGATTGTGTGGACCTAAAGGATCGCACCCCACAGCATTATACGTTATATAGTTTAATTTTATATCCCCGGGTAAAATTGGATCCGACAGCTAGTTTATTTTAGGTTTTCTATCTAAATTTTTTAAATAAAAAACAGGGAAGAACGGTAAAAATTCTCCTGGAAAACCGGGAAAAGTAAAGGAAATTTTTTCCAGAGAAATACTGAACACTGGTCACCCTGCGTATCACTAACCACAGACATTGCCACAGATTAGAAACCACAAATACTTCCTTGCACGGGTGTTCAACTCAACGTTAAAAAATTTTGATCGCAATATGTGCTGCCGCCTGGCGACTGTTGAACTAACTATACCATTCCGTAGCGCGAAATTCAAATCCCTTTTCATTTCAATATATATTTTGTATTATACTCAACAGTTTAGATGCAAAATATTGCAACTACAATAAAATATATCACCAAATATGATATAATTTATTGTAATTACAATATTTTGCATTTAAACTGTAAATCTGTAATGAAAATAATTGAAATAAAACAAAATATTTTTACAAATATTTATTATCATTTTTTTCTAGAAAGCTTGCAAACATAAATATATTATATAAATTGGAGAAACAAAAAAAAATGTTAAATTAATTAAAAGATTAACTATAATTAATACAATATTTATCATATTTAATTAAGGTATTTCTCTGAGAGCAACAATGTTTGATAAATGATAGAAAAAAATAAATATTGCATGATTTGTAAAATTTCTCAGAAAATTGAAAAAAATCAACTGTAAACTCAGATTTTATAAATAAATAACAGAAGAAGTTCCATTCAAAATTCTGAAAACATTGCGAGTACAATTTCTGCATTGTTAAATTCCTTTTTTTTTATTTTGATATCTTTTGCTCGCAGGTATTATAAATCATTTGAGGATTTTATTTGGAGCTTCTTTTACTCTTCTGTTATTTATTTACAAAATTTGGACGTACTCTTCAATTTCTTAATTTGCCAAGGAATATCTTAATAAAAAAATTTAATATTCATACAAATTAAGTAACAACTACAACTGCATTGTTTCTTATTCAATATTTCATTTTATATCTTACATAAAATTCAAGATTTCAAACAATTTGCATTTGCTAATTTGATATTTTAGAAATTATTTACTAACAGTGACTTTTTCGATATTCATTTAATTGATAAATGTTAATCTTTTTTAAATTACAACTACATTAAATGTATACCTAAAAAATAAGTCATAAAAATCTTCATTATGTGATTAAGGCCACAAAAAGATTTAATGGAAATCAGATTTAATCAAAACTGGATATTGTTCAGATTTTAATCAACATTGAAAGCGAAATATCAAATGAGATAATAAAATGTGCTTAATCTTGGTAACAAGCATTGTGTACAGAATGCACACATACAATGTCTGTCTTTACTAAGAATACTGGTCCAGATATTATAGTTTTCTCAGAATTATTGTTGTCCGGTACATCATTCTGATGGGTCCTGATTAAGGCGTTTTCATTATCCTGACACCTGACGATTTAATCTCTTGCCAAACGTTCTTTACAGCTTGAATCGTTGCCCCACCATCCCTTGATTGAAAGTGATCGATAGGAACTGTCATTCCGGTTAAAACTCCAATTTAGAAGATCCTGTGAATCATAAATATTGTTGTTTTAAAATGTTTTTATAAGAAATTTCTATTATTTCAATATACACTCACCGCTTGATTAACCGACATAGTTGGTAATTGAACCGTTTGAATTGCCGATGTAGAGAGGGACCCCCACCACTGTGCAACCTCAACGTTGATTGGTGAATTTAAATTACGCGCAGAGATAGCAATCACGGTAGTATTGTGGAGGGGATTGAGAAGGTCGGCAAATCGCGCGTCTGGCACGTCGGTCATTCAAGCTGCCGGTAAATCAAAGGTCGGTTAATCAAGCGATGAGTGTATTATTTTATGTTAACATACCTTCAATGTTCGGATTCTTCTGTAACAAAACAAGATAGAACATTCTGCCACTTTGGAGTCTTTTCTCTGCAGTTTATATTGTCGAACAGATCATTTATCATCTTCACAAATTCAGCGGGTGGCACTGTAATCAAACAATGATTTTTTTTATGATTATATGTATATACAAAATAATGGTAAAAATCATTTTAATTTTAATTTGTGGAATTTATTTGCACAATAAACTATCTTATTTGTTTTATTTCTTTTACTTTTTTGTTTCGTGCCCCTAAATCTTTATGCTTCATACATAAAAAACAATCATATTAAATTAAATATAAAACTATTTCAATGAAATTCAGTTATTTTCAACTTATGTATTTTTGTTTTATTTCAATATATATAATCTACATAATCAATTAAAATTCAAAATAAAGTTTTACTTACTGATATCCAAATTACGACGTAATGTATGACATTTTACTCCAATTCGTTCTTGATTAATTATACACACTTATTGTTAGCATAAATGTTTATTTTTATTAGCACTAAACTGATCAGACATACTTATTCAATTTAAAGTCGAAACCACAGAATATACTGTCGAAACACAGTTAAAATAGTTTTTAACACAAATACATTTTCAACAACATTACAAATGGCGACGATGATTTTGAAATGTTCCCCTCACCGCTTGCTCTCGTCATCCATGGTATGACTTTTTAATACTAGTGCTGCCATCTAGCACCTGTTGAACCTTACTAAAAACGACGTTTACATAAAGAAAAATTTCCTCATTCTCAGTCGGTAACAGTTGGACCCCCGTGCTTCCTTGTTTCTTTATCAGTATAATCGCCCTATATAACAACGGCATCGGTTTTTCAACCGCTCTATGTAACGACATATTATCGCCCCGCCCACCGTGCCAACTTTAACATCAATTGGTGAATTTAAATTTCGCGCTAGGAAACCAGTCGAAAAGCAGTTTTCGCGGTCGTCATATAGAGCGGTGAGTACATATATGTATGTAACCTCAAAATATGACAGAAGGCCATAGAAAACTTCCATGTTTATCAACATTTTGAAAAACATGTACAAATTAATTTAATAAAAGCCAAATTCTGAAATGGATTTCAATGTTCTATCACCAAAAACAGCAGATGATTCTGTTGTCTTTCAACAAATGGATTTATTTCCATCAAGTTTTCCCTTGATGGAAGAAATTAGAAGACAAGGAAAGTTATGTGATGTAGTTTTAAAAGTAAGTTATCATAAATAAGATAAATATCTTGTTTGAAATGGGTATATTATAATTTTTATTTATTTTCAGATCGAAGATCAATGTTTTAGTGCACATAAGATAGTTTTAGCTGCGACCATTCCATATTTCCATGCCATGTTTACTAACGATATGGTAGAAAGTAAACAGAAAGAAATACATATGCAAAGTATAGACCCACTGTAAGTTTTATTTCACAATTTTGTTACGATATATATTAATTTTTATGTTTTCATTTTAGAGCTTTAGGAACACTTATAAATTTTTCATACTCGGGTAAAATAATTATAAATAAACATAATGTCCAAAGTATTATGGTAGGAGCATCTTTCCTACAGCTTGAAAAAGTCAGGGATGCATGTGCAAACTTTTTAAAATGCCGGTTAGTATATTTAAGTCATAAATAAATTTCATTGTTATTTTGTACGCTTTTTATTTTTAGATTTCATTCCACAAATGTACTAGGCATTCGTCAATTCGCGGATACTTTAAGTTGCACTACTTTAGTTACGGATTCAGATAAATACATAGAAAAGAATTTCAATGAAGTATCACTATCAGAGGAGTTTTTAAATTTATCACATTCAGATTTGTTGAAGATTATTCAGAGAGATGAACTTCATGTTGAAAGGTAAATTTATATTAAGGGGGATAGCCACTGTGACGGGTCAAAAAATGGTCAATGTTTGGGAACTTTTTTCACAGATATAACTAATTATTTTTGAATCAGGTAAAGGACATTTTATTAAGTATATATTCAACTTATTTAAAATCAATTTTTATTGAAATAGATTAAATATTTACAAAGTTAAGAGCCTCGATGTGACGACCAAAAAAATATTTTTCTCTATGGTCGACTCGAAATTTCGAGAAGGGTTATATGAAAAAAATAAATAAAAATTTTATCAATATCTATATGAATGTAGTTATCGTTGCACGTAGCCGTTTTTTTATTTTATTTTATTTTTTCACAAAATGGCGATCGCTTTAATTTTTTTTTAATTTTTAAGACCTATTTTTTTTTATTAGAGCGGTTTTAAAAATAGTAATTATCAAAATTTCAAAAATTGGGTTCGTGCAACAATAGCTACTACAATTACGAAAATTATTAAAAAAAAAAATTTGAAATCTGTTCATTAGTCTTTGAGGAATCGTGTCGACCAGGTCGAAAAATGTCATTCCAAGATAAACGTGTTTAATGTTTTTGTTATGTCATAACCGGCTGTGCTACATCGTCTCACTAAATTGACTGTAACTCCGTCAATTTTCAAAATTTAAAATCAATTTTTTGTATACATATTTATGAATATGCAAACTTTTAAAAAACCTAAGAAAAACATTTTTTTTTTCCGTCACAATGGATATCCCCCTTAATTCTTTTATCTTTGTAAAAATATCAGTCAGAAATATGAACATAGACTATAAGTGATTATGCACACGTAAATTATTCTTGGTTAGAACAATCTCTGTTGCCTTTTATTTTCAGTGACGAAGCTAAATTATTTTAAATAAAAGCATTGACTCAATCTGCCACAGCAAACTGTTTTTACTCTCGTCAAAAAAATTACAAATTACAAAAATGTTAGATAAAACCAACCGTAGAAATAAAGAATGTACTCTATCTATAATCTATGTTTATAAAACTAACTGGCGACCACAAAACAGTCAAGTACCTAGAATTATTTAATTATTTTACAGTATGGAAGCTCGACTTAAACATTTTCAAAGGTTGGAAAGTAGGCAACAGTAAGTTAAAATTTTGTTTTTGATGCTTGATTGCGTCGCGAAAATCGCTTATGAACGATAACATTTGAGGCTTTTGCATTGATCTAAAAACGATCGTTGACTTTTGGTTATGTCTGAAATATGATTAAGACTTATACACATAATCCGAAACTTAAATATAGTTATTTTAACTTGCGCTGCTTATTGATTTGATTTTTATACTGTGTTTTGAAAAACTAATTGAAGAGCTTCTGTATTAATTAATCGATAAGATATCAGGACGACTAACACAAATTAAAATACCAATGTGAAAAAATTAATGTTTATATTTTACAGCGAAGAACAAGTATTTGAAGCTGTTATGCGGTGGGTGAAACACGATGTATCTCGGGCCCCAGACTTGCCATCCCTTTTGGCACACTGCAGACTACCGTTGCTCTCACCGTTGTACTTAACAGATAGAGTTGCGACTGAAGAACTTATTAGAACATCATTACCGTGCAGGTGGGTCTATTTTTGTATAATATAGAGTAAAGTCGGTATTTATGGACCAGGCGGGTTATATGGACACCTTTTGTTACTCCATTTTACATTTTATAAAATTAATATGTATCTAAGTTTACACTTCTAAATAACTGCGTCAGTTGACTTGACAGTATTTGGAGTACCGGTATGTCATTGAGAGCAACTTAATGATTAAGTTAGTTTAAATTTTTATTGTATTAAGGGGGATAGCCACTGTGACGGAACAAAAATATCATTTTTTTTTTTGTTTAGATTTTTTTAAAGTTTATATATTCATAAATATGTATACAAAAAATTGAGTTTAAATTTTGAAAATTGACGTAGTTACAGTCAATTTAGTGAGACGATGTAGCACGGCTGGTTATGGCAAAACAAAAACATTAAGGGGGAAAACCACTGTGACGGAAAAAAAAATATAATTTTTTTTCTTAGATTTTTTAAAGTTTACATATTCATAAATATGTGTACAAAAAATTGAGTTTAAATTTTGAAAATTGACGGAGTTACAGTCAATTTAGTGAGACGATGTAGCACGGCCGATTATGACATAACAAAAACATTAAACACATTTATCTCAGAATGACATTTTTCGACCTGGTCGACACGATTCCTCAAAGACTAATGAACCGATTTCAATATTTTTTTAAAAATAATTTTCATAATTAAAGTAGCTATCGTTGCACGTAGCCGATTTTTGAAATTTTGATAATTACTATTTTTAAAACCGCTCTAACAAAAAAAAATAGGTCTTAAAAATGAAAAAAAATTTCAAACGATCGCCATTTTGTGAAAAAATAAAATAAAAAAAAACGGCTACGTGCAACGATAGCTACATTCATATAGATGTTGATAAAATTTTTATTTATTTTTTTCATATAACCCTTCTCGAAATTTCGAGTCGACCATAGAGAAAAAAAATTTTTTTTGGTCGTCACATCGAGTTCATAACTTTGTAAATATTTAATATTTTTCAATAAAAATTGATATTAAATAAGTTGATTATATACTTAATAAAATGTCCTTTACCTGATTCAAAAATAATTAGTTATATCTGTGAAAAAAATTCTCATACATTGACAATTTTTTGACCCGTCACAGTGGCTATCCCTCTTAAATTATTTAAATTAATTATATTGCTGTTTAAACATGTAGGTACAAAAGTTGGCTGTATGAACAGTGCTCTTAATCCACGTAATAATTATTGCCTCAGTGATAACAAATTCTTTTTTAAATACATGTGGTTGCGGGTATTATGGACTATGGGGTATTATATGGCTATGAAGTGTAATAATTAACCAGAATCGTGGTGAGGCAAATAGTATGAAAGTATATTAATCATCCAGTACTTCACAACTATTCATTTCCGCAAAAACCTTTTTTAGTACAAATCTTCATAATGGTGCTCACTAAATGGGATGCTAATAAGGAGGTTCTGCCCGCGTATTCTTTGCTACGCCACTACTTTTTTTTTACAGTGACAAGTGACAACATATAAGTTTGAAATAAAAACAATAAAATAAATTTAAAATACAAATGTTTTAACCACCTAATATAGATAATCTTGTATTATGGTAACAATAGTGTAATATGGACCACTGTGGGCCATATTACACGCAAATTTTTTAAGAGGCTGATTTTCGATTGTTTTAGATTTTTTATTTTGTTTTAATTCTATTTTTAATTAAATTCTCTGTCCAATGAAATGATAAGTACTGATTTTAAATAATATTATCATAGTTTTCTTACCTAAGGCGGCTATTACACTATCAAATAAATATGTCAAAGATCTTTGACAAAGATTTGATCATATATTAAATTATAAGTAATTTCGTAGCCGAAACCGTCTACGAACATTTTTCAGTTGCCATTTTGATTTTTCCGTCAAAAAACTTTGATCAAATATAATGCGGCGTTTACACCGAGAAAACAAAACAAATGGTGTTTTTATGACCAAAAAGCAATAAACCCTATACATTTTTAAATACGAAGTATTTTAAAGACACGATGTTTCTGTTTTGTTTTTTCAGTGTAAACACCGCATAAGAAACTGTCATTATCTATGATAAAAGAAATATTATGAAGGTAAATATTACGTAAATATTATAAAAGTTGACGTATTACACTGTCATATTTCTTTGATCAAAGAAATTTTATCACATTTCTTTGATAGTGTAATAGCTGCGTAAAGCATGAATTGTGTTCCATATATACCGACTTTACTCTACAGGTTTTTGTTATTTACAAATGTCTGAGGTGTTTATTCTGAAACACTATATCATATTTTGTTTTGAATTATAGGGATCTGTTGGATGAAGCGAGGGTGTACCATCTAATTCCTGATCGTAGACCTTTGTTACAAAGTTTCAGAACTCGTCCTAGATCTTGTGAATGTTCGGCAGGTCAGATATTTGTCGTTGGGGGACTTACAAAGCATGGTAAGTTAAATAATTTTTGTTTAAATTTATTTGACTATGGAAATTCTTTAAATTGTTTCATCTAATTTGAAAATTCCTTTAATTTTCTCAGGTGACTCTTTGAGTACAGTCGAATGCTTTGATCCAAACACTGGTTGGTGGAGCATGGCACAGCCAATGTCAATGCTTCGGTCTCGTCTAGGTGTCGCAGTCCTCCACGGGAAGCTTTATGCGTTTGGGGGTTATAATGGGTCTGAAAGACTGTCCACAGTTGAAGTGCTCGACCCTGTACAAAAAGAGTGGTCCAAAGTATGTCCCATGCATTGCAAACGAAGCGCTTTAGGTGCTACAGCTCTCGGAAAGTATATATACGTGTGTGGAGGATATGATGGAATCACGTCGCTCAATACAGTGGAGAGATACTGTCCTGAGACAGACACGTGGAAGATGCTGGCGCCCATGAATAAGTCGAGGAGTGCGGGTGCCGTTGTGGCTTGTCAAGGTCAGTAAATATCAATTTGTTTTAACTTGAAAGCTTTACAAAACCTAAGAACCAATAAAACGGGCAAGTGCTTGTTGGGCACGCACATGATAGGGTTCCGTAGTCATTCTCACTACGATTTATAAAAAAATAGTTTTTTTAGAAAATTTTCGTGACCGAAGGGTTAAAATCAAAAAGTCATTTGGCTTTTATTATTTCATTTTACGAGACCTATCAAATGACACCCCACTCAATGGGGTAAATTAAAAAAATGTGACTTCACTTTTCAATCTATGATAGGGGGGCCCAAAATATTTTTGACAATGTTCGTTATAATTTTCAGTGAAAGTATTAATTAAAAGCTACATTCTGAATTTTTTTCAGATTTTTTTAATCGATAGTTTAGAAAATAGAGGGGGGGGGGACGCTTTGACAGCGACATTAAAAAGCAAATATTTCGTGACTGAAGGGTTGAAATCAAAAAGTTAACTGACATTTTTTATTGAATTTTAGGAGACCTATTAAATGACACCCCACTCAATGGGGTAAGTGGGGAAAAAAATTAAAGTTCACTTTTCAGTCTATAGAAGGGGGGTCCAAAATATTTTTGACAATGTTCGTTATAATTTTCAGTGAAAGTACTAATTGAAAGCTACATTCTGAAATTTTTTCAGATTTTTTAAATTGATAGTTTAGAAAATAGAGGGGGGGGGACGCTTTTTTAACGACTTTGGAGAGCAAATACATCGTGATTAAAGGGTTAAAATCAAAAAGTTCTGTTACATTTTTTGTTGCATTTTAGGAGACCTTTCTAACGACACCCCACTCAATGGTGTAGGTGAAATTTTTTTTTTGAAAACACCTTTCATTTTATGAAAGGGGGGTCTAAAAAATTTTTATTTTCAAAAATCTTATTATTTCTGTTTTTGGGTCATCAATCTACGACCGTATACCAAATTTCATCTTATTATCTCAAAATTTTTTAAGACGGACGGACGGACATGGAGAAACTATAAGGGTTCCTAGTTTTCTACGGAACCCTAAAAATGAATACATCTTCTAACTTTTAGGTTTTGTGTATGCATTGGGGGGCCACGATGGCTTATCAATATTTGATTCAGTGGAACGGTATGACCCTAATACAAACACGTGGTCTGAGGTGAGCCCGATGTTGACTCGAAGGTGTAGGCTGGGTGTGGCGTCACTAGGAGGTATGCTGTATGCCTGTGGTGGGTATGATGGTACGACATTCTTGAAGACGGTCGAAATGTACAATCCGTCAACTAACAAGTAAGTTTATTTATTTATTTTATATAGTTGAACTCAGTTGTTTAGAACATTAAAACGATCAGTTATATGTACTATTTAAATCTGAAAACTGATTTTATTTAGTTAATGTCATTACTCTGACAAATACACACCGATTTGGACGATTTTTGATTGTTTGAAAGAGAATACTGCCAAGGTGGTCCCATATAAATTTTATCAGAATCTGACCGTGGACTTTAAAACTGGAGGGGCTTCCATTTCCACTGTTTATATTTTTTTATGTATGTTCGGGCATAACCATTTAGTAGAATTTTTTTTCGTTTGAAAGAGTATACTCCTGAGATGGTTCCATATGAATTTTATCGAAATCTGACCATGGACTTGAAAGAGAAAAATAAAAAACTTCTTAAGAAAAAAATAGAACCAAAATTAAAAAGATTAAAAATACTGAAAAGTATATAAAAATAAAACTGATTTCAAAAATTGTTAAGTTTAATTATTATATGTATATCTACTTTTCAGTATTTTTAAGCCGGTTTTATTTTTTTCTCAAAAAAAGTTTTTTATATACAGGATGAGTCATATCAGGTGGAACAAACTTAAACCGTTGTTTTAGAGAAATATTTCAAGCAAAAAAGTTCGTATAAAAATGTGTCCGGAAACTCTTTGTGAGGGAGCTACAGACTCTCAAAGATTTTGACTAAAATTGATTTTTATTTAATATCTGGAGAACCCGTTGTGATACAGTAATGAATATTAATACCTGGATTAGTAATAATAAGTGTTATCGATTTCCAGTATCAAACAATGGTTATTTAGACCAGGGATGCATGGGACCTGTGGGCCCTCTGATTTTTATCTAGTATTTTTTTGTTCTTTACTTTTTTCTTATGTTTGGTATTTTTATAAGGTCATATGATACAAAATACACATAAGTATGCATTGTTAAGTTGTCATAAGATCAACCATTTACGAGAAATACGATGGGGAAGATAGTTTTGCAGAATTTAGCTTAATACGGATGCTAAAAATTTCACAAAATAAATTTGTATTCTTGTTCTAGTACTAAAAATAAGAAAAATAGTTGGTGTAAATATTCCTCCTAATATGCCTCCTTATATAATTATCGCCAGTTTTATTACTTTAATTCGTGCTTTATTAATTGACTAAAAAACGAAACTAAAAATGTTATCTGTTGTTAAGGATGCATTTTTTAGGTATATTTACATACACATTTATTCTTGTTTTTAATTATAGAACAAGAATATATATTTATTTTGTGTAATTTTTAGCATCCGTATTAAGTTAAATTCTGCAAAACTAACTTTCACATCGTATTTCTCGTAAACGGTTGATCTTATGACAACTTAACAAAGTATATTTATGTGTATTTTGTGTCATATGACCTTATAAAAATACCAAACATAGGAAAAAAGTGAAGAACAAAAAAATATTAGATAAAAATCATAGGGCCCACAGGCCCCATACATCCCTGGTCTAAATAACCATTGTTTGATACTGGAAATCGATAACACGTATTATTACTAATCCATGTATTAATTTTCATTGCTGTATCACAACGGGTTTTCCAGATATTAAATAAAAACCAATTTTAGTCAAAATCTTTGGGAGTCTGTAGCTCCCTCACAAAGAGTTTTCGGACACATGTTTATATGAACTTTTTTGTTTGAAATATTTTTCTCAATCAACGGTTTAAGTTTGTTCAACCTGATATGACTCACCCTGTATAAAACACATTTACAGCGATTAAATATTAAAGTTGGATATATGGTCACGCGAACTTCTATATGCAGTGCATTTATTCATTGCTCAGTTCTTTTGAGTGATAGCATTATGATATAAGATTATAGGACTTTCAAGGAATACATTGGTGCAGGTTTCATCAAAATCGTTTCAGTAGTTTTCAAAATCACCCTTAGCAAACCCATACACTCGGTTGTAAGGTCAAGATTACAGCAGTCCCTTCTATGACACTGTGTACAACAGTTTGGTTTTAATTTCAGATGGTCTTTTGTATCTCCAATGAACGCTCAAAGGAGCAGAGTGGCGTTGACATCTACATTAGGTAAACTGTGGGCAGTCGGAGGATACGATGGGCTATCTAATCTGATCTCCATGGAGGTATACGACCCTAAAACAGATGAGTGGAACTTTGTGGCTCCGATGTGCGCGCATGAAGGTGGCGTAGGTGTAGGCGTGCTTTCGTGCTCCTGAAAGTCAGTCTAAGGCAGTGTTTTTCAAACTGTGGGTCCTGATCAATTCCTAGTATTATTTATTTCGTAATTTTTCTTTCATTACGAATACAAGGATTTTTGTTTGTAGGTCGTGATCAGGAAAGTATGAAAAACACTGATCTTAAATTCGAGGCTAAAAATTAATATTTCTTCTTTTTTTTCTGATTTTTATATAAAATTCATCTATATTTCTATAGATTTTAGTTCAATTTAATTTAATATACAAATTTATAATTATTTTTAATACATCTAATCTTTGATACTCGAATGCAGTATTTCAAATTTCAGTAACACTGTAGATAAATATTTTATCTTGTAGTTTTAGGGTTAGGTGTATTTTACTTGCCTTATAAAATTTAATCTACCGGACGGATAGAAGTATTTATAGGTGCATCAATAACACAGGTATTATATAGGTAATAAATAAATAGCTTCATTTTACAGTTATAATTTTTTTAAATACAATAAAACCTCTTTATACATATACACTTAGGACCTAACAATTTTCCTAAAAGTATATTTCTCCTTCACCTCTTCGTACTTGATAAAAACTTATTTTAGATCAAATTATAACCTCAAATAATATATATTTATAGAGTATAAACTATGTATCTCTGTAATACAATTTGTTGAGTCAAAATATGAGTCAGGTGGTCTCTCGTGTTCCAGTCAGTGCGCAGTAGTTGACTGCGCAACTGTGTGCGTACCCCACCTCATAACTTTTGATCAATCAGCGGCCGCGCGGGAATACGTTACTGTGTACAAAGTTCTGCGGGCTGCCTCCTCTAGGTTTCGTTTTTTGCCTACCCTTTCCACTTACGTTTAACCTCCTTATTGTATCTTCATGATTTAGACATAGATATAGAGCATGGACCGTACATCTGACTTGAAAACAGAGTCATGTCAAAGGAAAGAGATTGAAAATAGTTTAGAATATACTTGTTCTTATTTAAACAGGATTGTATATTTCATTCTTCTTAGAAAGAGAGATAGATATATCCTATACACCGCTGCATTTCTCTCATTGTTTTGAAGAAATGCTACACCATTATGTTGATACATAATGCGCGGTCCATATATGTTTACGGAGTATACTTTAAGGGAGATTGTACTGTAGGTCTGTAGTTATTATTCTTATTCACATAATTTTTTTTTAATCTGTGATTGAATGAATTTTTATTTAATTTCCAAATAGAAATCTAATATTGATTAAAGTAAGTAAGTCATTCTTTAAACAATAATTAAGTAGATGAAGTTTGAAATGATATTTTTGTTTTTGATGTACTTTATCTAAACTATATGACGAACATTAGTTTACTTAAAAACAGAAGATTGAAAATCTAATTTGATTATGATGGGATACACTTACTGCTCTACACAAAGACGGCATCAGTAATTCAACCGTTCTACCGAACGATGGCTAGAGTGACCCCCACTATCGTTACTTAACATTAATTAAACATATTATGGTGGGGATAGAGGAAGGTCGACCAGTTGTTTCATGGAGCGGTCATTAAGTAGAAGGTCGTTTTATGGAGTGGTGAGTGTAGTTCAAAAGTCGCTAGTTAACTTATTACTTATTTCTAATTTAAATTTATTTATCAGTATTTGGTATTGTTCATACTTTCAATTAAGTTTTTTATCATTCAAGTAACTCTTTTAATTAACTCGCCATTTTGTATAAAAAAAATAATATGTACGAAGCTGTGTATGTACTTTAAAGTTAACCACGTCGAGAGATAAAGATTGCAAATACAGAATATTTGTACTTAATTTTTATTTTGTACTTTTGCATAGCTCATATTATTTTGAATATGTACATTAACAAAATCAAGTATTTAAGGTTTAAATGTTTTCACTGGAAAATAAAAGCGATTTGAATCTCAAAGAAATGATTATTAAGATATATTTGTTATTTATTTCATAATATTTTTATAAACGCTTGCCATTGATATACATACATATATATTTTTTGTTATTTTATTTTAAGAACCAATATTGTAAATATAGCATTGGTGTATCAACTTCAGAGGGGATGTGGCATAGACTGAGCTTAACATATGTCATCACTTTTATAGTTTATTCTAATCTAAGCAATGGATAGAAGTCGAACCAATCATTAAAATAATTAAACTTCTCTTCGGAAGTTAGACCACCAGCTATCTTGTTTGTTATTTTATTTTAAAAGTACTGAGAAATGTTGTAAATATCATTATAGATCAAATCTTAATCTAATTATCAAAAAATGTATAAATTAAGGCTTTATTATTTATCAATAATTATTAAATTGGTAATGTATTAATTCAAAGTGGATCCAGTAGGGGGTAGTGGGGGTAAATTACATCGGTTAGAATATTGAATAATATTCACCTGATGGATCTACTATTTTTTTTATAACTTGCAGGTAATATGAGAACAAATATCGATTTATATATCTCTATGAAAGATTTTAAATAGCTGTATTTTTCTGTAAAAATTTTTTTAAGAAAAAATAAAATGTAGTATCTATTCTAGCTATTGTTATTGATTTACAGAAGCATATGTCCATTGTCAATCATGCAGTCATAATCTATGTCAACCATAGGATTCCGTGAGAAATTATAATGACATTATTGCAGTAGGTACTTATTAATTATTATCTATGTTCGTTGAGTTTTACAGAGTGAGTCGTATCAGGTGGAACAAACTTGAACAATCGTTTGAGAAAAATATTTTTAGTTTAATATCTTTTATATAACTAGGTAAAATATAATTAATATACTAGGTAAAAATCAAAAGGCCCACTAGCCCCAAAATTCTTGGTCTAAATAATCATTGGTTGATACTGGAAATCAATAACATCTATTAATATTAAACCGGGTATCTTTCATAACTGTATCACAATGGGATCTCCAGAGATATCAATTTTATTTCTTTTTTAATAGTTATCTTCAGAAAATACATAAAAATTCAACTATATTTAAACCGGAAAATCTATAAGTCCACATTTTAACTGTTATCAATCTTAAATGTAGATAATTTATTCCGGGAGGGGGGGAGATCCTCTCTAGCATTCCCTGGATTCAACAATGTATGCTTACAAAATTAAAAGCAATTTCGACAACAATTCTGTATCGAGTAACAAACAAATTATTATGGTATCTTATGATGTTCGAATGGGATATTCAAATGCTTGAGCGAAATGTGGGACTAGCTTATATGGAGCGAGACAGTCTAGAAACCCTGACAGATATGGAGTTAATTTTTTATGTGCTATTTTTTGTTTTCTTTATAAACTTTAACTTTATAAATAATAAAGGAGGATATTAATAATGGTTTATAAAAATTTTATATAAGGGTTCCCTTTAAGCATAAATATTATTTCGTTTGATCTTAGTATTTAGCCGATTAAAAAATACATATGCTTTATATAGCATATCTTTAATCACATCGAGATCCCTTTAAGAAACTAATTTTTGTTTTTAACGATAGAGACCGCCACATATCAATTAACACTCACCGTTTGATTTAACGACGGCATTGGTAATGCAACCGCTTCATATAACGACACGCCGTTACCCCGCCCACCGTGCCAACTTTAACGTCAATTGGTGAATTTAAATTTCGCGCTAGGAAAACGGCCGCTATATCAAGCGGTAGTTACGTCGTTGTAACAAGCGGTGAGTGTAAAAATCAAATACAATAGTTGAATAATTTACTAATAGATGTCGCCACCATGTCCTTTTTGAAAATTGTTAACATTCGCAATTAATTTTTATACTTTTTTCCACATCTTTTTTAACTCTAAAAATGTAAATACCTGTTTACTTACCTAATCATTAATATTTTTATTATACATTCTGCTAATAATCTATATGATGCATTAGTCGATTCTAGATAGTTTAATAAAAAATAATAGGTGCCATCTATAATTTATTTTTAAAAACGATACAAAAATTATTATTGCTATGATATGTTATTAATATTACTCAACACAACACATTATTTCTACCTACATTTGTTTTACATCGATAACTTAGGAATAAGATCATCCACATACATTCACTTAATGCTATTAATACGTAATACTTCACCGGCAAAAATAAATATAAAGACTAACACGTTTCTATTTTAACACGCTCCACACACTGAGGTTCAGTATGCTTTTTCATGTGCCTGGATAAGCTTTTGGAGTGCTTGAACCTGACGGGGCACAGCCGGCACTGGTAGGGTCTGTCACCTGAGTGTGTGCGCATGTGCACTTTCAGACTCCCACTCCTTGCAAAACCCCTGTCACACTCTGCACACCGGTAGGGCCTCTCCCCACTATGTATTCTCATATGCGTCCGCAGATCACTTGTAGAAATAAACCCATTCTGGCATATCTCACAAACATGAGGCTTTGCCCCCGTATGGCTGTGCATGTGTGCCCTTAAATTCGCATTTGTTGTGAATTTCTTTGAGCACACGTAACACAGAAATGGTTTTTCCCCTTTGTGTCTGAGGTCATGGTGCCTTAGGCCTTCTTTTGAAGCAAACCGCCTGTCGCACTTATCACATTTGAACTGTTTCTCATCTGTATGTCGGCTAAAATGTCTTGACAGTTCTCCTTTGGTTAAGAATTTCCGTCCACATTCTGAACACAGGAATCTATATACCCGATTGTGACGTAGTTTGTGCGCTGCTAAATTAGCATATGCGATGAATCTTTTATTACACTGGTCACAATGAAAATTCCTTACTCCTGTATGTGTGTTCTTGTGGTAGTTTAAGCCAGCTAAAGAACGGAATACTTTGGGACAGTCAGTGCATTTATATTCGTGTTGAAAATTTGATTTAGAATGAACTAAAAACCGCCTTCTTAATGCATTTGTTGCTAGATGTTTTGTTATACAAGGTTTACGATCTTCTGAAACATCATGAGTACGTATATGGTTATTATAGATATCGAACTGAATGAATTTTCTATTGCAAATTTTACAAGTATATTTCTTTTTCAGTGAAGATTTAAATGTAACATTTTCATGAGTATTCACTGTATTTTCTATTTTGATTTCAGACTTATTGATATCATTTAATACCTCCGCATCACAATACTTAATAGTTTCAATGTTTGCTTCTTCTTGTTTTAATTTAATTAAACGTTTCAGTGCATCGTCAGATTTTTCACATTTCTGTTTAAACCTGTATGCTATATTTAATTGTTCAATACAATCTGAACATATTTGCTTTGGTAAATCATCATTGTTGTATATCTGTAAATTTGATGTAAAGAAATAGTTTAAATTACAAAATTGCAAAAATTGACAACCAAAACACATTACCTGTACAGAAGCACACGCCATTACTATTTCAGATAGATTTTTTAACGGTGTTAATGAATTACTGAAAATATTTTTCATATTTATACTTTCTAACATGCATGCTCTACACAATTTTTCCATATTTAACAAATCTAATGTAAGATTTCAAATAATAATTAACAAAATTAACTGTCACACATCTTCACACACACATCAAGTACCTTGTCAATTATAGCTCAACTCTCAACATTAACGTTCGTCATTATAGTATTATCATTTTACACGCTTTATTAAATTATATTTAATAAATAAAAATCATAATACATTACCTTAGGTCGATATGATTTAATAATTTAGTAACACAAAATACAAAATAAATATCGTAATTTCTAAACGAGGCAATTTTAATTATTCTAAACAATAAACTATATAATTTACATATTCGATCACTTAATAATATGCATGATAAAAGTACATACATTAAAAATCAACAATAAATTGAACATAATACAAAATATTTACAAATTATATATTATAACATTTTCATCAATGATATAAAAAATATATCGTTGCATTAAAAATAATCGTTTTGAATAATTGAATTACACAAATTATTATTTAATATCTTTTCTAACATATATATTAAACATTTATTAGTAACTTTCATACACTTATCAAACAATTAGATTTAACGTGACATTTATTTATCATACAACCTGAAAAAGAAATGTAGGAAAGATATTAAAAAAAAAATAGAAAACGATATATATTAAGGGAACACTATTTATTTCCAACTGAACATTGAATGCTGACAATATATAATTTTGAACAGTTTTTTTAAATGTAATCTGTATGCCAATCTGGAATTGCTGAATATAAAAAGAAAAACCTTGTATTATTTAACTATAACAAAACAGTTTCATCTACAGTGCACTAATAATTTCCATTAAATTCGAGAATAACCTTCACACCTAGCCTTAATTTATTTTATTAAATAAGGCATTGAGATGGCTAGCTTAGAAGATGCGTTCATCGAATGCCAAAATACTTGCGACTGTAGCGTAAAACCTGCGTGTATATACCTGAGTGATATTTCATACCTGACTATGTATATGTATGTATTATATAATATATAACTGTAAAATGTAACGTGGACAGCATCTCGTTTGATTAAATATGAACACAATACAACTGTTGTATCGCACAGAAGTGGCACACTTACATAAAAAAACCGATACAATAATAATGATGAGAAAAAAGCAATGATCAGTTAAACTTATGTATGTAGTAAATAAAAGCATCCTTGTCTCATTTAATATAATGAATTGTACCTATTTTAATTCTTATAATTATTCTTATTTCGTATCCCAAAAAAACATGAACAACAAACAATGAAAATAGAAATATATATTAATTATTGAGGTAGTTTGTTCTTAGCTCAGGATTGTGTTCTGTTTGGGTTTGTAAAAATGCACGGCAGAAGAATATATACCACTCTAAAAGTATGCGCAATAGCTCGTATAAAAATATATACATCGGGTATCTTTGTTTATCGTATTCAGTCGGTTGCGTATAAAAACTACTGGTGAATCCGCGGAGGCGCGTCGCACACGGCCCCGCGAGAGTGCACGAAGCCCAGCAACGCGTCCCCACGGACCTGAGAGAAATCAATGAGGTTGTTGAGGAGCAGTACATACCGTTCGACCGCGACAACATCTGGAAGTCACACACACAAAACATATATAATAATAAAACGAAGTTACCCACGTCCTGTGCTAAGAGTCTAACTTCTACAGCAGCTGGTATGCATAGTCAGTCTCCGGCCAGCATCGTGTAACATGTATTCTTACATACTATTCATATTATTACAGAAAAAAATATTAATCAAAAATATAAAATGAAACCAATATTATCCTCAAAGAGACAAAAAACATAATAAAAATAAACAAACTAATCTGTAACACATCATTGGCATTGGCTCTCTTACAAGGCTCCAAGTGTAATGTTATACTGTAAAGAACAAGCCATGACAAACGCAAGTGTATGTAGTTATGAACCATACTTGTATAACTATATATATTACGAGAGAAATGCAGAAGGCTCCTGTGCACGCGGCGCGGCACACGGAGCGTTCAATGAACTTATATACGAAAACAACTATAGATCTAGCCAATTCTATTTGGGTTGTTTTATTATGCACTATATTATGTATTAACTGGTGAGATGGCGGCCCAGTGGCATGTCCGAATGCACTATTTATATGTTTGGATTTACGAAGTCTTGCAAAGTAAGTGCAAGGTAAGAGACCGGCGCAGTGCCGGCCGCAAGTATCCGATATGGTCGTGCCGAGAGACACGCGTCGACAAGCAGCGGCTCGGTGAGTAGTCAGTGTATGATGCGTGAAGCCTCGATACGGAGTTACTATCCGCTGCAGGCGCGCACGCACATCTGGCGCGCGCGCGTCTATATATTACAATGTAGGTAGTAGTTATGGAGGATTGAACGGTGTGAACGCAGTCGCGGACGACCGCCATACAAGTTCACGGTCCTAGTCAGGTTTAGTGGGGAATAGCGAATATCCATGTGTTGTGTAGCCCGTAGTTCTGATATTGCTACGTCGAGTGTTTTGTTGTTGTTTTTCGAAAGCGGCGTTGGATATAATTTTGTTGATCATTATTTTTTTGGTGAATAAATGGATTTCTGCCCGGGCGGGCGTGTGTGTCACGGATTATGAGAGCGCTTGCACAACGGGCTGTATGATAAATACATGTACCCTTATAATATACTTTGTTCCTAAAAATATGTGCAGCTATTTTCTGATATTAAAATATCCTCTTCACATCACTTTGGCACACTTTTTACAATAAAAAATTTGTACAAATAATTTAAAATTTGTTCATTTTATACACAACATCTTTTCGATAGTAATCGATTATTTATATATTTATATATTAGCTATATATAATCCATTTTTTCACGACTTAAAAAAATAGCAGCTATATTGCTATTTTACTATATCGGTTATCATTTTTTAAATTTCTTCATTTTTTTAAAAATTCAACAAAAATCATCCTCCCCAACAAACAAGTTTATCAAAAATATTTTTTACATTTGGGGCCGGCCCCTCGATCGTGTCCGGCGTCCGAGAAGTCGGCCCCGATTTGTACTCTCGGTTGTATCCGACTAACGCAGCACCCTCCATAATGCTAACAGTCTTCTTACAACAGCGGGGCGGCCGTGGTCGTGCGGGGCGTTTCCGGACCCCGTGTGGGGCGCGTCTGGTCCCTGGACAGGGTCCGGACGCGCCACAGTCACAGCCGCGCCGCCCCGTCCTCCGCCGAACAAACACACGCACTTTATCGACGGCACCACTCGCCCATCGGGTGTCCTTATCAATAAAGCATATATCTAAGTATAATAACTTGTACATTTAACCACCATACGTTACAGAGGAACTTTTCCCATTTGATAATATTATGTACTTCACAATTTGGAGATATCTGTGTGAACAAAACGAATGAACGGTATATATATAGTAGACTGATCTGTGTATATAGATATATAGTATTTACTCTTCTGGCTGATGATTTTGATTATCTGAGGTAGAATAATTCTTACTTCCTTCGGTTAGCTTATTGTGTAATCACGGACTGGGTTCAATGCACTTATGAGGTATAGGCTATACAGTGAGGTACGAGGTAGTGGTGGTGCGCGGCAGTGGCGATGAGCAGACGCCGGCCACTCACTGGGACGGCGCCGGCTGCTGGCTCGAGTCTCTGGTACGGCTCTGTCGAGGTCCCGCGCGCCCCGCGGCTCCTGGCCCCGACTGCACCACCATCGAGCGGATGCGTCTCTGGGCAGACTGAAACAATACAACAAAACAACACATTACAATCATTCACTTTAATTGTTAAACTTTTTAAAGTCAAACTTCTTTAGCCAGATGAAACACCAATGTGGTGGTGAAATAACTTATAGATGACAGAGCGTACGCATTACGTAACAACAAGCTGCACAGGTTAAATTGTGTAGTGCACATTTTATAATAAATGTTGTGCGTAGTATCTAATATTGCCAAAAACAAATTAATATCGTGAAAGATAACAAAATGTCATCATATTTTCTTGTTCAAGTAAAACACTGGTATTGTGTGTCGTCAATTTACTAGTTACCATGTTAAACATATTTAAAAATAAAGTATCTGAATCATTTTAACCTTAATATTTGATCTGTTTTTATTTTACTTTATTTAAAGATCTATAACTTTAATCGTAATGCTTTAAGACTATATGAAAAGATTAATTTTTTCTTTGATTCCACAAAACAGGTGACTATTGTAATATTATTTAATACATTAATTGCTGATTAATTCGACCTATTATTTATACAAAAATACACACCTGTACACTGAAGAATGGGCCAATGATATGCACGGTGGTTTCGTCGTCCGGCTGCGGCTGGGACGTCTGTTCCGGTAGCTTGATGACGGAGCCTGTGACGCGTTGGAGTTCACGAACGTTCTGTCCCCCCTTACCGATGATGCGGCCGACCTGCGCCGAGGGCACGAGGATTTCTACCGTCAACCGCACGTCGTCAGAACCTGCTACGAAGCCTTCGTCTCGCATCTTTTCGAATATCAGGTACTGTGCCTAAACAAATCATTGAAAAATTTTAGTATACTTATAATAGAAAGATCATTATTTTCTTCTTGGTCTCTTTCCCCACCACAGATGCTAGTTTGAGGTTATATTTAATTTTAAATTGTGTTTGTAGCTTCTTTCAAGTTTACGTAGGGGTAGAGGGGAAATATACTTTTAAGAGAGGTTGTAATGTCCAAAATGAATATGTTTTAAGGAGGTTCACTGTAATATATAACCATCAATATCAACTGTCTTTCTCTCTGCTCTAACAATGAGTTATATTCCATTTATCACATTTTAGGGCATAATTAAGACATTAAAATTTAATGAAGACGTTACAGAAGTTACCAAACTACATTTTTGTGCTTTGATTTTTCACAGAATTTACGTAATTAATTTTTTGAATTCTTATAGTTTTGTTCGGTTCTATAAGTTTCATTATAGGAGACTTTAGGGGGTAGGGGTCTTGATTTTTCTCATTTTTGCTGATTATGGGATAGGGGGAAGAGGGTAAAAAATTCTTATTGGAGATTTTTCTTAAAATGAATTTATGAAAGGATAAATGGATTATTAATTATTTTATATGTAGGTATCATTTATTATTTAAACTTCTCTAAAAACATATTTCCCGAATTTCCCCCTACCTCCACAAACTTGGTAAAAACTTATATCACATTAAATACAATTTTTTGAAGTTGAACTATTTTTTTTTTTTGGTATAGTACGAGCGAGATATTTTTATTTAAAAATATTTTAACTTATGTGATGCCCGGTATTATAAAGAAATTGCATGCAAGCAATTTGTTTCCATGCAAAGCAAACGCTATCTACTAGGAGTCAAATTGTCTTGATATTTTAAAGCTACAATCTGTGATTGGTTGTCATTTGCATTTGACTCCTAGTAGATAGCGTTTGCAAATCGCAAATTTCCATGGAAACAAATTTGCTTGCATGCAATTTGTTTCCATGCAAAGCAAACGCTATCTACTAGGAGTCAAATTGTCTTGATATTTTAAAGCTACAATCTGTGATTGGTTGTCATTTACATTTGACTCCTAGTAGATAGCGTTTGCAAGTCGCAAATTTCCATGGAAACAAATTTGCTTGCATGCAATTTCATTATAATACCGGGCATGAGAGTTACAAACACAATTCAAAGTTAAACATAACCTGAAATAAGTCTCTAGTGGTGGGGAAAGAAACCAAAAAGAAAATATAAGTTAAAGATTTTATATCTCTGTAATTGCAAATTATTCTTAATATGTTCCTGACTTAATTTTTAATATAATTTTTGGTTCAAGTCATTAGTTAACATTTTTTTTCCATTCGATTTAAAAATCAAAAGAATCAATTGTTATCAAGTATTGTAAGATAAATTTCTGGGCAGAGCATGTATTTTGCTAGTAAAAAATCTTGACTACTCACTTTCCACTGAGACTCTGGCGATCCGACAATCGTGACCTTTCGTTCCGTCTGAGTATCTTGCGGCTTGTCTTGGTCCAACGGCGCGATCTTCACCGAAGCTCCGGAAAACCTGATGATATTCCTGATGTGCGATCCCTTGGTGCCGATGATAGCTCCAACCGCGTTGTTCGGGATGTACAGGAACGTCGTCTCCTGGGCATCACCTCCGGCACCCGGCGCTCCGCCTCCCGGCCCGCCAACGTTGTACATCCCCGGGTACGGTGCTTGGCTCGAGTATAAGCCGCCACGACCTGTGTATCCCATGCCTAAAATTACATTTTAACATATGCGGACATCGATGCGCTAATAACGTAATTTCGATTTACTGTACCCGGTTTATACTTTTCACATCCGTATGTTTCAGAAATTAATATCTTACTTGTATAGGTCACGAGAAGTTGTTGAAATTTCTAAGCCGATTAGAGTTTTATACAATTTTAAGTAGCTTTTATAACAAAGCATTAAGTAACTTCAGAAACACTATACCGATTATAGTATTCGCAATCTAATTAAGACAGTTGGGGTTACCGAGTCGCTTGATCTCAAAATTACGTTATATTACCTGTCGACATCATGGCCATCGGATGAAGTCCTGGGAACATAACACTTTGTGGCGCCATAGCTTGCAAATCGTTCTCGTAACTTTGGCGTAACTTAGCGCTGATTTGAGTTTCGGCTCTGGAATAAAAAATAAATATAAAATAAAATACCCAGTCACAGTGTTTATGCATTTAAACTATTGAATGTTTCTTACCGACTCATATTTTCGATTGATCCTTTGACTGTAATAATACGTTCTAAATTGAATGAATTTATATCATTGATACTTGATACGGTAATTTTGGTTTCTGTATCCTGCATAATTCTTTTTATCGTGTTGCCGCCCTTTCCGATAATACGACCGATTAAGTTATTGTGCGCCAAGATCTTCAGACTGATTTCACTGGAAATTAAAACAAGCCAGATATTATATTTCGCACTGTCCGATATTTAAGACAGACGTACCCTTTATTTGTGTTGGTAGCCTCTTGCTGCATGACTTCTAAGATACGTTTACAAGCGTTGCTGCAGTTCTCCGGGTTGCCGTAGATGGTGATGGCCTTCTCCAGAGAGCCAATGTTGTCTTTACGATGTACGTCGACGCGGGCACGAGTTGCCTGTGTTATTTGTCTAATTGTTGATCCCTGTCGTCCGATTATTGCGCCAACCTGAAAACAAAAAGTAATCGATTAGTAAAAAAAAATCTTTACAAAACTTAACCCTTGGTTACTCGCGTGATGTATCATACACAGTTACTCGCACAGTGTATTTTATACACCACATAAAAAAGCTCGTTTTTGGGAATTTTGAAGGTGTTATATTAATTTTTTTACCCAATTCATATTATGTACTATTTATTTTTGAGGAACTAATTTTCTTAAAACTAACCCAACTAAAAATTAAGGATTAGAAAGAAAAACTAACCAAAATAAATCTAAAAAAAGTACACAAAACTGTTCAATATTCATCTTGCAATAAATCGGACAACAAAAATTTGATTTTTGTTGGTAATTTTTTTAATTTTGCTCTTTTGACAAGATGTCTTCTATCAGCAGCATCAATAATGTCTTCAAAAAGGATGTTGCTATTTTTGCGTTAATACCACCTACATTTAGTAAGTAAAAAATACATACTGCTACAACCCTCAAATTTTGACTGCCGTATTCCTATCACACTCTAGATTGACTAAACAAAGGTTAGTTGGGGGTGTACAGTCCCACAAAAATTTATGCATTTAGTAATAGCAGAAAATGCGTTACTGGTGTAGAAAATACACCAGCGCGAGTAATTAAGTGTTAACCATAATACTGACCATATCGCTTTGTACAAGAATGCGCAGAGGGAAGTCTGTCTGCCTGCCCTGGCCTGGCAGTCCACCGAAAGGTCCCCCAGGCCCCCGTGGCCCTCTCCGACTTGATTTCTTTTCCATGGAAACTAAATCCACTTTTAAAGTAGCACCGTCTAAGTCAGCACCATTGAGTGCATTAGCAGCCCTAGAAAAAAAATAAAATGTTTCTTACAAAACTACACTTTTACATTCAATTAAAAGATATAAACAATAATCGTAGAACTACATGATAATGAGATAACAAAATAGAACTCACTGTTGTGCCTGCTCACAGCTCTCAAATGTGATCTGTACCGTCTGCGTGTTGGGGTCTCTAGACGTCAGCTTCTCACAACCCTGCACAGAGCCATGTGGGACCAGCAGCGGCTCTAGATCTTCAAAGCGTACGTGCAGAGGTAGCTGCGACACGATTATTTTACCCACAGTACTGTAATAAACAAACAAAACAATGCATTATTAATTAATATTCTTTAATACTTATAAAAAATATAATATAATTATATGTAATAAATATTTTTGTACTAGTTTTTCATTTTTTCCATGTAGACTTTGTAGATAGCCAACCCCCCCACCCCCAAATTATTTTTAATATTGTTTAGAGAATTTTACCTATTTTATATAGTCTAAATTAACACTCTTTGTTTTTAAGAATAAGAAAAAAAAACGTGTTTGATTTAAAAAAAAATATGTAAAATAATAATAAGATTAAATCATATTATTTGTTTATTGTATATTACTATTATTTGAATTATATCAATGTTCGTATTTAAATAAAGTGTACCAACATATCATTCGAATATAATTAACATTTAGCAAATATATTATTTAAAATAAACATTAATAAATAAAAAATTAAAAGAAAATACTGAAAATAGCCCAAAACTGACAAAATATTATAGTTAATTTACATATTAAACACTAATTAGTACAACATTACTAATAAAATATTTAAATTCATAATTTTGATCGAAATACAACTTTTCTTCACATTTTTTTTATAATCAAGTTATTTTCAAATCTTGGCATTATAATTTAGAAAAATAATCTAATATTGAGGTTAACTTGGAAAAATGACAGCAGAAAGAAAAATCGGAAAAACTCCCGTCCAGACAGAAAACACAGATACATGATTTTAATTTTGTGGAAAGGGGGGAAGTGGGGCCAGAAAAATGAGGGAGTCTAATCTGATTTCGATAAAACGATTGATTTTTATTAACAGCCAATGCTTAAGGGCCGCATTAGATTATATTTTTTCTATATAAAAAAAGTGTATATTTTTTTCGATAACAATAATTATTATTGTAAATTATGCATTGTTTAAAAATAAAGTGCGTTTAATTACTTTATATTTTAAATAACTCACGAAATAAATTTTCTTATTATAAACTATTTATATGACCCTAATATGAACTTATAATCTTTGAATTTAAATGACAGTTAACTATTATTATAATTAGTACATTAACATAATTAACACAATATTGGTATTATCTATAATAAATTAAGAGCAGTAATTGAAAAAACACGTAAATTAAATTAAAAAAAAAAATGTAGCTTCTTATCAGATAGAAAGCCGATGGGGGGGGGGGGGGGCGAAATAGCACAAATTGAAATTAAAACCTAACTTGCCTTTTTTGGTCGGAGCAATCTGTCTCACTGCAATATTCAAAGAAACGTTGGTTGAGGAATTAAGACATAAAAATAAAATACAGAAACAATTAAAAATAGTTGAAAAACACATACAATTGCGATATTAAAAAAAACTACAACATTTATTTGACTAACGTTTTGTCACAAGTTACAGTGACCGTATATCTATAGAACTCTTTTAAAACGTCGCACTAGAAAGGAGCGGTTTATAACCAGGAACCCGAAAAATCGATAAAAAATAATTTTCATTAAAATTAAAATAAAAAAAAAAAAAAAAAAAAACTGACCAAACCAATTCGAACAAATGTGAGGATCAAATACACATACACACACAAGCCTCGGATGAAAGAGAACCGGGAACAATGGGGAAAACGGAAGAAGGCAAAGAACAGGTCCGCATTCCAGCGATTTTTATGTGGTCACCTGGACTGACCAGGGGTGGGGTGGGGGGCTTTCAAACTGACCGGTTGTGTACATTCCACTTGACGACGTACGGGGTCAAACAGGGAGCACCTTCCTCTTTATACACACACACACACACACATACGTGCGCGCGGTTAAAAGGGGTCGCCAATTATAAGTCATTAGAAATTTATTTAAAATGCGATTGGTATCTTAAGTTTCTGTCATTTTAATGTTATGCAACCAGGGTTGATTTTATTTTTTTAAATTAACTTCAAGTGACTTAAATTACTACTTTATATTAGTTATTAAAAATTGCGTTCTTTTAATTTTTTGTTGCATAGAAAATATCTAAGAACTACATTGAAATTTGTTTTACTTAATTTATATGAAAATTATTTACGTTTATGTCATTAAAAATATATTAAAAATATAAAAAATAAAAAAGAGTAGTCGAGTTTTTCAATTTTATTTAATTTATATCAATTTAATTGATGTTTATATTTTTTAGTGGTCAAATCAGATCTTAATAGATCTGCATTTTGAGACAAAATCATATTTTTTCACTGATTTAATCTCTGGAGACCTGCAAAGATCTACAAATAGCTATGAAGATCGTTGTGGAACATTGTAGATCTTTGCAGGTCTTCACAGATCAAAAACCAGTGAGAAAATACGATTTTGTCTCAAAATGCAGATCTATCAAGATCTGATTTGATCATTTGAGATCTAAAAAAAAAATTCCCGGGTAATTATATGAATAACAGCAGTACACAGAAAAAAAACTGTATTGGACCAAGAAAACCTTGTTTTGTATATAACGAAAACGATATTTTCTTAATATAAGAAACATACTCTTAATCCAACTACGTTATTCCTTCGTTCAAGAATACTATAGTTGGTTTAAGAGATTATTGCTTATCTTAAGAAAATATTGTTTTCGTTATATACAAAACAAGGTTTACTTGGTTTGAGAAATCCTTTCTACCAGTGTATTTGTGTTCTTTTTGTATTTTTTTTAAATTACTTATTTAACCATTTTGTTTAATTATTAATGAAATATAACTCTTTATAATATTTAAGACATGTCTACACCATAGACTCAAAGTACTTTATCTTTATATACCAAACTCGGTATACAAAATTTTAAAAATATATATTTTTGGTTGCAAAAGACATCTTAATATCAAGTTATATACCACTTTATATAATTACGGGACCACCGCAGAAGAAGATCAACTATATAATAAAATATAAAACAAAACACATCAATTAATAAAGTAAAGGTCTTTTTAGCCAAAAATAGGTCACCAATTCATAATGAATAAAAAGGGGCGTTCAACAATAATTTATCGTACACACACACACACACATGCATACAATCTCCGGGATCGTCTTCAAGCGACACAAATATAACCTGTCAAACATGTATAGGGTGCGACAGGTTTACCAACACAACAAAAACAACAAGAGAAGAGACCCCCTTTTCGCCCAAATTTACAACGCGCGGTATTTCCGGTTTTCTGACCGGGAAGAGATCAGCGGGGTGAGGGGTCAACAACAAAAAAAACCGTACACACTGCATTAACTCGTCTTATATTCGAGAAAATCGTTTCCTTCATGTTATATAGAAGGTATATATTAGGGTGGTCCTTATTTATAAGTGAAGGAAATTTTTTTGGATATTTTAAACTCCGTACCCCCCAAATTTGTTCGTTATCATGAGACTTGAATTCCTGTTAAATTTGGTCATGATCAACCAACCCCTTCCCGTGCCGACTTAGGGTTGAAAAAAGTCCAAATAGGGTTGTTTTATTGTTTTTTGCGTTTAATTAAAAAAATAAAGCAATTAGCATAAATATGTATATAACATTTATTATAGAGCGTAAAATTGTCTATAAAAAATGTTCTCATAATGTATCACGAATATCTATTGTTTCCCATGAAAAATAATAAATTTTATTTGAAAAAAGTTATTTGTTGACGGTAACGTAAATATATGATATGAATGGTAGTCCAGTTAAAGAAGCATGTTGACAAGAAATTTTAAGGGACAAGAAATGTTATTGTTGATTATTATAGATTCTGGTGCGGAGAATTCGAAAAAAATAACCCGGACTAGAAAAATGTTGTGCAACACCCTTAAAAATGGGGTTGAAGGGTGAAATCCCATTTCTATGTGTATTTTCAATTTATTTCAAAATCTAAAGAGACAATAAGGTATTTTTATGGTTGACATTATTACCCCTTCTAAAATGTTTAATATAGGTAAAAATGCTTATTTTTGGTGAAAATAGTTTAAAAATTAATAACTTCTGTTAAATTCATCCAAATAACTCGAAATTGGTCTCAAATTGTTCCTGAAATTCCAAAGAATAATGATCAACTATAATTTAAAAAAAATTTTATAGTTTAAACAATGAAAATTGTTAATATTAGGGTAAGTGACGTAAATTTTTGAAAAATTGTCATTTTACTAAAATTTAATTAAAAACATAAGGGTTAAATATTTTTTTGTAAAATCAACGTATCTTCGATTTGTAATTACAAACAAAATTAGACACCCCCCCTCCCCAAAAAAATATTTAATCACTTGAACGGATGTAATTCCACACTAAAATGCAGCGCATTTGTTGTATACAATTTAAATAAAATACATTTTTTTAAATAAAACTGTAAATTATTATTAAAACATACTTTTATGTATGCTTTAACGTAAATTACAAGTTTATGCATTAATAAAGGCTCATATGAGTGCACAATAATGTATGCTGTGCCTAAAAATATATTATTTCAATAAAACAAAAAAATTCGGTGAATTTTTGTGTGGAATTGTATCCGTTCAAGTGATTAAATATTTTTTGGGAGGGGCTCATTTTGTTTGTATATACAAATCGAAGATATTCACGTTAGTTTTACAAAAGAAAATATTTAACAATTTTGTTTTTAATTAAATTTTAGTAAAATGACAATTTTTCAAAAATTTACGTCACTTACCCTAATATTAACAATTTTCATTGTTTAAACTATTAATATTTTTTTAAATTATAGTTTCTCATTATTCTTTGGAATTTTAGGAACAATTTGAGACCAATTTCGAGTCATTTGGAGGATTTTAACGGTAGTTAATAATTTTTAAACTATTTTCACCAAAAATAAACATTTTTACCTATATTAAATATTTTAGAAGGGGTAATTTTGGGTCAAATTCAGTACATGTGATCTCAATCGATTCATTTCAGTGTCCCCAATAAATGTCAACCATAAAAATACCTTATTGTCTCTTTAGATTTTGAAATAAATTGAAAATACACATAGAAATGGGATTTCACCCTTCAACCCCATTTTTAAGGGTGTTGCACAACTTTTTTCTAGTCCGGGTTATTTTTTTCGAATTCTCCGCACCAGAATCTATAATAATCAACAATAACATTGCTTGTCCCTTAAAATTTCTTGTCAAAATGCTTCTTTAACTGGACTACCATTCATATCATATATTTACGTTACCGTAAACAAATAACTTTTTTCAAATAAAATTTATTATTTTTCATGGAAAATAATAGATATTCGTGGTATACTATGAGAACATTTTTTATAGACAATTTTACGCTCTACAATAAATGTTATACACATATTTATGCTAATTGCTTTATTTTTTTAATTAAACGCAAAAAACAATAAAACAACCCTATTTGGACTTTTTTCAACCCTAAGTCGGCACGGGAAGGGGTTGGTTGATCATGACCAAATTTAACAGGAATTCAAGTCTCATGATAATGAACAAATTTGGGGGGTACGGAGTTCAAAATTCAAATGTTCAAAAATAAGGACCACCCTAGTATATATGGTATGTATACCTCGTACTTTTTTTACACCCTTCCCGAATTCGCGACCTGCCGTATGCATATGTCCCGTTTTCTTTATGTGTTACCTACATGAAGGGATTTTGTTACATTTCGTTAGATACAACGTCTACATCATTACGTATATTAACGGTTTATTTAATTCGAAAGTTCATTATAACCATAGGTGGGCACAAAAAGTTAACTTCGTTAACCGTTAATCCGTTAATAAAAAAGTTAATTTCGTTAACCGTTAATCCGTTAATAAAAAAGTAAACTTCGTTAACCGTTAAAGCGTTAAAATTCCGAAAATGTAACGGATATAAAGTTAACAGAAAATTCGAAAATTTAACGAAAGTTAAAGTTAATCCGTTAAAAAGTTAACCATCCAAAATGTTTGTAGACCTTTTTTTTAGCTATTTCGACAACTTTGTTATGTACTTTTCATCAAACAACCAATGTAACGGACTAAAGTTAACGGAAGTTGAATTTAACGGAAGTTAACAAAAGCGTTAACATTTTTTTGAGTTAACTTAAAAGTTAATCCGTTAACCATTTTGTTAACTTCGTTAATTAACGATTAACGGATTAACGAGTTAATGCCCACCTATGATTATAACAAACTGTCAAAATAACTATTTTACATTGATTAATTAAAAATTAATAACTAAATCTGCACGGGACGATACCTATGTTTAGTCTCTGCTTATCAGATACGAGAGTGCCTAAAATTCCGACGAGATAAGTTTAAATATAAACGAGACAAGATATCTTAATAAAGTTATTGTAAAAAAAACGAGACATACTTGACTCTCGTTCGTTTCATCTCATTTTTAATTATGTATAACGTTTTGACAATTTACGATATCGAATAATTAATTAATAACGAAAACTACAGTTTTTAAAGCTAATATAAATTTACCAACTAACTTCCCGGGAAAAAAAATGTAGACCTGCAGAGATCTATTCAGATATCGACAGATCTCCATTTTGAGACACCATCATATTTTTCACTGGTTTTTGATCTGCAGAGACTTGTAAATATTGACAATGATCTAAAAAGATCTACAAAGATCTCTAAAGATCGTTGTAGATCGTGATAGAGATTAAAACGTTGAAAAATCGTTAATTTTCAACTTTACAATGATCTTCAGAGATTTGTGGACCGTTGTAGATCTTTGCAAGTCCCCACAGGGGATATAATAATAAATTATCAATTTATTATTATTTTTATGAACTATAGTGTGGTTTATAACTCAATTATAACAATAGAAAAAAATAAGTCTAATTACCTTAAAAACATTTATTACATCATTTTCAAAATAAACCGAGCATATCCACAATATTGATAATTGTACTAATATAACAAAAAATATAAATTCAGTTTATTAAAAACATAAATGATATTAATAACAATAACAATAAAATACGTAAGCAATTTTAATTTTAAAAAATATACAAACAAAACATTAATAATATAAGTATGTATGATACAATATGTATATCTATTTAATTTCATAATATAATTTCAGTGGTATAGGTGTATCGTACACAATACTAACGTCAATAAAATACCTTCGCCATTTGTCAGTATGATCATAAAGTCCTCAAACAATTGAAAAACAAAATTAAATCATATCCAAATTTAAAACTGAATGATTTTTGCTGGAACGAACAAAACTATTTCTTCTAACTAATAAAATAGGTATCTCGTATCTACAAATATATCTCTCACGTCTGTCTGTCTGTCTGTGCATGATTTTCTCAGTAACTACCGAACGGATTTTTTCCGGTTTTCACTGAACGATAAAGTGTTTTATGTAGAATGTTTAAGTGTATGATTTGTGGATATTGTTTAAGTTTCAAAAATAGTCGGAGAAGTTTTTTCGCGTATGCAGCGTAAATAGTTAGTGAAAACAATGTTTAATAGGTTTATTACAGATTTAATTTATATCCCCAGGTTACACCGGGTCCAAAGTGCTAGTTATGTATAAATCTGCATGGAGAAAAACTGACAATGAGTCGATTTTTTAGTAAAAATTATAGTTGCCGGTTAAAAATTTCAATTTTGTACCAAAAAAGACTAACTTATAAATACTAAACTTATCAGATTTAACTGAATAACTTCTACAATCTCCATTGTAATTTCGTAAATATCACTAACATGATTTATTCAATTAATTATTCTTAAGTTGAATACAATAAATAAAACGATTGTGTAAAATTAATTATATTATTAGTAGGTACTATATTATAACAAATTAAAAATTCGATCCTGCACGCAAAAATTATTAATTCAAATTGTAACTTCAGTAACACATGGCCTAGCGAGAATTACAATATTTTGGACTGTTATTATGATATTATGATACCACATTAAATAGTGATATTTCTTTAAAAAATTAGTAATTGCTATATGAAATATTTTTCTCAGTGTATTAGCTCTGTCAGTACGATACAGATCATTTAAAGGTATACGCAGGCCCCTCTTTCCCACTGGGCACTCTGGGCACGTGCCCAGGGCCCCGCGATTGATGGGGGCCCCATATCACCAAACAATAAACGATATTTATTACCGAAAAATATACGATATTTATTTCAAAAAAAATCAAACGATAATACGATAACGACATTAATGACTGACTATAATATTTACTTGCTTATTAGCTTTTGCATGTGCGAAGCCCTTCTACTCTAGCCCGAAAATCAGGCTTTCCGATTTCAGCACGTTTAGGATAAATTTAAATATATAAAAATACATTGGGTGGCCAGTTTCTGGAAAACCTGGAAAAGTCAGGAAATTTTCTGTAAAAATGCAAAAAACACACCACGTCAAGAAATTTTCCGCAAATATTTTTAAACAATTATCTACTAAAATAAAAACATGTAGAATTTTCAAAAAAGTTCTATTGTCAACAAATAATTCTGTTTTATCACGAAATCTATTTTTAGTACTTTAATCAATCAGAAGTGTATAGGTACCACAGTTCATGCAATTTGTTCAATTGTTGAATATATTAATGGTTTTTAACAGTGCGGTGATATTAATTTATTATGTGATTTGTTATTGAAGATATTATTTTTATTAAACATAATTTCGTGAAATTTGATTTATTTTACGTATATACGTACCCTCTGTACATTAATTAAGGGGATACCTAAAAAATAGCCTGTTTTCAAATGTTTGTAAATTGGTCAAAAATTAACCAATTTGAAATCTTTTTTTCTGGAATGATGGAAATTTCGCTCCTCAATATCTTTTACCTTTTTAACGTTTTTATGTACTAAAAAATGCATATCTTAACACGTCACGAAGGGCATTTATGTAGAAAATTTAATTTTAAAATAATCATTTTGTAGAGAATTTTGATACCTTAAAATCAGTATTTTGGAAAAAAATTGCAACAAAATTCGCAATGGTATTAAAGTTCGTTTTTAAAGTTCCGTAAACTTTAATATATCGTGTAAAATATGCTTAAAAAAATTTTTTTTAATAAAAGAAAAGTCGGGGACATTTGTTTCAGAGAAATACTGGCCACCCTGAATTTAATGGTGTTCTAATTACCTACACTGTTTTAAAAAAATAATCAGTTAACTAGTTTTTCATATCCTTAATTTTTGAAGTGAAAACTTCTTTAGCTCTGTTAAGGTCATAGGGGCCCCATTGTCCTAAAGTGCCCAGGGCCTCCAATAGGTTAAAGACGGCCCTGGGTATACGTAACATACCTAATAGAAAAGCTAGTAGGGTGAAGTTGGGTAAATGCAAAACTCATCTCTAATATTGTATATTCTATCGCCCAGTATTATCAAGTTTAACTAAATGCTCCTTTAACTAACTGTCGTATTATCAACAGATCCAAGCATAATACATTTAATTAAATACTATTAAATAGATTTTAAATTTTCTGCAGTATTTCCTTACAACGTATATTACGTAAATTTTTCATTGAGAGCTTAAATATTGATTTAAATCACATTTGTAACACACCTTTACTTTAAAGGAGCATTTAGCGTTAAAGGAGCTTTAAATCGGTTGATAATACCGGGCATAAAAGTATTAAATGAATAGAAAATATCGAAATATATAGTGTGCTATGCATATTTAATAAAATATAAACAAATGATTATAATTTTTGAAACAATATTTTTTCATATCATTTGTTCGCGGTTTTACATCGTTTTTGAGTACTATTGATGAAATATTACAAATTAATTAAATTTAACAATATTTTTCTTTCCCAATAATACTTAAAAATGTTATAAATATACACAAACAAATGGTGTATAAATACTTGAAATTATTGTTTACAAAATTATAATCATTTGTTTGTTTTTTATTTCATAGCACACTATTCTTCGATATTTTGGTATGGTATGTATGATGTATAACATATTTATAAAGAGAGCATTCTCAACTATAAAATTCAATAATAATAATATACAGTGTGTTCCATAAAAAAGTTTATACCAGTATATCTCTGAAATTCGACCACTCAATTGTTTTTTTAAACACCATCATCCGGCAAAAAATACTAGCTCAAATAATAATAAAAGTTAGCAATGATCACTCGATTTCCACGAACACCCTGTATATTCGAATCATTCAGAAATTGCTTTTGATGTTTTATAAACATACTTTACATGCAATTAAGTGGAAGATAAAAATGCACATATAAATCGAGTTATTGACAGAAATATCAAAATATTTCATTTCGACTACTATACTCTGGTACCACAATTAGCAAATAGATCAAAAATAAGCTTAAGTCAAATTTTCAAATGAGTGATTTATTTATTCTTTAAGCTACGACTATATAATCATACTGTATAACATATAATATGTACGTTGTATATAAAAGTGTAACGAAATCATGATAACAATAGTACTTAACACACAATAAGTGCATTTTAAATATTAGCACAGCTTTAGATTTTCATAGCAGCTACAATTTTATATTAATTCAGTAGCGTAGATACAAGAACTTGATTATACATAACACATCAAAGCTGTGCATACAATTAAGTACTTTTTTAATGAATTTTATATTTATACTTAACCAATTTTACTACATTTATTGAAAAGTAATTGGACGAGGTTATTTGTACATACAGTAAGTGTATGCAATTGGCTATTTGCACATATAGTAAGTGTATGCAATTGGCTATTTGCACATACAGTAAGTGTATGCAATTGACTATTTGCAAATGCCGTATGTGCATGCAATTGGTTATTTGGACATACCACTAACCTAACGTACACTAACCTACCTTAACTTAATAACCTAACCTAATTTGGTACATATACAGTATGTGCAAATAACCACTTTCTAAAGTATATCTGTGTATTTTAAAAAACTAATTCTATGACCAGGCTATGTACTAAATTTTTTACTGATTTCATGGAAAAAGGTGTCACTTCCTTATTTTTACTATAAATAATAGCCTTTGTCTGTCACATAACGCATGAAGTTATCCCCGAAACTAAACATAATATTAATAAACAGTTGAAATTTTTTCATACCTGCAAAAAATTAGAGATTTTTTTATTGAATTTAAATAAATCCTAGGCCAGAGTCTCTAGTAGTATCTATACTATTCCCTCGTTCTCAATGTCCTACCCCCCCCCCCCCCCCAATTTTAACTGAATATGTAAAGTTATGACCCTCAGTCATAGATGATCTTAAAAAAATCAGGTGAACATCATAGAATTAAAATAGACAAAAAAATATACCAATACATAAAGTATAAAAATGCAGAACTCAATCAGTAAAATTTGAACCTATTTTTTATTTATACTTCAAAAATGGCACATGCAAAGGGTTCCAAGCAGTAATTAATCCCCCTCCCCCCTTCCTAATAATATAATAAAGATGGTATTAGTTTAGTTTTACAAAATTTAACTTTTTCTTTTAATCCACCCAATTTTTTTTTTATTTGACACAAAGTGGGAAAGATGGGCCCTTTATAAGTTTAGCACCAGGAGTCCCGAGAGGTCTAAATCCACATTTTCTCGTTCTACAACAGTGTAGACAACAAAAGGAAAAAATATTTGAAAAAAAATGCACCCACTGATTTCGCCCCTTTGAAAATCACATCATTCTACCTATGTACGTCCCTTAAAATCCAAATTCCCGCGATACGCTATAGTACACACATGCACGCACGCACGCACGCATGCGCACGAAGGTTCGATGAACTCGAATTTCAGTGTCTCTCGTAAATGGTTGCCGCCACGAGACGAAGAAAAAAATACCGGCCAATCCGGGCGGCCTATACGACCGTCTCTCTCGCACGAGAGACTCACTCTACCGAGGGTTAGAGTTTAGAGGACTGTTGTAGTAATATATTGTGGAGCTTGTTATCCCTCAAAATGACGAATCTTACGATAGTAAACACGATAATTACAGTTATTTTCAATGGTGAAGCTAATTTTTTGTATTAATCAGAATCGGGTGTATAATGAGGCCCTTATTTTAACAAATTTTGGAAAACTTTTTGAAGAGGAGGGGGTGCTAGGGGTCAAATTTTGAAACAGAAAAAGTGTAAATGTTTTTCAAGTTTTTTTATTCTAAACTATTTTGAATAACTTCAAAACTTAACTATTCCACCCTTATTTTTATTAATAAAGATTCGAGAAAACTGTGAGCAAAATTAGACTGATATTTGGTAATTTAAAAATTGTTTTGTACACAGAAAAAAGTTTATTAAATAACTGAAGAATGATTTTTTAAAGTATGTATGTATAATTTTCAAAGTTTGACTTTCACCCCCTAAAAGATCCGATTTTTTTACAATATTTAATTTATTTACTTGTAGTTAGGTAGGTACCCTTTTATAAATTAGTATTTACAAAACGAAACGTTTCGTCCGACCTTACAGTGAATCTAAACAATCTAAAGCACAAGAATGGGAATTTTTTTAGCCCTTATTATTTCTAAAAATTAGTAAAATATTCTTCCATATATATTATTTAAACTTTAAAATAAACTTCCATTCCAACTAAAAATGTTTTATTTCTTATAAATAAATCTCTTATGCGGTGTTTACACCGAAAAAACAAAATAGAAACACGGTGTTTTTTTTTTACAAAAAAGCAATAAACACTATACATTTTTAAATACGAATTATTTTTAAAGACATGATGTTTCTGTTTTGGTTTTTCGGTGTAAATAGTACAGGATTACCCATTAGGCCGGACTAGGCCGTGGCCTGGGGCCCCCGACGAACAAGGGCCCCCATGAAAATTTGAAAATTTTGAAATTTTTGAAATTTTTTTATTAATTCAATTTTTTATTCTATCGAATTTTTATTGTAGTTTTAACGAAAAAAAGAATTGTGTGGTTTTATGAAACCACGGTAAAAGTGAAACTTTTTTTCACATTATAGACATTTAACTAAAAATTTTCGGAATAATAAATTCAAGCACTCAAAATTGAAATAAATCCATAAACAACAACATGCACCAGCAAAAAGTTCTAATAATTCTAATAAATTCTATATAACAACCAAACAAAGCGAGTGCTTTTTCCGATCCCGAAAGCTTTAAGATTACTCCAAAGATTAGTTTATAAACTATTATATTATTAAAATTAAGAAATATATAATTTAACAGAAAAAAATGATTTTGTTTGTTTTATTGTCTTGAGGAACCTTAAAATGATATTTAAAGACTGTTAAATTTCTATGCATGTTTGAATAACACTTAATTTTACAGCTTTTCAAAAAAAGGGGGCCCCCCAAATTTTGAATGGCCTAGGGCCCCCGGTGGGCTTAATCCGGCACTGGGTGTAAACACCGCATTACAATTAGTACTAAATGCATATTAATTTTATAAGTGGCCCTTACAGTTTAAAAAGGTTTCCTTTGCCTGCACCAGTATATAAAACCAAATGCACGGTTGTATTCTAACATAATTTTCAAGATTAAAGGCAATATAAAATTGAAAAACACATCACGAACGGTTATTAAAAATAAAATTCATGTTTTTTATCAGCACAATATGTGAATGAAATATTATCAATTGATAAGAACAAAAAAAAAACATGAAATAATATTTACTCATAATATACACATACACACACACATATCTGTTATATAACACAAAATAACGAATATACAGATAATATGAATACGTAGAGGCTTTCGCGGTGACTTGTAACTGAATCTAGGCTTCTGGGTGTAAGTCACATAAATAACAATTGTAGCAAAATATATTTAAATAATTGACACACATTTCAAAAAAATGTACAGGATAAAATACAATAAAGACGGACAAGTGCGAGTAGAACTAGTGCCCTGAGGGTTCCGTACTGTTATATAAAACTTAATTATTGACATTAGTTAGCTACGTAAACAATGGACCCGATTCCCAAGACGTCTTATTTATGCAAAATTAAGTTTGTCACGTAATAATTTCATATAGAATTTGAAATTAATGATTTTCGGATTTTTTCTTTTACTTGTGGGTACGAGACCTTACCCTAAAGGTTTTGATGATCAGTTAGTCAGTCTGTCAGTATCTACATATATACGCTTTGAAAGGCCGTGTATTTTGATTGTATCAAGTTAGAAACTTGAATTTTTAGTATTAAATATTAATTTCAACTTGATATATCTAACCGTTCTTGAGAAAAAAAGGTCTTGACGGACAGACAGAGGGTTTTGTTTTTTTACATTTTGAGGTACGAAACCCTAAAAATGGGTAATATACACAAAGTTATGTAACTATATGATAAAAATGGTCGTACTAAATTGAAAAATCAGTAGTGTATATCATACACATTTTAGTTCAATCGGTCCTGTTGTTTTTGATTTATATTATACTGTGGACGTTTCAAAACATAATAGATACAAATCAATGGGCTCACTGACCCCATAATACACCCCAAGTCTAAATAATTATTGGTAGTATATAGTAGCTGTATAGTTCCTCACTAAGAATTTCCGGACAAATGTTTACATAAAGTTTTGTGTTTAAAATTTAAAATAACATCCACGATATAGTTACTGGGAGTTTTTTGTTGTAAATAATCCTGTACAGTAGAAACCGGTTATAACGACTCCGGTTAATAAGACGTACTGGTTTTAACGACTCAAAATAAAAGTCTAACTGAATCCCATATATAATTGTATTTTATTTTAGCCGGTTATTACGACTATATGCTTTTACAACCTAATTTGATCGTTCGTTATAATCGGTTTTTACTGTATATGAAATAATTGTCTTGGCCCTATGATTTTTTTTTATATTATTAAATTACACTTTAGAAAGTTTACAAAAAATGCATTTTCTTTTAATAGATTTTAAATCTGAAAAAGTCATAGAAACTTTAAACTGAATTTTTTTAAATTATTTCTCTGGAAGCATTTTGATCTCGAATTTATTTGATGAGTCAATTTTTTTATACTATCTTTAAAAAGTTAAAAATAACTTAAACTATGTATGCTACTCATATTTCCGGAGATACATTTTAAAAAAACGTCACAAATAGACGACACTAATTGACAACCATACAAAGTACCAAAACAAAATGATCTATAAAATCTACATTCACTTTTCTCATATACATACGATGTCAAATAAAACTATTGGCGATATTTAATTTAAGACGGTCCTGCATAAGAGCATATATTATTTGCGTTCTCGGAAACGACAGGAAGTCTGAAGGGCGTTGCCAGCGCACGTTGTAGCAATTTTTCGTGGCGGAATGTAAAATAATACGAAAGCACAAAACCTAACGAAGAAGGAGAAAATTTGAACGGCTCGGTAAAATATTCAAAATTAAAATCTGCTTATTATTTATACATTATAGAGAGATGCAAATCTTCAATTAAAAATAAATTAAATAAAACCACCCAAAACGCCAGTAAATTCTTAAACATAAATGTATTAAAGTTTTCACATCAAAATAAGTATTTATTAATTTAATACTTATTAACGACAAATTGATTGATATTAAAAAAATATTTAATAGAAAAACGACAGACTATATACAAAACAAAAAATAGATCAATCAAATCACAAATTTAAAGAGAAACCTCTCAAATCGTATATAATTACCTCTTTATGCAAATGTTTACAAAAACTAATTCTACACAAAATAAAACTACAAATTATGATTCATATTAACAGTAAGAATGTAATATTTAACAATATTTATGTCCGATATCAAAATTTGCCCGCTAGCAAGCACTCTCAAATGAGGTATCAATTTTGTAATAGTATCCATGCATTTTTTATGGAATTTAGAGCAGTTGGCGACTCTGATCGTACAAAATAATTTTCATAATATCATCAATGTTTTAATACCGTTGATGTTTACTACATAAAACGAGTGTGCGAAAATTATCAAAGTTTTCATGAAACTCCAAGAGAACTGTCATATAAGTTTGATACCTCATTTGAGAGTGTTTGCTAGCTAGTAAATTTATTAGCTCTTTTATAATACCAGACATTATACTCTTTCGACAAATAAGAAGTTAATAATACCATCATATTAACGTCGCGGTTAACGGTGGGAAATTATACAGGATAAACTATAGGTACTGTTTGAGAGGTTAACCGCTGAACCGATCTTAATGAAATTTGGCACATAGATCCTCCGGAAGCACACAGGCTAATTTGTATTCCGAAAAGTTGATAAGATAAAAAAAAATTCTACATGGACGAAGTCGCTGGTTAAAATTTGTATAAATTAATTATTTATTATTTTTATTATTCATTGCTTTTACATTGTTTAAATATAATTTTTTTGCTGCGTTGATAAATTTTCCTTTTATTATTTACTTTCACAATAAATATAAAATATCGTATATAAAATAAATTCGTATGAAATTTTTAAAAGAAAGAAAAAAACAGATGTATAGATCCGATATTGGTATATCTACCAATGAAAATATGTTTATATTTTCTACAATAATAAAAAAACAAATCAAATAAAATATTTTATATCATTTACAAAAATGTTATTAATTTTTTTTAAATGAAAAAAATTCAAATAAAATTTTCAACACAAATAAAATATTCAAACAATATTTTTTAATATAATACACCTACAAAAAAGTAACAAATATTCGATGATATAAAATAGAATAATACAATTTATCAAATATTCTTTTGCATGTATAGCTTCAACAAAAACAAACCGAAACAAAAACTAATAATATCAAAATATAAAAATGTCTGCTGTGTATAGGAATGATTTAATTTACGGGCCGCCATTTTGTCATTCAAAAATTGATTTACTATATTTATATTGCATACATGTTTTACAAATAGCATTGCTTAGAAATTATTGATAATATAGCGATATCTGATCATATTTTAGAGTATCTAACTAGACTTATGTAAAAGAGGGCGTTTTTTGCAGTCATTTAAAAAAATATATAACCGAAGATATTTTACATTTTATTATATAAATAATATTTTACCAATCAACTTTTATAACTCTACATGCCATTTTTAAAAGCCAATACGACTAATTATACACAGAAAAAAAACTGTATTGGACCAAGAAAACATTGTTTTGTATATAACGAAAACAATATTTTCTTAATATAAGAAACATACTTTTAATCCAACTACGTTATTCCTTCGTTCAAGAATACTATAGTTGGTTTAAGAGATTATTGCTTATCTTAAGAAAATATTGTTTTCGTTATATACAAAACAAGGTTTACTTGGTTTGATAAATCCTTTCTACCAGTGTACATAAGTACGTGTACGCTTATGAAAAAATGAGATTTTCTGAAAAATATAAGATAGGTATCTATAATTTCTTCGTCGATTAAGTACCAACATTTCAATCAAGAATTATTTTTTGCCAGTACGATTGTTTATTATTGAAATTAAATATTTCATTTTGTTGACTATGTCTTCCTCTATATACAAATGATTATTTATTTTCTTACATTATATTGAATTTAAATTATAAACAGCAATCAGTAAAGTAATGTGAAAATAAACTTTATCCATAATATATCTTAATATATATAAATTACGTGTCACATGTTTGTCCGCGATGGACTCCTAAACTACTTAACCGATTTTAATCAAATTTGTACACCGTGTGCAGTTTGATCCAACTTGAAAGATAGGATAGCTTACATCTCAATTTATGATCGCAATATTATTTTATTGCAAATTATTTGTTTTTATCTGTTAGCTCCAAACGATTCTAACAGATGGTGACATCTGTTGACTGGATTGAGTAAGTATTCAATAGATGGCGCTATGTCAAACTTCCAAACGTTTCATATAACCTACAATTAAAGTATAGGTTAACCACAGCAACGCGTGGCCGGGTCAGCTAGTTTATTATAAAATGCGAAAGTAAATCTGTCTAATACTTTTTCATGACTAAACCGCTGAACCGATCTTGATTAAATTTGGCAGAAAGATAACTTGCATCCGAGGAAGAACATGGGGTACTTTTTATCCCGAAAAATTGATTGTATTAGATAAAAAAATACAAATTACACGTGGACGAAGTTGCAAGTAAAAGAAAGAATTACGCAGTTTTTTTCATGAACATATTTATTATATTTTTATATAAAATTTTATATATTATTACAGTTTCAGAAAGTACAAAATATTTAATAATAATATAGGTTATCGCTTACTATCCGGGATGTACAGAAAAAAACTGTAATTCTTTAGGTTTCTTTTTTCCGTATATAATAGTTTAAAGCAAAGAATTTTGTGATTCATTTTTTAACGATAGACAGAAAAAAATATTAACACATAAGTGTAACCACTATAATGAAACACACGTTTTTAAAAAAAGGGCGGCAAACGTACCTACCTAACGACAATAAGATGTTCATATAACAATGAAAAAGTAATATTTTTTCAATCAGTCTTTTGCACTAATATTTCTAAATTGTTTTGTAAGAAAACCTCAAGAAAATAACAAATTTTTACACCGCATGTCTCAACCGAAGATAAAATTATTTGAATAATACTAGCATCAAGAGGTAACTTTTATTGCTTTTTAAGATAGATGGAGCATTAATTAATTTTATGTCTTCATTATTGGCCATTAAAATTTTGTCAAAAAAGGCGAAGGTTTAAATTGAATCCTCAAATATTCATTTGTCATCAAAAATACTAAAAAACTTACTGTTTTCACAAATAACTGACAATTACTGACCAATATAATCGAATAAACTGACGTTTATTATACTGATTTTGCTAACCATTTTCGACCTCTATATTAACTATTAGTTCTCGGTGCTAAGCGCCCTAACCCCGATACTTTTGATATTTAAAAAAAATTTCAATAATAATTGAATTATTTATTTTTTACGCACGCCAATCACCAAAAAAAGAAATTAGTAAGTATTACAGTGCGGCATGTTGCAAAATCGCTTCGAACCGTCAAATTGTAAAATTTACAAGAACTTAAGCAAAAATTACAACTTCGTCTTGTAAATCAAGTAAATACAAGGAAAATAAGCAGTAGATATCTGTAAACATTGTAATTTTAGCTCATTTTCCTAGCACTTGGCCGGATTCATTAGTAATAGTTTGTAAATTTTACAATTTGACGGTTCGAAGCGATTTTGCAACATGCCGCACTGTAATACTTACTAATTTCTTTTTTGGGTGAAAGTATGATAAAAGTTACGACCATTTTTCTCAAATATCTTATAGCCCCTTTATGATACCGGACATAAGATTTAGCATAAATATATAGTAAATGCTGGATCAATAATAGATGAGTTATAAAAATAGTATGAATGCTGTCATAAATGCACTAATGTAGTATCAACCCACACGTTTTGAGTTTTGAATGCAGTTTCATTCAAAATAAAATTTACAACGTTTTAGAAAATAGTTCATGTATGGTTATTAAAATTTTATTTTAATTAGAAATTAACAAAACACTTTCTGCAAATAACTCTTTGTGGTTTGCTTGAAGAGAAAATAATTATAAAAATATATGTTTTTATGCCACGAGACTTTCTTATACGTAATACAGACAGTGAGTAATGTACGCGATTATATTTTTCTTCAAATAATACATTTTTAAGTTGATCATTTTTCTTTAAATTGCACCGTATCAAAATTCGAAATATTCGAAAATTCGAGATTCTTAAAAATCGAAGGTTTTCTTTCGAGGAAAATTATATAATCGTAGATACAAAATTTCGCCCTTCTATACTATTTGTCATATTTGAGACTGACACATGGCAAAAATAGTCAGAATGAATTCAGGGAAGGTCAAAATGGATAATTGATATATCGAAATAAGCTCTGTGTGGTTGATACATTACTGCAAAACAGTGTCCAAATATTCTCAATAAAATAACCCGCTATATTAAAACAATTTTATTTTTTTTAAATCATTTGTTCCAGAAAAAATCTCAGTTCTCATATCTTTCACGAAATTTGATTACAATTTAGTTAATTCCTGTAACTGTTTGTTTTTTAAATTATAGCCTTTTATTTTGTAAATGTTTTTTCTCCAGTAATTAACAAAGTAAAACCAGTAAGGAATATTCAGTGATGAATACTTGCTAAAGATTACAAAATGATTAGTACTACAACACAAACGATATACATAGAATAACGAGTAGTTAATAAAATTTAAAACAATGTAAAGCATTTCATAAGAAAATACACTTTTTTGATAGTGTGCCCCCGAACCGCGATAACTATTTGTCCACTGTTTTTAAACAAAATTACCATCAAATCACGCTGTATTAATATCCAGAAATTGCAGTAATAAAATACCAACAAATATTTCTAATTCAGTACATTTAAGTTAAAAAATGTGTGTATTGTTCAAATCTGGTGCCAGTACCTTATCTAATATCAATAATTTTGTTTATAATTTCTACTGAATTCGTTTAATTATACATACCTACAGATATTTTTATAGTGCAACATAATTCTTCATATAAAAATAACATATCAAAGGGCTAGGTCCAAACATACCCTACAACCGGAACTAAACAGTCTTGCGGTGTGTAACATTCACCTATATCCGGTCCCACACCCACACACACACACACACACACATATACACATAAACACACGTGCGTAGGCCGGCCGTGTGTTTCTATTTCGAGTAAGTCAGTGACACCGTCGCGGCGCGTCAAGTCTAGACATCGGCGACCCTGACGTCGTGCTCAGAGGCCACGGGCGTCACCAATGCGGTGCAGGTTATGTGAAAGCTTGCAGGTACAAAAAATATTATATTTCATACTTTAATTTCTAATATGGAGTGTTCCAACCAAGGAACATAATGAAATGTGCTTCTCTTCTAACTTATTCATTTTAAAGTAAGCCGTTATATCTTTTATTCATATTATAATGCAGTGATTTAATCAGGTCTGTCGAAGCAAAATCGTGGAGTATGAATTACACAGAGTGGCCAGTATTTCTCTGGAACAAATTTCCATGACTTTTCCCGGTTTTCCTGGAGAATTTTTACCATTTTTGGTCTTTGTTTAAAATTTAGATAAAAAACCTAAGAAAAGGTCACATGTTTTCTTTTAAATTTTAATAGATAACTGTTTAAATATTGGCGAGAATTTGTGTGGTTTTTACAGTTTTATAAAAAATTCCTGACTTCCAACCAAATTCCCTTACTTTTCCCAGTTTTTTCGGGTTTCCAGAAACTGGCCACCCTGTTACAGCTATTTTTGAGTAGTTTTTACACACTTATTATTATTATTTGAAGGAGTATCTATTTTGACGGTTATATATTTTTAAATCAATAAAGAGAAAAAAAAACTAATAAATCATGATCAGACATATTATACAAGGGTACTGAAAGTTACATATACTTTAAAACACAAAAATATAGGGTATCCCAATAAATATAAGTACTTATTGTAATTTAAAATTTACTTAAAATTTGCAGATTTTTATGGATAGCCTATATATAAAGCAATTGCACTCTACATGGACTAGGTGGTGTATAGTTTAAGACTTTAAGTTATTGCCAATTCAAACATTTTTTAAATAATATCTAAAAACGTCGATTAAAAAAATGTTTTTATGTCATTATCTTCTCAACGTATTTTTTAAAATATCACCACTGTTTAATTCACGTAACAGCGATGAAATACCTTGTGCTAACTTTTAGTACAGTTAAATAGTCGGACAGTAGAAAAATAAAGGATAGTTGGAGTCATAGGTTTTCGTATCTGACGTAGATTTAAATATATACTTATTTATTTTTATAAATATTACTGTCGTTTTGATTTTTATAAATCTATATATGATTCTAATTGATAAGATGGCTAACGCCCAGTATTATCAAGTTTAACTAAATGCTCCTTTAACTAACTGTCATATTATCAACAGATCCAACCATAATATATTTAATTAAATAGATTTAAAATTTTCTACAGTATTTATTTACAACGTATATTATGTAAATTTTTCATTGAGAGCATAAATATCGATTTAAATCACATTTGAAATACACCAAATTTACTTTAAAGGAGCATTTAGCGCTAAAGGAGCTTTAAATTGGTTGATAATACCGGGCATTAGTGTGGTAAATTTCTCCTAAAAATTTCAGAACGATGGGACAGTTACGAGGATAAAACCACTATTTTGATTAACAAAAACATAATGAAGAAATAAATTTATCTTTACAAAATCGTAGCATTTTTATCTACACCGCATTTTCTGTCAAAATTATGCACGGAAGTTTATTTTTTTACTTGAAAAACGGAGAAACTGTGGTTTCTTAGTCACTTAAACAAAAATTGCACCTTAACCAATCGTTAGGCTCCTGCTGAGGACTTCTTGTGAAGTCGAAACACGTATCGAGTGACATAGCATTTTGTGGTTAAGGTGCAATTTTAGTGTAAGAAAGTTTATTATTTATTTTTATTTTCGAAGTTAGACTTCCCTTAATAAAAATATGAAATTTTCAACAAAATATTAAATTTCCTCACATCAAATTCATCTTTCAACTATTGATACACTGTTTCGAGACCGCTGTCATACACATACGTTATCAGAGGTGGGAATCAAACCCACACGATTCTTGAGCACTAATTAAAATAAACTATGGCTTTAATTGAGGGACCCATTAATAATTCCATCACGGGCTCTACCACAGAAACTATTTTAATAAGATAAATATAACCATCAACGCGCGTAAAAATAAATATTCTGTCCGCGCAACCACCGCGGTAAGCGAATTTTATTTGATAAAAAAATAAAATAAAAAATAATTAAATGTGTAAAAAAAAGTTGGCTTTGAAATTTTTTATTGATAATTAACTTTTTACTCTACATAATAAACAAAAAAATAAAATAAAAAACTTGTAAAAAAAAAGTTCCACATCGGGACTCGAACTCGGCATTCTTAGTTTACAATCTCTACAATATTTTTTTTTTTAAATATCAACCAAACGGTACCTTATACCGAAAAATCACAAGAGACACGATAATTTTGTTTTATTGAGAGGATTCCAAAACATATTTGATATTATCAATCCGATATTTAATACCCGAGATATGATTTTTTTTCGGTTTTGAACGGCCGCCATTTTGAAATCCATAAAGGAATTTCGCTGATTAACGAACTTAACCGAGGTATTCGTGAGATCGATTTTTTAACCAAGTTTCAAAAAGATCGGAAGTAATCCTGGAAAGCTAGAGAGTCCACTCGAAACGGCAGATATACATATGTATATATATATATATATATATATATATATATATATATATATATATATATATATATATATATATATATATATATATATATATATATATATATATATATATATATATACATAAAGTTTTTAACGAACCTCATTTTCGTGATCTCGAGATCAAGTTTGATAAAGATATATAGTTTTTTTTCCGAAGTTGCGTCATGATGGTGATAGCAATAGCTATATTTTTCTTCGAAAAATTCGCTAAAAGTACGTATTCTTAGATCAGTCATTACAATTTTTTTTTATTAATTATATGCACTATTTTTCTCTCTTTAACTTAAGGAAAAACGGAGCCATGTATACACATCATACACTTTTTTCATTCGTTCAAAATTTCACAAAACATACTTGATTTTATTAATTGCTAAAATTAAAAATGCGATCTAAATACAGTGATGATCTGATATGTGTACCTCATAAAATGCATAGCGTTTATGTTACACTGGTAGAAAGGATTTCTCAAACCAAGTAAAACTTGTTTTGTGTATAACGAAAACAATATTTTCTTAAGATAAGCAATAATCTCTTAAACCAACTATAGTATTCTTGAACGAAGGAATAACGTAGTATTATTAAGAATATGTTTCTTATATTATTAAGAGTATGTTTCTTATATTAAGGTAGTTGGTCCGTAAACATGTTTTCGTCAGATTTTGTTTAAATTGCACAGGAATATTCCCTATACTAATATCTGAAAAATAGCCCATTTTTATTAAAATTGACCATCTCAAAGTCATGAAAAACGATCTCAAAGTTTATATTTTTAACAGAGCTTATATGGACTAACCGTACACTAACGTAACGTTTTATTAGATAAAATTTAAACGTAGCGTCAGATTTTCATAATTCTTTCATAATTTCATGTTGTATATTTATATGAAAGAAAACAGTATACAAAAAATTGGAATTATTGACCATCCCGTTATTAAGATTTAACCAGATTTAACTACCAAACCATCACATAAATTACAGTATTGTTGACAATGTGGCAACAACGTATTCATTTGATTATAGTAAAAAATACACGAAATAATGAAATATTTTTTTACAAAATGGATTGAAGGGAATAATAATCGATTTCATTAATTATTAATATATTCTGTGGTAGTTTAGATGATAAAATATAATCATTTGACAAGTAGTTAATAGTAGATAATGTACAGCGTTGCCATGATCATTTCTCTAAATTAAAAATATGTACTCATGGCCTAATGTGATCACATTATGATGGACCAACTACCTTAAGAAAATATTGTTTTCGTTATATACAAAACAAGATTTTCTTCGTCCAATACAGTTTTTTTTCTGTGTACTAACCATTTATTACCAGTGCTCTAAAATTCATAACAATTTGACACCTCGTAGATAGCGTTATCTTAACTTTTGCTCTATATATACAGAGCGAATTCTTTACAATACTCGACATTACTCGTTTTGAACTCTGAACAAGCTCTTAATTAATAATTAATTACATAAATAAATCTATTTACATAAATATAATTTTAATAATTATGTAGTGCATATGTAAGAATTAATGTAGTGGAATATCTCCTTGTAATTATATAAATATATGATATGAATATTAATAACTAAACAATAGCTTATACATCTAGCAGAGCTTCTCAAAATTCATTTTAAGGAGGAATGGGAGTACTTTTGAAAACATTACCGTTTATCTGAAATTTTGTAGAGTGAAAGATAACTATACCAAATGTTCACTGTCAAAATTTGAAATTGATTGTCCACACCGTTTTTGAGAAAATAATTTTTAAATATTTCTCTTTAACATGGTCTTAAATGAGAAATATTTTTGAATGATTGTAGAATCTATACTAACATTACCATTTACTCACAATTCACACCAAGAGTAAATATGATATTTATGAATCATTAGCCAAAAAATCGTTGACTTCTACCAACCACACCGTTAAAATTATTTTCAATAATAAATACAAAAATTTAACATAACCTCAATGTGATTAAAAATAAATTATTAAGTATGGTAACATTGTAAAATCTTCGAACGGCGCGAAATTTAAAATATTTCTGTCAAAGAATAAAATTAGTATATTTACAAATAAAATAAAATATTTTTTTAGATATTAAATTGCTTAGTTACCATTCACTACTCCCATTCCTCCTTAAAAAGCATTTAATAATTTTTCAGTCTTTTCCTATATTTAACCTCATTTCTGTCAAAGAAATCAATTAAATAAGATAACGAAAAATATTCTCCAATTGACAACTGACCAAACATTTAAGAAAAATAATACAAGTGGACAATAATAATAATCGTCTCAAATTTTCAATGAATAATTTTATTCTGCATCTATCTCTCTCATATCCGGTGTATATAATTTTATACACAATAAAAAATATGTAAAAACAGAAAATAACATTTTTTTCTTTATGTATACACATAAGTTTTTAATGAAACAGTTTACAAAATGCCTCGCTAAATTAGGTCACGAAGTTTTTGTATGATTTTTTTATCATATATTAAAACGGTAATTAAAGCCTTATGTTTACAACAAACTAAACCAGGAGTATTAAAAATGTTACACGTAAAATTTAAAGCAATATAAAGACGATTTTAATAACCATAACAAGCAAATTAATCGTATTATTCAAAAAAATTTGGCTTGATGAAGTTGTAAGTAGTGAATACAATACCGGACCAAAATCCAAATACCGGTATTTCGGTATTTTTTATGTTCAAAACCGAGATTAATACCGGTATTTAAAAAAAATCAATTTATTGAAGAAATATTAGCAGTTTTGATAGAAATACCACAAGAATGTCAACATCAAATATGTAAATAAAAAAAAACGAAAAAAAAAGAACTTTTTAACATTAAATCTCAGGATTAAAAGAATTAACGTCATTTGCGATACAAAACTCAATTTCGGAAAAAATTGTCGCTCTTAGTCTGGAGGTAAGAGTTCGATATGTAATATTGCTTGAAAAAATAATAATTTGAGCTTTTATTATTTCTCTGAATTTAATAGAATTTTTTACATTGTTACTTTTTATTAAAAATAAAATATTTCCTAGGAAAATCTATCACATATCGGGAAAATATCATAATTTGACACTACAGTTACATATCAAAAAACAATTTAGCTAATAATAAGAAAATTTAAGTGTAAAAATCAACTCCCTAACAGTTATTTATGTGTATTTTAGTACTAATTATAAATACCGAAATACCGGTTTAATATGCACTAATACCGGTATGGCCGGTATCGTAATAGCGGAGAAAAATGGCCGGGATCTCGGTTTTCGGTATTTCGGGATCCCGGTATTGTATTCACTAGTTGTAAGTGCTACACTAATTATTTCATTTCAATTAAAAGACAATACAAGAGGTACATCATTTGTGTAAAAATAATTATATTAAAAGTGTATTTTATTGGTAGGTATAACAAATTTAACTACCCTGGAAAAATTATAGATCTGCAGAGATCAGATCTTAATTTTGAAACATCATATTTTTCACTGGTTTTTGATCTGTGGAGACTTGCAAATATCTACAATGACCTACAAAGATCTAAAAGGATCTACAAAGATCTCTAAAGATCGTTGTAGATCGTGATAAAGATTAAAATTGATGAATTTTCAACGTTCTAAAATCATTAATTTTCAACGTTACAATGATCTTTAGAAATCTTTGTAGATCGTTTTAGATATTTGTAGACCGTTATAGATATTTGCAAGTCTCCACAGATCAAAATGGAGATCTGTCGAGATCTGAGTAGATCTCTGTAGATCTACAATTTTTTCCCAGGATATACCAATAATATAGAATTCGATCCTGCACGTAAAAATTACTAATTGATATTGTAACTTTAGTAACACGTGGTCTAGCAAGAATTACAATATTTTTTACTGTTTCAAGATTACTATATTAAATAGTAATATTTCATTAAAATTGAGTAATTGTTATGAAATATTTTTCTCTATGTACTTTAAGAAAATTTATTTGCTCTTGATCAATGTTTCTCAAGTTGTTATTTAAGATATTACATTCTATTTTTAAGATATTAATAAATATTAATAAGTGTGGAATATAAAAAAAAGTTTAGAACTACTGCTCTCACAATCGCTAAAAAAAAGTTTATAGTGAATACCATAATAAAATGGTTTCCGATTTTATCGACATAACATCCACTTCCGAGAAAAAAAATGCTATCTACCGACACATTATAAGCAGATGGGCTACAGAAAATTTATGAATAACATACTGGGTCCCCCAATTATAAGTTGTAAAGCAGGTCTTTGACCTTACACTAACAAATACTTTTGCTTCACATCATAGCCCGTACGTGAAGAGGTAGATAAAAAATTGTTATTGCATCGTAATAGTCTATACTATAGGGGGTTCAAACCTTCATAAATAAAGGTGATTTTTTAAGACGTTATCAATTTCTTATGCTTTTTTATCAAGGTTTTTAGTTATTTAATAGCATTAATGAATCTGAAATATTTCTGAAGTGTTAAGAAATATTAATTATGGTAAAAAGAGCAGTATTTAATACCAAAATGGCAGTAATTATTATAATATAAAATGCACTTTTAATTTCTACAGGATGGCCAGTATTTCTCTGCAATAAATTTCCCGGTTTTCCAGGAGAATTTTTACCGTTTTTCTCTGTTTTATATATTTAAAATTTAGATAGAAAACCTAAAAAAGGTCCCATAGATAAAATTTAAATATTTGTGAGAATTTGCATTTTCCCTGGCTTCTAACCAAATTCCTTGACTTTTCCCTGTATAGCAAAATTCCCTGACTTTTCCCGGTTTTCCAGAAACTGGCCACCCTGTTCTAATATGCCATTCATTTTTGATTGTGGCTATATAATTTATCTATGAGACACATAGTAAATATTAATTTAATAACTGCACAATTTGAAGTAAAGCATATAAAAATTTAAATTAAAAAATATATATTGTACGCATTTTGTACTGCACAAATTTGCTTTAAAAACTGCAAATTTCAATTTTAGAGCTGCACAAACATCCTAAAAATTAATAACTGAACTAAAATAATTCCTGCAGCCTCGCCACTACTTTTTGTTGTCAAATTCGCGATGATATTTTGATTACCATCTTTTATTAGAAACCCAAAGGTATTGGTTATAAAAAGTGTAAATAAATGTTTTGTGGGGCTTTCAACACTCAATAACTATATACACAAGGTTTTAATAAGGCCGCACACGAGACGATATTTCAAAGTCTCGTTTCGTGAAAATTAAAATACCTATTGAATTTCCAATATTTTATTTAGGTATATAGCTATTAAATTTTAAATTATTATTTTTGTGGGTTAATTTTATTGACTAATGAACCACAATTTTCCGTTTCCGAAACCTCTAATAATAAACGTGAATTTACCGCAAATTTTCTTATGAAATGATATCATTTATTATAACGATATTGCACATTTTTATTGCAATATTGTATCCTTTATACATTATACAGTACAGCATTGATGACTCGAATAGATAACAAACCAAGGCTAGACTTAATTTTCTAATTAACATTTTATTTATGGCATATTATTATTTCAGGATACCTATTTATTGTTTAATGATAATTGATATCTATAAATACATAGTGGATATACTTAATTATCTTGCATGTATATACATACAGAAATAATATATCACGTGAATCATAAAATATTTGACAATATTTTATCTAGACGAACGTTGACCTGATAAAAGTCCTACTACTAGAAGAAAGACAACATATTTATTCTAATTTTAAAAATAACTATGTTACTTTCAAACATAAAAATATATATAATACCACAGGAATCAAAATTTGACGTGAACAAAAGTTAAGTAACATGTTTTGTAGAATATTAAATAACATAATAATTAATCACATAGAATGCATAAACAATAATAATAAAGTAGACTAACGTAAGTACAATTTTTAACTTTGTATATTATTTTCAGATAATGTAAATTTTTTAAATAAAATTGTCTATACACGATTTGCTCGTTCCTAGAAATCTTGTTGACGTGCTGTAGACGAACATCAAACTTTATCACACATGCATAACAATATATGCAATGTACGCATATACTGCAATTATTGTTGACGTGTAAGAATTATTAACCAAAGATAACAATAATAACAATCATACCATTGCATTATCATCACAGCTTGCTGCATCTTAAAACAATAGAGAATCACTTCCAGGACACACTTCACAACAATCCCAACAATTCAAATACATATCTGTCAAAAATCCGCAACAATCGAACCGCGTGTTTTTTTTTACAACAATTGCGTGTGATTTTTTTTAAATATCAGACGACTCGATACTGGTGACTACAAATGACTTTCGCCTCTATATGAAAATACACAAATATATATAATACATTTATCAAGTAACATGATAAAACGTTTCAAAGTCCACTAACAACTGTACAGATATCACATATTATACGTTCGCCATTGAATGTGTCTTTTCATTGATGATGCGCATAACCAACAAAAAACTGACCCCGGCTTAACTGTGTCCAAATAAAAACTAACTAAAATGTGTAGAACACAAACACTCACACACATGCAAACACACACACACACATACACATATATGCACGTGCGCGTGCGTTAGTCGGCCTGTTTCACCGGCCACTTTCAAAATACGTATGTTTGTAAGAAGACTGATTCGCGATATGGTTCTCTATATTACCGACTGCGCCGGTGTAGCGACACTGTAACCGTGTGTTTATGTGTGAGTGTGTGTAGCGGGGCAAGGAATAAAATGTTGGTGACCAGCGTTGCCATAATTTTTTGCAAAAAAAAAATAAACAATAAGATAATGTATACATATCATTGAATACGCCCACTGACCGAATTAACGAGACCTGTACCTGCCAAATTAGATTAATTTTTATGTTCTCTTCATAAAAGAACTGTGTTTTTCGCTTTAAATTGAAATAACTGCGAAAAGAAATCATAGAGTCAGATGCGTAACCAGATATTTTGACGTGGGTCGTTTACAAGCCACGTTACCATTAACGCCCCCCTCCCTCACATTCCGGCTTGTTACCCCACTGCAAAAAAGCAATTACAAATACCTATTATTTAAATGATTTTTTTCCATTGTATGGAAGCTCAGTAAAATTTAACTCGAAAAAAAGGATTAGATTTAAATCAGCTTTTGAATGAATGAATGAACTACTTTTAGGAAGAAGACGATTTGCATTTGAGTAGAAAGATAAATTTCCTTTATTCTTAATTCTAAAAGAATCAACCGTTTATAAAATAAAATGCTCGTATCGTCCATATTCTTTAAATCGCTCGATGATTTTATAGTTACCATAGAAACGACAAATTATGTATCTTCAATTTATTGTCCACGAAATTTACAACCATACAAACTGTTAAATATTATTTTTAGATTCATATTTGATGAATCTATTTACATCAATGGAAAAAATTATGAGAAAAAGTTTTTCATTGCTTATAAAAAAGGATTGTGTCGTTTTATGAAACCACGGTAAAAGTGAAACTTTTTTTTCACATTATAGACATTTAACTAAAAATTTTCGGAATAATAAATTCAAGCACTCAAAATTGAAATAAATCCATAAACAACAACATGCACCAGCAAAAAGTTCTAATAATACTAATAAATACTAAATAAAAACCAAGATCTTTTTTCCTTTTTTTATAAGAACGTGCTCTGTCGGCGTTCTGTTTTTTACGGCGTAAAATTAATTCATCGTCATTCATTTTTGCACTATTCTTTCTCGTTGATCAGTTTTTTGGACTCACTAGCTGTGTCGTTGTTTACCAAAAGCAAATAAATAACAACATTTACATTAAACACTGACAAATTACAATACAAACTTACTAAATATGTATAATAGCACACAGTACATAAACTGTCATACAATGAATGGCTGCTTGTTCCACGCATGCGCAGTCCAAACGTTACGCGACATACAACACACAGACCAAAAAGTTTGAGACGATGTAATAAAAGTTTCACTTTAAAAATAATTGACTCATAAAAATGGCATTACGTACAACAACCTGTTGAAAAACTAATCAGATCTAAGTTATATGACGACTAATCGAACAAACAAAAACAACGCGAAATGTTTGGGGTAATTCATGGCCCCACGAGAGGGAGAAGGGGCTGACTGTGCCGTGGCTATGGGGGTCCCACTGCGGCTTTATTAAGTTGTTTTTAGATATTGTTATCGGTGTATATGTATCGACGAGGGAAGAGAGGGCACACTTGATCTTTTGACGTTGTAAGTGAGCCAAAAAAACCTTTTTAATGATATCCTATTTTAATTTCTACCCATGAAAATTATTTAATGGACATTTTTTTATGAAATTTCATTTTTATCCTTTTTCAATGTAAGAAGGGGGGGGGCATAGTGTACGGGATCACAATAGAATGGGGGGTCATGAAGTAACCTAACTTTTATCAACAAGCAGGATATAAAAAATCTTTCCGAATTAAATAGCTATACCGGGTGGACCATTTTAACGTTTAATGGAGAATAACTCGACCGTAAGTGAAATAATAAAAAAAGTTTTCAGATAAAAGTTGTACGGTTTGGAGGGGGACATAGACGTACTTGGATGAAATTTTTTTAGGTGGTGTTTTCAAGGTGGTATGAAGGTCAACATCATTTTTTTTTAAATAGGAACCTATAGTTTTTATCAAGAAATTTTATTTAACGTGGAAAGACACGAATCTTTCATTGAAAACTTTTTTTTTAACAACTTAACCTTTCCAAGATATCTAACGAAAATAATTCGAGATTTTGAACATTCAATATTTTTTTACTCAGAAACCATCAGGTTTAGAGAAAAATCATAAAATACAAAAAATGTTTATTTTCGTCTAATAAAACTTGAAGAATTATTTTTAAAATTTTAAAACATCTTCTAAAAAATAAACATTTTTTGTTTCTTTTACTTTTTCTCTAAAATGTATGGTTTCTGAGTAAAAAAATATTGAACGTTCAAAATCTCGAATTATTTTGTTAGATATCTTGGAAAGGTTAAGTTGTTAAAAAAAAGTTTTCAATGAAAGATTCGTGTCTTTTCACGTTAAATAAAATTACTTGATAAAAACTATAGGTTCATATTTAAAAAAATGATGTTGACCTTCATACCACCTTGAAAACACCACCTAAAAAAATTTCATCCAAGTACATCTATGTCCCCCTCCAAACCGTACAACTTTTATCTGAAAACTTTTTTTTTATTTCCCTTACCGGTCGAGTTATTCTCCATTAAACGTTAAAATGGTCCACCCGGTATATGTAAACTTACTGGCAATGATCGCATCGTCTTCCGAATACCCAAAGTACAACAACAAATACAATCAGACAACGCTGTCGACAGCATGTGCAACGAAATACCGCGAATTGCGCGGGGCACGGGAAGGGGGTAGCCCGCGAGTTCGTCGGCACGCGCGACGAAGTCCGGGGTGCGGTGCGGTTTTGTTCCGGATGGACTAAAGGTGGAATGAGAGGGGGAGGGGGGGATGAACCGCGTACACACATCACTGTTTTACGTGTGTGTGTATGTGTTTGGGCGCCGACAACTGCAATTCCCAGAGGACATAAAAATAATTAAAACGAAACCGATTAAAGTATTTTTAAACAACAAATAAAAAAAACTTTAAGACTCATAAGGTTTTACGGACCCCCCCCCCCCCCCCCCCTCAAAGTCTTACGTATTTAATATACACTCCCCAATGAATATATCCATTTTAAGTATTAATATGAAATTTGTTTTAACCCTTAGCTGCTCCACTTCTCTAGAATAACATACTTGACACACTGGGGTCACTTCGTACCCTAGACATTTAAATTAGAGATGCCACGAATATTCGGCTACTATTCGGTATTCGGCCTATTCGGCTACTTTTTTTACTATTCGGTATTCGGCCGAATAGTTATCAATATTCGGCCGAATACCGAATACCAAATCGTGAAAAAAGCACATAATAAATATTACTCAAAAATTATTTTTTGCAAAAAATCAGCATATTTAATACTTAAAATCTATCAGTGGTAAGTAATGATGAATGAAATTTTTTTTTGCATTTGTTGTTACACAGATCTTGCTGTTACACAACAAACAAACTGCCAGTTTATTGTCTTCAGTACAAATTTTATTATATCCTCGAAATAGGTGATTTTTTATTAAATGGTGCTATTTCGTAAAGCTTTTCACGAACAAACAGTGATATTTTTAAAGATATACAGTGTATTATATTAAGGTGACCATCTGTCCAATTTTGAAGAGGACAGTCCTCTATTTTGGCCAACTGTCCTCTCTAGAAAACGTGTCTTCTTTTTGTCCTCTTTTTTAAGTTTTCGAAACTTTTGTCCTCTTTTTTTGTTATTTGGTAAAATAAATGTTATCCATAAAATTACAAAAAATAAATATTTTATTTTTCTCAAAAATAATAGTAATTATTGAAATTAATCATTATTGACTTAAAATTTTCGTCAATAATGATTATTAATGTGACACGACCTACTCGCAAATGAAACAAATACGCCCACGAAATGCACTAAGTGTCACCGAATATTCGGCGCTTCGGCCGAGAGCCTAGCCGAATATTCGGTATTCGGCCAAATCACTATTCGTGGCATCTCTAATTTAAATGCTAACTACTCGTAAGCTATTGAGTATTTTAATTCAATAAAATTCCTCTATCATCTTTGAACAATTCGGAATGCACTCCAATCGGTTATTTAAAAGAATATACAGGGTGAGTCGGGAGAAATCTGTAATACTCCAGGAATGTATTGTACACGTGAAAATAATAACAAAAAACCCAAATTTTGTTATCCGAGTTTCATTTGTCTTTAAGATATAGCGTGATTAAAAATTAACCAAATTTCATACATTATTACTAAAAATTGATAATTCTCATAATAAATGTTCAAAGGTACCGCCATTCACATCTAAACATTTTCTGATTCGTCTACATTTAAAAAATTAAAAACCTTGTAAAAAGTTGAAAAAATGTGGGGCGCTTGGTACTCGACAGTGGCAGCTAAGGATTAATTCATGATGATTATTAATTATTAAAAAAAATAATTAACTCTTTCTTAAATTTTCCACAACAAATTCTATTAAAATTTTAAAAAAATATTGAAATTGCATATTTTTTTATAAATCGAATTTTCACCAGCCCTGATTCTCCTATAAAGTTAAACGATATCACCCCCAGATGGGGCTCAGACTCCACTGCTGCTTCCATTCCCTCCCGCAGTCGGCGCCTATGCATTAACAATATGTGAGGCGTGCGAGTATATATTTTTGCAAGCACTGCAGTGTACAACATTATTGCCGCAAGTATGTGGATGCCACCACCACGGTCTTGTGTTTTGTTGTTGTTATCAATGCGCGCCCATGTGTGTGCGTGTGTGCCGCGCACGGATGTGTGAGTACAAGCTGCACTCTGTAATATTCCCCGTGTGACGTCATACGTTCACTCTGTGTACACGGCATCTCTCCAATTTATTTTCATGCAGAGTGCAACTAGTTAAAACTTTCATTCAAAACAGAAGGAGCATGTCCAAATTCAAGGAAAATTTCATTGAAACAATTACAACTCGATTATATAAAGAGTATTATTAGACCCCCCCTTCCATAAAATGAAGTGTTTTCAAAAAAATTTCATTTACCCCATTGACTGGGGTGTCGTTAGAAAGGTCTCCTAAAATGCAACAAAAAATGTAACAGAACGTTTTGATTTTAACCCTTCAATCACGATGTATTTGCTCTTCTAAGTCATTATAAAGCCCCCCCCCCCCAAACTATCAATTCAAAAAAATCTGAAAAAATTCCATAATGTAGCTTTTAATTAGTACTTTCACTGAAAATTATAACGAATATTGTCAAAAATATTTTGGACCCCCCTTTCATAGATTGAAAAGTGAACTCACATTAATGTCATATGGATTTATAATATATTTTTGGTTTTGCGAGATAAAAATGAAGACCTTTTTTCGCAAATATTTTTCATTATTACTGTTGCGCTCCTTTTTTTCGTTATCATCATTTTTACCAAACCCGGAGAAATTGTAACAAACCCCAGAGCCCGGAGAAACAGTATACAAACCCTGAGACTCCGGGTCAAAACCTGAGACCTGGTCACCCTAACTGTCATTGAGTATATAAAATTGAGTCCTGAGAAAATTTAAAGTACTATGACTATTTTTTATTATGATTATATTATAGGATACTGTTCAGTGTTACTATGTATTTTAATTTCATAATAATTAAAGCAAGATGATCTTTCTTCAAATGTCCCACTAAAATATTAAAATAATGTCCGGTATCAAAAAGGAGCTATCAAGCACTATCAAATGAGGTATCAAACTTATATGACAATCTTATATGAGTTTCGTGAAGAGTTTGACAAGTTTTGCGCACGTGTTGTATGTAAACGCCAATGGTTTTCAAACAGTAGTGATATTATAAAAATTATTTTGTACGGTCAGAGTCGCCAACTGTGTTACAATAAGTTGTAGTATCACTGCTCTAAATTCCATAGCAAATCCATAGATATTACAAAAAAATTAAGACCTCATTTGAGAGTACATGCTAGCCAGCAAATTTTAGCCCCTCTAAATCAAGAATTCCCTCCGCCCTCAATCAAAATAGCAGCTATCACACAAATCAAGAAAACAACCGATTAAAAACAACTTTAAGTATACCCAAATGTTCCATAATGATCGACCCACGAAATTTTATTTACAACTTTGTAGATGTTTATGTAGGTAAATCATATTATTATCATAATTATAATATTCAATGGCTTATAATTAGAGCCAGTTATGGAAAAACAAATTACGAACCAAGTCTCACAAAAATGAGGATGAATGATTGTATCTATTTTGACAGGTCATAAACGAATCTCCTGATCTCTTTAACGTAGAAAAATCAGTCTGGAATTATTAAGTTCTTGATGAGGACTTCTTGTAAAGTTGAAAGACGTGTTAACGACATTGTTTTATTGTAATTAAATAATATGCTCTAAAGCAAAGGCTATGCTAATGCTATCTGCGTGGTGTCAAATCTTCATGAATTTTCACGGGATTTTAGAGCAGTGGTAATAAATGTATAATATTGTAAATGTTATGAATTTTATGAGGAACACATGTCACCACTGCTGTTAGATCGCTGATTTCTATTTAATTCATTTTTATTAACTATTTTATTCGTTAGAACTGTCAGTCTCGAGCAAATGCTTTATAATACCGGACATAAGAAATCACAATTTCTCCGTTTTCTGGTAATAGAAAAATGATCTTCCCAAAATAATTTAAGAAATCTAGAATTTTAAATTACATAAATATCAAATGAATTACCAATACATACTCGTAAAATGTACATTATTGACTCCTTTAGTTTTATATTTAAAAATTAAACGTCGTACTTCAAAAAACAGTAACTCTTTCAGCCCTGGATTTTTATTACGTTTAGTATTAGGGTTCTTAATAATGTGTGAAAGTTCTTCATCGATTTGACTGCTGCAAGGGTCAATTACGCGGGGTCAAAGTTCGCAAAAACTATATTTTGCATATATCTCGAAAACGGTAAACTTTTCGAAATAAAATATATCTTACTAATTTATAGCTAAAATAATTTACTACAAAAACGAAATCAAAAGTTTTTGGTTAAGAAAAACCGTTAATGAATTATAAAGATTTGTTTGAAATTCAACGTGCTTTTCCACAACATTTAAGCTGCAGTTTAAAGTCTTAAACATATGTATATTTTCAATTTAACCAGCAAAATTGAGATAACTCTTTCTGTCCCATAATCGAAATTGATAATTGATAATACACTTTGGACAAAAATTAACCGAAATTACTACGTTGAAACAGAGCTAAATAGGATCTTCAAGGTACACGACCCTCGCGCGACGTTTGAATCGCATTTTTCATTCAGCAGACATCTACAAGAATATACATATACTTGTTTATACAAAAAAATATTATTAAAAATAAAGAAAATGGCACTGAAAAGAAATAAAAATAGTTGGATGAAGTTTATATTCTAATATTTAGAAAATATCGTTTTCGATGTACATCGGTTATAAGAAACAAGGATTTCCTTGATCTAATGTAATTATTTTTCTGTGTACAAAAAAATTGGAAAGTACATTTAATACTGAACATCAAAACATAACAAATTACAAAAAAAAACTAATTATTATGGTTATTACGGTTACATATTATTAATCGCATAAATTGAGGGTTTACTATAAACGCAAATAATAAAGTTTGATACTAAATCATAAACATGTGAATGATTTTAACTTTCAACAACCTAAGTAACAAAACATAATATAATAATTCGCACACCAATGTACAATAAAGATGTACATAATGATAAAATTTATCGTTTCTTTATTATCTTTCTCTGTTTACATCGTTGTTGCGAACTAACGCCATTCTTGATAGCATTTATCATTTCAGCTACTTATGCCAACCCCTAACATTAAAATTAACTTCTCGAGGCGGTAAGAGAATTTCATTATAAAAGAAATACGAGAGTTTTATGTTTTTACAGGAAAAAACAGAGAACATTTGATTTTTTATAAAAAAAAGTTAATAAATAAATAAATTCATCTAAAAACATAATATATTTTCTACATTTTTTTCTTTCATAACGACATGACGCTAATTTCAAGTTGTTGTTAATTTTTTAACTCTATAAATGTTTAAATCGCGTTTTAATATGAATCAAAATTAGGTTCAAATAAATAATATTTTTATAGTTTAGTTAATAAATTCATCAACTAAATAATGTATTTATACAAAAAATAATTTTAGGAAATAAACTCAAATTTTATTTAAATTCAAAAGAATTTTTTTTATTGAAAAGGAAATATCATTCATAATGCCTGCTTAATTTAAAATTTGTTTTAATTTATGAAACAGTTTTCCGGTGAATTTTATTTTTAATTAAAAAACAAGTGTCCGCATAAAGCGGGAAAAGTTTATACATAAATAATTTTGTCAATAAACGTTTAATTCATAATTTATTTTTTTCTACAAGTAGATAATAGAATACACCAATTTATGTACTTGACCCTCCTCTGTGGACGCCCATGCGTGCAATATATTGTTAATTTGTTAATAATATTTTACAGTAAATTTTGAAGAAATGATTTTAAAAATTCTAAATAAATCTAATTTTAAAGCAACCTCTTTATAAATTTATTGGAGATATTTAAACAAGAATATTTTTATTTATTATTTTCGTCAATAATTTGAAAATATCGCATAAACAAATGACAAAATAATCATAAATAACACCATGAGTTGATTTTTTTTATTTCCAAAAAGCTATATTAAAGAAAATGTCAGCAAAATCCGCCTAAACTCCTGAAAATCGGAAATACAGAACACCGTTACGTCAATCATATCTTATACAAAGCTGCTCTGATAAATAACATATGCTCCAACTCATCCAATCAATCCTTATTTACAAGAAAATCTCACGACGACGAACCCAATGGTCCCGATGACGTCACTGGAATACAACCAACGCACTAATCCATAGAGGAGAGATGACAACAACCGCTCGCACCATAGACAAGAACCAAAAGTGTACGACGACGACGACAAAGCGAGAAAGAAAAACCGTGCAAACCGCACGAAACTGGAGGGAAAACAGAGAGGGATGTTGACATTGAATGGAGATTTCTCCACCAGAGGGTCGTACACACACACACACTCGCAAATTACGCGCGGAGTGGGGGAGAGAAACAACTCAAGCAGAGGGTGGAGAGCGATGCCAAGAACTCTCTCGTAGTTAGGGTCGATACGAAAAAATCAATAGGGTGTAACGGTGTGTGAGTCCAAGGCACACACACACACACACACACACACACACACACACACACACACACACACACACACACACACACACACACACACACAGAGAGAAAGAGGCGCGCGTCCTGGGCCGCCGCGGTACAGCGGAACGGGATAAAACAGGAAGGGGGGGCGGGGGGTTCGCGGAAGGTTTTCAGGAGAAAAGAGAAGGGTGTGTGCGTGTAAGTGCGTACGAATCTACCTACTACTCACGCACTCGTAATCGCCAGTGGTGGCGGTATGGGGGTTGAATAAACATAAAATGAACTCTTATGAAACAGAATCGAATAGTGTTATTTTCAATATAGGGATCGTGAGTTTCAAATTGATATATCTCATTTTCAGAATACTGACTGAAAAGTGTGCTCCAAAAAAAGTTTTCACTTATGTTACTCCATGAGGTCTTTTTTTGATACATCTCCTTAAATGCAACAAAATTTGATTTTAATTTAGTCACTAATTTCAATGACGTTATCAGAGTAGCCCTCTCTAATTACTAAACTATCGATATATGCAAACAAATCTGACAAAATTCGAGAATGTAGCTTTTAGTACTAATATTATTAGTACTAAAATAATTTATGAAACATTTATAAAGAACATTTTTTTTAATCGTCACACGAACACGTACACTTTTATGAAGATTACATCTTTCGTCAAAATTAAATAGCTCTTGATACGTATTATCAAGTAAAGAATGTTAGTGAGAATGGCTACGGAACCCTATCATGTGCGTGCCCAACAAGTACTTAGCCTGTTTCATTTAAATTATATTTAAATAAACAAACAAACAAAAAACAATTATATCTTCAACTGAATCAGTAAATGTAAGGACAATTTAACTTTAAGTATGCAACTGTACTGTAAATCAGTAAAATTCACCGATTCATTCAATAACATCCATTTACTGATCAGTGACTAAATACTCGATATTAAAATCAATAATATAATCTTTATAAATCTATTACAAAAAACTTAACTTGGATTGTTAATAATCAATTATGATGAACATAATATACACTTCCCTAAAGTGAAAGGTAAATTCACCGATTCGTCAGTGACTCTTTTAAAATGACTGTTCTATTTGATTCATGAGCGAATAAATTATTTACAGATGAATCAGATTGAGCGAGTATCTAAAACTGCCATATGGACCAAATTAATTAAATAATTTGTTTAAATTCCCTTTTTCTAACATTATATAATTTAAAATTGAATAGGTTGCACCATCACATGCATATTTGAAATTTTCTGTACGTAATACGATTATCTACTTGCAAAAATAGGACCCAGCTTCAATTCAGTAAAATTAAAAAAAGGAATCAGTTTGATCAAATATATTAGATATTAAAAACGATTAATTAATTTAAAGTCGATAATTTTACTTTTTGAAAATATAAAATATTTTATGCTAAAACAATTCATGAAAATCCTCGAGGTTGATCTAAAAGTTATATTTAAAAAATTACCTAGTGCTTAGTGTCACTAGTAGGTAGCCATAAAATTTTTATGTGAAGTTCGGGAAAGCCAGTATGGGCAATAAGTCAATATATAGCAAATTTAATTAAATATAGTATTTTATTTTTTATTTTTAAAAACATTATTCAAAAGAGAACGAAGAAATATGTTTTTCTTCCTTGATTTAAAAAATTTAAGATAACTGGATTAATATTAAATAGAACTTCCGATGTTTCACATATCCCGAAAACGGATGTACTTTATACCGTTTTTAATTTTTTAATTTTTCAAATATTTTACGAATTTTTTATTTTCAGTATTTTTACACACAAAAAAAACTGTATTGGACCAAGAAAATCTTGTTTTGTATATAACGAAAACAATCTTAATATAAAGAAAAGTATTCTTAACCCAACTACATTATTTCTTCGTCCAAGAATACTATAGTTGGTTTAAGAATATATTTCTTATCTTAAGAAAATATTGTTTTCATTATATACAAAACGAGGTTTACTTGGCTCAAGTAAACCTTTCTACCTGTGTAAGAGATTACTCTCCACAATATAATAACCTTATTAGTTTCAGATATATTACGACTTAGATATACTTAAAAACAACGTAAAAAACAATGTCTCCTCGACCTTTTTCTTCATCCTCTCGTTAACTTAATACTACCCCAAATTTTTAAAACATACTTCGCCACCACTGTACCACCCCTAATACACACGCACGCACGCACACACACACACACACACACACACACACACACACACACACACACACACACACACACACACACACACAAACACATCACACACTTACTCGTATGTGGGCAGCAGTAGTGTGAGAACATCGACAGAGGATCATAGTAGGCCGGTGAGTATTTTCTCAAGTTTTCTTACTTTTTTCGTGGATGGTTTTTCCGGAAACATTCCGGACTTTACGTTCATTCAAAACTAAGTAAATATTAACTGTTCTACTCGTACATATGCCAATTGATACTTAAATGTATATTTGCATGATGATTTTTTGTTTAATTTCAATTGTATGATTGCAATAGTAAATTTAATTAAATATATGAATAGCAGCGTCCATCGTGATTGGTCGGTCGAACGCGAAAGAATTTTGGGTAGGTCGCTTATCAAAATTGAATGTAGAATATTAAAAAAAAATGCCAATATTATTTTACGTATTTTAGACATTTTTTAATTTACATTTCTTATTATTATTTCGAGTATTCGAAATATATTATATTAATGAATCTTTAAAAAACAAGTTTATCGAAAAAAAAAATGAAATGTCAATTGTAATTTTACCAAATCTGCCCCTGTCCGGTTGCAGAATACATCGCACCAACTTTAAAAAAAATCGCACGGTTACCAAAACAAAATTAACAGGCATATATATTTCAAAACCTTAGTCAAAACATTTGAACGCGCAATCTGTGTGGAATTTCAAACATTAAAAAAAGAAAACTATTCGTGATTTTTGGGGGCTTTGTTCTTTACTGGCGAAAATAACTCACACAAAACAATATTAGATACAGTATATGTGCATAATACAATGTTGTTATTTTATAATAAAATTAATATAACGTAATTATAATTATAATCTTGGTGCTACACCATTAAACGCCCGCCATTATCAAACGTTTTTATATATTATTACTTTATATTTAACTATACAAAAAATAGAAACAATAAAATTACATTCTTTATAAACAAAAATAAAATTTTCCCTCTTCTTCTATAACAAAAAAAAATAAATACTTTACGTCGTATAAATGACTACAATATCTACACCGTAACTTTACTATTACGTTATATTTTTTAACATTTTATTCGCTCTTACATCAGAGAAAATTAATTTCTTCCATCATTTCCCTTTATTTTTCAATTTTTCAAACGCTCTATATATCAATTGAAATCCTGTAAACATAATATGAATGGATCTACAATATAAATCTACATTTTAAAGCTCTACAATATCTACAACAAGTTTTTTAACACTTCATACATCAGGTATAGGCCCTTGTAAACTGTAAACATAGTATAAACTCTATAGTGTAATTCTACATTTTCCTACTATTTTAAAGGCTCTATAAGTCGTATCAATGACTCTATAATGTGTAAAACTGAATTCCACCATTCCCCTTTATTTTTTTAACATTTAAAACTCGACAATGTTGTTCCACATTTTCATTCATTTTCAAACGCTCTACACACCGTAAGAATGGCTCTACAATTTCTACAACTCAATTCCACAACCCCTCTCTACTTTTTAAATATTTTAAACGCTCTATACATCATGTAAAACTCTATAAACATAATAACAAATTTCCCTGACTTTTCCCGGTTTTCCAGGATAATTTTTACCGTTTTCCCTGTTTTTTTATTTAAAATTTTGCTTAAACCCCTAAAAAAGGTCACTCTTTAAATATTTGCGAGAATTTGTGTGATTTTGCATTTTTATAAAAAATTCCCTGACTTCCAACCAAATTCCCTGACTTTTCCCGGTTTTCCAGAAACTGGCCACCCTGCTCTACAATATAAATCTAAATTTTCCTTCGATTTCAAACGCTCTATAAAAAACCGAACGAATTGCTCTAAAATTTCTTAAACTTAATTCCACAACCCCCCCCCCCCTGCATCATTCACATTTCAAACGCTCTATACATTATGTAAAACTCTGTAAACATAATATAGATGGCTCTACAATATGATTCTAAATTTTCATTCGATTTCAAACGCTCTATAAACCGAACGAATGACTAAAAATTTCTAAAACTTAATTCCACAACCCCTTTCTATGTATTAACATTTCAAACGCTCTATAAACCACGTAAAACTCTGTAATCATAATATGAATGGCTCTACAAAATGATTCTTCGACTCCAAACGCTCTATGAACCGTACGAATGGCTGTAAAATTTCAAAAACTTAATTCAACCATCCCCCCACTATTTCTAACGTTTCAAATGCTCCTATATATTATGAGGCAAAGCGCTCTAAACATCGAGTACGGCAGGTGCACATGATCGCGCACATTACACATCGATATCTCACTTACCGGCCGCGGACAGAGCGATAGTTACGCGCAACGCCACCGCGTGGCGCCAGCTGTGCCGACAGCGATCACGTGGGTCCCCGGTGGGGCTCGCGATGGGGACTGCGCGCGCCAAATCACACACACACGCGAAATAACGAGATTGTGGATATTTTCTCGAAGACTGTGTTCGTTTCACCCTTATATCTGAATTATTTTGTAAGCGACATCAATACAAACAAAAAAAAACGGTATTTGCGTTAAAATTAGATTTACGTGATTATTGATAATAATTTTAATAAAATTAGTCATTCAGAATTCAAAGTGATTAACTCCATTTTCCGTACGTTGCCTAGTTTTAATATTTTACCAAATAATCTATTTTTTCGATAAATAAAAAAAAATTGTCAGGATCTTATTTTATAATAAATATATTATTATTATAGTACCTATACAGTAGAACTTCGAAATATCGATCTTTTTTTGTTTTATTTTATGATACTTCTCATATTTTTTTAGAATTATATCTAATAGATAATTTAGAGTTTTATTACAAATTGTATTAACAAAAAAATTTAATGAAAAATCTAGATGGAACGGAATTTAGTTATTTTTTGGCCATGCACAAAATTACTTTTACATTTACACCTTTCAATTTATGAGCTGCACATTAAAATAAACCATGTGTACAGTCTAACATCGAAATAATGATAGGGGTATTTTATTAATCAATAAAAATGAAAACTCATTTCGTATATTTTTAACAATAAAGGCTCGTTCCTATACAATATGAAAATGATATTATATCACCAATATAAAATATACACAAAATTTATAAAAAAATGTATTTATTCAGCAGGAATTTAACATTCCTGCTGTTACTTTGCACGGAATTCACATTGTATGGAATTACATAAAATCAGTTTGATCAATTTCAGTTAGATTTAGTCACAAGTTACAATTACCAAATAACTAATCAACTACAGCCAAAAATAAATTTAACCTATACTGACTAAAACCTACTAACACAAAATAAAAATAAAATTTATATTGTGATGAGAAAGTAACTAACCATTTTTAAAACGAATTAATCCAAAAGAAAATTACCTATATCTCCAATTTGCCTCATTGACGATACAATTTTAAGTATATTCAAAAAGTTTTTGAGAACCAAAACTATGTAAGTTCATAAAATAGAAGATCAATAATTTTTGCACACAGAAATTACAGTATTCTCGTAACTGAAGAGTTAAAATCAAAAGGTCATTTTTGCACAGAAATTACAGTATTACAGTGACTGAAGGGTTAAAATCAAAAGTCATAAAACATTTTTTGTTGCATTTAAGAAGACCTATCTAAAGACAGAAAGAATGGAGTAAATGAAAAAAAAATGAGCACACTTTTCAGTCCATGGAAGAGAGGTCCAAAAAATATTTTTTTCAAAAATCTTGTTATTTATGTTTTTGGGTAATCACGTTCGTTTATCAAATTTTATTTTAATAAGTATATAAATGAGATAATAGGAAGGCTGTGACATACACACAGACAAACCGAATCCATAAGGGTTCCTGGGTTTTTATGAACCCAAAAAATCTATATATTGTACATAGGTAAATCAAAAACAATTTAAAGACTGATTTCCAATGATTTTCAGATTGGAATTTCATTAAATTTCCACAAGTTATATGATTTAGAAAACAAATAATAAAAATGGTAATTTTATTGTATGGAGTTAAAAAAATATAATGTTCCAGCTTCTTTAGATTTGATTTGCAATGTTGTTTCCGATATTTTGAATAGTATTTTTACACAATTGAAAAAAATAATGTAAAAGTTCGATAGCAAATGGGTGTTAGAACACATTTTCGAAAACACCATTTAAGCAGGGGTTATTTTAGAAAAAAAATTGGAACTGCATAATATGAGTGTAAGTCAAAAATAATATTTAGATGCAGTTGAACTACATTTTTAATTAAAAAAAATGTAGATGCATTTGAATGATGTTCTATTTTTTAACACTGCTCAAAATTACTTTTAAAACTGCACATATCAATTTCAAAGCTGTACAAACAAATTACAATTGCACACTAAAATAACTCCTACCATTAAGTATTTAGCGATTCCTTAATTTCTATGCACGAAAGAAATGGAGGAATTCAAGATCTTAGTCTGTCTATTAAAGCTAAAATTCGTTTCTGAACATTCACCAGATGCGAAATTATTAATACCCCAAACCATCTTAATCCCATGATATTTTCAAAAACATGAAAAACAGTATGAATTATTTCTAAACAGGATAAATAAACTACTATTGTCGATTTTTCTTACAAGGGAACCATTTCAAGTCGAAAATTCGTATCGAGTTTAAACATTGTATATAGTTAGAGGAGGTCAAGATAAGTAAGAAAAAAATTATCTCAGCTGCGGTAAAACGGTTTAAGGGAGTGAAACACCTCTATGAAAATGTGCAAAATAATCATATTTTTTCAAATAACTCTGAAACTAATCAAAATATTAAAAAATCTATAATACAAAATTTTCATGATTTTGTATGCTCTTTCGAATGGCGATAGTCAAAATTCGAAAAAATTAAACCTATGAAATGTGGGTGAGAGGTGGGGGTTAACGTTTTTTTTTCGAATTTTAACTATCGCCATTCGAAAGAGTATGAAAAATCATGAAAATTTTGTATTGTAGATTTTTTAAAATTTTCATTAGTTTCAGAGTTATTTGAAAAAATATTATTATTTTGCACATTTTCATAGGGGTGTTTCACTTAAACCGTTTTACCGCAGCTAATATAATTTTTTTCTTACTTATCTTGACCTCCTCTAACTATATATAAAGTTTAAACTCGATACGAATTTTCGATTTGAAAAGGTTGTTAGTGTTTTTTTTATTGTTGTTGCATATCCTTCACATTTCAATAATCTGTACAGTCTTGGGGATGCAAAAAAAAAGTAAAATAAATATTTCGGTTAATAGAATCACCGTTTATTCGACTCGAAAACACGCGGTATACTAATATGTTCGAAATAACCGGCGCCTGCTGTAGGTACATACATATACTTCTTATATGGCTTCAATGAACGCATAGAACCATTTGATTCATAAAACAACCCAGCCCTGCTCGCCTCTCTCTCGCCCGCATGTTGTTTACCACGTTTCGGAGACCTTCCCAGAGATATCTGGCTCTAGTTGTTTACTACTAGCTCGTTGTGATATCATATATTAGATATGTTACGTATTTAGAAAAAAAAAACGGCCACTCGATAAAAAATAAAACCATGCACGGTTTCCTGAATACATTTACATCGTTTTCCGCGAATAAAAAACTAGTTTAGAGATGTATGTATGAATTCTAGAACACCCCTTATTATGGCTATAGTCCGTTTATTGTACGAGGTTATACAAATAATACATCGCAGTTTCTTCTCATTATGATCTATGTTTATACATTTTCTTAAATAAAATGAGATACTTACTTATTTAATATAATTTAGACAAGGTTTAATATTAATACAAATACTTTTTGTTTTGGAAATAGGATTTCTCGGTTTACTGAGTAATAAATTTATTACAAATTACAATTATGAATTGGTCATTTTTTTACTAACTTATTCTTACAAGGAAACCTTTTCAAGTCGAAAATTCGTATCGAGTTTAAACATTGTATATACCTAGTTAGAGGAGATCAAAGTAAGTAAGAAAAAAATTATCACAGCTGCGGTAAAACGGTTTAAGGGGTGAAACACCCCTATGAAAATGTGCAAAATAATCATATTTGTTCAAATAACTCTGAAACTAATGAAAATTTAAAAAAAACTACAATACAAAATTTTCATGATTTTTTTAAGCTCATTCGAATGGCGAAGCGCCTTTGTCACTAGAAATTTCCAAAAAGTGGCTTAAAATAGTGTAAATGCTCGATTTTTAGTTGTGAAAAAAATATATGGCTATATATGGTATTGCAGAAAGTTTTTCTGAATACAACAATAGTTTGTGACAATGATTTCTTGAACATCCTTATTAATGTTATGTAATTTATTAAAATATTTAGGTATTTTGGATCGTAATTATTTTCTTATACGTATTTTGTAACAACGAAAATTTTCAAAATTGATATTTTGATTGAATTAACTGTCTATTTACGTATAGACGCTATAGCTCAAAAACTACGATACAAAAACGGGTAAAATTAACAATAACATACATATTTTGAAAACAATCTGACAACCGGAAACGGATGTTTACTCTCGTCAATTATTTTAACAATACATTATTGAATAATGACTTATGGAAGTACATATTTATTATATTTTTTTTTCGTATTTAGAAATTTGTCTGCGTAAATATGTCTACATAATTTGTAGAACCTTTGTAGTATTAAAAAAAAAGAGTGACTACAATAAATAATTTTTACAAAAAAAATTTAAGTATACACACAGAGCAAAACCATATTTGTATACTAATAAACTAATAACATAAACAAGGATTGTATTTCTTAATACAGCAAAACATTATACCAATTAGTTGTGGAGGTAGTTAGTTGTTTACAAGATTTTGTTTTCCATCTTGCAATGCTATTGGCGTTTGATAATAAAAGCAAATACAAACCAGTAGAAATCAGCTACAAAACATCGCAAACATATTATATTATACAGCTGTTTCATTAGTCAGCGAATTAAACAAATAACAAATTACGAATACTGACTAAAACTATAAAAATGTAACATATATTGCCTGACTGTTCTTCAATTATGAGAATTATGTATACGAATTAAATATGATTTCACTAGAGGCTGACTTAACATTTTACAAAACGATGTCGAATTAAATTTTTTTTTATAATTTCATGTGATTTATTACTTTATCTGTGGCAAGAGGAGAAATGTGAAATTATAAGTTAGTCTCGTCTTATAACAAGAAGCCAAGAAGTGTAAAGTTAAATATAAAATGAAAATTATTTTTGTAAGTATGTTTTTTTTTACTGTGCCATATGGAGTTGATCACTTTGGCCTCTAAACGACTAAATACACACAATTATTTTGACCAGAAGCGTGCACGTTTTTCAACTATCGGCTATCTTATTCAATTACAAGACTTCATTAAAACATAATAAATTATAATTGATGAAAAATAATGCCATGCGTAAGTACACTACTAACGTATGTATGTATATACTATATACATATTTTCGTTGCCCTCTTCTTGTTCTTCTTATTTTATTAATCACGACCGATCGTGTAAGCCATTTAGCGGAAATTTTTGAAATAACTAGATAGAAAATTCCGACGAGTTCAACGGCTCTACAATTAATTACAAAATAAGCGATACTCAAATTCAGTTACCACATTCCATTTAAACTAGTAATGCCGGGTCGCCCAAGTTTACAATAACACAGGCTTCCGCGGTCAATTCTCTAACTGTTCGATGGCTACTGGGCACAAGTCACGCCTTAATTCAGCTAAACACCAAAATCACGTATTCCCGCCATGATATATAACAAATAATGCTTTCTATGCAAGTGTTTACAATAACAAAGACTTCTGCGATTAATTCTCTAACTATTCGATGGCTACTGGGTACAAGTCACGCCTTAATTCAGCTAAACACCAAAATCACGTATTCCCGCCATGATATATAACAAATAACGCTCTCTATGTAAGTGTTTACAAAAACAAAGACTTCTGCGATTAATTCTCTAACTATTCGATGGCTACTGGGTACAAGTCACGCCTTAATTCAGATAAATACCAAAATCACGTATTGTAGCCATGATATATAACAATTAACGTACTCTAAGTAAGTGTTTTCAATAACACATACTTCTACGGTCATTTCTACAAAGGTTTTAATGGTTACTGGGCACAAGTCACGCCTTAATTCAGCTGACCACCAAAATCACGTATTCCCGCCATGATATATAACAATTAATGTTCTCTAAATGTGTGTTAACAATAATACAAACTTCCACAGTCAACCTGGTAACGGTTTTAATGGCTACTGGGCACAAGTCATGCCTTAATGCAGTCAAACACCAAAATCACGTATTCCCGCCATGATATATAACAATTGACGTGCCCCAAGTAAGTGTTTACAATAACAAACTTCCGCAGTTATCTCTGCAACGGTTTTTAAGACGACTGGGTACAAGTCACGTCTTAATCCAGACAAACACCAACATCACGTATTCCCGCCATGATATATAACATTTTCTAAATGTGCGTTAACAATAACACAAGCTTCCGCGGTCATTTCTGCAATGGTTTTAAAGGCTACTGGGTACAAGTCACGCCTTAATTGTGCCAAATACCAAAATCACGTATTCCCGCCATGATATACAACAATTAACGTTTTCTAAATGTGCGTTAACAATAACACAAGCTCCGCGGTCATCTCTGTAAAGGTTTTAATGGTTACTGGGCACGAGCCTCGTCTTAATTCAGCTAAATACCAAATTCGCATATTCTTGCCATGATATATAACAATTAACGTTCTCTAAATCTTTGTTTACAATAACACTAGACTTCCGCGGTCATCTCTGTAACGGTTTTAATGGTTACTGGGCACAAGTCGCGTCTTAATTCAGCTAAACACCAAAATTACATATTCCCGCCATGATATACAATACAAAATGTGGTCCTACTTTTTGTAACAGACTTCTGCGGTCTTCTCGGTAACGGTTATCTTGGTTACTGGGTGTATGTCGCGTCTTAATTTAACGAAACACCAAATACACCATGTTTTAAAATAATTAATAAGTTTCTACATTTGTGTTTACGATAAACCAAGCTTTCACGGTCATTTTTTTATTTTACTGAGTGTAAGTCGCATCCTAATTAAAAAAATCATCAAAATTATGTACTTATGGGCTGCTTATAATATTTTTAATTTATTTACAGTAACCCAGGCTTCCGCGGTCAAAACGTGCAACGATTTTATTGACTACTGGATACAAATATTGCCTTAAAGTTGTAATGCGGTGTTTACACCGAGAAAACAAAACAGAAACACGGTGTTTTTATGACAAAAAAGCAATAAACCCTATACATTTTTAAATACGAAGTATTTTAAACACACGATGTTTCGGTTTTGTTTTTTCGGTGTAAACGTCGCATAACAGTATCCAGTGCATAGACCGCGTCTTCAAAACAAATACATCTAAAAAAGGATATTAACATCCAGAAGTAAAGAAAAACAATAAATTTAAGATGTATAATTTCATTTTCATTTCATCCAAAATGAATACAAAAATATAAGTACTAACGACTTATGTTTTTTTTCCGTTTATTTAACGAAGTCCCAATTTCAATCATTATAATTTATCCCGCGCTTTTTTTATAAAATTCGGGAGTATTTGTTTATTCTCAATTTTCAAATTGATTTTTCTTTAATATTTAATTTTTTCGGTACTTGATTGTTTTGGTGGACAAAGTTGGGGGTTATTTTAGATAAAATCGTGGACACAATTTCCGCCACGCCAAACTGTTTGTAAGTCAGATGAGACCAAACATTGAACTAAATAATGCATAGAAGAGCTTTTATATATACTCTATAATCTATGTTCATATAACTGGCGTCAACTCTTTAATTACATTCCTCACGTGAATATCAATGCTTCATTTTAAAAGAACCCCGAAACACATTTATATTTCTTTCTTAAAATAAATCTACAAAGCATTATTGAACATATTTCAAGTCACCCCTCAAATACAAAAAGAATTAGGGGAAGAACCGCTGTCAAGAAGATTAACCGACACTATACAAGATATTTAAACTTCCTTAATAATAATTACCTAGTTTCCTGGGGCTCTTCCGGTTCGAATATCTGTTCCTTGTCCTCTTGGGTAAGTCCAAGCTCCGAAAACTGCTCCATTTTTTCAACAAAATATATTTATATAAAAGCACACAACAACAATCACACGTACACAATTAGATATTATAGGCTATCTCACTTCTGAACGCACAACAATAACTCGCCGCCTCTCTCTCTCTCACACTCACTTAATAAGTAATAAGCGTATTTGATACCAAATCTTTGGATTTTGAATAATACTCGATAAACAATCAATTAATAAAAATGAAAACGTAGCTTATACGCTATATATATTATTATTATATACAACAACAGTTAAAAAATAGATACGAAATAAACAAATATATAATTTATATATATTACAAAATAATAATTAAATTAATTAATAATAGGTTACTATCATTCACTATCACAACAACCGAACGACGATGAACAAATTCTCTGCAGCATACGCGAAAATATAAAATGGGCGGAGTGTTTCACTACAGTCATTACTCGAACTATTGAGATTCATAAGGGCACATTTACAGAACAACGAACGATATCTGGCGAGATTTCGATACGAAAATCCACCGGCAACGCAGAGACTGTGTGCGTGTTAGGAATGTACACGCGGCACACACGCACACACACACATACAACGCACGCACTCGCAGTGTAAAAACAAGCCAACACTCCGCGGTCGGTCGGTCGGTACACGATTCTTCCTTGCACGCACTTCGTTACTGATGCTCTCGATATACCTTCTTCTTCTGTGGTGTATATGCGGCGTGCGTTATCGGAGATGCAGGACAAACAACAGCAGCAGCACAACACAACTGTGTGGTTGTTACGGTAAATTTACACGGGAGAAACAAAAACCCAGAGGCAGAGTAGAGTGTGTATGACAACAACAGCGACACTGAGACGGACGCGACAAATGCCAGTTGGACGCGTACTGAGAAATCGGAATAGGGGCAAGGAAGGAGTCGGTCTCAAGAAGACGTAATGGCACGCACACACTCGTACCCGGTGTGGTGGTGGCTCTTAGATACGTACTGCACGTCCGAGAGAGACGCGTGATCGCGCGCCGCCAACGGTGCGAGCGAGACCGCGATACACGCGCAAGCCACGCCTACCGGGAGACCCCCACCACGACACGCCCTAAGGAAACGATCGCTACCCCCACTACCACGAGGGGAGTAAAGAACCGGCACGTTCGTACGGGTACCCGTTTCGGCCGTGTCACATAAACAGCACGCGCACGCCGCGCCATGTTCCAACAGGCGAGCTGTACGATACAAACGCCGGTCTTTACAGCGCGTACGATTGTGCGTGCAACTTGACGCCATGCGGTCGCCACGTCATGCTAAAACCGTCCGGTTGTATCGTGAGTATCGGAACGTACGCTCGGTATGTTTGGACGTGTCATCGTCTTACAATGTTACAAGCATGCCATGATCGGTTAGGTGGCCTCTAGATCAAAGGAACGCGCGCATTTTTACGTAAGGAATTTTCATCGGCATGAAGAAAATCAGAAATCACGTTTTCGGTATTGTAAAAATAACGAGATAGCTTTCGTAATACGATACATGTGAAAATTATGTACAAATACTAATAAAAAATAGACTAGAATGAAGAATTATGTATAATAAAATAATGTTTAAATAAACAAATTACTTTGGGAATTCAATTTATACAAAAAATATATTATAAAATATATCTAATTAAATCTGACAGTCAAAATTAAGTAAAATAATAGTTGTAAGTGTATTTCGATCAATAAATAATAATTAAAACTTCATTGATTTTTTAAATAAATCAATATAAGTACTTCAACATTTAATTTGAGTTAAATCTATTACAAAACAAAAACAACACAATTTAAATACAAAAAAAAAAATACGAAGTATATCAAAAATATCATTATTGGCTAATCTGTACAAAATGGTCGCCGTAGACGCCATCTTTTGACAACATGCCGAATAAATATAGCGCCAAAATGTAAAATGCCACTTAGAATTATAAAAAAATATATATTAACGATAATAATAATACCGTCTTAGGTATTATATTTAATAAAAAATATATAAAAAATCAACAACTGAAATTTTATTAAAAAAAAAAAATACATATCTCGACAATTAAACATTCTTTTTGCTAGCTACCACTGGTGTACCTATATAGGTACAGTTACTATAGTTAAAAAAATATATAATACATATATCAAAACACAAAGAGTCGCAATTAATTACTGACGGTTTAAATACCACTGGTCTATTAGAAGAGACGTGCGTACAGGGCAATTTAGGGACAGGTGTGCCCTGGTACCTATATCTATGGCCTACTTATAGGTACATATGTGAATGTGTTCCTATACATGCATTGGCAGGACAACAATAAATATCTCATGGGATTATAGTGTTGAACCTAGAGAACTTACTCGGCAAGGGTGTGCGGAAAAAAATACCTCAATTATTTTTACTAATGTCGCTCAAAACTTTACGGTCACCCCAAAAATACCAATTATTATTATAAAAATAATAAAACAATAATTATATTTTATATTATATTAATTTTAATTTAACAGGGTGGCCAGTATTTCTCTGGAACAAATTCCCCTGACTTTTCCCGGTTTTCCAGGAGAATTTTTACGCTTTTCCCCGTGTTTTTTATTTAAAATATAGATAAAAAACCTAAAAAAGGTCACATGTTTAAATATTTGCGAGAATTTGAGAATTTGTGTGGTTTTTGCATTTTTATAAAAAATTCCCTGTTTCCCTGTATAGCAAAATTCCCTGACTTTTCCCGATTTTCCAGAAACTGGCCACCCTGTTTAAGTTTTGACTATCCCTTCGAGACCGAAACGTATAAGAAGATCCTATTAAAACAAAAGTAAAAAATTAATAAAGACGACCAACTTTTGTTTATTTATTAAAGTGAAACTTTTATTACATCGTCTCAAAATTTTTCGTCTGTGTGTTGCATGTCGCTCGGCCGCGGAGTAGGGGTAAATACGTCAGAGCCATAGACATAAAGAAATGGACAGTGCATCTGACTCGAAAAAAGAGCCGTGTCAAATGAAAGAGACAGAAATTGTTTGGTTGTTATATAGAATTTATTAGAATTATTAGAACTTTTTGCTGGTGCATGTTGTTGTTTATGGATTTATTTCAATTTTGAGTGTTTGAATGTATTATTCCGAAATTTTTTTGTTAAATGTCTATAATGAGAAAAAAAGTTTCACTTTTACCGTGGTTTCATAAAACCACACAATCCTTTTTTATTTTACTTTTGTTATTTTATTATTTTTCTAATAACCTAAAAAATACGACCATTACATAGAATGGACCGCACATTCTGTATATTCATAATGGTATAACATTTCTTCAAAACAGTGAGAGAGATGCGGTAGGTTTGGGATGTACCCATCTCTTTTACTAAGAAATGAAATAAACAGTCCTGAAATGTTTAAATAAGGGCAAATAAATATCCCAACCCATTTTCTATATTTCTTATGACACTACTCTGTTTTCGAGTCAGTTGCGCGATCCATGTTCTATATCTATGGTCCATTAATTACATAAGGATCAACCCTTCGTAAGTATTACGAAACCCACCCCCGTTCCTTACGTAAGGTTTTATTATGTGTATGTAGTAGTCGTAGAAAAGTATATTAAAAAATTAATTGACGTAATTAATAAAAATACAGTTTCAAATTCAAATGCCGAAACTGGTTTCAATTGACGTATTTTAAAATAATTAATTAGAAAAAAATACCTTACGTAAGTAACGCTCCCCTTCCCCCACTCATACGTATTTAATTATATGATTTATGAATATAAAATCCAAAGCTCTGGATGCCATGCTTGTGCCAAAATCATGCCCCAAAAATTCAGGTTCTCAAAAAATTAACAAAAAAATTAAATTATTTTTAATCTTATTTATTTCAAACTTTAAAATACATCTTCTGAAAAATAATCAAAGGTAATATAATTACATATTTTCTTCTGTACCTAAATACAGATTTATTTCCCCATTTATAGAAAAAATGCGCCACTGGAGACACACACTTACGCGCACGTGCTAGGTCCATTGTAGGGCCTTCTGCGTAGTAAGCAAAAAAAATAAGTTTTCTAATATACAGACCACATGTTCCACCTTATAGATAATAAGGTAGCCTGTCAGATATACTTAAATATGTATCATTATACGTATAAACTAAACAACGCAGGGCATTAAATTATGCCAAAACAGTATTAGAATAGAGCAGAGGTCACCAATTGGCGGACCATCAAAGCTTTTCAGTAAGCTGAAAATAATACATCACTAATCGGGGCCAACTTGGGTTAATATGCCGTGTTTGCACTAACAAGCCAAAACAGCAACAATTCGTATTTAAAAGTGCTTTGAGAAACCGTTTAAAAGCTGTCTAAAAGAGACCAATAGGTCTCAAAAGACAAATTTATTATAAAAAAGTGCTTTGTTGCAATTTTTTCTGCGTTAACACATTAATAGAGTATAAAATATAAATAATCCTAGATTTTATTTCTACAAATGATAAAAAAAAATATATTCAGAGCCCCATGTAGGGGGGGGGGGGGAGACTCTAGTCCAGCGCTGCGAGGATAAAAGGCATTGATTGATATTTATGAAGCAAAATTTTAAAAGTCAAAAGATCTAAAAAAAATGTTATTCAAACATTCTTATAATTTTTTTATTGAAAGATTAAAAAAATTGTCATTCAAAAAATTCTTAAGGGACTCGCCAACAGTTCCATTAGGGGGGCCCGTGATAGGATGTGGGGACCATGATCATATTTTCGGTAATTGGGGTAGTTGATATATACAGTAGAAGAGTTAATAGTAAAAAATAATACTTCTTTTTTTAATTTTAAGTTATTATAAAAAATACAAATTTTTAATCACAATAAGGATTATCAAAATTTATAAGATGATCTAAGATAGTGCATCTATAAAAAATAAAAAATAATACCTTATTAAACATCGAAAACACGTATAAATATTGTTTTCTAATATGGAACTAAAAATTTGTATTAATACATTATTTCATAAAACATTATTAATTTAATTTATTAATTAATATAAATAATTTTTATTATTACAATTTAGATATTATATCAGTATATACCGAACTACGTTAATAAAGTATCGGTTCTTCAAAATTTGCTAGCAATAAATACATTCGAATGCGATAAATGTTCAATTTGGTCCTGTATCGGAAAAATATATATTAATAATTAATATTAAGTTACTATTAGAATGTGACACTTTCTATATGTATTAACAATTTCGTTTAAATGCTAAAAGCTGAAATAAGTTCCAGCAGTTTGCTAACTAATAGGATTTATATCTTCAAGAATAAGGTAAAGGGCTGTGAAAATTCGGTATAAAATCATTTAAAAATATTTTATCCCGATTTCAAATATTTTTTTTGGTTAAATTGAATTTAACATTTAACTATACAAATAATATATTCTAAAATATAGCCAATTGATTAAATATTTAATTAAAAATCTACCAGATATAATTCAAAAAAACAATTAACATACAATTTCATTTTAGTAACATATAAATGCTTGGCCCCCATATAGGGCAGGGGGGGGGGGGGGGGGTGACAGAACTATAGTCCTCGAGCTCGGGGTTAAAGGGGCCCAGTGAGACGAGCAAAAAAATTATTGATTGGTGTATATTTACGAAGTAAAATTTTTAGATGAAAGAAAATTTCTATGAATTTGTTTTCCTATTTTTCGGTAAATTTAAAATACCTTTTTTAGGTCTTTCAAACTTACCGAAAAAAAAATCTTAGGGGTTCGTCAAGAATTCCAGTCTGGAGGCATGTGGGGGCAATTATTAAATTATAATTATAAATGAATAAATCAACTACACCGTGATATATACCTAACAGATCTGCATAAGTAAATATTATTATTAATATTATCAGTATATTATACAGTTTAATACAGAATTAGAAATTCGTATTATTAACACATGTGTAGGTACTAATGTATGTTAGGTAGGTGTACATACATATGGCGTGCAAAATGTTAAACAAGTAGACGCCATTTTGTCGCTAAGTTACATTGCAACCATTGCAAATTTCATTAAGAATAAAGTGAACTCAAATACATCGTTACTTTTATGTTGCATACATTTATATATTTATTATGAGACAATCATAATTATTACTATATTTATTAATTTATATTTAAAATAAATAAAAATATTTTGTAAAATAACTAATATTACTGGCTCTTCATTTAATACCAACATATATTAATCTTTCTGCGAGGTATTCACAGTGTGAAAGACAACTGTGTTGTTGGGATTGTAATTGCTTGAATTCATAGATAACATAAAATAATTCGGTACCCTGTAGAAAGGTTTTGATCATGATTTTACAAAACCGTATGATTTGAATAATTTAAAATGAGAATTTATTTTTGGGGGTCTGATTATATTCTAGAATTTTCATCGTTGTATATCAGATATGTGCTAATGCCTTAGTATCTACCAGAGAAGATCGATTTTTTAAATTATATAAAAATGCATATTTTATTTATTTATTTTCACACGGTAGAGATAAGAATCGGAGAATAAAGAATAGATAATAATGAATATTGACACATTACTTTTAAAACATTTCACAAATTATTAAAATTGAAAATAAATATTTGTTCGTCATGTAACTCCATTTCTCGGTTGGACAGCTGTCTAATCTACCCCCTCCACCCTTCCATTCTTATTATATTATTCTGTATGGATATAAAATTAAATAAGATGTATTCTTCGTCATATTCCGAAAATATTTAATCTACTGCAGAAAATAATAAAAATAAAGGGCAATAATATTAAAAATGCAGATTTATATTTTCTTCAAGGCAACGTATAAAAGCTACAGTTTGCAAAAACTACCATACGGAAGCATCTAACATATGCGTAATACTAAAAGTGAAAAATGTACCTAGTATTTCTAATTTTATTTGAAATTTTTTTTTTTTGGAAACTGATAAAAAACAGCGAAAAGGAATACAAATAATATTGTCTAAAACTTGTATCTAAAGCATTGTTTACTTATTCACACCATTTCGAAAGTAATTGGAAAAATTCAAAAATTTACAAGAGTAAACATCTGTTTTCGATTGATATGATCATTTATCAAAAATATGAGGTTCACTTTTTTATACGCTTTTGAGTTACAGCGTATAAAGACCGACAGACAGACACACATACATCATTATGAAAATAGTCAGACTGGAAATCAGCTTTAGAATAGTAAATTGAACTTTACCTATATATTTCTTACGAATTACCTACCTATATAAGAAAGCAAAAAACAACTTTAGAGCAGTTTTATCATAATACGTAGAATGAAAAATAACTTGACTTTCAATTTATCTTAATAAAATTAAATTTCGTTTTATCAATCATTATAAGTTAATGTCTATCCTTCGACCCCCTCCCCCCTCTAAATAAATATAAATTAACTTAAATTTTACAATCAAATCTAGCTATTATATGCAACATACATTCTAAAGTGAAATTGTTCTTCCTAGTTTAAATAATTAAATAACACATTAAAAAATGTAATAATTGTAGACACCACAATGTACGAACACACGAATACAATTAAAATACAACGAATTTAGGGAGATACACATATTGTATAGTTCTATGATAAATGTCCCAATTTTGACCTTAAAGAAGCTACATAAATGTAATTCTAGAAAATGTGTTTTAAAATAAATATAAAGACTTGAAGCAAAACAATCCCGGGATATGGAAAATAAAAATTCTACGAAATTTGATAATTTATTTGTTTTTCTATGTTGGCCAACCCTAGCGTTGTGCGGCGTTAGAGAACTATTCACGGGACTGGTAGATATGCACCCCTTGCCCGTAGGCGAGTAGTTTTCGGTGCAGAGACCTTGAGCTGTGGCCCAATATTTACGGAGGAATGGTTGAAACAACTTGTTGTATGTTTATACATTCCTGAATTTCAATCACAGTGCATTTTATTTCTATCTTCTGCTATTTCCAGAAGCCAAATTCAAACAACAAAACAGTTTGTATATGTATTCTATTTTTAAGTTGGCAGAAAAACTTATAATAATAAAAAAATTGTTAAATGCGAGTCGAACCTAGTGTACTGGTGTCCCGTACCATACTAATAATCACAAACAATGACATTAGATACATAAGAAAAACTTTAAAAAAATTGTCATTTATTTTTTGGTTTAACTGGTTTAAATTAGAGATGAAACGGATATCCGGTAACTATCCGGTATCCGGCCTTATTTTGTTATCCGGCTTAGTACCGGCCGGATACCGGATATTTAAAAATTACAATTTTTGATTTAAAAACTGCAAGAAAAAAATATTTGTGAGGCAAATAATAAGAAATTGACTTGTAAAATAACGAATTTATTAAAATAAGAAATTCAATCAATCAATTTTCAATTTTTTTCCCTTGATAGAAGAAAAAGAAGGGAAATAATTAACTACTCATTAATTTTGATTATTAATTAATACTTCACAACACAATTTACTACTACCTATACTCTATTTCATTTAAGAATGCAGTGGATACCGGGGTTTTGACGGTACGAATCGAGCATTTTACCGTCAAAACAGACCGGATATTCGGCCGCCGAATATCCGGCCTTACAGCTCACCGGATATTCGGTATTCGGTATCCGGCCAAAACACTATCCGTTTCATCTCTAGTTTAAATCCTTAGCAAAATTAAGAACCAACACACAGTTTAAAAATAATCGAAAAAGTGGCAGCACAATATATTTAATATTTATTATTAGTTATTAGATTATACATATTGCATGCATATTCCCTTTTTTTGGTCTTTTCTCAGTATTACTTTCGGCTATATGAGCAGGAAACAAGGCTTTTTTATGAAAATTTGTTAACCTATGAATTTAATAATAACAAAACGTTTCAACATTTAAATTTCTTGAATTGTCAGCTTTCATTTGATACCCCACTCGCCGACATGGATTAAAAAAATTTGGTAAACCGCTTGCCCCTCTTTAAAAGCACCAAAAACCTATAAAAAACATCAGAAGCTAGAAGGCTGTAAGCAGACACACAGACAGAAAAATGTTGTTGATATTGGCTTCTGGGTGTAAGCCACGTCGATTTGGTCGTATTATCGACCAACGTTTCGTCACACATTGCAGTGGACATCTTCAGGGTTCTTCTAAAGTAAAATGTTGATTTTATTTATCTGTAGCTACTACATACATATATTATAAATAGGTAGAAATGTTGATGAAATTTTCACTGCAGTATTCTTTGAAATCCCGAAAATGATGTAATTAACAAAAAATAGTCAAATGAAAGTCGGACTCACACGATAAGCGTTCCGTACCGTACCACTTATGGATAATATTTATTTACTCTAAAACATATTTGTGAAAAAACATCGAACCTCTACTTTAATGGTAAATATTTTTCTTAATATCCATAATATGATGTCAGTGTTCCAGCAAAAATATTGACATGTTATTATGTAATTTTTTTTACTTCAACTTGAATTTATTGATACAAAAAAAATACGTATTAATGCCCGCTTCAAACAGATCATATCTCTAAAAACCTTTGTTAAACATTATTAGGTAGGTAATAACAGCCATGAATAAACTTAAAGCAGGACCGACAAGAGGGCGATATAAGCGATGCAAATAATCGAGGCCCGGGGTCCGAAGGGGCCCAAGCTGAAAATATCATTTAAAAAAAATACGTACCAAAATAATAATATTGAAAATTATTTGAATGATGAAATTTGAAAATAGTTCTGTTGATGAGAGCTATAAAAATCTTCATCATGATTAAACGTCAATATAAATTTAACATGACAGGCCCCTTGTTAGAAACAATATAGTTTTCACATAAAGAAGCAGGAGATATACACCATCTTCTAAAAATTTCATTTAAACCAAAGAAAATACATAAAAATATAGAAGAATGATCTCCAAGGGCCCAGCCTCTCGTATTTTGGTAAGAAAATCGACCAAAATGATTTTATTTTGAGCAAGTTTACATGTGAAAGATAAACTTAATTATATTTCTTTTATGTTCTCGTGATTGAAGGATTAAAATCAAAAGTTTCTAGAACATTTTTTGTTGCATTTTAGGAGACCTATCTAAAGATACCTCACTCAGTGGGTTAAGTGAAAAACATTTTTTGAAGTTCCAAAAAACGTTTTTTTTTACATTTTGCATCAGGGCCCAATTAGCTCTCGGCGGCCCTCACCTAAAGACTTAGATAAGAAGCAATATTTGCATTCACGTTAGATGAAACTTACAAAGAAACTTTATATCTCTAACCCTAGACAAAAATAAAATAAAAAAATCTTACATCTAACGGTCAAATTCCTGCAAAATCTCAAGCCAATATTAAATATGCATGCTATGCAATTACACTCCAAATAAATCAACAAAGAAATCAGATCCCTACAAAAATCTCCTGCAAATTTAATATGCATTCTAATTATAAATCTAACGGTCAAGATGTTACAAAAAAAAAATCACATAAGACATTATTAATATTCATAAATATTATCATTTACATTCTAGCTTGACCAACAATAGCGCTACTGCAAATGTAATTTGCATTCTAGCTAGACTAACACTTAAAATCTAACGGTCGACTCGCTACAAACATCTCAAAACAAATTAATATGCACTATTTTTTTAAACTAGACCAAACTACAATAAAGAATATACCCCTAAATCTCAAGACCTCATAGAATATGCAGAAAATAAGCTGGTATATATCTTAAGACGTTACACATGCCCTAACCCAGTGGTTTCCAAACTGGGAGGCGCGCCTCCTTGGGGAGGCGCGGACTAGTGCAAAGGGAGGCGCGAAAAGTTTAACAGAAATTTAATTTTCATAACATCACATAAAGTTATATAAATAAAAAATGTATACATATAAATAAATTTATATAACATAACATTATTTGTGTATACATAGATTACATACATATGTATGTATATAGGATTTTTACTTCTAATTCAAGTTTTTTCATTTCAAATTCAATATTTGAAAATAAATTGATATATTTATTTTTTAATAGTTTAAAAATACTTAGTTTCCTCAGTTTAAAAAATAAAAAAATAAATATATCAATTTATTTTCAAAAATCGAATTTGAAATGAAAAAAATTTAATTTGAAATGAAAAAACTTGAATTAGAAGTAAAAAACCTATAATATCTCTATCTGAAAGGGACGTTACTGTGTAGTTTTAGACTGACAACTATTATTGAAAAAGCAAAACTGATAGAATTATCATGCGATACTCCTAAAAAAAATTCTGAGTGAGCACTCCCCTTTATAACACCTAGATTTAATTAAGATTGTGCTAATAAACAAGTACATTCATCGCACACAGGTAAAATGGTTTACTTGAGCCAAGTAAACCTTGTTTTGTATACAACGAAAACAATATTTTCTTAAGATAAGAAATATATTCTTAAACCAACTATAGTATTCTTGGACGAAGAAATAATGTAGTAGGATTAAGAGTACTTTTCTTATATTCAGAAAATATTGTTTTCGTTATATACAAAGAAGATTTTCTTGATCCAATACAGTTTTTTTTTGTGTGCATTAAAAAAAATAAAAAAATTAATACATTTTATACATTTTTAAAATATGTATGTATAATTTTATAAAATAAAAGGGGGGGGAGGCGCAAGAGATAAAAAAATTTTAAAGGGAGGCGTAGTTACATAAAGTTTGGAAACCGCTGCCCTAACCTATGTAAATAGAACAACCGCATGTTGTTTGGAAGAATATTCTCACATCTTTAGCACTGGTTTAGACAACTTGGACGATGAATAGGAGAACTGCCACCATAAGACCGTTATGATTATAGAATGTTCAAGGACAAACTAGAGAGGGGTTAGTTGAGGGACCTTACTATTGAACTACTACTGTCCAGGTAGATGGATAGACCTAGGTATTCACCAATTTCTCTACCTGTGTGTGTGCGTATGTATGTGTGTGAATGCGTGTGTGTGTGTGTATGAATGTGCGTGTGTGTGTGTCAAATTTAACCCCAGTCTTTTTTTAATACAGTGGCTTATTCCAATAATGTTCTAAGAGAAAAATCAATATAATTTAAACATGTGTTGAGATTTGAGATGAATAGAATAAGATAGATTTTATGAACCAAAATTGAGTACACTGGTAGAAACGTTGACTTCGATAAAGAAATCTATGTTTTATATACAGGTTGAGGCACTAACTATTACCACCTTAAATATCTTCGAATCTATAAGGCCCAGAGAAAAATTAATGGAACCAAAATTGTACGGTACGAAGGGGGCCATCATATAGCGATAATAATTTTTGTCCAGGGGGAGGCACTTCAGAGATATCAAGGTCAACATCATTTTTTTAAATTGATTTGGTACATTTTTTCTAAAATATGAAAAGAGGAACTGAAAACAAGTTCAGAAATCATCACACAAGATCATTGAACAAGGTTTAAAATTAAGAAAACACGATTAAAAAATACATTTTTTTATTAAATGATATTTACATTTAAAGAAGATGTTCGAAGTGTTAATAACATATGATAGAGGAGCTGAAAACACGTTCAGAACTCATCACACAACATGATTGAACAAGATTTAAAGTGAAGAAAAAACGATTAAAAAAAACATTTTTTTTATTAAATGAAATTTGCCAGTGTTATATCGATAATGATGGCCACCACTTCGAACATCTTTTTCATTTAATAAAAAAATGTATTTTTTAATCGTTTTTTCTTAATTTTAAATCTTGTTCAATGATCTTGTGTGATGAGTTCTGAACTTGTTTTCAGCTCCTCTATCATATTATGGAAAACAAATGTACCGAATCAATTTAAAAAAATGATGTTGATATCTCTGAAGTGCCTCCCTCTGGACAAAAATTATTATCGCTATATGATGGCCCCCTTCGTACCGTACAATTTTGGTTCCTCTAATTTTTCTCTGGGCCTTATAGATTCAAAGATATTTAAGGTGGTAATAGTTAGTGCCTCACCCTGTATAACGAAAAAAATATTTACTTAATATAAACTCTTAATTCAAGAAAGTACTGGCCCAGTCTTGAACAATACCTACCCCAGAATTGAACTTTTTGAAATGAAATGTACTGAATTAGAAATATGTATTGATATTTTATTACTGCCATTAGTAGATAATAATCTATATACATTTAACTGTCTTACAGCATGATTTGATGACAATTGATCATTTTGTTTGAAAACAGTGGTCAAATAATAATCACTATCAAGAAAAGTGTATGTATATTCATATGTAAATATTTAACATTGTTTTAAATACGACTCTTTATTTTATTACGTTTGTGTCGTGATACTGTAATACTAATCATTTTGAAATCTTTAGCAAGTATTCATCACTGGGTGTTCATTACATATACAAAATAAAAGGCTATAATTTAAAATATAAACGATATTTGCCGTTGTTGGTAATTAAATTGATTTAATGAATAAAACGGGCAAGTGCTTGTTGGGCACGTACATGATAGGGTTCCGTAGTCATTCTCACTACGATTTATAAAGAGTTTTTTCAAAATTTTCATGACCGAATGGTTAAAATCAAAAAGTCATTTGGCTTTTATTATTGCATTTTAAGAGACCTATCAAATGACACCCCACTCAATGGGGTAAATGAAAAAAAATGTGACTTCACTTTTCAATCTATGATAGGGGGGTCCAAAATATTTTTGACAATGTTCGTTATAATTTTCAGTGAAAGTACTAATTAAAAGCTACATTCTGAATTTTTTTCAGATTTTTTGAATCAATAGTTTAGAAAATAGAGGGGGGGGGCGCTCTGACAGCGACATTAAAAAGCAAATATATCGCGACTGAAGGGTTAAAATCAAAAAGTTATTTGACGTTTTTTATTGCATTTTACGAGACCTATTAAATGACACCCCACTCAATAGGGTAAGTGGGGAAAAAATGAAAGTTCAATTTTCAGTCTATGAAAGGGGGGTCCAAAATATTTTTGACAATGTTCGTTATAATTTTCAGTGAAAGTACTAATTAAAATCTACGTTCTGGAATTTTTTCAGATTTTTTAAATTGATAGTTTAGAAAATAGAGGGGGGGGGGACGCTTTTTTAACGACTTTGGAGAGCAAATACATAGTGATTAAAGGGTTAAAATCAAAAAGTTCTCATACATTTTTTGTTGCATTTTAGGAGATCTTTCTAATGACACCCCACTCAATGGGGTAGGTGAAATTTTTTTTTTGAAAACACTTCATTTTATGGAAAGGGGGCCTAAATATTTTTTTTTTACAAAAATCTTATCATTTCTGTTTTTGGGTCATTAATCTACGACCGTATACCAAATTTCATCTTATTATATCAAAATTTTTGAAGACGGACGGACGGACGGACATGGAGAAACTTTAAGGGTTCCTAGTTTTCTACGGAACCCTAAAAAGCAGTTGTTTTATTAGTAATATGACTTTATGAAAATTAAAAAAAGTAGCCCATCAATCCCAAAAAACAATATACTTTGCTCTGTAAGCTACTCACAAATTCAAAACTATTTTTTTAACTTTAAATTGTAACAGCCTGTTTTTTTTTTCTCGTAAATAATAACTCGCAGAATAAAGGTAATTTTTCCTCGATAAGTTCAACCTTTCGATATTTAGTCGCAATAGGCATGTTGACTAATTTAAAAAAAAAATATTTTATGATGATCTTACGTGTCTCCTATTTCCAAAAAATACTTATTTCTGCAGAAAATAAAGGTTTAATAGCAGAAATAGACTCTTTTAAAACTAATTTTGAATTTGCCGCCAAAACGCTCGCAGGTGACATATGAGGTTTTTGACGTCACACTCCTTGTCAACAATAATCAAACATTCAGAGTTAGAGTTAGACAATAATTTAATTATTTTGTGTGTTAAAAATGAATTCCAAAGTATATAAGTTCTTAAATAATGATCTTATAAGAGGAATTGATATTTGTCTAAAATAAAAGTCAATCACTTTTGACGTTTAGTGGTCCGTGACGTCATTCTGTGCGATTGGTGTTTCATTTAACATGGTGGATTGCTGTATTTTGCATTTTTATTTTAGCAAAAATTATATTAATCTCGCTTTTAATATAAAAATAAATACATCTTTTTAACCTATTTCATTATTTAAAATCATAATTTCAATGATACTTTCTTACTGGCCACATGCCTTTTAAAAACAAAATTGCACTTTTGGTAAAATTAAAATGACATTGAAAAAAATAGTTGGGAAGCATTTTAAATGGAGTAAAATTCATTTTTTTTAGTAAAATAACCTAGATATATTTTTATTTATTTATTTAAATCAGTAGTTATATAATATTCATCACTTTAAAATTCAATTGTCAAAATAATATATTTTTTAAAGTGAAACTTTTATTACATCGTCTCAAAATTTTTGGTCTGTGTGTTGCATGTCGCTCGGCCGCGGAGTAGGGGTAAATACGTCAGAGCCATAGACATAAAGAAATGGACAGTGCATCTGACTCGAAAAAAGAGCCGTGTCAAATGAAAGAGACAGAAATTGTTTGGTTGTTATATAGAATTTATTAGAATTATTAGAACTTTTTGCTGGTGCATGTTGTTGTTTATGGATTTATTTCAATTTTGAGTGCTTGAATTTATTATTCCGAAAATTTTTAGTTAAATGTCTATAATGTGAAAAAAAGTTTCACTTTTACCGTGGTTTCATAAAACCACACAATCCTTTTTTTTATAAATTAAGTAATATTTACTATCAAAAAATAATTATCGAATGTTAAATTCCATGAAAATGAAAATACGAAACATATTTGATATATTTTGTTATGCAGAATGATTTATTAATTAATTATTCAGTTAAGTATGGTTTAAAAATTATATTTTTTCAAAATTAATTACTACATCTACTTTGTTCTCATAAATTGACACGGTCTACTACTCTTTCTTCTTTATTTCAAAATTCAGATGATTTATTTAATTTTTCATTGTTATGTATATCAATAACATATAACAAAAAAACAATGATTTTTTTCACCCAAATTCAAAAAAAGATACGCTTGCACCAAGAAGCCAATAAAATCGTTAAAATAAAATTTTGATTAATCACATCACTAAAGGGTTCCCATGATAAAATATATCCATTCCTATGACCCCATAATTCTATTCAGCTATCCACCAATGCCGCTAGACAAAAAAAAAATACAAATAGCTACTATGCATAGACCACAAATCTGAATAGAAAACTTGTCTAGCTGCATTTTCCAAACACATTTGAATATGGAGGCCTTTTTTAAATAACATACAGATTTGCACAGAGCACAATAGAAATTATCTGGCTAGTTGGTGCACAGATATTCTCAGAAGGCTTTGACAATGGACGCCTAGCCCTGGTTCTAATAGCAACTTGCACTTTTTTCGGTTACAATAAATTTAAATATCTATTATTGTTATTGTTATTTCTATCAGCTCATAGAAATTATTACACTGAATGATTCTTTTTTTTCTCTCATACAATTTGACGCAATGTTTAAAGAGGTTGACACCATAGAAAAATAATAGAGATTTCGATGAAACTTTGAAAATAATAAGACGAAATTGTTCTAACTTATTCTATACATAATTGTCGTCCGGATGGACGAAGGATTTTTATTTTGGACGATTATTTTTGTTTTTATAGCCGAAAATGCGAATCAAATAAAGAAATTTGACTTTCAATATTCGCCATTTTGTGAAAATTCAAAATTTTTCAAATCCCTTAGCCCATCCGGATCATTATGTCATTAACTAATGATCCCTTTTGTTTTTTTGATTTCTGATGATCCAGTGACGAGCAGAAATGATCACGGCAAAACACTTTTTTTGGATCCCTCCCAAATTTGCTGTATCTCACTTATTTTTTAATATTTTGCCATAAAAAAATTACAACATCTTCTGTAAATACTTACATATCTTTCATATGGAAAAACATTTGTTATTAATTATTTTAATGCGTTGCCAAAGAAATCCTGAAAAGAGCTTTTTTGGAAGTCGCAACTGGGTCTAAAGAATAGTTTAAGAGATATTTAATAAACAAATTAACATGCATTCTTATGAGAACTGTATAATTTCGATACATCTTTAGTCATTTACAAAGATATCTGTAAATTTACAGAATTATTAGGAACAGCGTTTTTAATTAAAAAATTATAAGTGTGTGAAAAAAACGAGAGAGAGACGCATCTATGTGATTTCGTATGCTCCAGAGAGAGACACACACCTAACCTTCACTCTATGCTTATCCACAGACGCTTATCTACCGTTCCCCGCAAAGCCTCAATCTCCTTAAAATCAGGTTGTTGCAATTATTGAACATCAGACTTGAAATGTTATAAATAAATAAAAACCAATTTTAATGTAATGTTTATAAAATTGTTGCAATATCAATTTAAAAAACGAATTTGAAATGAAATGAGTTCATATCGATAGTAGGAGAAGTACATTCGTTTTACGCAGAAGAACAAAAAAAAATTGCCGGGATATTTTTGGCATGCTGAAACCAAATTCGATCCCAAAATTTCTTAATTAGCTCAGGTTAGTGAGATATCTTAACCTAGAAGTGCAAAAATAACGATTTTAGACGTATTTATAGATATATTACCTATATCAGACAATTTTTTCTAAAGTTTTCGTTCGTAAAAAATTATACCACATGGGGAAAAAGAAACAAAGAATTACAGTTTTCTCTGTGCATCCCGGATAGTAAGCGACAACCTATTATTATAACAAATATATTTTACTCTCTGAAACTTTAGTAATATAATTTTAGGCTGTAATGTTTGCAGTTTATATTGATTATCTGCAAAAATTTTCATACTGTAACAAATATTTTATAATGATAGGTTGTCATTTACTATCCGGGATGTACAGTAAAGACTGTAATTCTTCAGGTTTCTTTTTTCCGTGTATGAAAAAAATGAATTTTTTGTACGATTTTATTTTCGTCTAAATACACTAGTTTGAAGATTTTGTTATACTTGTCCATTTTGTCTAGCCTGTACTCTTATTTGTAAAAATATCATATTTTCAAACTAGCATATCTGGATGTTAATGGAGAAAGACATTGCTATTTGTTACTGAGAACGAAAACTTTAGAAAAAAATTATCTGATTGATAATATATTCATAAATATGTCCAAAATCGTTATTTTTGGCACTTTTAGGTAAGGATATCTCAATAACCTGAGCTAATTGAGAATTTTGGGGATCGGATTCGATTTCAACACGCCCAAAATCTTCGAGATCGTTTATTCAAGTCTCGGTCGCAAAAATTATGTTGACCAATGTAATATTTTCAATTTTATTTTATTATTTATTACGAAAGTTACCCTTTCTCCTGAATTTTTTATTTATAACATTCTTATTAATCTCAATTTTTTTAATAATTATAGTCCGGTCAAGTTACTAATAAAGATAGTGGTCAAATAACAAAAATTCCGACAGAGTTAAATTGTGGTGGAGATCTTGGGTACACCATTAGAAATAAAGTGTCAAAAGTCCCCATGGATCTCATTTCTGTTAAAAAAGTTATTCGGGGTCAAAGGTCTAAATTTGAGGTTTTTTGGATTTTTTTCGAAACCGGCAAATTTTATCAAAAAAGTAGCGAAGACAAAAATTATAGATCTTAAAATTATCTACAAAAATGGTCCTTATACTTTTTACTTTCTTATACTATATGTATATGAAATATACATATAGTATAAGTAAGTATAGTAAACGCGATTTTTTTCGAAATCCGGTTTTTGATGGAATTATCAATTTTGACCTTCCCTGATTCCATTCTGACTATTTTCGCCATGATGTCTGTGTGTCTGTCTGTCTGTCGGTCTGTCTGTCTGTAGACGCTGTAACTCAAATACGACAAATCGTAGAAAGGTGGAATTTTATACTTAAGATTGATTTTTGCCTGGGAAGAAAACCTCCTATTTTTGAAAACGATCATTCAACCGGAAACGGATGTTTACCTACATCGATTTTTGAATTTTTCAAATTACACTGAAACAGTGCGAATTAGAGAAAAATGGCCAAGTTGAAAATTGTAGGTAATATTATTATCTATAATTTATGTTCTATTCATTTTTTCGAAAAAACAAATTTAATTTTTTTTTTTTTTTTACTAAGTATTCGATTTTAAGTATATTTCAAATGGTTCATAACAGAGAAGAATATCTGCCATGAGTGTCATGGGACTTTCTTATACGTATTACAGAGACTGTACGTGTTTGCCATAGGTACCATGGGTCTTTCTTATACGTAATATTGAGAATAAACACTGTACACTCTATTTCATTTAGTTTGCAGTGATTGCCGGGTGCCTTGACCGTATAAGTCGTGATCTGTACCGTCAAATCACCCGACAACCAGTATACATAATCTAAATAATTATTTTTAAAAATTCTTTCTGGCTAAATCATAAGTGTTGGAAAAAAATGTATGGGGAATAAATTATAGATAATAACATACTCGACATTTTTTATCTAAAACATTTTTGTCTTATTTCAAAAAATTCAAAAAATTACAAGAGTAACCATCCGTTTCCGGTTTAGTGATCATTTTAAAAATAAGGTGATTGTCTTCCCAGATGAAAGTTTATCTTAAATATATAATTTTAGCCTTCCATCATTAGTCGTTTAGGACTTAGAGCATTTTTTACTTTCTTATACCTATGTATATGAAATATACATACATATAGTATAAGTAAGTATAGTAATCGCGATTTTTTTCGAAATCCGGATTTTGATGGAATTATCAATTTTGACCTTCCCTGAATCCATTCTGACTATTTTCGCCATGATGTCTGTCTGTCTGTCTGTCTGTCTGTCTGTGGGCGCTGTAACTCAAATACGACAAATCGTGGAAAGGTGAAATTTTATACTTAAGATTAATTTTTGCCTGGGATGAAAACCTCCTATTTTTGAAAGCGATCTTTCAACCGGAAACGGATGTTTACCTACATCGATTTTTGAATTTTTTGAATTACATTGAAACAGTGCGAATTAGAGAAAAATGGCCAAGTTAAAAATTGTAGGTAATATTATTATCTATAATTTTATCACGTACACTGTTTACTGTCATTATTATGTATAAGAAAGTCCTGTGGCACACGGCAGATTATTTTCTAATAATTACCATTCCTGAGCTATCGCGATTCTAAAAGTTGAAGGAGTCACGTTTTACATGCAGGGTGCTCTGGAAGCCAACTTTAATAAAAAAATTGATTACTTCTGATTTTTTTTGTACAGTTCATTTCTATAGTATTCAAGGAACATTTTAAGACCAAAAAGAACAAAACCACCTGGGTACTTTTTTAATAATTCATAAAACAAAAATACATAAATCGTGCCCGGTGCTCTCGATGCCAACTTTAAAAAAAAAATGATTACCCCTGATTTTTTTGTACAATTCAATTCTTTAGTATTCAAGGAACATTTTAAGACCAAAATGAAAAAAATCGCCTCGGCGCTTTTTTATAATTCATAAAATAAGAAAAGCACCGTGCATATAAAACGTGACTCCTTCAACTTTTAGAATCGCGATATCTCAGGAATGGTAATTCTTAGAAAAAAAAGTATAAGGACCATTTTTGTAGATAATTTTAAGATCTATAATTTTTCTCAACGCTACTTTTTTGATAAAATTTACCGTTTTCGAAAAAAATCCAAAAAACCCTCAAATTTTGACCTTTGACCCCGAATAACTTTTTTAGCAGACATGGGATCGATGGGGACTTTTGACACTTTATTTCTAATGGTGTACCCAAGGTCTCCACCAAAATTTAGCTCTGTCGGAATTTTTGTAGTTTGAAATGTCTATTTTCACCGGACTATTAATCATAAAATATTTGATTAGCTTCACTTTTTTCACTGTTTTTCCAAAATATTTCATTTTTCAACAATCAATATTCACTTTTCGCGCATTTTCAAATTTCAATAATATTTAAATAAATAAGACTACACATTGTTGTTATTTTTTTATTATTATATTGGCATTATGTAGCTTTTAATCCCAATCAAATCAATAATCACCTTCCAGATTTAGATTTAGATAGGTGTCAAAAATAAATAAAACCAAGCTAACTTTATAAAAAATATCGATTTAAATATCCAAGAGATGTTGTGTGATTTTAATTTTAAATCAAAATGCATTTAAATGGTGGACATAGTGTTTTCTCTCTCTGCCATGTCTAAAACAAAAGTCTCTGAACCGTTAACTGATTACTTGTTTACAATTTTTACATAAATGAATACGAAAGGAGCATATTCCCTATGTAAATAAATATATATGTACTAGATATATTTCATATACAATACATAACCACCTATAATATAAACAAGATTTTAAAAATACTAATAGGATCGATTTAAAAAAAATAGTCGGTCAAGTGACACTTTCTCGTGTTGAAGCTGATCATTTTCGGTGAACTATAAAAGTTGTAATTACCTTTTTTTTATACAAAATTTTATAATTAATGATTTATTTAAGACCTTTAGCATGGATAAGAACCAATTTAGATTAGTTTAAATACTGTCGAAAAGGTGGCAGCAAAATTTTCTTCAGATTTAAAAAAAAAATTTTAATTATTTAAAAAAAAAATCTGCCATGGGTGCCACGGAACTTTCTTATACGTAATACTGACAGTGAACAGTGTACGTGATTTTTATTTGACTGAAATATATTTCTGACAAACTAATATCTAAAAGATATAAAATGAATGGGACATAAAATAAAGAAATATTATCTTATACATACATCATGTATCGAACGAATTTTGTTAAATGTAATTACTAACAATAAGATGGAAACGGATGTTTACTGTTGTAATTTTTTAATTTTCGATTTATTTTTGAAATAAGACAAAAATGTTTTAAATAAAAAATATCGAGAATGTTATTATCTATAATATAATTAATTCTCCATATTTTTTTTTCCAACACTTATGATTTAGCCAGAAATAATTTTTAAAAATAATTATTTAGAATAACCCACACTATTTACTCTCAGTATTACGTATAAGAAAGATCCATGGTACCTATGGCAAACACGTACACAGTTCAGTCTCTGTAATACGTATAAGAAAGTCCCATGACACTCATGGCAGATATTTCTTCTCTGTTATGAACCATTTGAAATGTAATTAAAAACGAATACCCTATTAAAAAAAATGTTTTTTCGAAAAATTTTATAGAACATAAATTATAGATAATAATATTACCTGCAATTTTCAACTTGACCATTTTTCTCTAATACGCACTGTTTCAATGTAATTAAAAAAATTCAAAAATCGATGTAGGTAAATATCCGTTTCCTTAAGTATAAAGTCACAGATATCATGGCGAAAATAGTCAGAATGGATTAAAGGAAGGTCAAAATGGATAATTCCATCCAAATCCGGATTTCGAAAAAAATCGGCTTTACAATACTTACACTATATGTAAATTTCATATACAGGCTGGTCCGGTTTGGGATACAGATATTTTAGGAGCTGATTCCCTGACTCATTGCGGGAGTATGAAATTGTGCGGGAAGTGGGGGTCTATCTTCAACACCCTCTGAGCTACAGGCTGTTTAAAAAATTATGTAGTTATAAACAAATAAATTATATGTTTCATTTAATAGGGCAGGTAGCAAAATAGTTACTTTGGGGATTAATTTATAACTGGAAAACTGTAAGACCCAGGTCCAAACTTTCTGTAGTGAATTTGTAGGTAACATTATGACGTACCTAAAAATTAAATAAAATACCCCATATAAAAGAGGTACTTTTGGAGAAAAATGACATTTTCATAAAAATTTTCAAAAAAATATGATATTTTTCGACTTTGATGAGCTATAACTCGGAACTAGAAATACGGATAGCAATAACCGTAATAATGAAAAATATGTTAGTTAATTGCCTATGAAACTAACTCATTTTGGTTGCTCTAGATATGTTACTTTGGAAGTTATGAAATAATCTTTGTTGTAAGAACTACTCTGAAGGAAATTTTTTAAACACTGTTGAGTGTATCTCAGAGAGTGTTGAAGATAGACCCCCACTTCCCGCACAATTTCTTACTCACAATGAGTCAGGGAATCAGCTCCTAAAATATCTGTATCCCAAACCGGACCACCCTGTATACATGTGTATAAGAAAGTAAAAAATTTAAGTGCAGTTAGAGCTAATAATTTTCATGTGACCTCGGCATCTTTATACATATTCCCATTTTTTTCATATTTTTCTCACTATACTTCGGAGATGTATTTACATATTTAAATTCCTTAAATTGTCAGCGGTATTGAATAAAACATTTATTTAATAACCCATATGCCCCCATCAAAAAGCACCAAAAACTACAAACTCAGTTTATATAACTCAAGTACCATTGCTATAGAAGGCTGTGCGGACAGGCAGATAGACAAACAGACAGACAGACATAGTGTCCTTTTTTTCGATTTCGGTACGGACCACTAAAAAATAACATATTTCGTAACAAGTACGCACACACATCAATAAATTGATTAGATAATTTCACCCAGCGATAAAGAATTATTTACATTTATATTTTGTCATTCGACCCCTCCTCTCCCCACTGTTTCCACTTCCTATACTACATAAAATACTTCCCTGCTAAAGCCCGTGATTAACAAAACATCTACAATTTCAGGTAAACAAGCATACGGGGACTTATCTACATTTCGCTCAAGGAGAGTAAATATTTTTATGATATTACCAACGTTCGGGCGATAGCATCTACGCAAAACATACAGCATGAGTATTTTAGTGGACACAACAAAGATGAATCAAAACACTATCAGCATTAACCATACGCTGAAAATATTAACAGGTAACAGAATTAAAATTTATTTTTTAATATATGTACCTATAAACTCTGACGCCCTAGTTGAAACAATATTGTTTTTTTTTTGTTATAAAATGTTTAATAAAATATTAACATGGTCGTTTGTTCCTATAAATATAAGGAACAAAAAAATCCAAATTTATCATTTTTAAAATCTTTTTAGGGTTCCGTAGAAAACTAAGAACCTTTATAGTTTATCCATGTCCGTCCGTCCGTCCTGAAAAATTTTGTCATAATAAGATGAAATTTGGTATGCGGTCGTAGATTGATGACCCGAAAACAGAAATGATAAGATTTTTGAAAATAAAAATTTTTTAGACCCCCCTTTCATAAAATGAAAAGTGTTTAAAAAAAAAAAAAATCACCTACACCATTGAGTAGGGTGTCATTAGAAAGGTCTTCAAAAATGCAACAAAAAATGTATTAGAACTTTTTGATTTTAACCCTTTAATCACGATGTATTTGCTCTCCAAAGTCGTTAAAAAAGCGTCCCCCCCCTCTATTTTCTAAACTATCGATTCAAAAAATTTGAAAAAAATTCAGAATGTAGATTTTAATTAGTACTTTCACTGAAAATTATAACGAACATTGTCAAAAATATTTTGGACCCCCCTTCTATTGACTGAAAAGTGAACTCTCATTTTTTTCCCCACTTACCCCATTGAGTGGGGTGTCATTTAATAGGTTTCCTAAAATGCAATAAAAAATGTCAGATAACTTTTTGATTTCAACCCTTCAGTCACGAAATATTTGTTTTTTAATGTCGCTGTCAGAGCGTCCCCCCCCCCCCTCTATTTTCTAAACTATCGATTCAAAAAATCTGAAAAAAATTCAGAATGTAGCTTTTAATTAGTACTTTCACTGAAAATTATAATGAACATTATCAAAAATATTTTGGACCCCCTATCATAGATTGAAAAGTGAAGTCACATTTTTTTCATTTACCCCATTGAGTGGGGTGTCATTTGATAGGTCTCTTAAAATACAATAATAAAAGCCAAATGACTTTTTGATTTTAACCCTTCGGTCACGAAAATTTTGAAAAAACTATTTTTTATAAATCGTAGTGAGAATGACTACGGAACCCTATCATGTGCATGCCCAACAAGCACTTGCCCGTTTTATTTTTGTATGCTTATATTTTTTTCACAGTTCCATGTACCTATGTTTTAGCTTATGATCTAAAGAAAATTGTCCCAAAATTTCAGACTCGTAAATCAAATCAGTGAACGACGCAAACAAAATCTTACTGACATTTTGTGGCATTTTACCTTCGTCGAACGCTAACGTGGCGCGCTACTCTTAAGAAATATATATACATAATATTATCAAAATTTAACTCATTTTTTACTTTCCTGTCTTCGCCTCTCTTAAATCGATTTTTAAAATAAAATTATTTTTTATTTTTTAAATAAAATTATAAGCTAAAATTAAGTAAAATAAGCTAAATTAAATAAAATTATAAGCTAACAAATAACAAACTCAACTTGAAATCAGTCAAAAAAGAGGAAAAAGGTATTTTTTTTGAAAAAAAGGGTTCTTTAGGACCGACTTCCCAAAAAAATAGGAAAATAGAGGAGCGCTAGCATCCCTGGACTAATAGACAACAAAGTGATCCTATAAGGGTTTCGTTTTTTTTTTCATTTTGAGGTACGAAACCCTCAAAACTGTCTCTTCGAACGCACTGATAACAAAATTTTGATACACAGAAAAATATACCTGCTTCCGAACTTTTGAACGGTAGTGTGCATCGCAAAATGTACATTTGTCACAAAAAAAAAATCTGTGTCATTTTATCTCGAGGGATCATTTTAGACACTTTATTTACCCTACTATTAATTAAAACCAAAAACAACTTTATAGTTTAATTTGATCTTTAATGAGTTTTTATTTTATAAGTATGTGGGGGCAGAGGGGAAATAATACGTTTAGAGAGGTTGCCAGTGTATATATTTATGGAGGTTCTCCTTTAATTATAATAAATATTTTATTTATTTTTCAATTTGGCCCTTAATACTTACTATTACCTTTGTAAATTAAAAATGCATACCAAATAAATGTATCAGGTATGAATCATGATATTTTCTCGTATATTCATTTTAGCTATAATTGTAAACGGAACTTTAGTCATACCCGTTTCACCACCCTGGATATAATATATGTGATATTTGAATGCCTTATTACTTTTAACACACTTAAATAATTTGAAATTGATTTTACTTAATTTAACATTGGTTGGTCTAATTTGAAATTGTTTATTCTTAATTTAGCATGGATTACATTTAATTGCAGTATAATTATATTAGATAGTATTCACTATGTAAATCGAACATAAATTATAATACTTTGCACTTAAAATTTTATAGTATCTACTTTATACACGTGCCGAATATTTTATCGTTTTAATTAAAATATAGAAAATGACAAAAATCATATTAAAAATATCAAATATGTTGGGGCGCAAGGAGGTTGATTAGTTTTTACGTTAGATTGAAATATAGAAAATCACAAAAATCACATTTAAAATATCAAATATGTTGGGGCGCAAGGAGGTTGATTAGTTTTTACGTTAGATTGAAATATAGAAAATCACAAAAATCACATTTAAAATATCAAATATGTTGGGGCGCAAGGAGGTTGATTAGTTTTTACGTTAGATTGAAATATAGAAAATCACAAAAATCACATTTAAAATATCAAATATGTTGGGGCGCAAGGAGGTTGATTAGTTTTTACGTTAGATTGAAATATAGAAAATCAAAAAAATGACATTTAAAATATCAAATATGTTGGGGCGCAAGGAGGTTGATTAGTTTTTACGTTAGATTAAAATATAGAAAATCACAAAAATCACATTTAAAATATCAAATCTATTGGGGCGCAAGGAGGTTGATTAGTTTTTACGTTAGATTAAAATATAGAAAATCACAAAAATCACATTTAAAATATCAAATCTATTGGGGCGCAAGGAGGTTGATTAGTTTTTACGTTAGATTGAAATATAGAAAATCAAAAAAATGACATTTAAAATATCAAATATGTTGGGGCGCAAGGAGGTTGATTAGTTTTTACGTTAGATTAAAATATAGAAAATCACAAAAATCACATTTAAAATATCAAATCTATTGGGGCGCAAGGAGGTTGATTAGTTTTTACGTTAGATTAAAATATAGAAAATCACAAAAATCACATTTAAAATATCAAATCTATTGGGGCTCAAGGAGGTTGATTAGTTTTTACGTTAGATTAAAATATAGAAAATCACAAAATCACATTTAAAATGTCAAATCTATTGGGGCGCAAGGAGGTTGATTAGTTTTTACGTTAGATTAAAATATAGAAAATCACAAAAATCACATTTAAAATATCAAATCTATTTGGGCCAAAGGAAGAAAGTTAGTAGGTAGGTTAGATAAAAATATAGAAAATAACAAAAATCAAAATAAATACATCAAAAATATGTAATTTTTAAATCTAACAGGTCCAAATTCAGATCAAAGTATTATTTTTTTAGTGCAAAGTATTTATTTTTAATGGTAACTATTTATTTAAAGTAATATAATTTGTTTTAAGTTTAATATATTTGTCTAATATTGAATAATTAATTTTTCATGCAGTATATTTGTTATAAGTGAAAATGATTAAATAAGAAGTGTTTATAATTTAAAAAAATTATTTAAATACAAGTCATTCAACATTGGTTGATCTCAATCTGAAAATGACTATTCCCAATTTGATTTTGTTTGATCTCAGTTAAAAAATTGAAAAGGTATAGTTTCACTTATCCAAAGTTGATTTAAATCTCAAAAAACCTTCCCCTTAGGAGTAACTCTTCATACAAAATTATCAAAAATCTACAAATAACTGTAATAATTCAACAAATATTAATTCTTTAAGCAGGGTGGCCAGTATTTCTCTGGAACAAATTTCCTTGACTTTTCCCGGTTTTCCAATAGAATTTTTAGGGTTTTCCCTGTTTTTTATTTAAAAAATTAAGCATTTTTTACACGTTATATTGAAGAATACAGAATTTTAAAAACGAACTTTACTACTTTATATCCAATATACTGATTTCAAAGTATCAAAATTCTCTACAAAATGGTTATTTTAAAATTAAATTTTCTATATAAATTCACTCCATGCCATGTGTTAAAATACGCATTTTTATTTGATTTTTTAAATTACATAAAGACGCCAAAAAGTGAAAATATGTTGAGGAATGAAATTTCCATTATTTCAGAAAAAAAAGATTTCAAACTAGCTAATATTTTACCAAGCATTGAAAACAGGTTATTTTTGGTATCCCCTTAAATCAAATTTCACGAAATTGTGTTTAATAAAAATATTATCTCAAGTAACAAATCACATATTATAATATCATCACTGTTAAAAACAATTAATATACATAAACAATTCAACCTTTGTTTAAAGTGTGGTACATTTCTGTACTGCCTGGTAAAGTACTAAAAATAGATCACGCAATAAAACATAGATTTTTGTTAACAATAGAACTTTTTTGAAAATTTTGTATGTTTTATTTTAAATGTTAATAGATAGCTGTTTAAATATTTGCAGGAATTTGTGTGGCTTTTGCATTTTTACAAAAAAATCCCTGAGTTCCAACCAAATTCCCTGACATTTCCCTGTATAGCAAAATTCCCTGACTTTTCCCGCTTTTCCAGAAACTGGCCACCCTGTTAAGGTACAACAACTATTCCCAATTTGATTTTGTTTAATCTCAGTTTAAAATTGAAAAGGTATAGTTTCACTTATCCAAAGTTGATTTAAGGGGTTAGGTGTACTCAGAATTTTCAAGAAATCGATTTTTTTTTTTTGCATTTTTGGAAGCTGCTACAACGACTGAAGAACTATTTTATGGTCCAGGAATAGTTGACTCGGTGTAAGTAATTAAATAATACGTATATTACTTTACGTAAATTGAGTGTAAAACTTTAAATGCGTTTTTCTCAAAACTATGTTTTTTGAACTGGTGACCACTGTAGCTCGAAAACCGCTCGGTAGATTTCAATGAAATTTATACAGCTTTTTGAAAACATGAAAAACTAGTGCCTGATCGAAGGATTTTTTATTTTTTATAAATTTCGATTTGTTATAAACAATTAACTGTTGGTTTTTTTCCCGAAAATCTTGAAAAAAATTTCCCGAGGCTGCCATTTTGTTAATTTAAGAAAGAAAAAAAAAAGCTTCGATCAGGCACTAGATTATCTATTAATAAAACTATTTTTTTTGTCCGATTGAATTTGGATGAATCTCCAAGGATAAGTGATGGTCACCGCAAGGAGCTTTATTAATTTTTTTTTCTAAAATTTCTGTCAAGTCAAGTCGAAACCTTATTTAATGATGTTATGTTTTTACTTTTATAAAATAAAATAATTTACTGGCAAAAAAAATTATTTAAAATTGTCATTTTTTCATGTCTCTGACTACACCTAACCCCTTAAAACCCAAAACACCTTCCCCTTTTGAGTAACTCTTCATACAAAATTATCAAAAATCTACAAAAAAACTGTAATAATTCACCAAATATTAATTCTTTAAGGTACACAGCAACTGTCGGACAAACCCTAGAAAAATAACAAGAATAATCAAACACTACTCACGTCCACCCGTTACCCACTTGATCCACTGGCGAATCCGGAAGAGCCGTCGTGGAGCCCCTGAAACAAACAAAACATTGCGTTAATGGCGGACAACAGTAAAGGCGAGTATCGCTCGCATTCACGGCAGTCCGACTGTACACCCGTAGCCCTAACGCCAGTAACAGGGTAAGGGCGGCTATCGCAAAGGGCACGCTCATAATACCGTCACATCGTGTTCCGAGGTCATGAGTGATGCCAACGACCGATTTTTTTACTCCTTAATTGCAAGGAACAGTTACCTGCTTAAGCAGGGTGCTTGTATCGTGTGTGTGTATGTTATGTGTATGCATGAATGTGCATGTGTGAGTGTGGACACTACGCGGAAATCAGGGCCATTAAAATAAAGTCGTTCCGAGGGGGGTAAAATAAACAACAAACTTTGTACGAGAATTACAGTTTGTAAAAAGCCTGATAATTTTAATTTAAAAAAAAAGAATAATCTACAGTATATTTGTAAAACTGTGACAAATTCCATTTAAAACGATACCCGCCCGCCTCCCAAAAATAATGATATTGTTGAGTTTTTCTTTATTATTTGTATATCATTAATTTGTACCTGACAATTTCATAAACCGACATCTACCTCAAAAATAATTTGTAATGCAGAGAAAAAAGACGTTTGGTTACGTGGATTTGGACCAAGAAACCCTTATTTTATATTTATAACGAAAACAATACTTTCTTAACACCTATAAAAATATACTCTTTATCCAATAATAGGTATTATTGTTTCGTCCGACATTTTGCTTTAACTAGTAAAAATAATAGAGTTGGATTAAAAATATATTAAGAAAATATTGTATTCCTTATAAATATATAAAGAAGTATTTCTTAGCCCAAGTCAATTTTTTACCTGTGTAAACAACCATTTTTTTTAATAATCTATTCTCGAGTTCGTTCGACTTTTTCTCATTCGAGATTACTAAACTAAAACTAAAAGTCACAAAGTTATTTACTAGAATCTCGATTGTGTAAATTATACCGTATTCTCGAATCTCGATGCGACTTTTTTTCTAGAAATGTCGAATGAAAAATCTCGACTGCTCCTGGGCATGCGAGATTTAAAAACTCGAATCGACATATTCTCGAGTGAGCTCGAGTATAGGGGCCCTGGTCGGTTTAAATAAATGCCACTGTACACACAAAAAAACTGTATTGGACCAAGAAAATCTTGTTTTGTATATAACGAAAACAATATTTTCTTAATATACGAAAAGTTCTCTTAATCCAACTACATTATTTCTTCGTTCAAGAATACTATAGTTGGTTTAAGAATATATTTCTTATCTTAAGAAAATATTGTTTTCGTTATATACAAAACAAGGTTTACTTGGTTCAAGTAAA